>OW026366.1:42117400-42717400 GCA_932273885.2 Leucozona laternaria
CATTATGCGAAATAGCCCAAGTCGTGCAGAAGTTGAAGACCCAAGCCACTGCCTCAACCGAGACTCCAAGGACCTTAACTGTAAGGGCTTTGAAAGGTGTTTCGGGACGTTTAAAGTGTGCCCTGAAATGTTCTTCCAGCTATGGGTTCCACATGGCCTGTTTGAAAACCAAGCCCCTCCATTCATTTATTATTTGTGTTTCTCTCTCCATGCGCAAGGAATGGAACTTACACAGCCTTAAATCTTCCTCATAGGTTTTTTAGAAGGAAGAGGATAACACACTTAGTTCTGTTTTTCCGGAAGCGAGGATTTATGGCTGCTTCTGGCATTTTACGCAGGCGAAAAGGAGGAAAGTGCAAGAGCTGTTGCGGTTCGCAAATATTGCGAATATTGCCTTATGATTTTGAAGCACAGAGGACGTATATAAGTGGTACGACGAGATATTAGCGGATGCCTTTCTGGAAAACTTTGCTGATACAGAATAACACCAAAGTTTTCTTCAGTATTTTGAAAACACTAGGCTTTTGGCATGACATGTGGAACTGCAAGGATACAACGGTAGAGAATTTCCAACGAATGTCGTGGAACAAGTCTTCCAAGCAGAAATTGGTTGTAACCACCCAAACATTTTCTAACTGCTGAACGCCCTCCATATGTTGCTTAAAAAAAATATCTCAAAAACGATACCAAAGTTGGCAATTTTCAGTACATCGAAGGACATCATACACGTCTTTCAACAATACATGCAACAAATAGCCGTAATTTTTTAAATCGTTTTTTTTGTTTTTTAATATTTTCTTTTGCAAAGAAAATATGAAATAACCTGTTAAATTTACTTAGGTTTTTGGTTAAAATTACTTTAAAATACATTTTTTTGTTTAATATAAAATAAAACTAAAATATTATATTTCAAATAATAGAGAAAAACAATATACATTTTTACAAATTTGTGGATCACTCTTAGAGTGCCTCTCACTTTTGCCTCAACCTCTATTCGCCTATATGGTTCGCACATATCGCCAAATACTCATGTAGAGTCTTTACTTCATACTGGCTGATGACCCTTAAAAGCCTTTCATTACCCTGAGCGTATTCGGGTCTTGAATAAAGGGGCATAAAGTCACCAGCATTTAGACGTTTGAACATAGCGTTCACATACATATGTTCAAGAAGAAGGCCTTCCAACAGCTTATAATTATATATTGAAATGCTGACACCCAATAGAAGCCTGGAAGGCCTTGTGCAGACTCCACACTGTTATTTGTCCTCGGAAGATTTTGTGTCGTTGTGCTTTTTCAATTCCACATGTATACAATCTAAATCGGGATCTTCGGTTAACGCGCCTTACAAAGAATTTTCAAAATGTGTCCCTTAACTTGCTTGCATCCCTAACTGTTGGATATTCCTACGCACTGCTTGCGCTAACTGGAAAAAGCAGCCATGAATATTTGCCTCAGGGAAAAGCAATCGGAGAGCGTTCTCCTCTCCCTTTTCAAAATCGATGAGAAAATTTCTAGGCTGCATATTTTCTATTCCGTTGGCATTGGTATAGTCGATCATGCGCGTACGCAACCAATAAATACATGGGATCACTTTATTTATATTTTGGTTGCCAAAATAAAGGGGGGGAGGGGGGCTTGGTATCAGAAAATGCAATAATAAGCGAGCATTATTTTCTAGGTCAAATTTTTTCATATATAAATGGTGTTTTTTTAGATCTGTGGTTTTCAAGAAGAAATAAAACGCATAATTTAATGTTATGGCCAAGAATTTAGCTTTATTATTAAGATAAGGGTTTGCCATTATGTTTTAAAAATGATTTTGGGTAAGTGGCCGCCGTGGCTGGCTCGAATATATTCCAGCCGAGAGGCCCGTTTTGCGACCACTTTTTGCAGCAATTAGGGCCGTATTTCAGCAATAACGCGCCGAATATTCTCTTCCAAGGCGTTTCCTTCAATAAATTGATTGTTGCGTTGGCTGTATGGGATGTAGCGCCATCTTGTTGGAACCAAAGGTCGTCCACATCAACATCCTCCAATTCAGGCACGAAAAAGTTATTAATCATGGCTCTATAGCGTTCCCCATTCACTGTAACATTATGAAGAAATATGGACCAATGATTCCCTCTCCCCATAGATCACACCAAACATTGACTTTTAGAGGATGTAACGGCGGCGTCTCGACAAGGGCTTGTGGATTATGATGATATATGTTGCTTATTAACGTACCCATTCAACCATTCGCATCGCGCGAACCGAACCATTATTTTGGCAATAAATTTGCACGATTTGCAAACGTTGTTCAGGAATAAGTCTATTCATTATAAAATGGCAAACCAAACTGAGCATAAATCAAGTGACAGCTGTCAAAAAGCCCAACTCCAAAAAAAGGATTGCCAGATTAAAAACCACACTTCTAAAAAAAACACCCTTTATAAATTTGTTTGGTGCCCAAAATTAAGCAGTGTCGCTTTATATCTGAGAGTGCAAAAATAGGTGAGCATTGTTTTCTACCTCGAATTCCTCGTTGCCCCTTAGTCCTACAAAGTTGAAATTAGGTTAACGAAGACTTGGTTTTGGGGAAACTTCTATATTTTTTTGGTGCCCAAATTAAAGGAATGGACTTTATATCTGAGAGTGCAGAAATAGGCGAACATTAATTCCTACCTCGAATTTCTCACTCGCCCTAAATCCTACAAAGATGAAATTTTGTTAACAGGGAGATTTGGTTTTGGGAGAAACCCTTAATTTTTTTGGTGGTCAAAGTTAATGGGGGCATGAAATCTGAGACTGCAAAAATAGGCGAGCATTATTTTGTAATTTTAAAAAATACGCTAAAATGGTTGAATGTAAATCAAAGATTAATTATGTTATTTTATGTTATTTTATGTTATGTTGTATACAAAATTAAAATATATTATGTATCCTGGTTACTTATATGTGTACGTACTAATGTAGCGCTTAATTAGAGCCAAAGAAACAATGAATAGAATAGTAAGATCAAAAACCACAAGAGGATAACGAACTATAGCTGTGTTTTATTATCTTCTATCGGGATCCGGATCTGGATCTGGATTTACTTTTAACACGTAATACACAGACAAAATACTGGGAAATTTTCAGAATTGTTTTTGTAACACGTGTTAAAAGTCAATCCAGATCCAGATCCGGATCCCGATAGAAGATAATAAAACACGGCTTATATTCTATATGGGTTTCCATGGCTTCAACAATTTACCAAGAGAAATAAAATGAATAAACAACTTTGTACAATTTAAGAGAAAACTATCCAAATTGTTTTGTGTATGTGATATAATTCTAAAATATTTAATTTAACAATCAATGTTAATAATTTAAACTGTGAAACGTGACGTTCGGCGTTAGTATTTTTCTGTGGGTGTACAATGAAAGCCAACTGCAATCATGAGGGCAATAGTCTGGAGTAAAAATCATTTAACATCAGAGTGAAATTACGATACCAATGTGCAACCAATGCCATCACATGCGCTAGCTGGTCGAGTATTTGTTAAAACGACTTCATCGGCACAACCTCATGTAAAACATTCAACGATATAATTATTCAGTTGCATTTTATTAAAAGAATGGCACATTCGTATTAAAATGGCTCGCTTTTGGCACAATCACTTATACCTTGTAGCGGAGCTTTAACCTCATCTGTTCAACCAAAATATCACAAAAATCGTATCGTGACTTTCTGTTGTCATAAGACTCACTGTAGACAAAAAAAAAGTGACCTGTATTCTTGCCCTCAAATAAATCATTTTTTTTAAATGAATTTGCCAGTGGGCAGTGACAGCTTACTACCCATTGTTCTTAAATAGGTATTCGCTGTACACACAACCTTAAAGATCCCAGTTTATATTTTGGTTCATTAGTAGTGTTATTTTTTTCATAGGTCTTCATTTCCTGCAGAATCTGTGTAGCTTTCATTTAAACTTGTTAAAATAGTTGGAGCGTATGTGGGTCCGTACTCCGTATGTCTAATAGATTATGAATATAAATATCCCAAAGCCATAGGGAGATTATCTGTAGAGCATGTTGAAGAAATACGGATGGAACAATCTCGTCTGGTGTAGCTGATTTATAGGGTTTGAACAAGTTTATTGCCCATAAATTCTTCTGCTCTGTGATAACCTGTTCCAATTCTGGTGCTGGTTTAATAACGCATAAGGATTCTGTTTGTGTATAGCCTGAGCCTTCAGGACTCTTACACCAAGGCATTTCCATGAAGAGTTCAAGTGCTTCTTGGCTCGAGTTCGACCATAATCCATCGGGATGTTTAATATATCCCGGATTCGTGGGGTTGCACGTATGGATCTTTCGAAGTCTCGCCGCCTCACTTGTGTTCTCAATCGATTCACAGTGCCTAGCCCATGAATCCTTTTTGGCCTTTCTTAACTCTTTGATGTATGAATTAAGTTAGGCTCTATATGAATTCCAGTCTCCCTCTGATTTGCTGAGTTTGGCTTTATTGAAAAGTTATCTTGCCTCTGTTCTTCGTTTCTTAAGTTCACTGCCACTCCCACCATGGTGGGTTAGTGGATTTTGTGAGATATGGGGCAGTGTCTTTCGAAGGCTGTTCTCATTTTACTAGTAAAAGGGCCATACACCACACATGCCTGCATGCGCAATAGAGTGATTGCGCATGCAAACTGCGAGTGTATGGTGTTGAATGTGTGGTTGTGCATGCGGCATGAGTGATCTCAAAAAATTTTGATATTTTCTTGTTTGTGCATGCAAGCATGTGTGGTGTGTGTGCTACATTTGCTCAGTCAAGCTTGAAATTTTAAGAAGTTGTCAACTCAGCGATGAACACACGACTAAATATTGTACAGTTTGCATGAGTAGTGTATGTTGAAGCGTGATTGTGCATTCTTTTATTTGGCCATGCAGGCATGTGTTTTGAAGGTTTTGAACAAGAGTGTCAATGTTAACGGTTGTTGAAAGCGTTTCTTCCTCTGGTGGATGGTTACGTTCGTTCAATCATTTTGTGTACTCTGTCCAATACGTTCTAGTTGGGTTTCTAAAAGGCTTTATATCCTTTGGATCTAAAGTAAAGAGTATCTTAAAGTGATCCGAGAATTATTCTTAGGTGAGACCCTCCAATTCTTTATAGAAATTTTCTGATTATTACTCATAATAGTGAGGTCTAGAATCTCTTAACTGTTTTTATTACGAAATGTTGGGTAGTCACCCTTAATACGTAACATAAGATAAGAACATAGAATGTATTCAAAAATTGACTCACCCCTTTTTTTGATTACCTTACCGCCTCATTGAGTTTGGTGGGCGTTGGCATCACATCCCATCACTAAAAGTGTCCCTCGTGCTGCGCTGTATTCCAAAAGATTGCGGACCGTTTTTGCTGGTAGGTTTTCTTCATCTTACGGCATGTACGTCGATGCCAAGACGAAGTTGCTTTTCTTGGATTCAACGCTGATTGGCACGTAATCCATGTTGTAGAGAAAAAGTAAGCATGAATTGATTGACTTTTTCGCCACAATACAACCTTCTGACGTGGAGTGGAAATGATTGTTGTTTTCTTTCAAATTCATGGTTCTTGGATGAAGGCCACATTCACGGTCTGGACATGTAATGGAGCATTAGGTCATGCCTTGCTGCTTTAGCGTGCTGCAAATTTATTTGCACCACCATCAGCTTCTGACTCCCCTTTGCCTTCATGCCTCCTTACTTTTTCAGTTGCGAGACCGTATCTCAACACGTCTGATTATTCTTTCAGAAAACGGTCAGATTTCTTGTCAATAACGAACAAGAAGTCCCTCCCTTACCCGCAGAGGCTCTTATTGGAATTCTGGAGCTTCAATTCTAGTATGGGGAACTACTTATTATGCTCGTGCGTGGCAGGAGGAGGAATCCATATTTTTAACTGTTGGCGAAGTCGTAAAGCTGTCACGGGAAGAACCCCGAGAGAAGCGCCCTCCCACAGTTCGCCAATATTAGCGATTGTGTGTGTGAGGAACTACAGAACTATCTGGTCACAACAACAAACTACTTTTACTACTTGCCACCATCCAGCTCCATCGAATGTGTTTTCATCAGACTACTGAGGATTTCGTTTTCCAAAAGTAACCAATTTATTGCCGTGATTTTCTCATCCGGGTTGTCTCGACTTATTATGGCAATCTCCAGATCGATCGAGATGGTGTCAAAACTGTTGGTTTTAAGCTTTTTAGAACCTTCAGTCTTGGTTGCTTCCTCCGATCTTGGTCTTTTAGATTTGTCTCGTTCCTTTTCTGGTTCGATGTAGCGAACGCCTCCTGTTTCTTGTTTTTAAGTCGGTACGAGCAGTTGAATTATTGGCAGCCTGTTCACGGTGTTCCTTTTTAGGGATAGACCTAGATGTGGCAGCATTTACTCTATCGCTGTCCAGCTTCGAGCAACTTGTCCTCGGTCTGAATTCCTATAGAGTGAGGTCTCCCTACCGTCGATAGCTATGCTACCTAGAGCAGGAAAAAGAGCCACTGCAAGGATGAGCCTATTCGGTTGTCTTTTTTACTTTTGTCACTGGTGACTTAGCCAAGCCTTCGCCGACAGCCGCGACTTTTGTCGACACTTGAGTGTATATCCCCACTCTAATTTAAATACTTTGTAAACTTTCTACCACATGTTTGTTGTTTTTGTTCGGTTTGCTTAGTTTAATGACCCTGCAGCTGGGTTGCTGGAGGGTGAAACATAAGCCCCTTCGTCATCGTCAAGGCGAAACCATTGGTCGAGAGGGTATTTATTGATAATTTTCTACTCGGAATTTGAGCCGAAAAACGCATTTTTCTTTAAATAATAACGTATGTAAATAATTTTTTATATAAACAATTATTATTA
The DNA here is from genome assembly GCA_932273885.2 of Leucozona laternaria. Taxonomy (NCBI): domain Eukaryota; kingdom Metazoa; phylum Arthropoda; class Insecta; order Diptera; family Syrphidae; genus Leucozona; species Leucozona laternaria. Next base: position 42,124,261 of record OW026366.1, read on the forward strand.
TTATTTTTCTTTAAATACACGTGAAATAAGTAATCCTCAGAGCACTCTCACTCGTTTTTAAAAGATGATAAGAATTAATGTAGCAATCATATTACAACCAAGTACTCTTATGCGGATCATTATTTGTAAAAAGTTCATCTTCAGGTGGGGCACAGGGTTCTGCACAGCAGTAAACTGGATACCTAGGGACAAATTCACTCTTCCCCATGGGATTTTTATCTTCTTCGTTGCAATCCGCTCGAGTCATGAATACAGCTTCTTCATACGATGGAGGTGCTGTTTTAAAAAAAAAATAATTATTAAAATAAATTTACTTGTCCTTTAACTTACGAATTTGAAGATCAGCGGGATTGATTACAGGTTGTAAGTTTCTAGATGAAATTGTAGAAATCTCTTCTTCAAATGAGTTGATGAATTCACCTTCAGTTCTTCGTGGTTCCAATGCAGCAGTCATCTGAAATTTGCTTAGATCCGGTAAAGGCTGCTGATTCACCACCGCAACAATGGGAATATTGCCGATCGTGATTGGAATGGTGACAAAAGGATTTTGATGTATTCTTTTAAGCTTTGCCTTTACTTCTAGCTCATATGAAATTTTAATAAGGCGGCACAAATTGAAGCAAGTAGGAGGTGTGGCCGGAACTCTAATAAGTTGCGTTAGAGTTCGAGTAGTTTTTGAATCTATAACGCCTCCCTTTATTTGAACCAATTTCAATCGCTCTAAATGCGAATTCATTTTGGGATGTTGACTAAATAAAGTTACTAGCATTACAAAAGACATTTTCAAATCTATCACTGGAACTGTGCTTTCATTTTTTACTGTGATGGTGGTGATAATATCTTGACCAGGAACGAAGCCAGTTTGTGGAACAGAAACTTGTAACTTCAAGGGCTGACTAGTACAGGGCCCACAACAAAACGTTTTGAAAGTCTCCTGGGCTGCCGGTAACTATAAGATTAAAAAAAAAAACAATTGTTGAGAACAGTTGTAAGTACCTATAATTCTTACAAAGCCTAACTTACCCTGAGAACCGGTGAGTCATAGTTCAAGTTCATCACTTTAAGAACAGTAAAGCCACGTGAATATGTTTGGTCAAACTTCCAAGGGCGAATAAGTACAACTTTCACCATATAACGAATATGACCATATTTTCCTTCAAAAGACGATGGGCATTGTGGAGGAAGAACACATGAGAAGGTAAAATTGTGCGTTCCTGGTTGGATTTGTACTGTTTTACCTGAAATCGTCACAACGTAAAAACAGAAATATATGATTTTTTTTCTTTTCATGGGTATGTAAGCATTCATACTTTCCTCCGAACCTAAAAGGTATGTTTTAGACGCAATATAGTCTTCTCTTCCATGGTAGAGGATGGTATCATTTTGGGAAGTTGAGTTTGCCTTTTTATTGTTATTTATGCCAGAGTCAAAGTCCTCAGTCCATTTTGTACGAGCAAATCCGATTACATTTAGAGCGAAGCCTATAATGATTGAATTATAATTTGATTAGTAAGGTCCAGTTTTTCAGTGTGAGATTAAAATTAAACCCGAGTTAGCTCTTCAAATTTTGTGAGTTAACTCAGGATTAACTGAACAGATACTTTTGATGTTTTATCTACTGAGTTTGTTTAGTCGCTACGCATGCATTCCCCACCGAAAAACTGCTTCCTGAGTTTACTGTGGGTTAATTTACTTCTAGAGTTAGCTAACTCTGGTTTAACTCACCACTGAAAAACTGGGTCCAAGAGATGGAAAGCTTTAAGCACATAACAGGGCTTGCCCGAGGTTTTTTTTTCATAATTTATAGAGAACTCCATTCAATACTTCGAAACGACTACGAAACTTTCGCTAGTCTAAATTAATTTTCATATTTATTAATGAGAGTTTATATATCCACTCCGGCGGGCGGCGCGATGCGAATCTTTGGACATCCTTCGGCCGTCGCATATTCACCGTGAATGTTTCGCGCCGGTTATGGAAAGCCTTGAAAGTTTTTAGTTATCGTTCTGATCACTTTTTTACGTAATTTTAGATGCTTATAGAGTTGAATTTGAGAAATTTCAGCTGCTCTTTTGGAGATGTGGGTAAGGTACGAAATCTCGAAATTAAACTTAGCAAATCTCTCAATTTTAATCGTGGGCGTACGTTTAGCGGGGGACTTGAAACTCCAGAAATAAAAGATTGGCCCCAATGTCAATCTAAAAAAGGGTCACCATTTCTTCACTCTTGAATTAAGAGCTCCCACTTTAAGGTACAGTAATAGCCGGTGGCGTAGCTTCGTGGTTAGTGCGTAGGACTCTGTCATGCCGAAGTTCTGGGTTCGAATCTCAACCTCTCCCGCAGCTAACAACAAAAAAATCATGCTTTCACAGCTGCTGCTTCTTTCGAAGAAGTGACAAATCCTGCATGAGTACATCTCGACGTAGCCGTTTGCAACTTATTTGGCCCCTATTCCAGGCTTGCAGTATCGAGTAAACGAATACGAAATCAAACTTTTGTGATTTGTCATTGTCACACGCAGACGGATATAGACTTTCTCGCTAACCTTATGATGCTAGTCACCAAGACTACAGCGACGGGAAAATATTTTGTCAAGCTAAAACAGGCTTGGTATTCGGATACGCTTGTCCCGAGGAAATAAATTATTGCTGAATGAGACGTTTAAGGTTTCCCTCGAAAAGTTTTTCCAGTTCTGAGTCATTCATAGCCTCTTTGAAAACCAAATCTTACCATCTTTGTATTGCTTGCTTTCCAATAAGCTCGAAGCAACCTTTTCCGTGCTTTGGAGCTTATTCGCCATACGCAGGGAATGGAAAATATACCGTCGAAAATAATCCTAATAGATTTAATAAACCTTAGGTTAGGAATTCACAGCACAGTTGGTTTTTCTTGATAAATATTGAAATTCGATATCTATTGAACCACCCAACCGAAAAAAGTTTTGGTCATTGGGAATAATGCAGACCGTTGTGAATTATAAAAAAATTGACAAATATCAATGAATAGTTTATCACATTTTCAGTAAATTGAGTTTAAAAACCCAAAATATCAATATTTATCAACTATCAATCAAAAATAGGGGTGTATTTTACGCAGGAAGGAAGGAGAAAGGTCCAAGAGCTTGATATATAATGCAAGTACGGGACTGATACGGACTATCATGGATCTATGCTTTGTTCCACGGGTCCAGTTAATGTATTGGAATCATACGATATGTAAGCATATGCCTTTATTTATTTATTTATTTCAACTGCAGACTAATGTCTAAGTTGCTAAGAATTTTAAATACAATATTAGTGGAAATGCACAATATTAACAAGATAATAATTTTTGTTTTAGACTATTTTTTGACAAGTTAAAATCAATTAAGTGATATAAACGATAAAAATCAGTGCACATTATGTTTAGAGCTGCATTTAATCCATAATTAACTCTGGCGTGTTAACCTCGGACGCGAAATTATGTTCAGCATACTCAGAATTGTTGGGGGGAACTTTGGTAAAACGGAGCAACACCAAAGTTTTCTAGATTTTTTTTTATGACTTAAGTCATAATCGAAGAAATGGACGCTTTAGGCATGATATGTGAAATTGCGAGAAACGACGGTAGAAAATTTCTTTAAACCAACAAGAACGTGGAGTCGTGACACAAAGTGTTCGAGTCTTTGGTGTCACCATCCAAATATTCTCAAACTGCTAAACACCCTTCTTTTTTCAAAAAACCCAACGCTGAAGTAACTTTGCCACTTCAAACCCGAATTGAATAAAGGAGGGTACCTCAATGTATGTAATTGCCGAATACGACTCCAAGAACCCAGAGAATACGGCTCTACAGGACCAGTAAAATAAGTTCGCATTATTAATTTTGTTTACATAGTTTGTTAAACAAGTTTTACCGTTATTTGAATTTTGTTGGCAATAACCTGATGTCTGATTCACAATGCGACGAGGAAACGGGACGTGAGCTTGACGAGAACTCGTTGAAGTTGTCAAACCAATTTCAAACAATGAAAGCATACCTGGAACTACACAATAAGGCGTTTCTCGTCGTCACGTCACGCCAAGAATTCGAAAAATTGAAAAAAGACTCATCGTGACGACGATTTTCTTTTTTGCTAAGTAATTTACAGTTATTCTAAAAAGAAACAATAAAATGTATTTAACAAATAAAGTTATTTTTTTTATACGACAATGAGTTTTTGTCGTAAAAACGATCGCTGCATTGTGAATTGGGCAACGATTTTGTAATTAGAAAAAGATGACAGCGTTTCTCGTCACGCTCATATCGCGCTTCTTCGTCGCATTGTTAAACAGGCTTGAATCGTAATTTTATTGCGATCACTATATCACTATAGGTACGAAGTTTAATCAAAATCGTTACAGCCGTTTTTTAGAAAATTTCGAAATTCTCGTCTAGGGTATTACATAAAAATACTCTCTGCCAGGTATGTGTATGAATGTGGAGTGGACGTACAGACACGTAGCACAAACACCTAGACCGAGGATGTAGTACGGTTAGGAGTTTTCACCTTTAATAAAATTTGTAATTGTTATTTTTCGAAAAAAAAGTTATTAATATTAACAAGTATCTAAGTACGAAAATAAACATTGCTCATTATAATCAAAAGAGAATCACGTAACTAGCTATTCTACTCGGCAGTCGAATTTATCATAATTCCAACTCTTACAATTAACAAATCACAATTGTTCTACACAAATCCACTTAATGCAATTAATCATAGTCAGAAAGAATTAACGGTAATCGGTACACTTGTAGATAACAACAATCAAATGTTGCAATAATCAAAAATACTATGACATTCAATTGAACTATATTTGTCTAAAAGAACTTTGACAAATACGTACTTATGATTCGCGGGACAATATGTGTAGAATGAAACGCTTTTCACAAGAAATAAAAATACTTAGGAATATCTTGTTTGCTAACCTTTGACATATTTTGTTTTGTCGGTGTTTAAAATTACTCTACCGGTTACTGTTTGGCCAGCAAAATAAGTTCCATGAGAATTTTGGTCAAAAATAATCTCACAAGTCACAACCATTTTAAAAAAAACAAACACAATAAATAGATATTAGATTGCTTTATTTATATACTTTTGTAAATGTATCATTAAATTCTATAAACAAAGCCGAACACACAAATCGAACTAATATCTAAAGGCAAGTATTATTGTACACGTTGCTAGCAAATTGGTTGATTGAAACGAAATCAATTAATTTTTTAGCGAGCAGATATCGCTATCTTATCAGTTAAATATTATTTTTTGTACCACTACCTATGTGTCTCATTGACATAAATTTTTGTGGAGAAGTTTTTTAAGATAGCAACATTATGACGTTGTTAATTTAACTACTAATTAAATAACGTTTGCAATAATTACAGTGCATTATCTTAGCTCTCCCTCATTGGTTATTCCTTAATATAGGTTTTTCTTTTTTTCCTTTAGAAGAAAGCTCTGAACAGAGCTCGAGCATGTTGAACAAGCTCTGAACGTACTCTTAACTGAACGTGTTCTGAGCACTCAGATATATTTTTGAAACACATTTGAGAATCAAGCTGTCTACAAATGACATTTGTCAGTTTGAACACTAAGTTCTTATGCATTAAAAAATAAAATAATTCCATGAAATTTATTAATATCTAGAACTTACCTTCAGCCCGGGTGCCGACCGCTTCACTTAATTCTTTATAATTTTAATCTGTTTGCGCATTTTGTTTCCTTTTTTTTCCCTCTTTTCGCATATGACGTTTAGTGTTCAGCTTTTTATTCAGAATACTCAGCCGATTTTTCTGAGCTCGTAGCTCTGATCATTCTCTGAACGAAAAAAGATAGACAGCTTTGAGGTTCTGAACGCACTGAGCAAAAAGAAAACTCAATCTTTTTTTGTTGACAGTTCAGACTCTGTTCGGAACGGAAAAAGAAAAACGCCTAATGCGGGCTACTTTGCCAAAATCGTATTGTCCAGGAATCGACAATGACGCCAGCATCAAAGTTCTCCAATGTCCAATTCAGCACATGGACAGAGGTTCAGTCTCAGTTACTAATCGGTGAGTCCTGAAGTTTGTACTACGCCTCGGATGAATAATTCGGAGAATGGCGCGACAGCTCGTGGAGCGCCAGGTGACTGATGAGCTTAACTGTCCTGCCAGGGCAAAACGCATTTCGACTAAAGGTTACAAAAAGGAGGAAACTTATAAATGTTAAATTCTATTCTCATTATTTGCTCTGACATTTTATTCAGGAATATCGTTTAGTTTCGTCTTGCCCTGGATAATTGAAGTTCCGGGCTCAAAGATTGTGCTTTCGAAATTTTTCCTTCGATTTTTTGAGCGCAGTCTTTCCAATTGTTATCCCCCAGATTGGCATTCTCAACCCCGTTAAAATTTTGTGTCATCTCATACAAAAAAACACTACTTTAAGTGTGTTATCCTCATCATATTAGTTCTAAAAAGAGCAAAACATTGTGACACTTCAGTAGAAAAGTGCACGTAGATTCTAAACGGACCCGTGATATAACTCAAGTGCATAGAAATCATAGTCACGCTTATTCTCCTTGAAGTATGAATATATGGCAGCTAAAAATGTCCTGCTGATCCTTTCCGAGGCGTTTGATTGATGATTGTACTTAGAAAATCGAAAATGCCGTACCCCGGAATCTAAGTTGATTAACATTATTTGTCTTGTTTCAAATTGAGCTAACTAAAGCTAAGCTGTTTGACTCAGAAAGCATGTTTAGCATGACATTCAGTGATTCCCTTCTGTGTAGGACTGCAATTTCAGACTCCATCTTGCCAAATCAACCACCAACATCCTTCATTGTCATTTACGATTTAAGTCTTGAGTGGTTGGTTGTGAGTTATGACAGTTAAATCCATACGATCGACATTTCTGAATGTTGATGGTGAGATATGCTTTCCTGAGGTAATCGGCTTCTTCATCCAACAGAGCAATATGGGACTTGAAATCTAGCCCAATAATGAGCAGATCTTCTCAATACAGAAAAATACGGTTCCAAGGTCGTGAAGGGATAACCTCATCTATTAAACGGCAGAACATTTGTGCTGCATTACACAGCCCAAAAGGCATGACAGTGAACTGCTCAAAAGGTTCTCCCCGGTGCCGCAAACACAGTTTTTTTCCTACTCTCCCTCTCCAACGGTATTGGCCAGAAACCTTCCTTCAAGTCTACACTAAGTATTGGGTAACCGACTGATAAGCCCTTCGATATAGCAGAAAGAGTTAACGTTATTGTTCAATCTTGGCTTCTTTATAAGGACAACTACTTACGAACACCAAAGACTCTCACTGTCTTTTATAACACTGAACTTAAACATTCGGTCTATTTCCTGGTACAAAAGAGCTTGTAACGCTAGGAAAAAGGGCAGCGACTTTGCTTCGGAACAGAATCTCCGGTATCGATGACGATAAGCGCAGTCTTTCTTATTTCAGTCCGATTAAAATCTGGAAATTTCTCTTGGCCACTTCCAATGCGGATCGCTGGTCAAGTGACAAGTAATGTGAGTCTAATATTTTCGCCCCCTCTTCTATTTAGAACCGTTATGGACGTTCCATATCTTTATACCCATTTTGAGTCTGTATTTTCCCAGCTATTAACCATCGGCGCATTGTACGTGTCCCCAGACTTATCTGGGCGAAATTGCAATCCAGCTTCCCCCCCAAACTGCAACTATATTCGTCCAAATGTACATTGTGCTGTTCTCTTCTAACTAATATGCATACTGGTTTACATATTATTTTGACTGGTCTAAGTGTTTACGCTGATTTTCTAATTTCTTGGGGGGTCTGGGTTAAACGTGACTCCCACAAAGTTCTCGCATTCCGGTTGCAATTTCCTCGAGTATGTTCCTTTAAACGACATACAATCAATGAAATATTGACCTACAGTCAACTGCGATGGAGTATATTTGCACGCACGTGTATTTGCACGCACTCCTAAGTTAGTCAATCGAAAAAATTGTCTTTGGGTACACCAGCGTCCTCAGTCGATTGTTAGATGATTTTTCAACATTCGCAAGAGCTCAAACTCTGGTATCTGTACCTTTCCTGAGCTGACATTGTGACAGAAGAAAAATAATCATACATCGGCTCCCAGGTGCCCTTGTAACCGTGTGAGCTTGAATGAAAAAACCGTCGCATCTCGGATCAGGGCATCTTTAAAAACTCTCCAGCAAGGACGGCAAATCGACCGCTGCCACTTCCATAACCATGGGTCACGTGAAAAAAGACGCATTACGAAAATTTGGTAACACATACATAATTGTTAATATATTGCTAAATCAACCACTGGTTTGCTTTGAAACTGATGACAGATTGGTGCAAAATCTTAACTTCTTTCTCCTTCTTAAATAATGCTCAGACAGGCAAACCAGCAACACTTGTTAACAATTATGTATGTTGGAACCTCCTTATCGGTGTGGAGCAAAACTTCACATCTGGTGAAACGTGAGTACAAACATACCTACATACTTTACATATTCTATTTGTATGTTTTAGTTTTAAGAAAAAGAAAACTACAGGAAGAAAATTCATTAAGATATCTTTCTATTCTTTTTTAGATTAATAAATCAGAGTCACTTACGACATTTATCAACCAATTTAATAGACCAATGCCGTTAATGATATAATGATAGTTCCTTAAAAAATCTTGTAAATAATTGCTAACATGAGTCCAGCTGCTTCAAAATATTGACTGAAGAAAAAATCATTCAAAAAGAAGCGGGGTCAAAACAATTCGAAGAACAAATAGAAGAATGGAAGCTTCAGGAACTTCATAAATTTTTAAACTTTTGTATAGACAAAGTGCATGAGACAACTGATTCCAGTTTCTGTGATAAGGAGTTTGCTATTTTTTTTTTTTTCAGAATGAAGAACAGGTACCAGCTTCTAACCAAACTTAAACGAGCAGCATCACGAAACAGCAGAATCCCAAAAACAAAGGTTGGAAATATCAAGCAAAATTTGAGCATCACGAAGATGTCGAATTTTTGGAAACTCAATTTTTATTTTTATTTAATTTAATATAATTTAATTTAATTTAATTTGATAAATGTTTTTGTTTTGCTTCCTCGAACCCTTTTCAAAACAAAACAAAAGGAATTATTTAATGGATTTAATGTTAAATGTTGTGATTTTAAGGCCAGCTTTTCCAAACAAACCCGAATAATCGAGAAGGAAAACGAAACTTTTCAAGAGAGCCTTTAATCTTGAAACAAAAACTTTTACGGATATATTTAGTAAAAAAGCGAATAAATTAGACTTTATGATGTTTATTTTTATTATGCAATTTGTTCATGGTTTATTTAAATTAAAGTGTGTAGCAAAGGAATAAATATTAAATTATTTATGTCAAATAAATTCGTAACAGACTCATCTTGATCATCGTTTTTTTTTGTTTATATTTAGCGCGCACTAAAGGGGTTGCGACTACCCTTAAAATGATAAACACAGCACGAGCGATTAGGTAGATTGGAGGGGATTGGAAAGGAGATACCGATGCACATTGGTTTTCAATGTCTGAAGATCACAATGGGAGGGGAAAACCGGGCTGGGTAGACCATTCCACATTCGTGTAGTGCGACTAAGGAAAGAATCTCTGTATTAAACAGTACGTCCGAAGTTGGGCTCAAGGGTAAACTGATGAGCATTCCTAGAAGCGCGAGTATTACGGTTGAATTGTTTAAGAGGAGGAATGGAACTGGCTATTTCACTAGAACACCTGTCACCTGCCTAAATATGGGAGTTGTACTCAAGTTTTGGACGAATAAAGGCTTTGTAGATCACAGCCAGATCAGAAGGGGAGGCAAATTTCTTGCATCGACGGAGAAAACTTAAACACTTAGCAGCGTTTTTGGCGATGTCAAATATGTGGTCGTTCCACAAAAGATGGTCTGTGACACACATACCGAGTACTGAAAGCTGTTTGGTTTCCTCTATGCAAGTGCCACTCATAGATAGCAGCATTGGGGGTGGGTTTCGCTTTAACGACAGGAGACAGCATTGAGTTTTAGAAGCCTTAAATTCTACACGGTTTCTGATTCCCCATTGGACAATGCTGTCGAGATCAGAATTTAATGAGCTTATCATACGCTGCCGTTGAAGTTCCACATCTTAAGAACATGGATGTGAATCTAGAAACGAATATGAAAAGCTGAGAGTACTGTGGTCAGCAAAACAGTTGAATGGATTAGAAGTTTCAGATAACAGGTCATTTATGAATATTAGGAAAAGGGTCGGAGACAAAACGGAGCCCTGGGGCACACCAGCATTTATTTTGTAGATATCAGACTTGAAACCGTCCAATACAACTTGTGTTGATCGGTCTGAAAGGTAATTTCTAATCTAACGAAGAAGAGATTCATCGATACCAAATGCACGCATTTTCGATAAGAGAGCTTGATGCCAAACTCTATCAAATGCTTTTGAAATATCAAGTGCAATAATCTTACTTTCGCCAAAACGATGTAAAGATTTGTGCCACTGTTCGGTGAGATATACCATCAGATCACCAGTGGATCTATTCCTACGAAAGCCATACTGACGGTCATTTAGAAGCTTTCGTTCTTCAAGATATTTCTTAAGCTGATGATTAATCAGCTTTTCCATGACTACTTCTTACCTACTGTAAGGTAATGTTTTACCTGCACTATAAAATTAAAACAGTTTGCACTTAATATCTCGTATATTTGAATCAACTTCAGTTCATTTAATATAAACTTGGCGGTATTAATGTGTAACGCGCTCGATGTGAATGGAATTTTAAAGAAATCTTCTAACTTCTTGATGCTACAACCGAAAATCTGAATTCGTTTACACATTTTGATGTTTGATCTCGATATCACTACTATACATTTAACTTCAATAACTTCTAGTTCGTTTGTCAAAATCCATTTATTTGGAACTGAAGTTGAATTCAATAAGTTTGAAAGCTTAATCTCTTCATTCTTCAAACGTTTCGTACGATTTCTATAGATTATCAATATATGTACATACATTATTTTTGTTGATTATTTATATATTTGTCAGCAAAGTGATGTTCTTCCTCGATTATTCTATTACCAACCTGCGCCAGGGGTTGATTATCAGATCGTAAGGGTAAAGGGTAAGCTGAAAAAGACTCCAATGTACCAAACCGTTAAACACATTAATGACTAAGAAAAGTTACTAAAAACATAGTCTTTGGCATAAATTACTTCTAAATCTACCAAATAGGTCTCAAGCAATTCTTTAGCAAATGATATCTGGATGAAAAATAGTAGTGGCACAGAAGAAAAGCACATATTGTAGTGTGTTTAACACAACAATATATATGTATATAACAACAAGGTTATAAATTCTGTTCCTTTCCAAAATGATAATAATACGTCTTTACCACGAACTTTCCTATGAATTTCGGCAGGTTTTTCAGAAGACACCAAAAACTCTGAAACTTTATTGGTGGTTGCAGAAATTCAGATGACCACTTTGAGCCAGCATTGGGAAAAAATCCTTCACTCCACGATTTAATAAGCCAAATGCCCAAATCGATGAGATGCAGCACATCTTTAATAGGAAAATCTTTAATCATGTCAATTGGAAGCTCTAAAAGTGTTGTTGTTGCCTTGCAATGATCATTAAGACCCCGGCACGGGGGTAGCTTGGCAAATTTGGTAAAGGTACATGATTATTCCATATTTCTAATAAACGTTTTAGTTAATTATGGTTGACATTTGTTTTATCGGCCAGAATGAAAGTTTTGTTTGTATTAGCTGGTTATCAAAATTGTTTTCGGTTTCATCATAATTACCATTAACTATATCCAATTCACCAATAAGTCTAATGTTGCAGTCTGAAGAATTTAATTGTTGGTCACTTTCGGAATCTCTGTTGACAAATTGAATTTCTTCGTCCTTGTCTAAGGATCCACATTTCGTTGAGATGTTGAATCTTGATGAACACCAAACGTCCTGACTTCTTCCGGACCAAACTGATCAGCAAAATAACATAGCAACCGCGTTATTCAGAAACGTAAGATGAAACCCACATTTTTTTGTCAACCAAGGAAAAAATGAATACTTCTTGAAGATAAATATATCCGAAAAATATCTTCATGATGTTTTAGAAAGAGTAAAAACATATACTCTGAGAGCCGTTTGCTGATACGAAACATAAATATTTATGTTCAACTTACAACGCTTATGTTCTACTTTTTCCTCAGCGTAAACTGTCACATAAGCTCTTATGTTGAACATAAACTCTTAAGTTTCTTTTCAGCAAATGGCCCTTAGTGTACTTTACATAATGCTCCTTTTAAAATGATGTACAGAGTCAATGTTAAAAACAAAATTTATGAAGGTCTTTAAGAGGTTTGACAATTTTTTTTTGTATCTAATAGTTGAAACAAGCAACACTTTTCAGAAAATTGAAGTAACTGCATGTTAAAAACTGTATCTGTGAATGTAAAAAGTATCTTGAATCTGATTTGAGTGCCAATTCTCTCAGTGGTGATTCCCGTTGGAGCGTTTGGTCTTCCTGGATGACTAACCTGAGAGCGATGGTGGTTGTTCTCTTCTAGGTCGGAGACCTCGCCGGTTGCATTCTTTTCTTTATAGGCGGGATTGGGCGAGTGAAGTCTAGGAACCCTTGTTCGACTTATGCTCTTGCTGACTCCGCGATGTTCCTTTTAATAGAATCCGTATTAACACTAGGCAGGTATGTTTTAATTTTTTTTTTATTTTTTTTAAACGCATTACAAAATTTAATTTCAATTGGTAGCTATTCTTTAGTTTCTTCAAAGGCATCTTTATTATAAACCTTTTCACTATAAAAAGGATATCTCGGAATGAATTTATACCCTGAATTTTTATTGATTTGATCCTGATCTATTGGGTTAGTTGAATCGGTTTGAAAGTTTTTAATAAAAGTTGCTTCCTCGTACGATGGTGGAGCTATTGATATAAGAAAAAAAAAATTAAGTTAAACAGTTTAAAAATTCTTAAAAAAACTTACGACATTCAGCATCTGGAGATGATATCGGTGCGATTCCGTTGGTCAAATTGGCGATTAAATTATCCTCAGACATATTGGTTGATTTTCCCAAATACGGTATATTACCAATTATCACTGGAATTGCAACAACCGGGTTTATATGAGCCCCTTTTACTTTAGCAGTAACGGCAACTTTATACGTTATCTTAATAATTTGACAAAGCCCCTCGCATGTAGGAGGAGTTGGTGGCACCTGAAGAGTATCCTTAAACTCAAGTGTGTTTCTTTCAAATGCACCGAATTTCTTTTTAGCAATGGCAATTTTTTGTGTTTTTGTCTTGATACGTGTTCTCACTGAGTATAGAGCTATTAGGTTCAATGTGATACGAACTTGTTCTACCGCTGTGCTGCTGTTATTAACTAGTTTTGCATTAAAATATATTATATCTCCGGGAACAAAGCTTGTTCTTTGAATTTCAAGCGACAAAACAAGAGGTCTTGATTTACATGGTCCGCAGTAGAAATTTTTAAATTCTTCCATTTTCGCAGGAACCTGATGAAAGTTTTGAAAAACATAGATTATTTACATAAAAATAGCAAAATCAATAAACTTTAAACTCATACATACTCTAAGTTCGGGAAACTGGTTAAGATCAAAAATTTTGAGTACACTGAATCCCATTGAATATGATTTATTAAATGCTCTTGGTCGTATTACAGTTATTTTTGTGGCATAACGTATGCGACCAAATTCACCTTCAAAAGATGAAGGACATTCTGAGGGCAAAACACATTCAAAAGTGTATGTATATGTTCCAGGGCTCAGAATTTGTTCAATTCCTGAAATACAAAATAAAATTAGATATTTTAATTATGTAAATATTTATGTTTCGAGTTTTTTTGCATAAAAGAAAAGAAAAAAAAAAAAAAGGAGGCATTGAAAACAAATAACTCTTATCGCCTACCTTATACCTCCAGCGTATTTCAGGCCGAAGTACTAGCTGTTAAAGAAGCCTGCAGGATACTCAAACAAAAAACAATATCTAACCAAAATATTCACAATGTGGCCATCTGTATAGACAGCCAGCCTGCAATCAAAGCAACTAATAGCTGCGTGGTAACCTCAAAGTTGGTAAATCAATGCAGAGTTGAGCTCGCAGGCGTTAGTGAAAGCACTAAAATCTCACTCATATGGGTCCCAGGCCATAGTGACATCCAAGGGAATGAGCAAGCAGATGAGCTTGCTAGGAAGGGAAGGGAAGGGAAGGCAGAAGAAGTTGACCTTCCACTGGGATTCGTGAAGGGCAGAATATATGACTATTTCCTATCTGAATCAATAAAAAGGTGGCAAGGTCTGTCAAACTGCAAGATATCTAGGAAGATATGGCCTCCCTATGACAAAAACAGATCAAGTGATTTAATAAAGCGAAATAGAAAAGACACGGCCAGGATCGTTGCAATCATCACTGGCCATTGGCCAATAGAAGAACATGCGGCTAAGCTAAAGATACCTTTTAATAGTTTCTGCCGTAGCTGCAAGAACCCTCTAGAGAAAGAAACCATCGAACACTTTCTCTGTAACTGCCCAGCCCTGGCCAGGTCTCGCTTCTTGGTATTTGGAAGCCCTTTCCTCGATAACCTAACCGTTCTGTCGAACAAAAAGATAAACGATTTTATCTCTTTTCTAAAGAGCACCAGATGGATTTTATAGTTCAAACAATAACTTCATCACAGCTTTTGCATTGGAAGTGTAAGGACTAGCGAAGGTCTACCGGGGTTCGGTGAACCGGTAGTCGTGGACTGTATCGCTATCGACTCCGGTTCGGGCCAATTGACAATTGCTGGCCTAATAAGTTAAGTAAAACACTACAAATACAAAATTCATATACAAATATCGTCACTAACTCTCCGGACAACTACTTAATCCATAACTGGTGAAGGACTTAAAGTTCTGACAAAACCTAGTTAGGTTTGCCTTGACTTTGAAAAAGCCCAACCACAAGTAAATCTATAGTTATAGTTTATACGGACGGCTCTCAACTCCAATGGAACAGCCTGGCACACAGTGTGAGCTTAACATTCCCTTGAGATCGAGGGCAAACTCGTTATTAACTTTTCGGACAATCACCAACTCCATTACTGGTGCAAACCTTAAAGCACTGATATATACCTAGTAGGTATTACCTTGCTTAGTATAGGCACAGCCACGAGTGGATCTGGTGAAGGGCTATATGGTTGGATCGCAACCCTACCGCAACCACCTAGCACGCAGTTGTGAGCCTGGTGCTCTTGTAGGGCTGCGTGAAAAAAAAACAATAAACTAGTCCCCTAAGTAATTCTGTCTAGACTAAAAACACTACCACTATATCAAGAAACAAATCAGGTCAAACGAGTTATGGTATCAAAACGGCGCATTACAGCGCTTATTGGGTTCTTCGGGAATAGGTGTTCTCAGAACGGCCAGTTTACCTACCTACCTACCTTGCATAAAATCCTAGGATAATATTGGAAGTTGAAAAGAACAATGGTTACCATGACCTATCGTACGATCAGAAGTAGATAAATAGCAGTTTTTTTCGAAGAAATGTCAAGTCAAAATTCGTCTCAGATTTTTTTCCTAAATAACCGTTCAATAAAATGTATTAAACACAGCCTATTAATGGTTTAGTAGAAAAACGAATTATGTTAATACCTCTCACACAGCTTGTTTTATTCAATTTCAACATTTACCCGCCCTTATTGAAAAACCCTTTATATTCACCCCTGTATTTTTATTAACACGTGTTTTTACAACGTGTATCTAATTACACGCTTGAAATCGAAGGCTCTAGTTTAGATGTACCTACTGTTTACTGGAATATGTACGCTGATTTGTATTAGTTACATACTACTCTCTCGATCTTTTGCAACATAATATAGGCTTCCGATATTGAACATAACAACAAAACGAAGAAAAACAAACAAAACACAAAAGTTGCAATACTAAATAAAGTAGCGAGGAGAACAAAATAGGAAAAACAGAGGAAAAATGGCAAAATCGAATAACAAAAACAAAGCCCTACATCAAAATAAATTGTAAAATTTGAATTAATTAATCGCATGTTTGAGTCGCATTCAAAGTCAAAGTCACAGTCACATTGGCAGTCGCAGTAGTAGCACTATGAAGCAGATCTAAGCCTTAGGAGCTTTCAATGAGAGAGCTTTGACCATTTGATGTGTGTATAGCAAAGAGATGTTTTTTCCCGTGAAACTCAAATCGCTGTTTAGTAGAAAACGTGTTTGTCTCAACAGCAGGGCCGGACCAACCATATGTGCCAGATGTGCAAATACACAGGGCGCAAAATTCTGGGGGCGCTTCACCAGGAGCAAGAAAATATAATCTGCACTTGCGGAACAAATATGTACTGCCATTTGCATTTTAACCACAAAACTTGTTCAAGTAATCAAAAAATAACATCCATCACAACTGTGCTAAGTTATTTCTTGCCCACTAACTAACTTCACTTTCATTGCTGCATTCAAGGAGAAATTAACTCAAAATATCGTAAAACTAAAGATTCCACTAGACCTACGCATTGAAAGTCTACCTCCTGGGTAATGTGTGTATCAGTGTATGTATGTATGGATCAAATATTAAAAAGGGGCGCTTTCAACAAATCTTGCACAGGGCGCATGTTTCGCTGGGACCGGCCCTGCTCAACAGACTCTCATTTAAGTAGCAGCAAACGATGTTCAGCCCAAAAGTCGTTGGCGGCTGACATCAGAAGATTTTTACCCAGGTTCCCACACACTATTGAGTTGTTGAATTTTATAAAGATGGGAGATGATGACGATGAAGTGTCACTTTTACTTTTTTAGTTCGAAAAATGTTTTTGAGAAGAGATGGCTTGCAATACATTGTAGCATTGCCATAACACGCAAATTGTTTATTATGATCTTAAAAAATAATAATATTACCTTTTGTATCAATGCACTCTGTTACGGCATCGAAATATTTTTCTTCATCAGAATGTATGTCTGATGATTCTCCTGCCGAACTTTCATCCCATCTGACTTTTGCATATCCCCTTACTCGCAACTGTATTCCTTAAATTTAAACTTCTATTAGGTTCTATTAAATATATTTATTTATTTGTACATTGTATTGTAGAAAAAAACTTTACCTTTAATTGGGATCTGCTCGTCGACATGTATTAAAGCTCGGCCTTTAACTACTTGACCGGTGAAATACATTCCATTTGAGTTTTCCTCAAAGATAATTTCAAATCTGATTGCCATTATGTGAATAAAATGGAATTTTGTTTTGTCTTCAAGTAAACTGATACTGACTGAAATAAGTTTTCTTTTTTTATTTATGAATTTTGTAGACGTTTTTTTTTTTTTAATATGAACGTGATAAGAATTTTTATCGGTAGATATGAGCTTTCTATTTTTAATCTAATATTTTCAAGTTTTGTGTTATTGCAATTCAGGTGATTTCATTTCGTTACGAATGACTAGAAGACTTATGAATCACTTATTCATTTACACTGTACTATAAGAAATTAAAACACACAACTGGGTTGCACGTAATTGCCCCAGCATTTGATAATTAGAATTTATGATTTGACATATTAGTTACAAAAAGCTAGAGGGAGCAGGTTGAGCCAAGACAAGAAAAAAATCGTTTTGAATGGGGGTCTTTTTGCCCCTGATTAGTCGGGAGGGGCAATTTTCGCAAAAAAAATACAATAAAGATTATTAAGAAACAATGGCAACACACATACAACATTTTAGTATGTGAAAAGTAGGTAGATATAAAGGGTTTTTCCCGTCCCCATTCAAAGTAACGTGCCGGTCTTGATCATCACGGAAGAAGTACGGCCCAATGACGCCGCCGGCCCATAAACCACACCAAACCGTAATTTTTGTTGGGATGCAATGCTGACTCATGGAGTACGTGTGGATTGCTGCCTAACCAACACCGCATATTTTGTTTATTGACGAAGCCATTCAGCCAGAAATGAGCCTCATCGCTGAAGATGATTTTTCGATGAAAATCCGAATCATTTTCAAGTTGTTGCTCAGCCCAATTCACGAACATACGACGCTTCTGGTGGTCAAGCGGCTTCAGTTCTTGCGTCAATTTAATCTTTGTAAGGATGTAGGCCAAGATCTTTTCGCAAAATTCGCCACAACGACGTCACAGAGATGCCCAACGCTTGAGAACGACGTGTGAGAGACACATTTGGGCTTTCTGCAACCGAAGCCTCAGCGGCAGCAATATTCTCGACACTACGGGCACTTCTTTGTCTCACTGGCACGGAAACATTTTGTACTGTGCCTGTGGATTCAAAATTTTCCACTAGACGCTCAATTGTTGATCTGCTAGGACGATTATGACGACCATAAATTGGACGTAGCGCTCTTAACGTTGAGGCCACTGACTCCGAATTTCAGTAGTAAATTTTAATAATTTCGACTCGTTGTTGACTCGTATATCTTTCCATCATGAAATGGCAAACCTTACTAAAGAGAAATGTCAAAAGAGCGGCAAGAAATAAGGCGTCGTTTGCTGTCCCTGTTACTCTACTTTTGTAGCGTGTCCCTGTTGAAATATTGTTATTCTGAGAAATTTAAAAAGCATTTTCAACTCCAGCTATTCATAAATCATCTGAACAATTTAATTCTCAAAGCTTTACTTGTTGAGACTCTAGATCAAGGTACCTATATACAGTATAAACAAATTGCGATTTTGTATCGTAGTCTCTTTAATCGTATTTCTGGTTCGATTTTTGTATGAACCCAAAACGTGGCCTATAGTTCCTGTATCGAAAGTTTACAAGTGCATATTGTATAATGTTATCTCAAGTTTGATTCATGGTATTTTGTAGATATGACTTGTCTTAACTTATTCGAATCCAATCAAAGTACCTATGTACCTAACCTACATAACTGAAATATAAAATTGAATCATGGATTGGAAGTACCTACAGTACAAGCGTCAATATAATGAACATTCCTAGGGTAAAGGTGTTGATCTTTCTTCAAAATCCTACAACGCTGTATAACCAACTGTATGACCATAGCTGCAAGACTTTCTCGAACGATCTAGATAGTTTCGGCCAATCGTCTATAACGATGTTGTCGGTACTTCTCACATTTCTAACGTTCACATATCGTTCAAATTTGGTCACCAATTGTCGCAGTTGTTGAATCATTTGGAACACAATAAATGTGTAAATTTGTGTAAATTATTGGCCATGACCAGCCATTTTCCAAAAATAATTGGATAGTTTTTGTTCGCTGCGCGATCGTGTAGTATACCATCATTAAATCATCAAATCTTTATGTCTAAAACATAATACAAAATAGTTCGAAAAAAATCTATAAATAAAAAAGTTATTACAGTTTTAACATTGATAGGTCTTATTTGGGCCACCCTGTAGTAAAGCATGAAATATAGTTTTGAACTTTCCGTCTCTCTATCCGAGTGCCAGCTAACACGTTTGTTAGGGACTGGATATTTTGTATTTATTTTATACGTTTAAGTATAGTTTAAAAAATCCAGATATGTGATTAATTTATAGAGAACTGGACCCCCTTAAACCAATGACCAAACTACCAATGTCAAAACATTCAGTAAAAACCAACATTTTCACAATGGTGAAGTTCACAAACGAAGAACGTTTTCAAAAAATTAAAATTTATTACCAAAATACCGAGTCGATGACGGCAACTTTAAGAGCTTTAACTTACACCAATTTTCGATGAAGCGCATTTTTGTCTAAACGCCGCCGGTTAGGTGCGCATAAGACCCACATATGCTTCAAGAAACACCACTTCATCCACAAAAAATAATTGTATGGTGTGGTTTTCATGCCGGTGGTGTCAAAAAGAGCTCAAGTCCACTTTTTTGTGAAATGTACTTAATGATGCAAAAATGTCCCAAAAGTCATAGTCTATGCCGTGCGAAAAAATCCCATGTCTATTTAAAGTAAAGGGTTTTCCAATAAGAGGTGTTATATTGATATTCAAAGAAAAAATGGCATTTTTTGAGATAAATGATCGGATGTTTATTTCATTATAAAGAGGAAGGTATGCCGTTAATAATGGAACACAACATCAGCCAAATGGCCGCCACGACCACGCTTACAGGACCATATCCTTTTCATGAAATTTTCCATAACCAAATCGCAAAGTGGCTGCCCTATGTCCTCGATAGCCTCACGAATTCCATCTTTGAGGTCTTGAATCGACGCTGGGCTGTTGGCGTAGACCTTATCTTTCACGTGGCCCCAAAGGAAGAAGTCGCAAGGTGTTAAATCACAAGATCTCGGTGGCCAATTGTGATCACCTCTTCGAGAGATAACACGGTCCGGAAACTTTTCCCGTAAAAGATCGATGGTTTCATTGCTTGTGTGGCACGTAGCGCCGTCTTGTTGAAAGTAAACGTTGTCCAGATCAATACCATCCAATTCCGGCCATAAAAAATCATTAATCATCTCTCGATAGCGCAATCCATTGACCGTAACTGTTGCTCCAGCCTCATTTTCGAAAAAGTAAGGTCCAATGACCCCGCCGGATCATAAACCGCACCAAACAGTCACGCGTTGAGGATGGAGAGGCTTTTCAACAATAACTCTTGGGTCTTCCGAGCCCCAGATGCGACAGTTTTGCTTGTTGACGTAGCCTCCGAGGTGGAAATGGGCCTCATCAGTCAAGATGATTTTTCGATGAAATTCCGGATCATTTTCATGCATTTCAAGGACCCAATCAGCAAAGACATGACGTTGTTGATGATCAGCCGGCTTGAGTTCTTGTGTTAACTGAACTTTATAAGCCTTAAGACCCAAGTCTTTATGCAAAATACGGTGTAATGACGTTTGTGGAATGCCTAATTCCAAAGAACGACGAGGAATGGACAAACCTGGGTTTTCTTCAACACTTTGGGCTACAACAGCAATATTCTCAGTTGTTCTTGAGCGACGTGCACGGGTTTTATTCTTCACATCACTAACTTGTCCCAACAGCTCGAATTTGTCCACCAATTTCAGTATTGCGGTCCGACAAGGTGCTTCGCGACGACCCAAAAATGTTTTAGTTTTACGAACCGCCTCTGCCAAATTTTCACCATTTTTATAGTGAATTTTAATAATTTCAATGCGTTGTTGAAGCGTGTATCGTTCCATTTTTATTAATGGCGTAGTTTCTACTTGTCAAATGTCAAAAAATGACAGCTTCAAAAGTGACAGCTACCGAAATAGCGGGATATTCAAAATAACACCTCTTATTGGAAAACCCGATATTTTTGTAGTTATTGTATCAAAAAAATTCAGTCTAAGTCCAAAACACCCAAATGTGTGGAGCAAAAAAAACTCAAGTGGACCTGGGTCTTTCTTACACAAACCTTTTTTCTCTATGTTCTCCCTTTTTGCTGCAAAAAAAGCCCAAGTCCGCAAATTCAATGAAAATACATCCATCAGAAAAAAAAATTGTGTGAGTGTCGGGACTCACGGTTAATATGTGTAAACATCAACGTGCGCGGATCCAAAACGGACTTGTTTTTGCTTGAAGGGGATCTTAAGATTTTTTTCACTAAACGCACCCATCCTAGTTTGCAGATCGTAACGTTGCACACCGTAACGTTGCACGACGTAACGTTGCACACGAACGCTCACGTTTTTTTTTCACTCTACCGCCAGCATAGATGTTTACACATCAAAAATATTTCATAGCCTACTCAAAAATTTGTTATAAGGGGAATTCCCAATACTTTGGTAGGATTCGCTTTGAATTTACTTTGAGAGAAATGATCATTATTGAAAGTCTTTGAGTGAAAAGGTTGAGCTTTTAACTTATCTTAAAAAAATGAATTCCTCAAGCCGAAGAACTGTCCTTCTACAGATTGCATTAAAAAATTGTGTGAGTGCCGAGGCTCACGATTAATATGTGTAAACATCAACGTACGCGGATCAAAAACGGACTTGTTTTTGCTTGGAGGGGATCTTAAGATTTTTTTTCACTGAACTCACCCATCCTAGTATGCAGATCGTAACGTTGCACACCGTAACGTTGCACGACGTAACATTGCACACGAACGTTCACGTTTTTGATGTGTAAACATCTATGCTGGCGGTAGAGTGAAAAAAAAACGTGAAAGTTCGTGTGCAACGTTACGTCGTGCAACGTTACGGTGTGCAACGTTACGATCTGCGTACTAGGATGGCTGCGTTCAGTGAAAAAAATCTTAAGATTCCCTTCAAGCAAAAACAAGTCCGTTTTGGATCCGCGCACGTTGATGTTTACACATATTAACCGTGAGTCCCGGCACTCACACATTTTTTTTTTCACTCTACCGCCAGCATAGATGTTTACACATCAAAAAAAGGTAATCATTTTGTTTCAGTATAGCTATAGTACCAAATATGATTTTTTTTAACTCAATGCCAAAACACATTTAGGACATTCCAATAAAAATTATGATATTAATTTGTGGAATCCCAGTACTTCAACAGCTTCAAAAACAAATTCAACGGAAACAAATGGTACCTAATTCCTGAGTTTTACAAATCATTTGATGATGTAGATAGTTTGTATTATATGTTTAGCTATTCAAGAATCAATTGCTGGCTGCAGTAAACAAAGCAATGAAAAAGAATGGGATGAATCAAGCCAAGCATTGACCAAGATTTTTCAGGCGACTACGATGTACGATGATCTGGATTATATTCCTGAAATCAGCAACGAATCAAGCGATAATGATGATGAAGCAGAGGCCATGGTTTTGGAAGCACCTCAAGAATCTACTCCAGTAACACTAACACCACTCACTGAAAAGACAAATAGAAGGTGGAAAAGAACTATGGAAAATAAATATAAGGCATGCAGATATTATACGAGGTAAAAATCCCAAAAACTCAGTCTGAAAAATGTCGTTACAAATGCAAGGACACATTTACGGAAGAACAGCGATTAAAAATGTGCAAGGACTTTTGGAAGTTGTCATATCACGCTAAAACGATTTTGTTTTAAAGGCGGTCATCGATTCAAAAATACAAAGGCCCCGAGTACGTTCTTCAATCAAAAAAGTCAACCGTAACGTAGCGAGGTCATACTTTTTTGAAAAAGAAAACTCCCATGTACGGGTATGTCGCGACTTTTTTTGTGGAACGCTAAGTATTTCATATAGCACAGTTAAAATGGCATTTAAACATAAAGGACCAACTGGAGTTTTTTCTAAAGAAGACGAAAGGGACAGATCAAAAGCTGCAAATAAAACATCGGATGGAAATATAACACGGATCAAGGACCACATCGAAAGCTTCCCAACTGTAGAGTCTCACTACTGCCGCAAGACTTCAAAGAGGATGTATTTAGATGCCAATCTGAGTATATCAAAAATGTATTCCTTATTCTTAGACAAATACAAGAGTGACACGTCAACAAAGCTTCATCGACCACCTACAGGAAAGTTTTCTGTGAGTACTATACAATTTATCGTTCTTCTATCCAAAAAAAGATCAGTGTCAAGCATGCGAAAAAGGTAAGGAAACCCAAAATGAAGATTATCTGGCCCATTTAAAGAGAAAAGACGAATGTTCAGCTGCAAAATCCTTGGACAAAGAAAAGGCCATCAAGGAGCCTAATTTCATGGCATGCACATTCGACTTACAATCTGTGTTACAAATTCCATCAAGTGATGAAAGTCCAATGTACTACAGCAGAAAATCATGTGCGTACAATTTAACGATCTACAACGCTGCTCCACCAAACGATGCTTTCTGCTATTTTTGGACAGAAACTGATGGGAAAAGAGGAAGTAATGAAATTGGTTCGGGCTTGTATAATTACTTGCATGGACTTTCACCGGAAATAAGAAGAATGTTCCAGTGTATACGATTCAAGACTGGCTAACTATATTTATACTCTCACGTTCCAAGAGGCTTAAAAGCAAAGGAAATCCTTACAATATAACCCAAATGTGGTATACTGATTTTCTGGATTTATCAAAATTATCGGATATTATTAAAAACATATTTTTTTACGAAAACGGAGAAAAGGTGAACTGGTTGAAAGTAAAATCTTTTCGGTACCAAAAGGTTAAAACTGGTGTGATGAAGTACAAATACGATCACAATGAAACCTATAAGGAAGGAAATACGTGTTTTTATTAAAGGTAGGCCGATAGATTTGAAAGAAGTTAAAATCAGAAAGGCGTATAAAAGCAGCCTTCCTATAAATATAGAAAAGAAAAAAGATTTACTTAATCTTTGTAAGTCAGGAGCCATTCCGGACGAGTTTCATCAGTGGTACAAAAGCTTGAAAACAAGCAAAACCACCAGAAATAAGGCCCTAGAACCCGATATACACGAAGATGCTGAATCAGATGAAGATTAATGAATTTAAAATAAAAATTACAAACAAAAAATTTTCATTAAAAAACCCATGTCCATAAAAAAATATCTTTTAATGTAAAAAAAGCCCATGCCCAAGATTTATTTTATTTTTGTATAAAAAAAAGTTGAATAAATTAAATTGAATAAAATTTATTGGTTTCATCTTATTTATAAATGCTTAAGCTATCAGATTTTAATATAGATTTTCAAATCGAAACAACTTAAAGATTTTTCCAGGGGTCATAAACTTTAAATCTTCAATAACTCGGAAACACAATTATGTGACTTGAGCTCTTTTTGCAGCATACCGACGATATTTGCATACACAATTTTGTAGGTAAATTTTAAAAAAAAAATTGGGTCGCCAATACATTTATTAAATGTGCAGATACAAATTGAATTTCATGAAAAAATCTTTCATCTGTTTACGGAATATCGAAAAATCAAAAAACTATTGTTTTTTTTGTTTTAAAATCTGAAAAATTATTTTTCGGAAAATTTTGATATGCATTATTAAATAAATTTATTACAAGCTTCTTGTGTATACAAAATTTAGTGTAAATGGGATAATGAGATAGACGAAAATCTAAAAAAAACGTACCTACTGTTAATAATAGTAAAATGTCGTTTTTGAGCAAAAATAGACTTTCCTTAAAGTTAATTAAACATTTGTGTACGAGGTACATACCTTTATTTTTGGTTATAAAAATAATGTTCGTTTAAAATATTCTAGCTATTGTTAAAAAACTGCCAAGTATACAAAGAATGGACTAAGTCGTTTTTGCAATATTGAGTCTAAAAAAAAAATCAAACTTTTTAACAAATGAAAAAAATATTTCTTCAAAAATGTTGGTAGGTAGGTACATAATAATATTTAGTTTGTATCAATCATTTTTCGAAAAAAAAATGATCAAAATCCGTTAAATCGTTTTCGAAAAAAGCGAAAATTAAGAAAAATGGTTCGTTTGGAGGTTAATAATCATTTTCGGAACCATTTTTATTTTGAAAGGCATATAATGCCTATTAAAATGTTTCGATTTTTTTTAAAAACTCTGTGGAGCCGATTTTAAGAAAAATAGGATTTTCCTTTCTTGCAAAAAAATTTTGTATAACAGGTATATAGGTACTGTTATTTTTGGTCCAAGAAAAATAGAAAAAAAAGTGTCGGGGGAATGTAGAATAAACGCTAGGTACCAAGTTTAAAGAAAATCGACCCATCCGTTTAGGCTGTAGCCGAAGAGACTGACAGACGGACGTTTTTGCGAGACATACTTTTTTCGTCGTCCCGTAAATATATCCACAAGAACAATTTAGATCGGTCCAGTGGTGCACAACAAGCCAAGCGATGATGCTAAAAAACAGAACTTTTTCTGTGAGGTGCATTATTCGTTCTAAACAAAAGAAAAACCTTTTTTATCATGACACGTTTTTACAATATTATTGATTATGATTATATTTGTTGGAGTTTTTTCTTATTTTGAAAAACCGGTAATGCAACCGAATTCTTCACGATCGTTGTGTTTATATATTTATTTCTCTTGAATTATTCCGTCATATAAACCAAGTGAAGAATGTAACTATCTACTCTCTTTTGATATTATTCTTTTACCGTGAATAACTCTTGAAAGCTTTTGAGAATCAATGCTTTGAAATTATTTTTATAATAAAAAACACACTCGGGGGCTTCTTAAAATTGTAACGCGATTTAAGTGACTGTCACCGTGTTGTTTAATTAAACTAAAATCAAACCGAATTAATAAAACTAATTATATATTTTAGCGATATAGGAAGTTATCAACTTAAATCACAATTCACAAAGAAATGACACACAAATACGAACACTGAAAAGCAGAGCAACTTTGCCGACCTTAAACGTGCATCTGAATGTGAAGCTGAAGATCTTGTAAACACTCAACAAAATGTTTATGTTACTTTACTTGTGCTGTAGAAAATTACTCAATTATTGATTTGAGTAGGTTATACTTTTAAATAAAAATGCTCAAGTATATGAGTTCTTATAGGAATTATTTGTATTAATTAGAATTAAATGGAAACTTATGCACACACATATTTATGTACGAATTTACGTGTGTCAAGTTAGAACTACACCTTAAGAAATTAAATGAACTTAGTACGTAATTAATTGCAGCTTTTTAGTTGTAAATTAATTGTGGAGAGACAAAAATTCTAAATTTTTTTTTTGGTGAAGTACTCTATCAGTGCCCTACCTACTGTTTAAAAAATTCGCCAACAAAATTTTTAGAATTCAAAAATAACGGTATTACTTACCCAATGCTTGCCGCCATCAACACGATACGAAATGAGCTGAGTAAAGTGCCTTGCACATGAACGGCGACCTGCGAATACGATTAAATCTTTTAAATCAAATTCAAGAGCAAATACAAACATTTTTTTTGCTTTTACTTTTCGCCAACTAAATGATTAATCTAATGAACAAATTTAAATACTAAACATTGTGTAAAATTAGTTTAAACTGTGCTTTTTTGTTAGAGAGCTATGGATGCTAATAATGGAACGTATTCTTTATTTTATAAATGTATCTTCCAATCGGGAACTGACTGCATCAGAAGAAGATTTTCTTGACGAACATTACTCTCGGTTCCTCGATTCAGAAGAAGATGTGATTGAACCAAATGCATCAGAAAATGAAGCTGATCATGATGGAGATTTTTCGGCTGGTGATGATCCGAATTATGAGCCAAATACAGCTTTGTTGGACAATCGAATTGTGCAGGCGGGTTTTGACATTGAAGAAAAAGAAGAGGCAGATAGTCAGCAGAAAGATCCCGTTGCACCTAGCAGATGTTTGCGTTATTTTGCTAGAAATTCAAAATACAATGACTTTTGGTGGTCGATGCTGGATGAAAGTGAGACCCAAAGAACAATTATTAGAAGTCGGAATGAAAGATTGAGACATGTTTCAAAATTTTCTAAAATGTTTTCGGGAAAAGCTAAAGTTTTCAAGTCATTGGTTTCCCCTAGTATTATTAGAAATATTGTGATTGAAACAAACCGAAAGTCCAAGAGAACCTATGAAGAGGATCGTCTATATAGTAACTCAAAGCAAATGCGCAGATAATATGACACATCTGAAGACGAAATAAATGCCTACATTGCCATATATTGCTATATGCTGGTGCTGAAAAAGCCTATGGAGTGGAAAGACCCTTTTCATCAAAGCCATATGGCATTCTAACGCGCCGTCATGTCCTTGGGAAGGTTCGAGCAATTACGACGTTTCGTACGTTTTCTTGACGGAAGAACTAGCCGCTTCCGTCTTCAAACTGACAAAGTAGCTGCATTTAGGTATACAAAAATAGTTGTTTGATTGAAAGATGTACATATTTACAAATAATTTGATTCATCAATTTATTAGGTACGTATGGAATTTGCTTCAAGTTGAGTTCTATGAACCATCTAAAGAACTCACAGTTGGCTTTAGAGGAAGATGTCCTTTCAAAATGTACATGCCGAATAAGCCTGGCAAATATGGTATCTAATTTTTTTGGATTGTTGATGCTGCAAATAGCTATCCTTTAAAAGGGAAAATTTATGTCGGCCAGCAACCATGCGATGGGCGCTCCGATGGAATATCACATCAACTCGTCATGTGGTTTGCAGAAAGGTACTTAGACAATATACAATATTACAACAGATGTCTTTGGAATTGTAAGTAGAAATGCTACGCCCGTTGTATGCAGTTGTGCAGCTACGAAAACAACACAAACAAAACGTTCTTATGCTGTCAACTGACATCCAGGAGGACAAAATTGATGAATCATCCAAAAAACCGTCGGTAATTATGGATTAAAATGCAACCAAAGGTCGAGTTGATACTTTAAACCGTTTTGCAACAGTTTACACCTGTAAACGAAAAAGTAATTGACGGCCGGTAACATTATTTTATAATCTTTTGGACTGTACAGGATTGGCATCTTATAGGATTTTTGATATTTGTCAGCCTAACTAGTATTACAGCAAAAAGAGGTCCGAAAAGAGAAAACAGTTTCTAAAAGAATTGCCTTTAAAGTTGGCAGATAACCGCATATAAGAAATCGTACTGCAAAGCCAACTCTACAAGCAAGTGTGAAAACTGCGATAAAATTGATTGGATTTGAGATTGAAACCGTCACAAGCAGATAACCGCATATAAGAAATCGTACTGCAAAGCCAACTATACAAGCAAGTGTGAAAACTGCGATTAAATTGATTGGATATGAGATTGAAACCGTCACAAGCTTGCCAGAAGTAAGAAAAAAATAACATAAAACAAAGCTGCGAAACGTGTAAAAAAGAAAAAAAAAAGATATCAAAACTACAGCAGCTTGTACTAAGCTGCAGAAGAAGAAAGAATGTGTGCGAAATGCTTTGTAGATAAAAATAATGACGATTTTGTGGACTCCAAAGATAATGATCACTTCGAAGACGATTCTCTTCCTTCGACATCATTTTTCCCACCAACAAAGCGCCAAAAAAAAAAAGAAACTTAAACCTAGTTTCTATAAATAACAACTTTTTATGTATAAAACTTGAATTAAAATTCTTCTTCCATATAGTATAATGTTGATTTTTATATTGTTTTAGGCTTATTTCATATTTTTCAGGTTGAACTTGGTTCGAAGCTTTTTTTCAAATAAATAACTTAAAAAATAGAGTCTTATACCAAAAATCTACGTCGAATTTAAATTTTCTATACAAATTGTATAAATAATCTTCATGGTAATCTTCAAGTACGCCAAATCCTTAAGTGCAGCCTCCGAACGAATATTTTCTTCAGCCCAAATCTTAATATCTCAAAAACGCAGTATTATTGCATCCGACCCAACTTTAATTATCCAAATAATGTTTTACTTCTAGTACAACATCAACATTGTATTGGTTGAAACCACCTGAGTTTTTATTTACTTATTTTTAAAACTAGAAATCTATTATGACAAAAAATTACGTATTATTATACATACTAGTATCGCCTGTAGTCGAAATTCGACCATCTGTGATTTTTTTTGTTTTTGTTAAAAATACAATTTTTGAAGGTTTTTTCTTTCGTTTTCAAATCTACTCCAGAAATTTCCTATTTACTCCACTTTTTTTTACAAATCTGCTCCGAAATTTTACTACTGAGGTTCTAACCCTGATCCCTACTCATTGTAAGTAGTAGTAGATGTAGAGTACATCATTCGGAACGAAACAACAAGCTACATGAAACACCTTGGAAGTGAACTTTTGGTACACTACGCTGAATTTGTTTTTTTTTACACTTTTTGTATGGGGAATCCATTATTTAACATTTTTACATGTAAGTAGTCGACAGTCGACAGATTCACATAATCTCTTCTGATGGCACTTCTAATTAATATTAGCTTTCAAATGGTATATTTTTTATTGTCGGGCGTTGGGTTTAAGTATCGGGTTTTTCAACAGGGACGCTACAAAAGTAGAGTAACAGGGACAGCAAACGACGCCATATTTCTTGCCGCTCTTTTGACATTTCTCTTCAGTAAGGTTTGCCATTTCATGATGGAAAGATATACGAGCCAACAACTAGTCGAAATTCGGAGTCAGTGGCCTCAACGTTAAGAGCGCTACGTCCAATTTATGGTCGTCATAATCGTCCTAGCAGATCAACAATTGAGCGTCCGTAGTGTCGAGAATATTGCTGCCGCTGAGGCTTCAGTTGCCGAAAGCCCAAATGTGTCTCTCACACGTGGTTCTCAAGCGTTGGGCATCTCTGTGACGTCGTTGTGGCGAATTTTGCGAAAAGATCTTGGCCTACATCCTTACAAGATTAAATTGACGCAAGAACTGAAGCCGCTTGACCACCAGAAGCGTCGTATGTTGGTGAATTGGGCTGAGCAACAACTTGAAATGATTCGGATTTTCATCGAAAAATCATCTTCAGCGATGGCTGAATGGCTTCGTCAATAAACAAAATATGCGGTATTGATCAGGCAGCAATCCACACGTACTCCATGAGTCATCATTGCATCCCGAAAAAATTACGGTTTGGTGTGGGTTATGGGCCGGCGGCGTCATTGGGCCGTACTTCTTCCGTGATGATCAAGACCGGCACGTTACTGTGAATGGGGATCGCTACCGTTCAATGATAACAGAATATTTTTGGCCCCAATTGGATGATATGGACTTGGAGGACATGTGGTTCCAACAGGACGGCCGGCGCGCGCCACAAGCCATACAGCGAATGTCACAATCAATTTATTGGAAACCAAGTTTGGAGAACGTGTTATCTCACGAAATGGTCCAGTCGCTTGGCCGCCTCGGTCTTGCGATTTGACGCCGTAAGACTATTTCCTGTGGGAAATTTTTAAGGTATTAATATATAGATATATGTAAATATTTATATATTATACCTATTTATACAGATAACATTGCTTTTGTAAGACAAAAATGAAAAAAAAAACTTAATTTATTTCCTTGTTTCATATTATATACGCCATTTCTTTACAGAGACATTTCTCACTTACCACTATTAATAAGGAATAATTTTGAATTTGAGAGGAAAGGAAAGTAAGTAAATCCGTATTTGAAATATACCTGGCCACTACTCAGTGTACTACAGATGCACCTACTCAGTGTACTAAGTGAAGGTTACACTTGTTTTGTGAAAACCCGTATTTGAAATACCCGTTCTTATAATGAATACTACTCTCAGTGCTTGTTTTTAAATGAGTGAAAGATTTTTATGATAACAATTTGAGAAGTCATTCTATTTATTTTCAAGCATATTGTACACTTGTACAGTAGACAAGTATGTTTAAAAATTAATCGAATGTCTTGAAACTGCTTTTAAGACATTCATTGCAGATCTCTAATCCGTAACTCAACGAGGGTCAGTGAAAGTATAGATGACCAATGGAAATATCAGCTGTTTGGGGCTATACCGAGGTTTCATATGGACGACGAAGATGCTATCTACTTATTCCCAAATTTAAAGCCGTATTAGATAGAAAATTTTAAATAAAGTTTAACTGCTTTTTAAATTCTTTGAAAGGAAAAACCAAGACTTTCGATTTTCAAATAAGATAAACATCTATTACTATAGTCATCATACAAAAAGTATTATAGGTACTATAGCAATTTAGTGGTGTGTAAAAATTCGTTTTTCGATAGATATTTGTCCTGCCTTTTGTTAAGGTCACGAATCCGACGACGGCAGCCTATTTTTTTTTATAGCTTGGCCTAAGCTATTGTCCTTGCGAGACATAGCGTGTAATCGGTTTTCTGGGATGCGTTCGGCTGGTCGAATTGCAGACAAGATAGCAGATATTAATTCTGAATTTAATTTAACCCACCTGAATGTGGTTGTGGACAATGGGAGAGGCTTTGTTAAAGCCTTCAAGGATTTTGACACAACAAATAGGACAAAACATATTCCTGTCGAAAACGAGGCTATTAGTTACTTTTCCGACAATGATGACGTTTCAACATGCGAGATCGTAGAATCTTCAGCTGCTTTACTAATCCATTTGAGGTGTGCTATTCATCCAATTTATTGGCAACGACCGATTTCATGAAAATTTTCAAAAATGACAAATCTTTGCGGAGCAGACATTTTCAGGTGCAGAATTAAAAAAAAATTCCAGTCACGTTAAATATATAGCAGAGTACTACACGGATTTTTCTTTCGACCCGAGTTTTTTTTTATATAAACAACGGAAAAGAAACAATATTTCTTATTTATAAAGAGAAACTGAAATAAAAACCAAGCGATAACACACTTAGTGCAAATGAAATGTCATACTGTTGATATGGTATTCTGCCGCTTTTCAAACAGTTGTTGTTATTGCAGTGGAAAGTTAGAAACTGTCATTCAAGGTGCATACAAACATGTTTTGACAAAATGCTTGGGTAAATTTTTATAAGCGTACATTTTTCTTTTGAAACTAATATTTGGGGGTGAGCTTAAGGTTTTTATAAACGTGTTTTGCTTATATGCGAGTTTCCTATAAACGTTTAATTTTAAAGTAAAATTGAAGTAAAATACGTGTTTTGTATTGCATTTCTTAAAATAGAGTTTTAAATGATTGTTTCTTATATCCGTAAGATACGTATAACTAAAAGTACTTAATTATAATGTGTAATAATTACGTCTTTATACATGTGTATACTTATAAAATTTGGGTTTAAATGTCTTCGATAAAAAGTTACAATCTATGGAGAAAAAGCTAGTGGACTTGAGTGAATTTTGCAAATAAAGACAACTTGAATGATTTATGCACCAAATTGACAGTAGCTAGGTTTTCACAAAATGACGGTGAATATCTTCAAGAATTAGGGATGGGAAAAACCGGCCGGTTAAAACCGAAACCGGTTCGGTTTGTTTCGGTTAACCGGTTTTTTTCGGTGATTTTTTTATCTCGGTTAAAACCGGTTTTTCTTCTAAAACTCAACCACCGGGTGACAAAAAACCGGTTATATACTTTAACACTTTAACATTCCCCGTTTACACCAATAAACAAGATACAGAAAATTTCTTCGAAAAAAGTTTAAGTTCTTCGAAAATTTTCAACAGAGCTTAAGAGCTCTGTATATATTTAAAATAAGAAATACAAATTTATAAAATTATTTTTTTTGTTTCAAATCAGTTATACTAAGTTTCATTTCTAAAAAAAAACCGTGGAACACACTTTAAGAAAAGAACCATTTGAATTCAATGTCATTAGTTTTATAATATTTATTTTTTTTAAAATCATATTGATGAAAACCTTCCAAAAATTTTGTTTCACACTGGTTTTTAGGCAAGAAATATTTTCCAGTAAAAGTGCAACATTATTTTTTTCTAAAAAAACTGAAAACCGGTTATTTAAGAAACCGGTTTTTTTGTCCAGTTAAAACCTACAGTTTAAAACGAAGAAAATAAAAACCGGAGAAACCGAAAACCGGTTATTTTGCAATAACCGCCATCCCTATCAAGAATATTACCTTCTCATGGATCTTCTGGCAGAAACGATAGACGTTTTATAGCGAGACAAAAATATTATTTATGGTTATTTTGTATACCTGCTCTCGTTACTTTAAAGTATGCTTACACACTATCCATTAATGAAATAAACTTTTTTCAGCATTAAAAATTATTCTTTCGGTTCCCCTATATTATTTTCTTGCCAATTTTCTTTTTACAGGAGTTGCTTTGAACTTACTGAGAGACTTGTAGCGACTATATAATTCGCAGTTGCTCTTTGTAGCTCGGATTATATGGAATCTCGATTTATTCGTGAAAATATGCGTCAAGACAAGGTGTAATGGTCATCTTCTGATGAGCCCAGCCATTACATCGGGGCGAAACGCATATATGAACACTTTGATGCTGGTTTTTTTGTTTTGTGATTTTAAATCATATTTATTAAAATAAACGGTGTTCAGGAAAAAACAATTCGACTGTTAACAGTCAAATATTTCTTCTCACTGAGAGAGACTGGGCAGCCATGGTCTATCAGCCATCAGTTCACTCTGTCGCTACCTTGAAGAAACAAAATATCAACGTTGTCAATTCTGACACTTACTTGCTGAACACAATGGAATGTTTCAACTGGAACTGGAGCTGCAATAGCTGTCAAAAAGTGTTGTACGTCCTTTTTTCTTACGTGCCCACAATGCAGCTGTACAGCATTCTGACATTATGACTGCAGAAGTACGGACATTTATAACATGAGGAATAGAAAAGAGCTTGAACCTCATTTAAACCCCTATATATAAACACTAAATGAGTTTTGAAATTTCAAAAATACTGCACGCAAAAGTTTAAAGTTGGTGTGTTCGAAATTATGTGTATTCACTATTTTGACAGCTAGTCCGTGCCGGCTGCAGCTCCAGTTGCAGCTCCGTCTCCATTGTGTTTATGCAGTTAAGTGGATAAGTGATCCCAAAGAAATGTATGGAAGCGCCTTTTATCACATACACTGTTTACGTGAGTCGTGAGTACGGTATTCTTAAAATAGAAACGTCAAATCGTCAAAAGTATTAGTACGTGAATCGAAGAAACCAAGAAATAAGAAGTGATACCTGTTTAAACCTTTTTTAAATAAAACGCCAATAATTTAGAAACTATCAAGTATTTAAAGTCCATTTGATAGGCCTGCCGCCCACTAGGCAACTTAGTTGCCGGCAACTTTTAGTTGCTGGGTGTTGCCGGCAACTCCGAGCAACTAAAGTTGCTTGCCCTCGCCCACTAGGCAACTTCCGAGCAACTTTTGAGAATTAATATTTGTGTTTTTTTGTATTTAATTTTCTATAAAAACGAGCTCCACCTAAACCTATCTCAATTTTACCTGTCTAAAATGCAAAATCAATGTAATATTTCAATGGACAACAAATAAAAACGTTAAACTTTCAAAAATTCCTGAAAGTTGCTCGGAAATTGCTTAGTGGGCGGGGGTCAGCAACTAAAAGTTGCCCGAAGTTGCCGGCAACTAAGTTCCGCGAGCAACTCCGAGCAACTTAAAGTTGCCAGCAACTAAGTTGCCCAGTGGGCGCTCTCCCATATAAGCCAATGTAATTGAACCGGGAGCAACTAAAAGTTGCTGGGGTGAGCAACTAAAAGTTGCCTAGTGGGCGGCAGGCCTAAGTTGCTTGGTGTTGCCGGCAACTCCGAGCAACTAAAGTTGCTTGCCCTCGCCCACTAGGCAACTTCCGAGCAACTTTTGAGAATTAATATTTGTGTTTTTTTGTATTTAATTTTCTATAAAAACGTGCCCCACCTAAACCTATCTCAATTTGACCTGTCTTAAATGCAAAATCAATGTAATACTTCAATGGACAACAAATAAAAACGTTAAATTTTCGAAAATTCCTGAAAGTTGCTCGGAAATTGCTTAGTGGGCGGGGGTCAGCAACTAAAAGTTGCCCGGAGTTGCCGGCAACTAAGTTCCTCGAGCAACTCCGAGCAACTTAAAGTTGCCGGCAACTAAGTTGCCCAGTGGGCGCTCTCCCATATAAGCCAATGTAATTGAACCGGGAGCAACTAAAAGTTGCTGGGGTGAGCAACTAAAAGTTGCCTAGTGGGCGGCAGGCCTTAGAAATTGTTTATATCTGGAAAACAATAAAAAAACATGAAGTGCAGTGTAAAATTGTGCGAACATAGAAAAAAGTACGCGGCTAAGAGTGTTAGTTTTATTATATTTTTCTTTAATAAAGTGATGTAAATTGTTGGTAATTAGATTAATGAACAATTGAGCATTACATTTAGGAAGTTTCAATCTTAAATTTAATGAATAAATGCATTTAATTGTTGAAAATTAGTTTTTTTTTTTTGTTAGATACAATTTATCTCTTTGAAATGTCAAAATGCGATTCTTTTAAACAGGAACGTATACTTAATGGTCTTAATTTTCTTTTATAACGTTCAGCGTTGAGAAATAAATTTAAATCGATTATATGAATAAATTTGGTAGCCCAACTTATTAAATTAAAATTTTAGTTAAAAAAAACTCACATCTCTTCTCACTAAAAAAATACAATTTTTTCGTCAGGTTTTCGGTTATATTTTTGGTGTCGTTGGATTCAGCATTATGCAATGCGCCAAGGTCATGTATTATGCTTGAATCGGACTAAAGTATTTTTTTAGTGTATCAACCACAACTTCCCCTCATGTGTCCCTAAAAATCCCTTGCCTACTGAATATAGGCTCTATTGACTCTTCATTCGCATGGTAAATGAGAGTAGGTTTTTTTTTGTTTTATTGTTCCTACTTTAAATAAGAAGGAATTGAAAGTACCTACCTACTTAAGGAATTGAAAATTGATTAAAAGTACTTAAGGAATTCAAAATATTTAAGTACAATAATAAAGTACTAAAATAATCAGTACCAAATGTTTAATTATTTTCTGTTCTTATAATTACAAGTACCGGTATACTGGTACTTAGAAATTTTAAGTACAATTACCATGGAATTGTACTTGTACTTAAGGAGTTAAAGTAATTATAAGTTAATGCTACTTAAGTTGTACTTAAGTAACACTATATTTAATTATTTTACAGCTCTGATTTTGACTATATATGCTTGCAAGACCCTAAGCTCTGTCCAGACGGCCATAAAGCTCCTACTTCATAGAATCTTCAGCTTCTTTGGTATGGGGGTGCGCGCCCATATTAGCGTTATGTTTTCGAAAGTGGCTTTGATACAGTAAAAAGCCAGGTAATCACCTATCGGCTTATTCAATAACTTTGCTTCTTTATTTTACCCGGAATTAAAAATGTAATGCATTCAAACATCATTTATTTAACGTATGAAACTAATAAATAATTAGATATTATAATAAGGATACCGCGGAATAAATGACGATTCCTTGCGGATTGTTGGTCTTAAAGACTTAACATATGTGGCTTTTTTATATGAAGGTGAAGCTGAAATATTAAAAAAAAAAGAAAAGTTATTTCAACTCAATAAAAAAATACTGTGACTTATTATGAACTTACGCATTTCAAAATTCAGGTTAACATGACGTCCGGCTGCAATGCGATTTCTTAAAATTGCAATTATTGTATCTTCAGATACGCCATTCAAGTTCGCAATAAATGGGACATTTCCTATAGTAATTGGTATTGAAATAACTGACGACTTGTGCGCTCCATTATAGCTGGCTGTTACTTCTATTTCGTAGGTGATTTTTATAAGTTTAGAATGCTCTTCGCTGGTTGCTGGTATCGGTGGCACTCGAATTGTATCTTTTAATTCAAAATCATCTGCTTCAAATGGCCCAAAGTCTTTCTTGGCTATGGGAATTTTTTCCGTCCATGTCTCTTTTCGTCCTATTTCTGAATATAAAGCGATTAAATTCAACACAAATCGCACCTGCCTGACCATAGTGCTACTGTGATTGACTACTTTAACAATAAAATGTATCAATTCTCCTGGAACGTAGCCTGTCTGTGGCAAACCAAGGGAAAATACAAGCGGCTTTGAAATGCAGGGACCACAGCAAAAATATTTCAGAACTTCCATTTTAGCTGGAATCTAAATTTTTTGGTTGAGAGAATATTATTTTTAGCAATAGTTTCAAAAAAAGAAGCTTACTTACTCGTAAAATAGGAAGGCGGTTAAGATCTAGAAGTTGAAGTACATTAAATTCCATTGAGTGTGACTTGTTAAACAGTAAAGGTCGTTCTATGATGATTTTTGTATCGTAACGTATACGGCCATACGTACCTTCAAACGTCGGCGGGCACAAAGGTGGCAAATGACATTCAAAGGTGTAGGTGTGAGTTCCAGCTTCCAATTCAGTTACATTTTCTAAAAAAAGTAAAATAAACTTTAACTGTTATGTTTTCAAAAAGTATTGTTGTTCTAAAGGGTTTTTCAATTGGCGCCGGCCGGTAGATTTTGGCAGCCTGTGGCGGCCATGTTTTTTCGGTGACATCTGTCAAATCTGTTATTTCCCACACAGCGAACGCCACGATGGGACAATGGAAAGCATCTCCCCGCCGCTATTGAAAACCTCTTAAATGTGATAAGCTTACCTTTAGCATGAATGCAATCTGTAGTGTTCTCAAAGAATCGCTCTTCATCACTTCGGTAATAAGAACCAGTAACTGTTGTATTTTTCGAATCTATGGTTGGTCCATGTTCATCCCATCTAACTTTGGCATATCCGCGCACTCGTAATTTGACACCTTTTTAATAAAACAAAAATTATTTTATGTTTTGGTTTTGAATACTAAATTATTAAATTGCAATCTTGCCTTTTATTGTTATTTTTTCCTCTAGATGAATTATAGCTTGACCTCTTACTACCTGTCCAGCATAGTATATTCCCAAAGGGTTATGGTCATAAATTACTTCAAATCGTATTCCCATTTCGAGTTGTTAAAAAAAATTATGTTAGTCCCAATATTTTCCCTGAAAATTGAGAGAATTTTATTCTTTAATTTCACAATCAGTTGAAAGCGTTTATATTTATATAGTATAAATGTTTCATAAGTATTAAAGGAATTTTGAAAGATTTTGAAATAAAATGCACGACA
Organism: Leucozona laternaria; assembly: GCA_932273885.2. NCBI lineage: Eukaryota > Metazoa > Arthropoda > Insecta > Diptera > Syrphidae > Leucozona > Leucozona laternaria. The sequence continues at coordinate 42,162,643 of OW026366.1, forward strand.
GGATCGTTCGACCTTAGGTACTTTTATGGTTCAAAGTTTAAATGTGACGTGAAATTGAAGATTTACGGTATAATAGTTCAATAATCTAATGATATTATTAACGAGAAATTATGAAGAAATGTCATAAGTACTAAAAGAACCTTTTATAAAAAAAAACTATTTGGGATATTTTTAGAATGCAAATCCAACAAGTCCAATAAGATATTTGGGAATACCCCACAAAAAAATCGTTTTTAAACCGTATTCGAGAAGATTAAAAAAAAAAGAAGAAAATCATAAATTGTTGCATGGCAGTCGCGATTCGCGGACTAATGGCCGATTTCATAAAGCCCTTGTAACTATTTAACAGGCTTTTAAATCTTAAAATGACGTTTGTTTCATACAAAATTCGTCATTTAGAAATTTAAAAGCCTGTTTAATATTTGTGAAACCGCACATAAGATTATAGGGCCGTCCACAGCGGGGCCTTTTTTTGACTTAAAACACATCTAACAATGAAATAAATCTATTGATGTAGATGACATTAACAATTAACGCCATAATACAAACAATAAAGCAACACCTCCGTTATCATGAATAATAATGCCGCTTCGGTTTCGTTCATTCCAGCGTTACGTGTTGAGGAATTAAATTCCTACTTGACCTCGAAATTTAGTTTAACACGAAACCAATACTTGCCCTTTAGATAAAGTGAAAATGCATTGATTCAATGACATTGGGGATCCCTGACAAGCAGTTCGGCTTTTGAGAAAAACACTCCGTCGGATGTTTTCTGGATGTCGAGAAAGCATTTTACAGCGTTTGGATAAAGAAGCCTTATTCCACAAACTTCATCTATTACTTCTACCTCCACCTCGCCGTCTACCTCTTCTGTCGCCAACCAACCCGTTCCAATTGAACCTTCTGTGTGCTGATGACTCGCTCACCTACGCCACATCAATGCCATCACTAACTGCAGTCCGAAAAGTAGAAGCTCACATTTACAGACTGTTCCAATTCTTCAAGAAATGGGGCATCCGGATCAACATTCCAAAATCAGAACGTGTCTATTTCAGGAGACATCCAACTTGTAGAGGCAGTCGCACCGCAACCAAGTGTAGAAACATTTTCCTGAAACTCCTTAACGGATCTAGCATAGCACCCAAACGGAACGTGAAGTATCTGGGGATCCATTTCAATGAGTTGCTGAAATTCAACTCGCTATCAAGAAATGGACTCAAAAATCCAGCTGAACCTTCCACCATCTACACCCATTGATGAAAAGAAGAACAGAGGGAAGGACTAAGCTAAAAGACGAAGATACTGATCTACAACTCCTGGGACCCGTCATCAGTTATTCCTTCAAGTTCTGGTTCTCAATCTCGAAGACAGCCTCTGCGCCTCCACTAGCAATTTTTATTTTTATCTTTGTTTCAGCAATGATTGCTGACCCTGACATTTGTATTGTTGCGTTCAGTGAGCAAATTATGGCATGAAATCTTTTTTTATTCAGGTTGCCGAGCAAACAACACCTATTGTAAATATATTCACTTGAAATAGAGTTGAAATGCCTGGAACTCCAATTCAAACTCCTAACCCTACATGTAAAGGTGAAAATTGGTCGATTGTGTCATTTGAACTGACATGAGACGTCAAATAATTTCTTCATTTATTGCCACATGGGATCGCAAGAAAAAAAAACCCAAATTGATTTCATCAAATTATTTCTTTCATGAAATTTGTCGTCTGCATTGGAAATTTCCATTGCATACCTACCCAATTTTTAGAAATGAACTATTGCGTGTGGAGGCGTAAGATGAAGGAACTCCAAGTGTTTGAAGGGAAGATACTTTGGATCTGCACTGGACTGTAATTCAACCTGCAGCGACAAAAACACTATGTTTTGATAACAACTAAAAGTACTTCCTCAGTTAACTGTGAGTGTTTTTGCTACTAGAGTTAACTAACTCTGATTTAACTCACTACTGAAAAACTGGCCCCTATTCGTTTAAGTTCTATTATTTTTGCAACCGAAAAAGTCAATTTGAGCCACTGTGCTGCGGCGTTACAGTCCAATGCACTAATTGTTACAGCACGGTGTCTAATCCTCCATTTCTGCTGCTTTACAACACGCATACAGGAAATTGATGTTTCAAGGTAACTAGGCCCTACTAGTTCACAGCGAGTTGTCACGCCAGACGCCACCAATATTTCTATGTATTGATAAAAATAACCCCCACAGTTGCCAAATTGGCTCATTCGGTATTGCCAATGAAATGTTTATTCTAGGATAAACCGAAATTGATATCTACTTGAGAATCTAACAATGTCCGAGTCCTATTAATATGCCAGTTCTTGGAAACACTTAAAATCTGCTCAAATTAATTTTGTAAGTCGTATTTTCATAATTTTTTTATGAGGTTACTTTGTGGTTATACCAACACTTAAGACGAGATAAAAATACCCTGAATTGTCAATTCGAAATAAAAAATTTGTGCCGAAAGTGCTTGGGATTCCCCTGGTCTTTGATTTAATTTATAATGATTTATTGTTAACAATAATTTAAACATACTCAGAACTGTGTCAATAATACTTCACATTTTGTTCACGTTCCTCATAAAATTCGTAATAAGAGACTACTTGACTACAAAAAAACCCCGCATGTCAACCAATTCATTCAATTTCTTTGGATACCTCCTGAGTTCTGAGTGCTCTGGTTGGGTATTCAAAAATGATCCCCATGGTTGCATAATACCTATACTATATATTTTGTATTGATCCATTACATTCTAATCTCGATCTGTTAATGTTCGGATAAATGAAGGCCTTAATGGAAATTTGTGTGGTAATTGTCAAGATTTGTATTCATAGTCGAAGATATTGTTGTGATTTTACACGATACTCCCTCATTATTATATTTAATATTTTTAATTATGGATTTGTGTGGGATAATTTAATTTACAATTTTTTTTTTGTTGACATTTTACGCTGTCTGCTAGATTGAAGCATCAGTAAATTGTAGGTTGCTTCCGTATGTGCTTGATTTATGGATAAAGTCACACGTGAGCGCATGTGAATATCATCTAATTATTGATTTAAAGCTGAATTTTGTACCTATACTTAAAAATTATATTTAAATCTGAAAGTGAGTTGAAAACAAATATAGGTATCTACATACAGCCGTATCAATTAGGTCTTTTTAAAACATATCTTTGAGTTTGTTTAGTTAAGCTTAAGCTTGCTTGTAAGCATGGGAAAAAACTGGAATAATTTCTAGATTTTAAAGATTTATAGACCTAAGATACTCTATGGAAACAAGTTAACAGATTTTTCATGAAGTACCAACAATAGAGCGTGATTATTTGCTAATTCAGAAAATTGAAGCCGGTGTACCACAAGGAAGTCTCCTGGGACCCAGGCGTGGATCTAGGATTTCAGTTTGGAGGGGGTCACGTTGCCCGAGGACACATCACCGACAAAATGATATAAAATGCATGCAATTCCTGGAGATGAGAAAATTATCGGACTTACATTTAGAGCCGTTTGCTGATACGAAACTTAATTATTTATGTTCCTGAGCGTAAGCTGTCACATAAGATCTTATGTAGAACATAAACTCTTAAGTTTCGTTTCAGCAAATGAGCCTTAAATACCTATCGATAGTATCGTTGACCAAGGTAATGTTGGCAGAAAAGATACAAAACTAAAACATTGCAATTTTTAATTATAAAATTGATTTTTTCAATGAATATAAAGGGTGTTTTTTTTAGACGTGTGGTTTTCAATCTGACAATACTTTTTTCGGAGTTGATCTATTTGACAGTTGCCACTTGATTTATGATCAATTTGGTTTGACATTTCATAATTAGTAGACAACGTTTGAAAATCGTGCAAATTTATTACCAAAATAATGGTTCGATTACCGCGACGCATCGCGCGCTGCGTCCAATATTCAGTCGACATAATCGCAAAATCGCATAAATTCGAGCAACCATCAATCGGTTTCGCACCACGTTTACTAAAGTGGATAATGCGCGTCCTCAGAGACGCCGTACGGTGCGGACCGAAGAAGCTATTGCTGCTGTGGAGCAGAGTATCGAAGAAGACCCGAATGAGTTCATCCGCCATTGCGCAACAATTGGAGCTGTCGAAAATTGGGCCTCTCGGCTGGAACTTATTTGAGCCAGCCGCGGCGGCCACTTGCCCGATATCATTTTTAAAACACAATGGCAAACCCTTATCTTTATAATAAAGCTAAATTCTTGGCCATAACATTAAATCAAATGGGTTTTATTTCTTCTTGAAAACCACACGTCTAAGAAAAACACCCTTTACATACTAAGCAGTTTCTAGATTCAAAATCTGGTTTGATATTTCATCTACAAAAACGTAAAAAATGGCCCAAGTCCAAGACGATACCGAGACGAGAATAAGTTAACGAGACCGAAACGGCTATGAAATCTTAAAGTCGCCTGAATGAAATAACTACTTCTTTGGTAAAATTCAGTTAATTTTTAGTTTTTAATCAAGGTAGTTTAAGAGGACATAGCTTACAGAAGGAAGAAGATATCAGACCAGCAGGACCCATGTTCTGTAACTCTCACATGGTTAAAAGCCGTTGAGAAACGATGAAAATTGAAACAAATCATATGAGTTTTGTTCCATTTTCCATCGTTTCTCGACTGATTTTATCGATGCGAGAGTTACTGAACATGGGTCCAGTGGGACTCATACAAAAAAAGGTTCTTATTATACCCGAAAACCCGTTGTGGCTAAAAAAAAAAACTACCCCACTAGAGACAAGGGGTCTTTTATTAAACTGTCACATGACTTTTGTTTACTAGATTCGTTTGATTCTATCAGTTTCAGCAGTTTATCACAGCTTACTCAAACCGCCGCCTTTTACCTACCGAGAGTATATCCGATGTACGAATTCATACTGTATCTAATAACGAGAATCGGAAGAACGCAAAAGACCCGTTCCTGATCCAAAGATACCAGATAATATCAAAATCTACTTAAGATAATAAAGTTGTTAATTAAACAAGATTTTGATTAAAATAAACTTCGTTAGATCAAACCCAGGTAGACCAGCGAGCAAAGTTTCAGACTTTGATAAAACTACATCAAGTTAACATAGTTGTACAAATGAAGATACTTTGCGTATGCATCCATCTGCACAATAACAGGATTTATTTAGACAACTGTTACAATGCGTTTATAAATAAAGAGATGCCCAACTATTGACTAGTTGTTCAAAAGTTTTCTAAGGAAATCTAATAAATACGACTGTTTATCTTTTGCTCTGGGCTTCTGGGGGGGTAATGACCCCTATGATCCCCCTCTGGATCCGCCACTGCTGGGACCAACCCTGTGCTGTATCTGTTATATACAAGAATTTCCAGTGGAAAAAAATTCTACAATGGCCACCTGCGCTGATGATATACTTCCATATTGATGCCAGATAATAATACTTTGCGAAGGCAGAATACAAAATGCAAAATGTTGTCGATAAAGTAAGAGATTAGACGCCCCAATTGTGTATCGAAATCAATGAAACAAAATCAACGCATATAAACTTGAATTAAATGAAAATCTAAACAATATCTATTACAATTTCTTTCAAAAATAAAGGTTACTTTGGCCATTAATAGAAGTCATATACCTGTCATAATATTTTATCTAAGATTTCTCAAATGAGCTAACGCCCACTTTTAATGGCGAAAAACTGTTATAACTGTTGTAAATTGGCATTTCTCTAGTCTCGTCCCTGTCAAATACATAATAGGTTTGTTCAGTGACAAAATATTTAGATTAGAACAGAACAGAATAGAACATAACAGCACAGCACAGATTCGTGGTAAACGTCAGAACAAGTTAGAACAGGAAATCTGTTCTAAGTTGTTCTACCTAAAAAGATAGTACAGAAAATCCTGTTCGAAACTGTTCCAAAGTGTTCTAGACAGCCTCACTGAACAGCAAACCAGAACAGTTTAGAATAGAAAATTCCTCATTAAACAGCAAAAAGTTGTACTTTTCTGTTCTAAACTGTTCCGAACAGCCTCGCTGAACAAACCTAATGCTTTGAGAAGTCATATGACATAAGAGTAATGAGTGGCTTCATACGATTTGATACGATTTTTTGACAGGTCTGTTATTGTGTAAAATGGCTTAGAGATCATTAATGGGTAAGCAAAATTGCCGCATTTTCAGCAAAGATAATCCACATGAGATTATTAAAACGCCACCGCCGCGTCGTTACATGATTCCCAGCCTTTTCAGCCTAAATAAACAAAAAACGGCTACTACCTCTTGGAAGGAAGTGACAAATTTTCCGAGAGTATCTCTTGTCATGAACAACGAATAAATGCCTCTCACCGATATACACCGTTCGGATTCGGCAGAAAATTGTAGGTCCCCTCCATTCCTGCTAGTTAACAACACGCTCACAGCACACAGAAATGGTTGAGAGTTTTAATTCACTAGGCCCTGGCTCTCCATGAGCTGTCTACACCACCACCAACTTTACAGTTATTTATCTTTTAGTCAGTAATGGGTCAAAAATGGTCTACTAGTTAAAGAATTTGGTCAGCCATAGAAAACATGTAATGAATGGTTTAAGTTTTTCAAGGTCCTAAGCGATTTTTAGCAACTCATTTGTAGGCTATTCGCGAAAAAACGTATACCATCTGAAATGTCTTAATGACCTCATAAAATGTCAGCTAGTTTCAATAATTGTTTTTTTTTCTTAATGAATTTTTAAAGATTTTTTCAGCCACAAGAATTGCGTTATCCAGTCTTGCATATTTTGTAACGCTATTTCACGAGGGAAGCTACTTCTTTGCTGATAAATTAAAAGACGGAGCTTTTAAAGGTCTTTCGATTGAGATATCAATCACTTCCATGACTTTTCTCGAAAGAATTTCCGTAGGTACAGAACAAATTAAGCTGAAATTTATCTAATATTAACGACTTAAGAAATGAAATAGTAAAACCAAAGTTATAGGACTAATAGTACGTTGCAGGCTATCGGGCTCCGTTGATCGTTAAATGAATGAGATCTGACGTATGAACGAGCAATTAGTGGTGAGTTGAGGAGCGTTACATGTTTTCGTGACGGTGAAATTTCAGTTCATTAATCCCTAAACGTGCGACTTAAATACACGTAATCCATGTCGAAATTTCAGTTTTGCTGCAGCATTACATTATTGTCACGAGACTGCGAGAAGATAACATTTAAAAAGAATAAAAAAACGTAAGTAGGTACCTACAGTATCTAATAATAAAAACCTCTGAAGAAGCTTGGTCTATATTCAAATCCAAGCTAGGCAAAAAGTTTTTCAAATTAAAATTGAAAGTAAAAGACTAAGCACCACTGAGTGGTGACGAAATAGCTATAACTCCAGTCTATAATGACTTGGTAGGGCTAGATCCCTCTGCGGGTGGGCATACTTCGGGCACTCAGTTTTTTTTTTCAAGTCACGAAAAGTTCTTTAACGCACGCAAACTTTTAATGGCGATAAACTGTTATAAATTGGCATTTCTCTAGTCTCGTCCTTGGAATATTATGTACCAGATTGATTTGGTTTCAGATAATTGTGGTGTAACGAATTAATTTATTGCGATCACGTTTGTAAGAAAATGCGCTAGTAAGAGTAAAGAGTATACAGGAGGAACGTTTATCTTCGGCAATTTGAACGTCCTAAAAAGAATTAAGCATTTATGTAAAATGTAAATAGCTATGCCATTTTCTGTACATACCGACTAGAAACTAGTTTTTTTTATGCTTTATATGCAAATTAATGTCTAGGTGGGATTTCCCGAAACTGCTACCTATAACAAATGAGTTAATGATTAAATTATAAAATATTCATAAAGAGATGTTAATTACTTGTAAGAGCCAGTTACGGCGTATAAAGTAGGTATACCAACCATAGGCGCCCGCAGGATTTTTTCCAGGGAAACCATGAACTTCATAAAGAAGCTGTGAAGAAAATATCCATATGTCGAAAATAAGGGCATTTTCAGATATATTTGTCACGGTCCAGAGCCAGGTTGGGGCAAATGAAGGAGTGGAAGACAAGTATTTGTTAAAATTCATAGTAAAAAATTAAAAAATGTATAGTTGTGTAGTATTGTCCAGAGCCAGGGAAGGCAAGTGCCCCCCCCCCCTTGCCCCTACCTCCGGGCGCCTATGATACCAACTTTGCACTCGCGGTATACACTCGGTCGTCCACATCAACATCCTCCAATTCAGGCACGAAAAAGTCATTAGGTGTGTTTTTTTGCAAGTCCATATGGATTTGTCGAAAAAAACGACATCGGGACTTAGGAACTTCGTACTTACAGTACGTAAGTCCCGATAATTATCTGGACTTAGCTAAGTCCATATGGATTTAAGTTGTTGTTGTATTTACGTGTAAAACTATTAGTCCCGATGTCGTTTTTTTCGACAAATCCATATGGACTTGCAAAAAAACACGGCTATTATTAATGACTCTAAAGCGTTCCCCATTGACTGTAAAATTATGGCCGGGTTCATTTTTGAAGAAATATGGACCAATGATTCCCTCTGCCGATAGAGCACACCGAACAGTTACTTTTTGAGGACGTAACGGCGGCCTCGCAACAATGGCTTGTGGATTATGATCCCTCCAAATACGACAATTTTGCTTATTAACGTACCCATTCAACCAAAAATGAGCTTCATCGCTGAACAAAATTTTCTTGTGAAAATCGGAGTCGGTGGCCATCTCCTTTTGGGTAGTAAATTTGGACGATTTGCAAACTTTGTTCAGGAGTAAGTCTATTTATTATGAAATGGCAAACCGAATTGAGCATAAATCAAGTGACACCTGTCAAAAAGACCAACCTCAGACAAGAGTATTGCCAGATTGAAAACCACACATCTAAAAAAGCACATTTTTTAATGTAAGGTTGTTTTGTTGATTTTTAGTGAATTTAATTTTGCATCGAAAATTGGTTTTTAACTTTAAAAAAACTAATGCATTTGAGGTGAAACAGTTTTTAGTTAACTTTTGTAAAATGGCGTACTGGTGTACCATTTTAGGCAAGTTATTTTCGGATGTCTTTTAGCTATTAAACTGATGGCAGTTGTTGAGCTTAATATGCTAAGGACATATTATCGTCTTCATGAAGCACGTATGGAAATTTTTGAAGAATGATCAATTTTCAAGCTTAATCATACTTAATTGCCAGATGAATATCTAGATGCATATACATTTTATATTGATAATTGTTTATTATGATTGCCGAAACGAGTTCTGTGCGAATGGGCATAAAAATGCTTCAACGTATTTATTTACCTGCGATATATGCACAGTTGCAGTCATAAAAATAGCACTGCCGTGTAACTTGCTATACAGTCTTTCATTAAGCGCTTCTTATCTTTACATTTTAATAAAACAATGTGTGTGTGAGATATCATCGAATTTTTTTATTCGTTTGAAATGCCTATCGATGCCTTTATGCCGCGGCTTCTCTGGGTAGTGCGCATGCGAAATTTCCAATTTTTCATGACTCTGGTGCATAAATCAGGCTGAATTTGACCAATGACATGGATAATGTTGGATTTGAGGGCCGCTGTGGTTTGTGGCTTATTCGCATAGACCTGCGACTTCAAAAAACACCACAAGAAAAAGTCTAACGGTGTCAAATCGCACGATCTCGTTGGCCAGTTCACATCATCTCCACGTGAGATGACCAATAACCATGCCCTCGAATCGCTTGGGCAGAATTTCAAATGTGGCGTGAGCTTTGACGTTAAATTCATTTTAGAAAATGATTTATAACACATCTTTAAGAGACTCATAAATCTTTTCGCTAAGCTTTTATAGTAATAAATATTTTTTATGAGTGCTCAGCTCATAAAACTAATGAATAGTCACGACCATTTCTTATAAATGTGATAGCGAACATTAAAAAAAACTAGTTCGAAATCCTTAGACAAGAGCTGTGTTTAACACAGCTCATAAACTTAAGCAAGATCGATAATTACCACCCTTAATGTGGTATCATTATTCATTATTAAAATGTCTAGTACCGGGAAAATGAAAAAAAAAAAAAAAGAACAACAAGAAGCTTATGTGGGCTTGGGCTAGTAGAAGTACTTGTCGGTTCAGTGCAGTTGATAAAGAATAAAACCTGCATTGGGAGAGAGCTGATCACGTGACTTCGGTAGTGCGACAGGCTTTTGAATCCCAGTCATCAGTAAGGTCTTCAATTCAAGTCCCGGTGGTGGACCAACATTTTAAAATAAAAACGAAGATATTTAGGTACACTAAAGGGCACCACAAAAAGGAGTTGGTTTTTGAAGTGATTCGGATGGCTCCCGTGAAATAGCTGTAGCTGTGGCTTAACCAAAACTTGGTGGAAGTAAATTTTAGTCGTCGTTAGGTTATGTATGTATGCCGTAAAGATGAACGATTTTAGGAGACAATACATCGATTTTTCAACATCGATGTTAAACACCGTGTTAAATCGCAGCTTCGGTGCTAAATCCAAAACATCGACATAAAATAAACCACAAGATTCTGGTAGTTAGAGGGAGCAAATTATGCCGTACAGTAAAATACCGTTTACAAGTTTTTTGCATATTTTCAAAAGGTTTCAATTTTCACATGAAATCTTTTGCTCATGGCCACATGTTTTGAAACATCATCAAAATTATAACCGAGTTCAATTAATTTTATACGTTGCTGCTATTAAATCTGTTCGATGATCATTTGAGCAGAATATTTTAACATCGTTGCTCAAGCATTTAATCGTCATATCGTAGAATCGATGTTCAATGAAGGAACGTTTACACGTGCAGTTTTTTGCTTATGACTTCAGTTCATTACAATAACTCGTAATCGATGTTCCGCAAACCATCGTTTCAGTTAAAAAAAAACTGAGATGCTTAATGAGCTAATATCCTCTTTTAAATAGATGGCCACCTGGTTGAAACATTGTGTTGTTGCGAGTGACGAACTGAGAAAGCAAACAGATTTAAAATTGATCCACGATGTATCCACAAGGTTAACCTGCCCAATGATTTTTTTTAATGGCCGCAGTATTTTAACTGTGCAAAGGTGGAATTCCACATTCTAAAGGGTCCGCCAAATAACTTTAGTTTTTTTTTTTTAAATGGCGCAAAACATCGAGTGAAGCGTCGGCTGTGTGGCACGTAGCGCCGTCCTGTTGAAACCAAATATAGCTAATATCCTCCTCTTCAATTTTTGTGAACAAAAATTCATTCAACATGGCTCGATAACGATCGCCATTGACTGTAACGGCCACTCCTTGCTCATATTCGAAAAATGGCCCAATTATGCCTCTGGACCAAAATCAAATGGGTGTATCGGCTTTTCAATGTATGCTTGCGGGTTTTCTGTGCCCCAAATGCGACAATTTTGCTTGTTTACTACCCGCCAAGCTCAAAATGAGCTTCATCTGAAAAGAAGATTTTTTTGACAAAATCGGCATCTCCTCTAAGTCGATCGCAGGCCCACTTAGCGAAGCGTATACACAACCAATATTCGTTCAGCGGAAGGATAAAACTAATGAGCATAGTGTTATCATTCACGAAATAAGCACTAGTTGAAAAAAAAACGTTAGATGGCGGACCCTTTATCTGAGGTATGTGATCTGCTGCGGGCAATCGAAGTAGCTACTCCGTAAATATGTGGCGAAAAGAATGTAACCAATAGTAAAGTTATACCCATCATAAACCGTATGATTCATTTAAAGACAGCTTTTTTGAATCCTGAAAATACCATCGGAGAAAAGCTAAAATATAACATACTAGCAGAGGTGAAAAAACGCCTGTTACCAAGCGAACATGTCATTATTTTTGCACTCTCAACACTGCTCAACCCATACTCCTCTACAATATTCATTTCCAAGACCCGTTGGCATCCGCGAGATTCATCAGAACTATGAAGGAGATGACAGCTAGTTTGGAGACCCAAGTTAGAAAATTAAGTGTTCTGAACTCGCAAGAGGACAGCGCCAATAATTTTGATTTACGGAGCGGAGCGAGCACCACAAAATTGTGCATAATAGCTGCGTTTTCTTGAGAATTATAAACAGCATTGTAAAAGCTTTACAACAAAATGATGGGGAACAAATTGGGTTATAAGGCCAGGCGCGCACATGCAACTAAACAGTTTGGTTGCGATTTTGAGCACTAAATGCATTTAGTGCTCAAAATCGCAACCAAACTGTTTAGTTGCATGTGCGCGCCTGGCCTAAGGCTCTTTTTGTATGAGAACTCCATAGTTCCAAATTGTTCCAAAGTATTCATTAAAAGTCACATTTGACTGGAGAAAAAACGTAATTAAATTGGCAGCCATTTATTGTTGTTGCATTGTGTGTTATAACAAAACACGGCTAAAAACAACAGTTTAAACCTGAGGATTCACAAGGTCAATGCAAGTTGGGTTATTTCCTCACAAAAAAGCCTTCAAAACCAGAAAAATGACCCTCTTGAGCAATGGGACCACCAACTGGGGTCCAATTTAAAAAAAAAAAATAAAATAAATCGCTTTTAAATATCTCAGCTGTATAGCAACATCTTCGTCATCTGGGGCCTATAACACAGAACAACAACAACAACAATTTCTCGTTCAACTATGTTTGTCCAACAAATAAAGGTCATTTCTGTAACACAACAAAAACTGTAACAATTGTCAATAACAAAAATTTCCCTCGACTTGTTGAACCAGTTGAAAAAGTAAGTCTTACATGATGAGTAAGCATTTTGTCTAAGATAAGAAAAAACAAACATATTCTATTCGTGCTTTCTCTAAATCTAAAAACCAACAAAATTGATAAATGGCGGGAGATAATTTTGTTGCCTAAGAGTTTGAACATACCCAAGAAACATTTTTAGCTGCTTAATTGCTTTAATCGCGCTTCCAGAGCAAATGTTAGAGCTTGATTAATTGAGAAAGAGCTCTAGATGCACCCTTAGAGCAAGTGTAGAGCTTGCATACAGCTAATTCATTGAGTTTGAGAGCACATTTTTGCTCGTAACCAGCTTTTTATCAGTGACGAGTGGCTTTGAAGCTCTTTAATATATTCATATGAAATCCCAAAAGGAGCACTTTTGACAGATTTTTGTTTGTATTAGTTTGTGAGATCCAAATGATAAATAAATAAAATTCATGTGTGTAATGGTAGGAAGAGTAAACTTCATTTATTGTTTTGTCAACAAGCTAGTTATTATTTATTCCTAGAGAAATAATGTATCTAATTAATTTTTTGCATTAACGTCATTGAATTTTAAGTGCGCGCTTAGTTTTTTCATAAATGTTTTGGAGGTACTTCGCAAAATTACAACGCGCCTTCCAAATTATTTATGTTAAGCTGTGAAATGTGAAAAAAATTAAATTGAACAATGTAAAAATTGGTTAAATAAATTTATCGAAGCACGATATAAAATGCTTTGTTTACATTGCATTCAATATTATGTTTTATATTTGAAGTGAAGGATTTAAATGTAATTTTCATTTGTGTCGCCATGTTTTTTATCATGGACAATATGTCTCTTTAATAGAGCTGCAATATTGCTTTGAGAGCAATGTTACAGTTTTCCATTCAGGGCTTTGTAAAAAATAGGGTGTTTTGAAAATTGAAAGCTAGAGAATGTTAAGTGAATACATAATGCTAAATTGTAGAAATAATTTTGAATTCAAAGAGTTCCTACTTGCCATTGAAATAAATAAAGTTTTATAAGCACCTTAAATTACTAAAGGAAAAACTTGTGCGACTAAGTCGTAGATTTAATTTTTTTAGGGAACTGCATAGTTAATATATTTTAATAAAAAAAACTGTCAATTCCGTGCTTATTTCGAATCTTAATATTTCCCTTATAAATTGAAAGGAATTTGTTTATTTTCCACTGTTTTAAGTTTTCCAGTTGAAATAATTTTAGTTTATAACACCCTATAATATGATTGGGAGAATTGTCTTGAATGAGGATTAAGTATTCAGCTCCATATGTGCATTATTGGAGCTCTAATGATGGATTTTTTTGACATCAAATTTTGTGTGAGAATATTAGTAATGGAACTCTACAGCCGCTTTCAGTGTAGCTCTGTTAATGCAATTTTTTGACATTTTGAAAGATTATGCGTTAGTATTGTGCGCATGTGTTGTTAGCAGCTCTACAATGCCTCTATCTCTGCTGATGTTTAGAGTTTGCTCGTTGCAAGATCTCATGAACTGTGTTAAGGAGCATATTTTCAAATCTGGAAGCGTTGTAAAGTTAATAGAGCTAAAAGTGTCCCAAAACTGCGTATATAGAACATTATTTTGAAATATAATGTAGGGAGCTTTGAAATAATCTCTAACAGAGCTGTAGCTTTGGATTTCACTATCTAGGAGCTGTAGAAGAACAGTTTTGCTTCTATTAGCTCCAACGATGTTACTTGGGTAGTTCTTGATGAAAAAGATTGGACCTACTTAAGGGATATTTTTTTGGCAAAATTGTAAGCAATATGCCATGGTAAGTATAAACTGAAAGAATATATTTCCAAAAAGTAAAAAAAAGTTTGTGAAAGCCAAAGTAGATAACGCCATAAAACAGTATAGAAAGGGGTAAATACAGGAAACTTAACTCGTGTGATAATCTCGTATTTGATTTTATAAGTCGTGATCCAGATCCAATCCAATGCAAAGCTATTTAAATTTTGTTCTTTACATTAAATAAATTAATTTTAAAAAGATACCCGACCATTTTACTTGATAAACACTACCTCCTTAAGTGTTTTTTTTTTAAACTTTTTGACTTCGAACAAGTTTCCGATCCTCGGTTGAAATGTATCAACTATTCAACAATGTAATTCTCTCTTTTTTTTAACTCTTAATGTTTCCAGTTACAGAAATGGTAGATTTGTGAAATTTCCCACTTGTTGAAATATGCGAAAACAATTGTTATAGTTCCCCGAGACTTTTTGTTACGTGTTTCACAAATTTAAAACAGTTGCTGTTGCTGAATTTCACTTGTTCAACAAACACTTTAAGTATTGTGTTATAGGGCCCTGAAAGGCATTTTTCCAAAGCTGGCTACACACTTAGTGAGCAAAGGAATAGATATAAAGGAAAGCTAATAATTGATGAAAAATGCTGTTAATAAAAACAATGTAAGTAAATGTTATCCATGTAAATGTAAATTTAGCTTGAGTTCCCCAGGTTACTACTATTTTTTTTTTCATTTAATTTCTCGTATAAGATTTCAATTCATTTCCCTTTTGTCTTCCTTTTATTTCATTCCATTTCACTTTATTTCATTTAACTTCATCTTATTTAGTATTCATATATTATAAATTTAGAATTTATTAGTAAATTATAATAATTAACAGTCAGTATATGGGCGAAAAACACAGAGCGTATTAAAATAAAACATACATGGATTGAAAGGGAATTAATTGTAGATAAACAAATTTTAAATTACTTTCTTTAAAAGCTAACAATTTTTTTTTGCGTTTCACAATTTTTCGAAATAATAAATGTATCTATGTATATGTCAATTAGATGTTCCAGTTTTCCAGACAAAATAGTTTTGACTGATGGAAAAGTGAAAAAAAAATAATTACAATTTTAATTGCCAGGCATAAATTTGCTAATCGACACTTCATCTGGTCAATTAAATACATTGAACTTTAATTATAAGTTAGACTATTCCGATATTGGGAAACGAACATGAGTGAGGTTGATAATTGACTAATAAGTTCCAAGTTGCTCATTTAGAACTTTTATCAAACATTGTGAAACAAGCCCTTAGATCCAGTTTTTCAGTGCGAGATAAAAGTTAGAACCGAGTTAATTCATCGAATTTGGCGAGTTAAAACAGCACATCCAAATGATACAACTTTATCTATTATCAAAATGAGTGTTCGTAAGTGCAAACAACATTGGCAGTCGTTCATGGCCATAGACAACCCCGTTTTTTTCGTTGACTGGGCTTTGGAGCGTTTGGTGCAAACAACAATGGAGATTGGACCCAATTTTAGCCGGAAATCATTTTTAGCGACGAGGCGCATTTTAGGATGAACGGCAAGCAAAATTATCGTATACCGGATGAGGTTCACCAGATGACAATGCATCCTCACAAAGTTATCTTTGGGCGGGCGGCGTCATTACTCATTGGTCTGTACTTTTTCGAAAACGACGTTGGTGAGGCGGTAGCCGTCAATGTCGAGCGCTACAGAACGATCAACGATGATAACCAATTTCCAAGTTCCAACAGAACGGCGCTACGTGCCACACAGCGGGCGCAACGATTGACATTCTGCATGTACAATTTGAGAGTAAGGTTATCTCTCGGAGAGGTGACGTGAATTATCCAAAAAGGTCATGCGATTTGACCCTGCTAGACTTTTTCATGTGGGATGTCCTGCATTCGTATTTCTGCGAATCGACCGATTCCCATAAGGTGAACATAACACAGGCCATCGCTCATATTCAGCTGGATCTATGCGGAACAGCCATTGAAAAATTGACCACTTGAATCCGTGCCACCGTAATAAGCCGAGGTGGACATTTGAACGATGTCATATTCCGTACATAATGGCATACATGGGCGTTTCAAATAAAATAAGAATTTTGTTAATACCCCACCTACAGCTTGTTTCATTCCATTTCAACATCTAACCGCCCTTATTGAAAATCCCGCTTTTCAAACAGTTGATACTATTGTTACCTATTCTTTTCATAAAGAGACAATTTGTAAGTTGATACATCTTTCAAATTTTGTTCACTGCAGTCAACTCGAAAGGTTTACTATATATAACATTTTAAATTGAACTGATTTTGGTTTTATGTAGATTTGTTCCGTTATTCTCTAAAAGATCTCTGACGGTTTTGATTAAATTTCATACCTGTAATGTCCAGAGCGACAAACAAAAATAAGCATAACGGAAATAGAGTTTTGACACTATTTTACACAATATTGGGACTTCCTAGTAATATTAATTATATTGCACTCATAAACAAACAAATAAAGAAAAAATAATTCTCACTACTTTTCTCACACTTTTCCTTTTAGAATGTAAAATTGTAAAAATTAACTAATACTTTATTATATCTGCAATGCTTGACCACCGTATAACCTTAGATACAAGAGCGATTTCGTATCCAATCGTGCATATTCGTTTTATTAATTGCGGAAACAATCACAAGCGATGATGCTAAAAAAAAAAAACAGAACTATTCCTGTGAAGTGGATAATTCGTTCTAAACAAAAGCAAAACCTTTTTCATCGTGACACGTGTTTGTAACATTTTATTGTTTTTTTTTTCTTTCTTTGATTGATTATATTTGTTGGGGATTTTTCTTATTTTGAAAAACCGGTAATCGGTAATGCAACCGAATTTATCACGAATATTGTGCTCATATACATATTTCTTTTGAATTATTCCGTCATATTAACCAAGTGTAGAATTTTAACTATACTAACTTGGAAAATTATTCTCTCCGAATCACTTCGTAAACAAATATTTTACCACGAATAACACTTTTGAAAGATCAAAACACACAGATATCTACCTTTTGGAAATTTAAATAGATTGAAATATTATTTTTTATAATCAATATTCACACTCGAGGGCTTCTTAAAATTGGAATTCGATTTTCAGTCGTTTTTTTTTCAAATTAAATACCCGTCACGTGCGTTGTAGTTTAATTACATAAAAATCAAACCGAAATAATGTCACTAATTACAAATGTTTAAGCGATATAGGAAGTTATCAACTTAACGATTAAAATCACAAGGAAATAACACAAAAATGCGAACACTGAGAAAAAGCAACCCTGCCAACCTTAAACGTGCATCTGAATGCAACGATCTTGTTAACACTGATGTAGTCTTTACAAAAGGTTTATGTTACTTGAGCATTGAGCTTCTGTTGACAAAAGAACTACTCATGACAAAAGTTGATTTGAGTACGTACATACATATATATTTTAAGCTTTCAATAAAAATGCTCAAGTCTGATTTTTCGTAGTGATTATTTTCGTTAATTAGAATTGAATAGGTACTTAGGAAAAACACATTTGTTTGTATCTCAAACTTCGATTTTCAATAAGGTTCGTGTGACATGCTTGATATAGAATAGGTATTTAGGGCATTAAGAATACCTAATTACTAAGCTTTTACTTTTTAGAAGCGTAAAAATACATATATTTTGAGCATGTTCAACAAAACCCCGCATGCAATACATCTAAGAGTGCAGTTAGCCCATATGGTGAGTCTCTTTAAACAACTTAGGTGACTGATGGTCTGGTAATTCCATGTCAGCTCGTCTTAATGATTTCTGTGAAGCAGTTGACTAGAACTTATGCCAGATGAATTGCTCAGTATAATTTTATTATGTGGTCTGTCTAATTCATATGAGAGTTTAAGCCATTGCAATCTAGAGCCGAGATAGCTTGCCACCTCTTGTAAGCTTGAAAATTAAATTGCTGGAGGAGGATCAGGAGCACTACCGACATGAAAATGGAAATAATTGCGCAGTATATCACGATCACCAAGTTTTTGCTGTTAAAGCGAATCATAAAACTTTTTCTCATAGTATCAAATCAAACGGTAAAAAGAATAGTGGAAAATGTTATAATATACGGTTCATCAAGTTCAACAGCATCTTTTGGATTGTTTTTTTTTTTTGTAATATGCTAAAACGTTACGAATAGTGTCTAGATGGTGGGCTGGAGCCATATGCATTCCAACAAAGAATCTTTTAGCAATAATTTCAACATGCAAATTACAGAACCGGTTCAGCTAGTGAATAACAAATCACTTTTGTCTAGCGGGATAGGTATGGCTAACCTAAAGTCAGCTATTGGAAATGTTAGTTTAAATGATGCGCTATTTATAAACCTAAGCTTTGCTTGAATTTTGTGTCTGTTAGCAATATTACTCCGCATAACTGAAACTGTTCAGTAGGTAGATTGTATTGAAATTAGGATGTATGCTTGCAAGCAACCCGTATCGAAGGCCGATCGGAAAAATAATTTGTTTTGATTTCAGTTGGGGGAGTGACATTGTTTCCAACATTTTTATAGGTGATATAAATCTTTATAAATATTTTTTAAAGGCAAAGCTGAGGTGATATTAAGCAGTTCAAAGAAATAGCAGAACTATAGACAAGATTCAAAATAAAATTATTTCAAAGCGACAACGGGCCGAATTTGAAGAAGGCATTTAATGAGTTTTTAAATAAAGAGGCAGATTTCAGTAGATTATACTCCTCAGCAGAATGGACTGGCGGAAAAGGCGAATCGCACATTCGTTTGTAGAGATGGCTATATTTTGATCAACAAACATTTTCAGTGCGTACAGGGCTTATGGGGGAGCTAATTCCAAATTAGTTGCGCCTTTTCTGTGGATTTTTTCAAGGAGCTTTTGAGAACAAATTAATGTGCGTTGTGAAGGGTTATTTATAATTTAAACTACGGAAACCCTGTGAGAGCTTCAAAGAGGGACAAGTTTATTCAAGCGAATGTAACCAGACTGAGAGGTAAACGTCCTATCTTCCCTGT
The DNA here is from genome assembly GCA_932273885.2 of Leucozona laternaria. Classification (NCBI taxonomy): domain Eukaryota; kingdom Metazoa; phylum Arthropoda; class Insecta; order Diptera; family Syrphidae; genus Leucozona; species Leucozona laternaria. The sequence goes on from OW026366.1 coordinate 42,182,167, forward strand.
ACTGACAATACTTCAGCTTATTTGTTAAAATGTTGCTTAAATGTTAAAATCGCATGAGCTTTGACCATCAGACCATCAGACCATAAACCCATAATTTCTCATCTTATATGCCCACCAACATGATTAGTTTTCCGAAAAATATATGTACCAATTATTATACAAATCTCACTTTTCATTTTAGGATGATAGTGCTACAATAAGATGCACCAGAATCATTTTCATTTTTGTACAATACACAATTATAATAGCATATTTTTTTTCGCAAAATATATCGAATGTCAAATCAAAGTCCCGAAATTTAAGTTGTGAGGTTGTGACCTATTTTTTTTTTTTTTTTTTTATATTTAGCGCGCATTTAAGGGGTTGTGACTACCCTTAAAATGATATACACAGCACGAGCGATTAGGTAGATTTGAGGGGATTGAAAAGGAGATACCGATGCACATTGGTTTTAAATGTCTGAAGATCAAAATGGGAGGGGAAAACCGGGCTGGGTAGAGCATTCCACATTCGTGTAGTGCGACTAAGGAAAGAATCTCTGTACTTAACAGTACGTCCGAAGTTGGGCTCAAGGGTAAACTGATGAGCATTACTAGAAGCATAGAGTACCTATATTACCTAGAGAACCGACCGGTACCCCTCTTGCCTTAAACACCCGCAAATTTTATTTGAGGTGAGTAAGTGAAAACTCTCTTAGTTTACTCTTTTTTCCTTATCCGTGAATCCGTGTGAATGGTGGATATAAAAACAAATTGGCGCATTAGTTCAAAAAGGTACGTGTCTACGGTTTAATTGTGAACAAAGTGGTGGCATTAGCTCAAAAAGGTGCGTGTCTACGATTTGCACACCTAAATCGTAGACACGTACCTTTTTGATCTAAGAAACTAGAGTGCGCTTCTAATTTTCGGTAGGTGTTTTTTCAATTGAAGCCATGTTGGTTCGGTCCCATTTAAAATGCATTGGACAACAACCCCATACAAAACTTAATGGGCATTTTCCTCTCAGTACAGCTTGTAGGGTGGAAGAGAACGACCGCCTAAGTCGGTTCTCTAGGTAATATAGGTACTCTATGACTAGAAGTGCGAGTATTACGGTTGAATTGTTTAAGGGGAGGAATGCAACTGGCTATTTCACTAGAACACTGTTTATAGAAATAGCGGTAGAATAATGATAGACATGAAACATTGCGACGGTGCTCAAGAGATGTAAATGTTTCCGTTATAGTTCTTTCACCTATCATTTTCAGAGCTCTCTTTTGTATTCTATCCAATAGGCTCAAGTGGGTTTTTGGTGCACCTGCCCAAATATGGGAGTTGTACTCAAGTTTTGGACGAATAAAGGCTTTGTGGATCACAGCCAGATCAGAAGGGGAGAAAAATTTCTTGCATCGACGGAGGAAACCTAAACACTTAGCAGCGTTTTTGGCGATGTTAAATATGTGGTCGTTCCACAAAAGGTGGTCTGTGACACACATACCGAGTACCGAAAGCTGTTCAGTTTCCTCTATGCAAGTACCGCTCATGGATAGCGGCATGGGGGGCGGGTTCCGCTTTAACGACAGGAGACAGCATTGAGTTTTGGAAGCATTAAATTCTACACGGTTTTTGATTCCCCATTGGACAATGCTGTCGAGATCAGTATTTAATGAGCTTATCATACGCTGCCGTTGAAGTTCCACATCTGAAGAACATGGATGTGAATCTAGAAACGAATATGAGAAGCTGAGAGTACTGTCGTCAGCAAAACAGTTTAATGGATTAGAAGTTTCAGATAACATTTCATTTATGAATATTAGGAAAAGGGTCGGAGACAAAACGGAGCCCAGGGGCACACCAGCATTTATTTTGTAGAAATCAGACTTGAAACCGTCCAATACAACTTGTGTTGATCGGTTTGAAAGGTAATTTCTAATCCAACGAAGAAGAGATTCATCGATACCAAATGCACGCATTTTCGATAAGAGAGCTTGATGCCAAACTCTATCAAATGCTTTTGAAATATCAAGTGCAATGATCTTACTTTCACCAAAACGATGTAAAGATTTGTGCCACTGTTCGGTGAGATATACCATCAGATCACCAGTGGACCTATTGCTCCGAAAGCCATACTGACGGTCATTTAGAAGCTTTCGTTCTTCAATATATTTCTTAAGCTGATGATTAATCAGCGTTTCCATGACCTTAGAAAGAAGGGACGTAAGTGCAATTGGTCGATAGTTATAGAGGGGGAAGAAGACACGCCTTTTTTAGGGACAGGCTGGACAAATGCTGTTTTCCATCCACTCAAAAAGAGACCAGTAGAGTAGGACAGATGAAAAAGCTTACGCAGTGGTTTTGCCAGCGTTGACGAACACCTCTTCAGAACAATGGGAGGGCTACTATTCGGGCCAGCGGATTTGTGAATTTCGAGATCTTTCAGAACTCTAGCAACTGCACGAGTGTGAAAGAAGATTTGTCCCATAAAATCGTTTACGCTCTCAAGTACAGGTGGAGTCATATCTTCTTCTGGCAGCGTCGAATTAAGAGCAAACTGTGCTGCAAGCAAATTGGCTTTATGGAATGAGCTGACAAAAGGAGTATCGTTGAAGACGAGCGTTGGAACCGAGGACGAGGTGGCATTTCGTATGTTTTTTACAAATGACCAACAAATTTTATTACCTTTGGGACATTGTAGTATTTTTTGCCGTAATTTTTGATCATGTAAAAATTTGGTTCATCGAATGTGAACGTTACAGGTCTTTCTAGCTTGTTGAAACTTATTCCGGTTTTCCTCAGTAGGGTTGGCTTTATAACAACGGAAGCTTACTTCTCTGACCATAATAACCTCTTTACAGCTCAAATCAAACCATGAGTTATCTTTGGGTTTGATAGATTTTACCCTATTCGGGATAAAATTTCTCATTCCACAAAGAATTAAGTTTGTAACCATATCTGCTCTGGAATCTACGTCACTATCGAGATAGCATAATGACCAGTTAAAGTTCCTGAAGAAAACATTAAGACCGTCCCAGTTGGCTTTCTCGTATTGCCAAACGGTTCTCTTAGGAGTTTTTTCTTTAACTGAGTTTTGTTGACACGAGAAATTAGCAGATATGAAACAATGGTCTGATGTGCCTAGAGGAGATAATACACTAATAGTGTATTTATCAGGGTAAGAAGTAAGGAACAAGTCTAGAGTGTTGGCGGATTGAAACGTCAGGAATCCGAGTGGGCTCGTCGACAAGCTGAGTCGACGAATATAGTCATCCTAACAACTTTTTGCTTAACTTTTGGTTGCTGTTCCCACACTTCCAATTCTGAGGTGGTAGGTAGAAGGAGTAATGCCAAAAATTGCATTTTTTCAGGAAAGGGAAAAAACATTTTAAACCTTTAATTTGTTTGATTTTTTCTTAAATCAAACTGTGATTTTCTATTTTTATGCCGAATTCAAAGATACAAAACGGATTTTTTTAATATTTTGTAGTAAAGAAGGAAATCGAGCGGCTTGTACTCATTTGACTACTAATATTTTGTTCGAAAAGTGACTTATGCTAGTTAAATCAATAAACAACATAACAAATCAAAACAAATAAGTTTTATTTCATATACAAAATTGGGTATTTATAAAGAAAGAAAAGAAATACTGAAATAAATAATATGTATTAATGTTTGAAAATTAATCTTCTTCCACAAATTCTTCTATATCTGGAAGTGAATTAACTGCAGAGTGTGCATTTTTTAGATTTTTATAAAATTCGTGAAACTCAGGTCTTATTAAGGGTAGCAGGCTCATTAAATCCTTTTTCTTTTCTTTTGAAATAGGCGAAGTATCTGTGTCCAGTTTTTTGGATTGTAATGGGTGATTTTTTAAGAGGTTTAGAACTTTTTTTTAAAAAAAAACACAAAAAATTCGAAAAAATGAATGAAATATTTATTTGAATCGATAGTTTGAACCTTGCAATTTAATGTTTAAAGATAATTTCATGCAAATGTTGACCGCGGCTGCGTCTCAGGTAGCCCATCCGCTGAGTCCAATTTTGGCATACTCTTTCACACATATCGGCCGGTATCTCACGAATGAATGCATGGATGTTGGCTTCCAGTGCGTCAATCGAAGCGGGCTTGTCCCTATAGACATTAGCCTTGACATACCCCCACAAAAAATAATCTAATGGTGTCAAATCGCACGATCTAGGCGGCCAATTGACCGGCCCGAAACGTGAAATTAACTGTTCACCAAACTCGCCTCGCAATTGCGCCATTGTTTCGCGTGCTGTGTGGCATGTGGCACCGTCTTGTTGAAACCACATATCATGCAAGTCAAGAACTTCCATTTCGGGCAAAAAAAAGTTTGTTATCATCGCTCGGTAGCGTTCACCATTGACAGTAACGCTGCGATTCGCATCATCTTTGAAGAAATAGGCCCAATAATGCCGCCGGCCCATAAACCGCACCAAACAGTGGCTTTTTCGGGATGCATTGGTAGCTGTTGCAATGCTTCTGGCTGATCTTCACTCCAAATGCGGCAATTTTGCTTATTTACGTACCCATTCAACCAAAAATGAGCCTCATCGCTGAACACAAGCAGCGCGCGATGAACATTTCGAACCGAGCACGAATTTTGATAGTAAAATTCAATAATTTGCAAGCGTTGTTCATTTGTAAGACGATCCATGGTTAAATTGCAAACCAAACTGAAGCTGTTTGACAGTGACACAAGGTACTAAACACACGTCAGCTGTGAAAACCAGTGTTGCCAAAACCAAACCAGCTTAAAAATCACCCGTTATCTTGCAGTGGAACTCCCGTCCCGTCGATAACATATTTTTTTTAATAATATTCGTAACAAAAATTTGGCTGACATCGTACGTTTTTATTAAGCAATTACGGCAAACTTTTCTTCTTTCTCCATTTATTTAAAACAAAAAATGTGTTTGTAGTGTTTCTATTTCTTTTATTTTCTTCTGAAATACCTTCTCTTTTTCTTGTTACCTTAGTTGCAGAAGTATCAATTAAGTTTCCTAGGCATGAAACTTGTTTGGTATGATCCGCCTAGGACCAAAAGTCATCATATAGATGTTGCCTTATATTTATTTTCCGGAAATGTTTCATAGCATTTAACACGACAATTCTGCAGGGGCTTCATTTTTCTTTGCTTACCAATTTTAAATTTACGTCAACATATTCCTCTCGAGTACATCGTTTCAATTTCCACTCTGCTCTGATTCTTCTGGAAATTTTTTTGTCGGATTATTTGAAAGCACTGTCATATCTGGATTTTGAGTCTTTTGATCACCATTAGTTGAATGTTCATTTATTGAATCGCAGATTGAAGGAGACGAATCAGGCAAGGAATCTTTATCTTTTACAGAATCATCACTATCAAAACCATAGCTGGCTGGTTTAAATCATTGCTGGTTGAAGGAGTGTTATACACATATTCATCATTGTAAGTCTCTGATAAAATCATAAAAGAATTAAGAATTATCACATCGCTATAAATACAATGGCGGAAAACAATGGAAAACAACGTAATTAAGCAACTATTGTAGATTTATGCATAGATAGAAAAATGTACCTGTTCGATTTACACTCATTGCAAGAGCAACCATTTTTGCTGCTCGGTTAGTCTTGGAAAACATTATTAATCTTTTGAAACAATAAGTGAACACTTTTAACTTTGCACATTGAAAAACTACTAAAGAATAATACTGTTGATTTGCAACTCCAAACAAAGGAAATTTAAATTTGAAAGAAATTTCAAAGCCTACTTTCATAAAAACATTCATGGTTCAAAATAGCTTTTAACGGCCTTTAGTGCATAAAAATTGGCGTTTCGTCCCGGCGATCTCACTTGGACTCATCAGTTGACTAGTTAGGGCCTTGTCAATACGCAATTTTTATTAAGTTCAGTTCAACTTACATGAACTTTTTGACAAAAATCCAATTTGAACTATATCCAACAAGATTAAAATTCTTCCATGGATCATATTAACTATTTATGGAACAAGTGAGAAAGAAACACTAGCATAACCGAATTATTTGGTCATTTGAGTACAAGTCAGAGAAATATTAACTTTCAGTTTAAAAAAAAGCAATACCCCTTATTTCATCATAATAGTAAAGGGTTTTCCAATAAGAGGTGTTATTTTGAATAGCCCGCTATTTCGGTAGCTGTCACTTTTGAAGCTGTCATTTTTTGACATTTGACAAGTAGAAACTACGCCATTAATAAAAATGGAACGATACACGCTTCAACAACGCATTGAAATTATTAAAATTCACTATAAAAATGGTGAAAATTTGGCAGAGACGGTTCGTAAAACTAAAACATTTTTGGGTCGTCGTGAAGCACCTTGTCGGACCGCAATACAGAAATTGGTGGACAAATTCGAGCTGTTGGGACAAGTTAGTGATGTGAAGAATAAAACCCGTGCACGTCGCTCAAGAACAACTGAGAATATTGCTGTTGTAGCCCAAAGTGTTGAAGAAAACCCAGGTTTGTCCATTCCTCGTCGTTCTTTGGAATTAGGCATTCCATTGCATAAAGACTTGGGTCTTAAGGCTTATAAAGTTCAGTTAACACAAGAACTCAAGCCGGCTGATCATCAACAACGTCGTGTCTTTGCTGATTGGGTCCTTAAAATGCATGAAAATGATCCGGAATTTCATCGAAAAATCATCTTGACTGATGAGGCCCATTTCCACCTCGGAGGCTACGTCAACAAGCAAAACTGTCGCATCTGGGGCTCGGAAAACCCAAGAGTTATTGTTGAAAAGTCCTCGCTGACGAAACGATGGATTTTTCTGGCGCTGAACAATTTTCCATACGCCTTCTATATTACAAAAAAAAACTTTCCAAAATATCTTAAAAAAACACACCAGAGAGCAAAACAAAAAGCAAAAATATCGTCAAGTGATCCTTCTACCGAAGTTTTGAAGTTGCTTAATATATGTAACAAAACTTACATAACTTCTTGCTCACGGTTTTGCTCCATTGACAACAGGGTGTTGAAACTTGAAAGAATCTTTTCAACGATAAAAAAACGATTAAAACAGTGTCCCGAAGCGATATGAGCAATGCAAGACTAAACGCACTTGCTTTGATATCAGTTCATTCATATAAAAAAAATCAAGACTTTTTCTGCTGTAAAAAAATATGTAAGTATACAAAAATTATTTTAATATGTATGTTATGGACTTGACATACATTTATTTAAAAACTAATAAAAATCTACGAATTGGAATATATAGTTTTTATTTTTTGTTCAAAAATTTGTTCGTAAGACTTGGAAGCCAGCCCCCTCCGAAACAAAATCCTGGCTAGGACCCTGCCTGCACCAGTCTGTTTTTTTTTTTGAGAAATATTTTATACAAAATAAAAAAAAAGGAATTAAATCAAGAACTTTTCAAAACGATATTAAACTGCAATAGTTACCTACTGTTATGTAGCTACGTTTTAATACACTCACACTTCTTTTTTTCAAATCTCACAATCAAAAAAAATTTCCTAAATTTTAATTTGCAAAAACAACAATTCTTTGTGAATAAAATGTCAGATTGACTTCGTAGCTTTAACGTTATTACATATTGTATCCGTCCTTATTTTTCGAAATTACTAGCAAATAGTTTTTCTTGATACACAATAGTGGTTAGCGACAATATTGTTTGTTTGCACCTGCCCCGCGCTTACACCATCCCCGCTTCCCATACACCTTAAAACCTTAGGACTAAGGACAAAAAGTTTTGTTACAGATTTTTCATTTTCTCATTTTAGCGGAAACTTTAATTGTAGAGCTAAAATTGTTCAGTTTACTTAACAAATAAGCATTTAATTAATACATAAAATTATTTGCTTCCTCCAAAATAAGGGACATCCGTGGTGCATAATAATAATAATTTGTATTCTTTCCCAAACCTAAACAAAGCTTTTAATCTTTTCTGTTCTTTCCATTCCCAAAACCTCAACAAAAAACACAAAGTGGTTCTGCTACAAAAATGTATGTTTAAATTACTGTGATGAGAGTAGGTAGATAAATGCCATATAAGTAAAAACGTATTATGTATGTATTTGGTATTGGTATATCAGCAGGCGATTTATGATATCATCAAGATCAAATCAAATACTTGACATCATCTTCAAGTGGCTTTTCTATGACTGCAGGCACTTGTTGTGCTGGTGCAGTAGCTATTGAATCCGGTATAAGAAGCCCATCGACGTCGAAGACAGGAAATCGGGGCGTAAATCGAACTGTCTCATGACTCCCATTTGCTGATTGTACCTCATCATCTCCAATATCGGCTGTCATAAACATCGCCTCCTCGTAAGATGGCGGAGCTGCGAAAACAAAAAAGGTATTAGACCAATCAAACAGATTTCTTTGCTAAATCTTACGAAGATCCGACTCGTTTGCTTCTGAAACGTTGTTTTGCAGTTGAGTTCCACCTGCCAGAGCCATAGCACTTGCTGAGGTCGATGGTACATCAGCAGCGCGTGGAGCAGGTACTGATGCTGTATGAAGTGGCACATTTCCGATGGTAATTGGTATAACAGCTTTGGCATTTCTTATGAATCCATTCATGACTGCAACCACAGAGATTTCATAGGAAATACGAACAACTTTACTCAGGTGTTCACACGACGGAGCTGTCGCTGGAACCCGAATGATTTCGGTAAAATTTCGACGAGATTTTCGGGCTACAGGACTCGATTCTTTCCTGACTAAGCAAATTGTCTCGGTTTTTGTATTTGTACGTGGACAGTCTGAGGTATAAGTTGCTTTTAAGTTAAGAAAAACACATATCTTCTTAGCGTCACAATTGGATTGGTTATTCACTTCTCCACTAACCAAAATCATTTGACCCGGCACATATCCGGTCTGAGTGATATCCACGCTTAGGAGAACCGGCTTGGTAGTACTCAAGCAAAATCCTTCAATAGCTTCGATATTTGCTGGCATCTTTAAAATAGAATAGGGAATGTTATAGTTCAATGCAATCAACAATTTAATGTATGTACCTTTAATAGACTGGAATCCCAATTTAAGTCAAGGAGTTTCAACACCGTAAACCCAACGGTGTATGTGTGGTTCTTCGAGAATGAATTCATCATTATAATCTTGGCAACATATCGGATGTGGCCATATTTCCCTTCAAATGATGAAGGACAATTTTCAGGTATGAGACACTGAAAAGTGAATATATGCGAACCGGGTTCAACTATTACATCCTGTCCTTATAAGATAAAGATAGAGGATTTGCTTGAAACAAAGTTCATATTAAAATCTTAAAATAAGATACATACCATTATCAGAACCTTTGAGAAATGTGTTGGAAGCTATGTAGTCTTCCCTTCCAGTAAACCGGCGCTTCTTGTGGCGGTGTTCTTTCTTCGCACCTGATCGACGATCCTTCCATGTGGCCGAAGAGAATCCACAAATTTTTAATTGAATACCTGATAAGCAAATGATCAAAAAGGGGGACAAAACATGTTTTTGAAAAATATAACACCAAATTAAAAAAAAGTGAAATGAGATGTAGTTCATTGAATGGATGCGTTCCGCTTTAAAAGGATTTTGAACTTCAAACGGATGTGTTCACAGAAATATTTATTGAAAATATTTCTACAGTTTTCAATTGAATGTTTTCTCTGTTTGAAATTTTACTTAATAATGGGGACAGAGGTTTGCATAGGTGGGACAAATGATATTTTCGTATGAAAAAGGGGGAAGTATGGTAACCCTACCTGGGTTCCAGTTATTTTCTAGGGGCCCGCAAATTTTAAAAATTATTCACACTCTCGAAATCGGGCCCCTATGTGCACGTTATCTGTCAAGAAAAACTCACGCTTGCGTATTTGGGCCCCTGACTAATGTTGTCATAATTTTTTTTTTGAAAAATATTTAACGAAAAATCGACCAACTCCGGCGATTCAAAGAAAGTTATAGAAAATCTCTTCGCTTTTTTTTTGCAAGCACAAACAATTTTATAATTTGAAGTAAATTTTGAAAGTCCTAAAAGCCTAATTAAGGGGCCCGGAAATTCGAAAAACACAAATATTTTTTTTTCTTCATATCTATTGGATTTCTGTTTGCCTGCATCTCATATAATTTAAGAGTGACTGCGAGCACTCACGAGTCTTATGAGTGCTCATAAATATTTACTATTATTGTTTTGTGAATAGGCTTAGGAGCCTTTTAAGTTATGAACGTTCGGTGAATACCGGCCTGAATCTAAAAATACATCTCCCCAAGCTTTTTCAGCAAAACAAGATATAGAAATAATAAATTATTTCTCACTTTCACTTTGCCATTCATAGAAGTTAAAATACCAAAGTTTTGGGTAGAAACTAAAACTACTGGAATATAGACTGGATGAAGGGATTCATGAAAAGGAATCCTACAGTAAGTTTATGGAACCCACGAAACTTAATGCTCATGGAAGTGAAAATAATACCAAAAAAAAATTGTTGGAGAGTTTCAAGAAAAAGGAAATGTAAAGCATGTAAATAAAAAGCATTTATTTAATCCAAAAGACCTGTAGAATTTAGATCACATGGGTATCTCACTGTCTTTAATCCACCCATTTAAGTTATCATAACTGCTTGGAAAATCGTAACTTGGATCGTATCGCCTTAAAAAAGTAAAAAGTAAAAGGGGATCCAATGTTACGATATGGTGGAAATATAAATAATAAGGGAAAGTGGAATATTTATGCCCCAAATTTATATTTTTCCGAGAAAGCGTATTAAACAGAGTTACATGAAGATGAAGAACTCAGTCGAAGGGTCACTCTCACTGGGCCTGGTCTCTCCAAAAGAAGTAATAGGCTCTCCTTATCGAAGTAATAGGCGCGTTTATGAAAATGAGATTTCAGAGATTATCTAAGATCAGTCGATCAGAAATTTGACAGCAAAACTGAGAAATTTTGCTGAGGTATCCTGTTCGTGTACCTAACTGAGGTTGCTGGAATCTCACTATCCTGAACGTCTCTAAAAACTATACAAAATTAATTCATTTGAGAAAAAGAAAATTTGAAACACAAATTCTTTAACATGCTCACAAATACACAAAATGTCCAAAGGAAAATTCTGTTGTCTTAACAATGGACAGTCACAGTTTTCATTGCAGTTTAGAAGACAATATATATACCTAATAATAGAAAAAAATTATTCTCCTTACCTTCCCACCTAGTCAATTTTAATTTCGTCATCTGTTAGACGTTCCTACCTGTTTTGGTCTCTTTAAACGCTTTTGTAAACAAGCTTCATTGGTTAACAATCTCGATGAAAAGGCTGTTACTATTGACTGTATCCCGGGACTAACTTAAACAATGCACCAATTTTTAAAAAGATTTCCATTCAAAAGACTCCGTAAAAGCATGTCATTTATCGCCGGAAATATTTCGTGTTCTTCCGAAAATTACGAAAAAGGTTGGGCTTCCAATTTTGGAAAGAAGACAAGGTTGGGGAAACGGATACTCCTGAAAAGGGTTGTGAATAAGAACTGTCGAAAGAAAATACTCTAAAAGGGGTAGGTAACTAATTCTGTGAAGGGCAAGAAAACGCAGATGAAAAATAAAAATACAAACAAAAATGGGAAACGGGAAGTTGGTAAACAAAACCAAAAAAGCCGATCTGGAAGAAACTATTCGTTCTCGAATGAGTCATCATATGCCTACATCGCATCGACGCATGGGGAAATACTTTTGATAAAATTTTCATTGCACATTTAGTATAATAAAGTTTCTGGACAGCAAAAAAAACCGAAATAATGGAAGTAGAAAACTGAAATTCAATCACGGTCGAAGAACTGATTATTGGACTTTCATTGATCGTAATGTTCCCTCCCCAAAATAAGTTTGATCCAAAAAAAATTATATTTTATATGCCAACATCAACCGCTTACCGACTATCGGCGCGGCGACGCACGGTGGAGAAATTATGGTTGTGTGATAAGTGTTGTAGTACATATCACATTGGACCCACTTCTATGAGAAATGATGCAATAAAGTGTGTTATTTCAAGAGACCGAAAAGTAGAGGTACCTAATGGAAGGAACTGTTGGTAAACGGGTTGCTAATAAGCTGCTTCAATACTAGGTATACAACATACGTCGATCGTTTTTTCATGAGCATTCATCGCCTTGAAATATCAGATTACGCTTTAAAAACTGTTTTATGTTTCTAATTATTAGAAATTGTCAGCAGTAAGTTGGAACTTGGAAGTTAGTAGGTTAATAAGTTCGGAAATGAGAACACGTTTTTTCAACAAATCCAGGGCCGGCCCCAGCCAAAATTGCGCCCTATGCTAGATTTGTAGAAAGCTCCCCTTTTTTTATATTTGCATCCATACATACGTACACTCATACACAGCATGCATAAGACTTTTCCACATTACCCAGGAGGTGGACTTTTAATGCTTAGTTTGGGATCTTTAATTTTGTGATATTTTGAGTTAAATTCTCCTTGTATGCAACAATGAAAGTGATGTTAGCTAGTGTGCCAGAAATAACTAAGCACAGTTGTGATGGAAGTTATTTTGGGATTATTTGAACAAGTTTTGTAGTTAAAATGCAAATGGCAGTACATATTTTTTTAATGCGCAAGATCAAATTACTATTTCTTGCTCCTGGTAATGCGCCCCCAGAATTTCGCGGCCTGTGCATTTGCACATCTTGCACATATGGTTGTTCCGGCCCTGGACAAAGCAACACGGAAATTGTATAAGGCAATTGGCGTAGGAATTCCGATTTGACTGGTTTTATTAAGACGAGCAGGAAAATCTCAAAGATTTCCAATTTCGACCTACTAAAAAGTTTTTTTTTTTATGTTAGCAAAGATGGGGTATTCAATCGAATAAATACAAATTATGTTCGTAATTAATTATAAGAAAAAGGAAATACAAGATGACGACCAATATAACTTTTCTCAAAGTATATATTTTGCTCAACCGACCATTTCATTTTTGTGACTGTAACTTTAGTAAATATAAACAACCCTAATGTTACTCAATTTAGACAAAATAAAAAAAAACTTTTCTGAGTTTATTAATTCTACTACTGAATTTTTCGATTTCGACGAGAACTGACTCCCAAAAGAGCTGACTTCCGCTAGCCGAAATGAACTAACTCCCACCAAATTTGTTAGTAGGTTTAAGGACCATTTGCTGACAGCAAAGTTAAGAATTTATGTTCATAAATATATAAGATTCGCATCAGCAAACAGCTCTTAGAGAGACAAAAAATTTGTTTGGGGTAGTAGCAGTCGGCAAATTTAAGCTCAAATACCTCGATTTTCCCATAATATAATAATATATAATATTATAATTCTTAAAATATTTCAGTTATAACGGGTGATTTTTTGGCTGGTTTGGTTTTGGCAACACTGGTTTTGACAGCTGACGTGTGTTTAGTACCTTGTGTCACTGTCAAACAGCTTCAGTTTGGTTTGCAATTTAACCATGGATCGTCTTACAAATGAACAACGCTTGCAAATTATTGAATTTTACTATCAAAATTCGTGCTCGGTTCGAAATGTTCATCGCGCGCTGCTTGTGTTCAGCGATGAGGCTCATTTTTGGTTGAATGGGTAAGTAAATAAGCAAAATTGCCGCATTTGGAGTGAAGATCAGCCAGAAGCATTGCAACAGCTACCAATGCATCCCGAAAAAGCCACTGTTTGGTGCGGTTTATGGGCCGGCGGCATTATTGGGCCATATTTCTTCAAAGATGATGCGAATCGCTACCGAGCGATGATAACAAACTTTTTTTTGCCCGAAATGGAAGTTCTTGACTTGCATGATATGTGGTTTCAACAAGACGGTGCCACATGCCACACAGCACGCGAAACAATGGCGCAATTGCGAGGCGAGTTTGGTGAACAGTTAATTTCACGTTTCGGGCCGGTCAATTGGCCGCCTAGATCGTGCGATTTGACACCATTAGATTATTTTTTGTGGGGGTATGTCAAGTCTAATGTCTATAGGGACAAGCCCGCTTCGATTGACGCACTTGAAGCCAACATCCATGCATTCATTCGTGGGATACCGTCCGAAATGTGTGAAAGAGTATACCAAAATTGGACTCAGCGGATGGGCTACCTGAGACGCAGCCGCGGTCAACATTTGAATGAAATTATCTTTAAACATTAAATTGCAAGGTTCAAACTATCGATTCAAATAAATATTTCATTCATTTTTTCGAATTTTTTGTGTTTTTTTTTTTTAAAAAGTTCTAAGCCTCTTAAAAAATCACCCATTATAACAAGCTAAACTTCACCTTATAAATATTTGATACCAAACTCGTTCGTGTACACTCTTGGCCAGAAATGGGCAATTCCCTTTGGGAATTAGTTCCATTCGCCAAAATATAGGATTTTAAAATTTGTGTTAAATGTTACGGAGTCAAGATACACGTACCAGAGATAAAGAAACAGTCGGCAGATGCAGATGTTTTAAGTAGAAGTATCAGATGTTTGAAGTACTGTACTGTGTAACGCTTGACTTCTAACTGGTGGGCTTTTAAGACTCCAAGAGTGCAATAAAGAATGGTATAAGAAACTGTTTCAATTCTGCTCCAAGTCGACACGGATGAGAAAGAGGTGACAAGTTTTAAAAATCCCGCCTTACTTTCTTTCTCATCATGATGTGGGAGTGAGATAAAAGAAGGAGATACAAATGAGAAGCACGGAGTAAGTCAAATGTAAAGGTATATAGAACACGTGAACATGGTATGATATTAGGTCTGTTTGGTATCTTTTTTCAGCAAAATGTGTAAAACCTGTCAAAACACCATAGAGAGAACGAAACTTACAAGACAGTTAACAAACGCATTGAACCACTTTTGTGTACAAAACGTCAGAATTTTACTCCTCACATCAACAATCACATGCCAAAAGTCTGGTTTTGTTAACAGTTATTTAACAAGTTACATATTTTTTATTTTTTAAAGTTAATTTTCGCATAATAGAAACCACAATTTCAAATTAAAAGCAAAAGATGCTAACAGCTGGGTGTTTTGACAGTCTTTACTCTTCTTGCACAAATAAATTTATGTAGCACAAATTCGCAAGTTTTCCAATGGAGGGGAAATTTTTTTCTCTCTCTCGATGTGCTCTCTCGTTGCAACTTTTTCGAGTTAAAAAACAAGAATTTGTGACTAATTGTGCAATTTTGTGAAAGTTTGTGCATTTCCACAAGAAATTTCACTTTACCAAACAGACCTATTGTGCATGTTGTTATCCTATTTCTCTCGCGCATTATCACCGGGTCGGGTAATTCATCACCGTGATCTGTTCGATTGAAATTTTAATGAAAATTTTGTTAAGATTTAATCACAACGCAGTTATCGTCCTAAAAATATTAAATGATGTTTCTAAAATGTTCTGCATTATTTTGTCGAAATTTTGGTTAAAAGCTGTAGGTACCGTCGCGGGACAGTTGAAATCCAGAAAGTCTCGGGTAAAACAGGACGTCTGTTCTGTTGAGTTAAAGTTATTTATAAAGTCAAATGACCTATAATGACCTTACACCTCTGGATTGGACCTAAAATTTTCTTTCAAATCTGCAGACCTTAGATAGAAGGCACTTTTCCACAACAACATACATAATAATACTTCTTCGCAATTGGGACTTGGGAGTACCCCTGACGAAAAGAGATAATTTTTGTTCGATCCTTGGTCCTCAGATCCCACTGGCAGCATGACGTTCATTATTAATGGGGACAGTACAATAACTACGGCCCGGCTTTAAATAAAAATAGATTATTGTGAACCAGTTAGATACAAGCATTGTTTACAATGGAAGGGGAATCAATCTCGTTCTGTTTATGCGAGAGGGGCAATTTAAAAAAAAATACTCACAATTACAAAACTTAACAAAAACGGTAACAGTTAACACAATATGTTATACTTTTTTTGAATCAAGTTATTTCTGTCAATAGGGGGGTTCACATTCAAAGACATGTTCATCAACACGTGTCGTTATGTCAGATTTTTGTAGTGTGAACACCAGTCGAACGACCGTCGATCGACTTACTCTGTAGTTCAATTTTTTTGATAATTTGCTCTGATGTCGGACGACCGCTATAGTAAATGTGAACTCCAGTCGAACGCCCGATGATTTCAATTTTACATCTTTTTTTTCTATTTTTTAAGTATAAGATTTGAAGAAAATGGTTTGCAATCGAAGGAAACAATAAAAAGAGAGCGGAAAAAAAATAAAAGGGATGCGCTAGGATTGGTGCAAATAATGAAATTCGCAGCATGTTGTCTCTATGAAAATTTCTTTGAAAATTATGTTGATAAGATAGTAGTTGAATGTGAACGCTAGCAAAACGACTTAGGTCGAACGACACGTCGTTAAATATAAACCCCCTCATAGTTTTCGAAATTCTTGAAAAAAAAACTTAAAAAAATGTTTATACTGAGTTTTTTCGAAGTTTTGGAATCAGGTACTGTTTTTTTTTAATTGTTCACTGCTCCTAATAATTCTTAATAAAATATTGCAAACCAGATGGTTCTAAGTGTACCTTTTGGTTTTCGAGAAAATTGAAAATTACGAAATCTGCTTTCTTATTGGATACTGACTTTTTTGGTTGTACCGTTGTACTTAAAGTTATAGAATGAATGAATGAATGAATGAATGCTTTGAACCCGCTTAGCTACCCACAAGTTCTGTTTTCAAAAGAAACTGTTGGCATTGGCACCTGCCTGGCGGCTAAACATACACTTAGCGTAGCCACGGAGTTACGTGAGCGCGATGAGTACCCGAAAAAGGGAGTTAAAATCCTTGGAATTCAAACTGTTAAAATGCTTGGAAGCGGGCCCCCCAAGATACAGTTGGTTTTTACCCCTCTAAGAAAAAATATTATCAATTTTCACCACCGTTATCGTAGGTACTCGTGCCTTATTAATTAACAAAACTCAGTCAATTTATAATTAAGTTTGAATTCTATTTCTTTTGTTTTGTTATAGATATCCTTCAAACCACTTTAACAAAGTGGAGCCCAGAAAAGGCAAAGGAAAAAGTATCTGGCAAAAGAAGATACTTAAAATATGAATAACATCAAAAACTGTGACCCACCGGAAAAACAAGTTGCCTACCATTACCAAACGCTCATCAAATAAACATACAGTCAAACTTCTTTATAACGAACCTTCAAGGGAACACAAAATTGCTTCGTTATAAAGAAGCTTTATACAAAATTCGTTATATAGAAATTATTTTGTTATTAAATACTGCAAGGGGAACAAAATGAAATTCGCTATAGAGAGAATAACGTTATAAAGAAGTTCGTTATAAAGAAGTTTGACTGTATATGCAGCAATTAAGAAATGAGGCTTACCTAGACTACAACCTGTCTTTTTGGCTAAGGAATGTTTCTAGATATAAGCGTGCACAATAAAACTACCGCAGTCTTCTATTTTGATTAGGTAGGAATGTATACAAACGTTCACTGTTTCGAAACACACATTAATGGGTATATGTATTTTATCAAATTACTACAAGCACACTTATTTAATTTAGAATTCTTATCACACCTGTCATAACCGATGACAAAAAACAGACAGTTAATTCTAAAATTAATTTAGCGTATTTTTTGCACTTTGGCAACCAACACAAAACAACCAATTTTATTTTTGCTATTAAAAATATTTTAAAAAATAACAAGAATTGAAAATATCCATAATAAAACTAAATAAATTGAAAACTAATTACTATTTACCTCTTAGTTTTTTTCTTCTATTCAATTCAATTATAACTTTACCGCTGACAATTTGACCCGTGAAATAAGTTCCATGATCATTTTCGTCGAATAAAATTTGGCAAGAAGTCATTATAATTCTGTTAATATTTGAACAAATTCAATAAATAAAATATAATTTTTTTTTTAAACCCTCAACAAAATAAAACCATCATGATGTTACCGCGCCCTTCAATGCAGGTTAATAAATATGTACTAATTTTTTTTTTACAGATTTTTTTCGAAATATTTATTCTATAATAAAAGATAATAAGAGTGCCTATCTTATCTAGAAAAAAAAAATTACAAAAATAATACTTTACTGTGTGGAATACTTTTCATTACAAATGTGCTTTTCTATAAGCTTTTTTTATATCTGAAGAGAATTTATTGAATTTATCTCTCTGGTTCAGTTAAGCTTTTATTTTTTGTACCTAAATTTGACTCATGCGATGTGTTTGAGTTCCTTTTCCATAGTTGAGTTTTATAAAAATATAAACCCAACTCCAATTTTCATATTGCGACGAGCAGTGATATGAGCTTAGTTATTTTTAAACTGATGTGCACATTATATGGGTAACTGCATTCAAACTTGTTCTAGTAGAAAGGAATTAGAAAGAATAGAAAATAGTTTGTAAATTAAGTTAGTTGTTTTCCATATAGCTACTATGTATTTAGTTTGTAAGAAAATTTAAATAATAAGGGGTTAGGATTGGATAAAAACAAGTTTGTAGAATGTTAATTTTAGGTTATTAGCTTATTATAAGTTGCAAAGTTATCCCCTACATATCCATTTGAAGTGCCTACCTCCGCAAAAAGTAACGTTATAGTAGGTACCGTGTTTATTTTCTGTGAACACAAAACCAGTGAACACTAGGATAGTCCTTAACACAAAAATAATGGAGACCTCACCCCCCCCCCCCCTTAATTAGCACCAAATAAATAAAAAATGCTTTAATTTTTTTTCATAATTTTATCTCTATCCCTGTGTCAATTAGATATTCTTGTACTTGAACTATCGGGTTTTTCAATAAGAGCGCTACAAAAGTTTTTTTTAAATAAAACAAAAACGGTTTTGGATATCAATAAAATTATTTATTCCTGTAAAAGTACGTTTGATGCCATTATGTATGGAACTCGATTTTTTTTTCCATGGTTACCACGGGCACGCTTGCAGAAGTCCAGACGCTGAACCCAATTTTCGACGGTTTTCAAGCATAAATCAGCCGATACTGCTGCAATTTCAAGTTCGATATTCGTACGAAGTTCTTCAATCGTCGCTGGCTTGTTGGCATATACCATAGACTTGACGTAGTCCCACAGGAAATAGTCTGACGGCGTCAAATCGCACGACCGAGGCGGCCAAGCGACTGGACTATTTCGTGAGATAACACGTTCTCCAAACTTGGTTTCCAATAAATTGATTGTGACATTCGCTGTGTGGCTTGTGGCGCCGTCCTGTTGGAACCACATGTCCTCCAAGTCCATATCATCTAATTGGGGCCAAAAATATTCGGTTATCATTGAACGGTAACGATCCCCATTCACTAAAGTGACCATTCGTCCCACATTAAGTGGGACAATCCCACATTTACACAAACTGTCCCACATCGAAAATTGTCCCACAAACGTCCCACAAAATTATAAGATTTCCCACGCTCTCCCACAAAATCGAAATTGAATTTTTCGATCGTTTATTTTATAATTTATCATAATAAATTAACTGAACGCTACCAACATTACAAAAAATTAGATGCAAAAACATAACGACTGAATGCAACTGCTAATAAATTACAAAACTGGAATGATGAAAAAATATCAGCTGATATAAGATGGTTGGAAACTTTCTCACATTTAAAAAACTGCAATATTTCTTACCAAAACTCCAAAAAGTTTGTTGATTATACCCTCTACTTGCCGGGGACTAATGCGTCGACGGAAAGAATATTTTTTATTTTCAATTGTGAACAAATTGTGGACGGAAGAGAAGTCACAACTCTCTGTCGAAACAATTAAAGCGATATTGGCTGCGAGATCGAGCTATTCAAGCTGCGAAAATTTCATAGAGGAAGTGTCAAAAAATAATAACTTATTGAAAAAAATTCATTCATCAGAGACATGGCTGGATAATTTATTAATTTATACACACATAATACATAATAGAATATTTTTTTTGCATTTTTTTCTGCAAATCTTTTACTTTGATGTGCATTTTAAGAATCATTAAATGAGATAAATTAAATCGGCAAATATGTGTGTGCACGCTCCAAAGTTTCACTATTAAACGAAGTGGAAAATTTTTTGAAATTAATTTTCCTAGATTAAAAGAATGTCTTATAATCTTACACTCCATTGCTGAATTTTTGATAACATTTCATTAGGCTGTTTTGAAACTTTATGGGCGTCCCACCCCAAAAGACAAGAGAACTGACACACATTTTTTGCAGATTTAAGCTTAGAGCATTATAAGTCAAGTGGAATAAAAAAAAATTGGATTGCGCATTGAAGTAAAACCTGGTATTTTTTTTTTTTTAACTGAACTAATTTTTTTAGTTAAGCCATGCTATGTTTTCACTTTTTGTGAGAATTTATTGAATAATTTCGTTTTTTAATAGTAGGTAAGATTCTGTTCCTCTTTTTTCGTCGAAAATAAGTGTTTTTTTATGTTCTGCAACCTACTTTAGTAAAATTGAAATTGTACCACATTTAAAAAAAAATATATATATGTGTATTATTTTCGGGTGAATTTCTTTACTTTGTCCCACATTTTTGCTTTTTGCATCTGGTCACTTTACCATTCACAGTAAAGTGCCGGTCTTGATCATCACGAAAGAAATACGGCACAATGACGCCGCCGGCCCATAAACCACACCACACCACACCGTAATTTTTTCGGGATGCAATGATGACTCATGGAGTACGTGTGGATTGCTGCCTGACCAATACCGCATATTTTGTTTATTGACGAAGCCATTCAGCCAGAAATGAGCCTCATCGCTGAAGATGATTTTTCGATGAAAATCCGAATCATTTTCAAGTTGTTGCTCAGCTCAATTCACGAACATACGACGCTTCTGGTGGTCAAGCGGCTTCAGTTCTTGCGTCAATTTAATCTTGTAAGGATGTAGGCCAAGATCTTTTCGCAAAATTCGCCACAACGACGTCACAGAGATGCCCAACGCTTGAGAACCACGTGTGAGAGACACATTTGGGCTTTCTGCAACTGAAGCCTCTGCGGCAGCAATATTCTCGACACTGCGGGCACTTCTTTGTCACACTGGCACGGGAACATTTTGTACTGTGCCTGTGGATTAAAATTTTTCCACTAGACGCTTAATTGTTGATCTGCTAGGACGATTATGACGACCATAAATTGAACGTAGCGCTCTTAACGTTGAGGCCACTGACTCCGAATTTCGGTAGTAAATTTTAATAATTTCGACTCGTTGTTGGCTTGTATATCTTTCCATCATAAAATGGCAAACCTTACTGAAGAGAAATGTCAAAAGAACGGCAAGAAATATGGCGTCGTTTACTGTCCCTGTTGCTCTACTTTTCTAGCGTCCCTGTTGAAAAAACCCTTTATATGACCTGATTTTTGTATTGTTCACATAAGATCATCTTAATGACTCGAATGATTTTTGATTCTATTTTTGCACATTTTTGTTCTTCAATACTACAGTACTGCTTTCCAAAATACCTTTTACAAACAAAAAATCCAAGATTAAATACATTTTGTTTAAGTATCTATGATGTTTATAACAATTTTTTCAAAATTTCTCGAGAACGACTCGACAAATTTTATTCAAATTATCGCTTGTAAGCAGTGAAATTCTGTTGGAGAAGTTACCATCTATTTCCGTGACAGGATATGTCTACATTCGAGATGATTTTCCTCTTTACCTCAAATAACACAATGTTGTCGAAAAAAGCCATTGCTGACGATTTCGGGATAAGGTACCAGGGGAAAGTATATCAGATGATACTTCTTTGTCTATCGATCGGTAGTTGTAATTTTTGTCAATAAATTCTAATTCATGAGCTGGTGCTTTTGATGAAAACTTTTATCGCCATAACAAATATGTCTCGAAAGATAAAGATTTGGAGATAGTTAATTGCCGGGCATGGTTGAAAGCAGCAGGAACATTGAAACAAATAAATTAAAGTCCAAGAAATATAAGTGCAAGTTAAAGGATCTCTCTGTTGTCATCTCTTTGCTGCAGGGTTACTAGTATATATCTGACGAATGGAATGACCCAATTCTCTTTACTTGCTCATCAATTATTACATATTTAATGAACTGTCTCATCGTTTATTCCAATTGTATGGCTTTTTATATCAATGCTCGCACAGGGTTTTCGGATTTTTTTTTTTTTGAAAATTTCAAGGACACTGCTAAACAAGTTCAAAAATGTGATGTCTGCAAGCTCGGAACAAGAGTTTTGTTCCCAAACGACCGGCGGCCGCAAGTATCTCTGCCACTTATGCAGCATCTATCCAGAGCAGCAACGACTATACTATTTGCAAAAATGTTTACGGTTCCTTGAGTCTTTTTTCGCAGCTGAATATGGCCAAACTGACTATCATCAGCTTCACCTTAAAGATATATCTATAGATATAAGAGTATGAATAAACACTTCTTTGGCTAAGCGTTTGCAAAGCTCCATCATCGGTTGATTCTAGCTCCGCAATTTCATCTACAGCCAAATCGAATATCGTAATTTAAATAATACAACAGGAATTAAAATGATAACAATAAAAGAACTTCATAAGTTTCCTGCTACTTTAACTTTGATAGTACTATGAGCTCCATCTAAAGCTGGACCATTATGTTCAGGCAGTAAATCAGAAAATTTCGTACGCCACCAACGGCTCTCATTAGGCCCATTATTGCTTATGGATGGCCGGACTGTGTCGATTATAGTTGCACCTTCTCAAATTCAAAAAAAGGTGGCTTTGAGAGTCAGTCTTAAAAGCTGCCTTAAATTACCAGGGGGAAGTTAACAAAAAATCCAACAAACAATTCTCAGCACCAATTATGAACATTAATGTCTTAGTAGAACATTCAAGAATCTTAACGAAATAAGATTTCTTTTCATTATTTCAATTTGTCAATTTTTGGAAAACAGTGTACAGACTAATTATTTTATATAGGAATATCATTGCTGAATTCAACAATGAAAGTTTCTGTAAAACTGTTATTCAAATCGGTTTACAAACTGGATACAGTGTTATAAAACTTCCTGAGACAGTAAAGCTGCGGCACTACTATATAATTCGATTCTAGATACAGTAAAAATTATCAGATTTGCAAAATCGGAACTCCTTAACCCTTTAATAACGGCTTAATATACGGTAATCGAAAGCGTAATCGGGCAACTACCTACCTCGAAAGCAAATGTCAAAACAAATCTTAATGGCAAATAATAATCATTCGACATCAAATGTGTTTGCGAGTAGATTAAAGAAAATAAGTAAATATTAATTAAAAATTGATTTATTTATTGCTATTTAATTAATTCATCATTGCATGTTCTATGAATAGGGAAACGTCAACATCGTCGAAAACGAAAGCATCCCAATTTGAAATTCTGGACATTCTGGTGCAGTATATGACGAATCAACTAGATTTGTCTATAAAATACTTAAAACCCCAAGAACCGAAACAAAAATCCAGATAATTATGGACGAATTGATCAAACGATTAAAATGCTGAAGGTCCACTGCAGCGTGATCTAGTAGGGTGGAAAAAAGTTAACAAAGTTTCAGCTAGTAGGGTGGAAAAAAGTTAACAAAGTTTCAGCACAAATAATACCCCCTAATTAATTATTTATTTTATCTTAGGTTTGGGCGGACTTCAAAGTTCACACTAGAGGAAAGCTACGAAAAAATAAAGCAAATTTATTAGGAACCGAATTTGTTGGTAAATATAAATCCCTTACTCCAATCGAGGAAAAGCTGGCTGAATTGCTTATTTAAGTTCAAGCTGTCAAAGAAATTCGGGGTTAGAAAATCAGAACTCAGGACCTTTAAAGGAAAATAATAATGATCCTTCTAACAATGAGGAAGAGGATCAAGACATTGCAAGCATGCACGATGCTGTGGTTACTGACACAGAAAACATTACAAGTGTAGACGAGATTTTGAGCCTTGAGTGGCAAAAAAAGAAAATGCTCCTCAGCCGCGAATACCACCTAAAAAGATTCGAAAGTCACTTTGAGAAAAACAAGTTGAGAACCAAATTTCTTACCAGAAGAATACGTATGAGTTAATGTGACATAAATTAAAGTCTGAAAGGAATTTTGAAGTACAAACGAAGGGACACCGAAATAAGCTGAACAAAAAAAGTCTAAACAGTTTCCAAGTAGAAGTACGTTTGAGCCAAGGCTGCAGTGATAGTCCTTTATTTTGAGCACTCTTATCTTGACAACTATGAAGAGTTTTTACACTATTGTCTCAGTTTAAAAATAAATGAGTGAAAACGTCAGATTAATTTTACTATCGATGCTCGAATCACTTACGTATCAACGCATTGTCATTTGTCTAATTGATTGAAACAAAGACAAATCCTCGAGATAGAAACATTTAGATTGGACAAAGAAGGTGATGTGGTTGAATTGTTCATTGTTAGTTCGTATTCCTAAAGTTATATTTTAAAGGTTCACTTCCAAGGCGTGAAGGAAATTTATTTATATCAAAGTTTTTGACCTTTAATTTTCCATTTCGTTTCACTTTTTCACAGAATCAGAATTGGCTGTTAGACCTCGTTGTAAGGATTTTTTGCAACAGTGCGGTGGGGGCCAGAAATGTTGCAACGAAACATGGAAAATCAAGTACATACATTTGTTGGAGCTATAGCTCGTGTAGAACCAGGGCCTAGTAACTTAGAACTCTTAACCATTGCTGTGTGCGTGTTATTTCTAGGAATTGAGGGGACCTCCTTTCCCTATCAGCCAGGTTCTACATTTCAGTTTCACTCGATCCATTAGCGTACTTAACCATGATATTTAAGTAGGGATTTACATTAACAGATTTTTGCAGAGCTGAATGGAAAAATCGTATGAAACTGGAAGGAACATATCAGCTGTACCTCGAAATCTCACGTTTACAACATGCAAAAATCGAGTACCTAATGTAAATCCAGTCTAATTTACTTCCTGTGACCAATACGCAATAAGCCGCCTTTTTGATTTGGGGCTATAATAGATGCAAGTCGATGCGAATAAACTGCAAACAAGTGATGCCCTCAAAGTCAACATAACCAATGCCATCCAGCAAAACAAATGGGTGCGAAGGTAATTT
Organism: Leucozona laternaria; assembly: GCA_932273885.2. Taxonomy (NCBI): domain Eukaryota; kingdom Metazoa; phylum Arthropoda; class Insecta; order Diptera; family Syrphidae; genus Leucozona; species Leucozona laternaria. Next base: position 42,207,188 of record OW026366.1, read on the forward strand.
TACCGAGGCAAACAGTGCATTACCAGATAAATAAATATAAAAAAACAAACTCGGTGAAAATTTGAGGCATAGGTACTGAAAGAAAAAGAAAAAGTACTCCAAAAGATGATAGAAAGCTTCTCTCCGAATTTGTTGAAAACCCTGCTTTAACACAAAAAACTTTGGAGTTGCAAATGAAGAAATATACTCAAAATCCCGTTAGTGAAGAAAGAATACGTAGGCGTCTAGCTGAACCCAATTTTGGAACATAATTCTTTTAGAAAAGTTCCGTATATAACCTCTAGGAATAAAGAAAAGCGGTTACGATTCGCGAAATAATATCACCATGTCTATAAGTCTCTGAGCTTCTGGAACCGAGTTTTATGGACAGATGAGAGTTCATTTGAGTTTCATAGATCATATAAAAAAAATTTGTTCGAATGCCAAAAGAACAACGTAAGAAAAAAGTTCCAGTTTTGCAAACAGTTTAGTTTCAGTTTTGCAAACAGTTCAGTTAGATTTTGGGTTTGTGTATTCTCAAGTGGCCAGGGAAACTTAGGGCCAGTTTCACAGTCGACACTTACCGGAATAAGTGGCACTTAAGTTTCCCATATGAGGAATTTAAGTTAAATTTCATAGCCAATGTTGTATTTTGGAAAATTGATAAATAAAAACAACCTGTCCGTTTAAGTCTTTGAATCAGAGTGACCGAACTTTTACTCATCATTTCCTAAGCTACCTCTTCTATTGCCTAGATCGTCACTTCCTCCAGGTCAACCACGCATTTTAATTCCATTCGCTTGACACAGTTTGCATGTTTAACGAATAACAATACAATAGTGCAACATCAACATATGTCACACTTGACATAGTTGCACTACGATGGGTCAGTATTGCAATATGATCCCTTATTGTATTGCGTTTATTTAGTTGACATAGTTCGATTGCCGTTCCTATGATTGTACATATAACAATATACATGACACATGCGGAACACTTGGTGGTAATCGATCTATGTCATGTGTCTTGAATGCGATTCTTAGAAATTGGGTAATTGTGGGAACTGTGTGTGGTCTCTGTGACTAAGGGCACAACACCAGAGTAAATGGAACTTAAGTCACCAACATCGGAAACTTAAGTGCCACTTATTCAGGTAACAGTGCGCTGTGATATTGGGAATTAATCTTTCAAATTCAACACTTAAGTGTCACTTTTCTGACTGTGAAACTGGCCCTTAGTCCCAATTGATGGAACAAAGAAAATGATGACGCATTTCCAGCTGGTGACATCGGGGAGTCGTTTATTTTCCAGCAGGACAATGCCCCATGCCACAAGAGCCGAATGATTTAAATATCATCGAAAAAGCGTGGACGTATGTAAAGTGAAGAAGGAAATATTCTTTGACACGAACCAGAGAAGACACAATTTTGAAAGTAAGAAGGCTTTGGGAGAAAGCTCCTGTAGGAAAGAATGCTTCAGAAACTTGTTGAATCCGTGCCAAAACATTTTCAAAAAAATCATAGAAGCTAAGGGAGGAAACACAATTCATTTAGAAGTGCTAGTTTTATTTTTATTTTGTAAAGATAATTTAAAGTAAGCATAAAATGTATTGCCAAAATAATCATTTTTGTATTTTGTGATGTGATTTTGTATTTATTTATTTTTGATGATTTATGTTTTGAAACGGATTGAACAATTTTTTTGGAACATACCGTTGGACACGGTTTGACAACCCACATTTTTGTATTATTGGTTCTAAATCCAGTCAGATTAAATTATATCTTGCTCTACTGTTGTAATGGGTGATTTTTTAAGAGGCTTAGAACTTTTTTTAAAAAAAAAACACAAAAAGTTCGAAAAAATGAATGAAATATTTATTTGAATCGATAGTTTGAACCTTGCAATTTAATGTTTAAAGATAATTTCATGCAAATGTTGACCGCGGCTGCGTCTCAGGTAGCCCATCCGCTGAGTCCAATTTTGGCATACTCTTTCACACATATCGGCCGGTATCTCACGAATGAATGCATGGATGTTGGCTTCCAGTGCGTCAATCGAAGCGGGCTTGTCCCTATAGACATTAGCCTTGACATACCCCCACAAAAAATAATCTAATGGTGTCAAATCGCACGATCTGGCCAATTGACCGGCCCGAAACTTGAAATTAACTGTTCACCAAACTCGCCTCGCAATTGCGCCATTGTTTCGCGTGCTGTGTGGCATGTGGCACCGTCTTGTTGAAACCACATATCATGCAAGTCAAGAACTTCCATTTCGGGCAAAAAAAAGTTTGTTATCATCGCTCGGTAGCGTTCACCATTGACAGTAACGCTGCGATTCGCATCATCTTTGAAGAAATAGGCCCAATAATGCCGCCGGCCCATAAACCGCACCAAACAGTGGCTTTTTCGGGATGCATTGGTAGCTGTTGCAATGCTTCTGGCTGATCTTCACTTCAAATGCGGCAATTTTGCTTATTTACGTACCCATTCAACCAAAAATGAGCCTCATCGCTGAACACAAGCAGCGCGCGATGAACATTTCGAACCGAGCACGAATTTTGATAGTAAAATTCAATAATTTGCAAGCGTTGTTCATTTGTAAGACGATCCATGGTTAAATTGCAAACCAAACTGAAGCTGTTTGACAGTGACACAAGGTACTAAACACACGTCAGCTGTCAAAACCAGTGTTGCCAAAACCAAACCAGCTTAAAAATCACCCTTTATATCACTATATTCGGTCAAAAACCTGGAAGCTTTTCCGTTAACTTTAACAACAACTCTGTTATTGCACTGTTATCAACAAGCCGACTATACCTACTACCTAATCGATCAGGCTTATTATGAAAAATATTCGATAAGATAAAATAAATTATATTACAGCAAAAATAAGTGGTTGGTTTGGTATCTTCAGTTTTGCAGTAAAGTTTCTGTTTCTTTCGTTACTGTTAGTTGCAATTTCATTCCGCTTAGAAACGGTCTTAGCACTAGCTAATTAAAAGAGAATTTAACTATTTATTTTATTCCTAATAAAATGGTGGTCAAGTGTGAATTAAACGGGGTCGAAGCTTGGTACTCAACTGGTCAAACAATTACTGGCAAAATATGTCTTTCACTAGACGATCGGATATTAATCAAAGGTAAACACAACTACAACAGTGCGGTTAATAGTACTACTTATGAATGTAAATAATTGATATTATTACACATCTGATACACTTTTCGGCAATATCAGATTTTCACTATACATAATTATATTCTTGGAATTAGTATGTGATATAAATAAAAAAAAGTGAGATAGACGCTGAAAAAAAAACTATGTGAAGTATGAACAATCAAAGCAGAGTAAGAGATTTTAACTTTCAAAGCTTATAGAAATACCATAATATTTTGTTTTTTAAAATTACACATGGTCGTTTTCAATAGAAACTGAAAAAAAAACAAAAGTCCAGCCAAAAACCCACGTACAAATTATGACTCATAAGACAAAAATATATAAGTTTAAGAGAGTAGAAGTTTTTTACTTATGACGAAAATAAAATAAATAGAAAACACATAAATTAAGACTTGTTAATTATAAATATGCAAGATTGGATCTCACGATCCTAGTTAACAACTGTAGTAATGAAAAAATCAAAAATAACGTTCTATGGGAGGTACTGTTAATAGTTGTCCAGCTTAAGGATATTTTATATTAAATAGTAGACCGTAATTACTAATTTAAGCACACAGAATTTTTTTTGGAAAGTTTTTGTATAAAAACAAAATTCATAGAACGATAAAATATCATTCGTTCTCTCGTGAAAAATTCAATTTTTATTTTTGATTCGATCGCGAATCTCATTTTTTGGTTCCATTTAAATATAATTTATTTTCACGATCGAACCACTAGGATGTGGATCTATAAAATATCGTTCGTTCCGAATTTATCGAACTATTGAAAATCCATTTCCGAACCGTTCAAATAAGAAAGAAAAATGTAATTTTACTAAAGGAAAAAAGTTTCAAAAAACTAAAGTTACGCAAGGACAGTTTCAAAAAAAAAAGTTTTGAAATCCTTTGACCTTCATTGTTCCTTGATAAATTTCAGAATTTAAAAAGAAAAAATATTTTCAAAACGTTCCCTTTAAGTCAGTTAAAAAGGTAGATATAGAAAAGTGTTTACGGATTAATACATAAACATATAGATATTTGTTTTTTATTTTGATACACAATAATTACTTAAACTTTTGGAATTAAAATTTGCATGAAAAAAGTTCTTTTTTTAGGCAATTAAAATAAATAATCAGAGTTGAATTAGATTTTGAGAAAATTATTAAACGACTTGAAAATTCAAAACAAAAATTTTGAATTCCGAATCAAACTTTTGCTTTTAAATAAGAAACTTAATTTTTTCGAAAATCTACACTTTATATTTCTATACAAAATTTAAATATTTACTTGATTAGTCACTTATTTAGCCTTATAATGAACTTCATCCCTCACCACCCCTCACAGAACTCACAGAACCCATCGTAGTGCAAAACTTCGCACAAATTGCCATCAAGAACACATTCGGTGACAGCTTTTTCGGGATTCTTAAACAAATCCGATTGCGATGGAATGCGTGATAGGGCTGATTATCAAATAAAAATCGTAATAGCCGTTTAAACAACTGACCTAATAGCCCACAAAACAGATCAGCTTTAAATTAAAATTGTATGCTTACGCATTTTATATTTATTAACGTTTATTTTCTAAAGACTACGGTATTGTACTTCATTGGTCTACATTTCTACACCCCTCACCAAATGTGTCAAAAAGACGAAACACGAAACGACCGAAAAAACGAATCGTGTAATCAGGCTCTATCCCTGTCTTGTTCTTTTCTAAACGTCAAACTCATGAATTTGGCTCTTATGACATTAAACTCCCATTTGCTTTTTATTTTGGAGGCATATACACTCTACTTCAACTGAATAAGCACACACATTTTCAAAGGTAGTTTATCCATTTTTTCCAAACGTTGTGCATGTCGATTGTCCTTGATTTAATATTAACCAAGGATGTTTTCCAAAGCCAGGGGGGGCAAACCATGGAGAGAAGACAAGTATTTCTTAAAATTCATATTAAAAAATGAAAAATGTGTAGTATTGTCCAGAGCCAGGGGGGGGGGGCAAGTGCCCCACCTTGCCCTTACCTCCGGGCGCCTATGGTAGTGTATCCTTAAACGAGAAAATATTAAATGAATCAAAAGTACATATATACTTAAACAAATTATTTTTCGTTTAAAATTTTTTAAATGCAATATTATATTGTTTGAAATATTTAGAAGCATCAGCTTGAATTATTATAAAAAATTCAGTCCAATCATTAAAAAGATAACCAAAAATATGACCATTTTCTCAAAAAAACGTGGAATGCCTACTTCCGTAATGCATACCAAATTTACAATAGTGCAAACAAAAATTTTCATCAAAATCGCCGTTTTTGAGATTAATTATTTATGGCAGGTATCTTTGTTTTTAGAGATTCAAAAAAACCTTAAGTTCAAAATTTCAAGGAAATCGCTTCAATCTTTAAGTGGTTTAAGTGGTAGGTCGAGGTACAGACAGATATACAGACAGGCAAACAGACCCACTGTTTCGGTTTCTCTATCATCGCAATGTCAGTTTTGATTAAAATACCAAGATCGGTTTTTTTTTTCCGAATCCTAAACATGTCCTATAGTATCTACCTATCGCAAGTAAAAATAATTGACCGATTTGATTCCTATAACAGATCTTATGAAAAAACAAAGAGAAACAACAAACAAAAAATCAAATATGATAAGTTCAATTTTGTTAGTTTTTTATAGCTTTTTAGAAATATGTAACTACATACGTGACGTGTATTGTTTGTTAATACGAATCCATGCCTCCGGTTTCGGGGAACCACTTGAATGAACCAAGGTGTATAAAATCTAAAACATCTACCCGAGTGCGAAATACTTAAAATAAAAACCTTAAAAACAAAATGACGGATTCTAATAACATTGAAGAACTGTGTAAAATTAGTCCCTCAGCCCGTGTCGTGATACCATTTCGACATTTCGAAAAACGCATAGGCCAAATTCGTCTCCATGTTATTTCATTAGAATATGGATTTCTCCAACTTATATGCGCTGCAGAGCGAGAGTATTAGAAAACTGTTAGGGCAAAAAATATAGATAATTGAAGGACTTACAACTTTTGTTGCGATAGTTTTTTTTTCTACTGACAAAAAAAAAGATATGACGGATATAATAAAATCCATCCTTACTTTTTTCAACAAAATGCACTGTAACTTTTTAGCGTGAGTGAATTTTGAAAAAAGTTAATTAACATATTTTGTAGGAAATTAAATTTTCTACAAGTTTGTCTAACAATTGTTCTTTGTAGAATCAAAAATACGCAAGTTATGTGCGGAAATAAAAATCACCGTTAAAAACAAAATGCCGGGCAAATGAAAAACTAGGTACAATTATAAAAAAATGCGGTTTTCGGCTCGTGTACTAATACTCTTTTGAGCATTGAAGTCAAAATACGTCTCGGAATTAATTTTTAGAGCACCATATAATGAAATCTAAATACCCCGTACTAAGTACGTTCTTTTGCTTACGTGCCTACAAAGCAGCTGTACGGCCTTTTGTATAATTTGAAGAAAAAAAACCAAAAATGGGATTGCATGGGCTTAGTTCTTTTTTGTTTTATTTTGATTTTTTTTTTCTTTCAATTTATAATTTCTTCGCAACATATGTAAATCGGCAATCGGGTTCGATTGTTTTTTTTTTCTTTTAAAAAATTGAAATGTCAAAAGTGCTGTACGCAAAAGTCAAATGTTGGTAAACTTTTGTTTTGCTCCGATTGCAGCTACGTAGAGTTTTGTTCGAATTTGTGTATGTTAAATATTTTGACAGCTTTTCTGGCTACAATTCCAGTTGCAGCTCCGTCTCCATTGTGTTCAGGCAGTAAACGACCAGATATCTGAGGTAGCTAGAGTTTGTTCGCATACAATGTTTAATTGACATATATGTAAGTCAAAACCAGTGATTTTTGTCACACAATTTTTCTCTGTTTTCCCTTTTTATTTCCCACAAAAAAGAGGAAGATATTTTCATTTGGTACTCCTACTTTCAAATATTGCCACTTAAAAAAAAATAATTTAAAAAAGTTTCTAAATAAATAATGTTTTTGAAGCCGCGAGAGCCGTCAGCAAATTTTTGGTTTGGAGGTATAACCAAAATTCACAAACGTGTATGTTGAGGTATATGGGTACTGATTTCAAATTCAATCGTCAGGCTGGATTCTTTTGTCGCCGGGGGTTGGGAAGGGGTGTTGAAAACGGCGATTTTCCAGATTTTTGTGTCGAAGATTTCGGACAAAAATTGCTTTTTTGCGGACAATTTTTGTGTGAACTTAATAAGGTATTTTATTTTATACATTAACCACGACTGGTAAAACCGTGGGCCAATATGGTAGAAAATATGTCGATATGCCAGTCGTTTAAATAAAGAGTCCTAAACGATGCAATTTCTTCAACCGATTTAAATAAACGTATGTGTTGTGACGATCGATGGTGTGACAACGTATGTACGTGGCGATATTGCCAGTTATCGCCTTTGTTTTTTACTTGCTACATAATGTAGAAAGACGCCACCGCTTCGCACGTGTCGTCGTCGTCAGTATATTGCGAAAAAAACTATTATTATTTTTGAGCAAATAAAAGTGCTGCAAACTTTTGTTTTTTTTTGCCCAAATTTTGGCAAATTCTGGTATAAAAAAATTTATTTTCCAAAAATATTTTTTAATGGCCTTTGTCCACTAAATTGGCGTTACGTCCGGGCGATCTCACTTTGTGCTGAAATCAAGCCTATGTTGCCAATGTTGTTCTGCCTTTCTACTTAACATTGGTATGGTAGATCTTGTTATTAGAAGACTTAGCTAAACACTTTGTAAAAACTCGAACAAAATTACTATTTCTTTAATCTTCCATTAGCTAAATGATACAATAAAATATAAAAGGATGCATAAATATTACTTCAAACTTTGTTTAGCATCTGAAGAGAATTCATCCAGGAAGCTACACAAAATACATCGTTACGAAAAAAAAGTTCTAAGGACATTGACAAACTGAAAAAGTTTGGTGGAACGAGTTCTTCCCAGGAAAAGTTCGATAACTAACTTCTAATTTCATGTTTAGCTAACGCCGTCTTACCAATTTCAATTGTTGAAAGGAGATCTTTTATTGATCTTTTACTGTTCCAAAGAACAGGGGCCGAATTACCGCATCCAGTTATCGAGTAATACGTGACTGAATTATGTGAGTTTGGCATTACCACTCACGTTATGGAGTCATCATCCCCATAGGGTTCTACTCGTTCATTCGATCACTGATGGCACTCACTCGATCAGTCACTGATGCGGTAATTTGGCCCCAGGTCTCTAGGTTCGTAGCAGACCTCGAGTAATGGACCTCCTTAATCGACAGTTCAGAAATATGATCAGCGGATTTTCTGGGTTGCTTTCGGCTGGTCGAATTGCAGGTCGAATTTCATTTAACCCATCGGAATGTGGTAGCTACAGTTACGGACAATGGGCAAAACTTTGTTAAAGCCTTTAAGGATTTTGGCATTACAAATATGACGAAACATATTTCTAAAGAAAACGAAACTCTTGCTTATCTTTTCGATGACGATGACATCACAACACGCGAGATCATAGAATCTTCATCTGCTTTGCCAAATCATTTGAGGTGTGCTAGCCAATTACTCAATTTAATCGCAACGACCGATTTCATAAAAATTGTCAAAAATGACAAATCTTTACATAGCAGACATTTTTCAGGTACAGTAGTCAAAAAAATTCGAATCAAGCTAAATATATACAGGCTGATTCGCATAAGGTGAGACAAAAAGATTGAGCATGTAGGGTGAATCAATACAAGAAAAAATCATGCAGGAAGGGGGGGCCTATTCCCCATTTTATTACAATGCCATGCAATACTTTTTTATAAAGCCAGAAATATCTTCTTTTATTTTAATTTTAATTAATGTTTTTTTTGTGAATAGTTTTTGAAAAACTAATTTTTAAACTCAAAATTTTGAAAAAAAATTTAATAGTTTTGTTAAAACTAATTTTGTTTAAAATTTTAAGTTATTAAGTAATATTCTTGATTTTAATATTCAATGCTCTTATTAATTTTTAGTCAAATACCAAAAACCAGATGCTAAGATCTCTTTTAATTCTTTAGAAAATTGAAAATAACAGAAACAAAATTCTCTCAATTCGACTCCAATCCGTTGCTTGTTGCTCTAAAGATCGTATTTCCACTACGGAAGTAGTAAAGTAGATTTAGTTATTTTCAGTTTTTTTCAAAAAGTTCAAGACATTTGAGCATCTAGTTTTCTGTTTTTGACTAAATAGTTACATGATTATAAAAAAGGCAAAATATTAGTACACAGAATGTGTCTGTGAGATTCGAATGGAAATCCAATGGAAAATTGTGAAAACCCGAAATTGCATACTTTTACGTGGAACGAAGTTCGCTAGGTCAGCAGAATGAGGAGAGGAGTTCTTTTTTCAAGGAAAAATGAAGTTATCTTCATTGAAAAAGACCTATCTATAAATTAATTGTGGTTTTTATATCGTCTTAATTTTCTTTCATAAGATTAAACGTTGAGAAATACCTTTACATAATGTAACATTTTAACTCGATTAAACTAAAGAAACACTCTTTTTTTCATCGGGTTTTCCGTAACATTTAGCCATCCGTACATACAAAAGACTATAGCTTTTGAAAGAGAAGTCGTATCGTTGTGGTTTTAGTGTCGTTAGATTCAGCAATAATAAATGACCCAAGGACATGTTTTATATGCTTGAATCGTACTAAAAATTCCGTCCCTTCTAAATATGGGCTCTTTTGATACTTCATTCTCATGGTAAATGAAACTTAACCAACAAGAAGCTCATGATAGTTCAGACTTCAGATATGTCTATAGTGCGTGGTGTTATATTTCAATTGTCATGGCGTCATGTTGGTTTTGGCGGCACTTTAATTGTATGGGACGCCGATATTTGTAATGATGCGATTTTTCTTGATTTTTTGAGATATAATTTATTTGGTTAAACCTCTGAACAAAAAGTTTACTTTTTGCTGGCTAGGTATGGCGACACTTCAAACGTCTGGGACCCCAAAATTCTTGATCAATGTAGTAGTTCGCTTTTGTTTATATATATAAGGAAGTGGTTATAACCCCGACACAAAAATCTGGAAAATCGCCTTTTTCAAACATCTTTCCCTACCCCCGGCGACAAAAGAATCCTGCCAGACGATTGAATTTGAAATCAGTACCCATATAACTCAACATACACGTTTGTGCATTTTGGGTTGTACCCCCAAGCCAAAAATTTGCTGTCGGCCCTTAGACTATTAATTTTTGCTTCTATTTATTCTTTCACTTAAATTGCAGACCTTCGTAAATTATATTGTGTTATTGAATTTTTGAACAACAACAACAACAACAACTTACGAATAACCTTATTTATAATTCGTTTATTTGGCTAGAAATACAGCTGTTTCAAGGGGTGCCAAGCCGCCTATCATCAGTTTCCTCTTAATTAGTGGTGCTGAGCTTTAATCCAATTTTATTATGAAAAACTTTCTACATGCCAACCATAGGGATCGAACCCACGATATCAGATTTGCTCATTATTAGAAACCGTATGCACTACGCATTCCGCCGCTTGAGACCACTGACGTCACAGATCAAAAATAGGTTGATTTTGTTTATCAAATGCATTTGGAGCATCAGCATTTTTCTAAGCGCCTTTAAGTATGCTGTCTTGTTCCGACTCCATTTTCTCCATACCTTATTTCGATAGACTACAATTCGTAGTACCTATCAAAGGGGGAGAGGTTGGAAGATCGGTAACAGACCAGACTATTAAGTTTTTGTTATTATTTATTATACTATTCATATTCATACTAGAATGTCAGTTTCAAAGTTAAGGTCTTTCAAGAAAGGCTACATTTCTGTATACATTTTTTTTGAGGAGGGACAAATAATTTTGTATTTATTAGATGACAGGTTTTACGGTTGTGCGCGGAGAGGTAGTCTTCGATCGATATCTTCAATCAGTAATGAGTAACTATTTACTGATAGAATTTACTACGATCCCTGCAAAAATATCAAAATAAACGATTTATAATTATTATTTTCAGCGATTTCGCTTAAAATTAATGGATTTGCATATACTGAATGGGACACTGGTAAAAAGCCAACAGAAAAGCAATGTATTGTGAAAGGTAGAGAGGACTTCATAGCTTCCACCACTTTCCTAGTGGGTTCCGAAGATTGTAAGTTTTTTTTAGGTTTTTTTGATTTCGAAGATTGTTCATGTTTATTTTTTGTATAGCAACATCTATACTGATGGAAAATGGGAAATACACTTACAACTTTTCCTGTGATATTCCCGACAATTGTCCTTCATCTTATAACAGTATTCATGGTCATGTTCGATACGACTTAAAAGTAATTTTAAACTTTGGTAACAAGATTGAAGAAATACTCAGAGAATCTTTTCATGTAATTAAACCATTTGATCTAAGAACACAAACTGCTGTACTCAAGGTAAGCACATATTTATACAATTTTAAAATGGTAATATGCATCCACAAATGTACATATGAATTATTAAAGCTCCCCATGGACATGGAAGTATTTGAATCCAAATGTTTCTGCGAATGCTGGAAGACTCCTTTATGCCTTTACGTTAACCTTCCTCAAGGTGGATTTGTTCCTGGCGAAACGATATCCGTGTACGCTAGGCTGATTAACGATGGAAATGTCCCTCTTAAATCAATCGCAATATCATTTAATCAAGTTGTCACATACACATCAAAAATACCTCGCAAAGTGACATTGACAGAGAGACATAATATGGTTCAAAATTTGAGTAGTCTAGCTGGAAACGAACCACTGCGAGAATTTCTCGAACGTATTCCTATACCAAGTGTTCCACCTTCCTGCAAAACAGACTGTACAATTCTGCGAATAAGCTATGAAATAGAAGTTTTAGTTGATCAAGTCAAAGGAAACAGGGGAGTGGTAGTTAGAATACCAATACTGATTGGCACAATCCCCATTGAGCCTGGTGCTGGTTCGAGTGAGGAATATAATGAAGAGACAAAAGAAGTTTTAGAACCAAGTCCCTCTGCTATAATAAGTTCATCTTCAATGGAAACTTTGAATAAAGGAATAGCTTCACGACAACCTGTAGAGATTATATTGAGTGCACAAAATGGTAAGCCTTTTAATTGTCTTGTAAATTTTTGTTTTACTCCTATAACTTCCTTTTGCAGCTGCCACATCTTTTCAAGAAGCTTCATTCATGACAAGTGCAAACTTAAATAAAGAAGACAAACACATTTCCGGTTTTAAGCCCAAATATCTTTATTATGAAATTAATGAAGACATTGAAATGAGCCCAACAACTATGGAAATAACGATAGCTAGTACATGAAAATAAACTAAATATTATACGAAAACGATAAATAATCGTGAGAAAGAAATGCAAACCACTTTTTCTTTTTTTAAACTTTTCAATTTATTTATTGAGAAAAGTTATTGAATGAATGTCGATACAATTTATATAGATTTAAGCCTCAAAGAAAGTTATCAGTAGCGTAGGTAAACGCAAAGGGGTTCCCGGACTATAATTAATCTTTCGCTTAAACAGGACTAAAATTCATTTCATTTTGATTTAGGAAAAAATTACAAAAAAACATGAACTTAGGGTATGTTAAATTCTAGTAGCTTCTTCGAATGACTTTCAAGTATGTGATATCATCCAATTACATGCTTGAACCATCGTTGAACCTTAGTTAATCCGCTGAAATCGTTGAGTTGAAATTGTTGCCCCACGGATACCCTAAATAAAGATTTTAAAAACATTAGTAGCCCGTGGCGTAAAGGTTAGTGCGCAGGACTGGTTCTCCACAAGCTGCCGGGCAACCACCGTGTGTGCTTGTCAATCACTCCCTCTACGTCAGTTGTCAGAATACGATTAGGCTGAGATAAACCCCTGGGGCCTATTTCACCAATACAAATAACAAGTAAGGAATGGAAAAACATTTTAGATAATTTGACATCTCACGGGTTTTCGGGGAAAAAGAATGGAAACATCTTCGGGACGTTGCTTTGCAAAATAAATATAAAGCGTGGATGCGTGGAACCATGGTAATTTAAATAATTTCTATGATCTTAATAGGTAAAATTGACCTGGATCCAATTGCAAGTTGACTGATCTCGATAATATGGTAATTGATATTATTGGAGGAGAACTACAAACTGTCCACGTGCAGAGAATATAAGAGGAACTGGGTTCGCAGCTTGAGACTGACAATTTAGTATCAATATCCGAAAATTTGGAACCGGAAAATTGCATTTTAAAGTATGATAGCTATGCATTTTACTGAACTATGATTTATATTAAATACTGTACATCTTTTTTTAGAACTGCAACTACAAAATCAAAACTCAAAAAAGAACTTATGGAAGACGATTTTGCACAGAGATTTAATGCTGTTTAAAAAAGAAGAGAGTGGGACTGGAAGTCTATAATCTGCAACTAGATGCTCAGATGGAAGAGGAAGAGCCAAAATCAGTTAACAGTTAATTTGGACTATGGACCCTCCGATTCTTTAGACGAGTTAGACAGAGAAGAAGTGATTGAGTTTTCAAATTATTGATATTGTAGAAGTGGCAACTAAGATCGTGTGGAATACATCCGAGACCTAGCTGTCAACGGATTAAAATGATGACGGGGATATTTTGAGCCACGTGGTTTAAGCTATCCTTTGGGGAATTTTTTTCTCAAATATACAATAGAATAAATGTAAATCAAATATTCGAACTTAAATATATGAATATCAAGTTATAATACTGGCGACGAGATAAAAAAATAAAATGAACGAAAGCAGTATGACAAGCGTTAATGAAGAGATCAATGGATCTCCGGTTCTCGGTAAACTGGAGCAGTTCGAACTCTTGATGTCTTGGAACGACTATAAAGAAAAAATGGAATTCTATTTTGAGGAATATGTCTTAAAAATTGGCAATACAAAGCAATTTCTCTAGCCTGTGTCAGTGAGACTACTTAGGAAATTATTCGCTCATTACTTACACCATTGCGTCCAAAGGATGTTACGTTTCAGGAAATTCTAGCCAAATTGGACGAGCACTTCCATCCATATCCTAACGAAATAGTACAAAGATAAATTTTTCACAAATGATGCAAAACACCGCTAGAATTAATACCAGACTTTGTTAAAAATTTACGCAGACTGTCCGAACATTCTAATTTTGCGGAGTTAAATAACATATTGTGGGATCAAATCGTATGTGGAGTATAACTGATGAGGCTTTGCAAAAACGTCTGAGCCTATGAACTAGCTCTAGCTAACGAAACGGCATTCAAAAAAGTGTCGACTGTTGGGGGATTAGGCAGCAACGAGGTTATGGCTGTCTCAGCACATGCTTCAAACCAAAAGGTGAACAAATTTGGTAAATGTTTTCGTTTCGAGGGACATCATCAGCAAGAAAAATGTCTGTTTAAATATAAAAATTGTGACTTTTGTCATAAAAGGGGTCATTCAAGACGAACATGCTTTAAGAAAAAGGCACTGGCCTGACAGAAAAAAAAATGGTCTCGAGGTCCACGTGTTACAAGAACAACATGCAAGTAAACCAGATAATTCACAAGACGATGGCTATTTCTATGAAATAAATAATCCCAAACAATTATCACGAAGTTAATTATAAATGAAGCTATGGTGCTACCAAAGAGTTTAAAGTGGATTCTGGGGCGTCTTACACAGTTGGATATTTAACACTAATTGTTATGCATTTTTTTTTATTTTAATTTTTATTTATATTCACGAAAGTTTGACCATCCCTAAAACAATAAAAATTTATGAGATCATAGGTGCCCAGTTATTTTTTAAAGTTTTCTATTCAATGTACTTTCTAAAATGGTACAACACTTGCTAGTGTTTTGAATAATTACCAACAAAATTAGCTTTTAACCTACTGAAAGAGCGTTTAAACATTTACTCAAATGATAATTAAGTTACAGTGAATAGTCAATTATTTGGCCTATAAAAGCACTATCCGCAAATAATAAGTGGTAAAGTATGTTATCTACTTGATGTTAGCCAACCTAAATCCGAGTACCACGGCAAACCTCGGCCCATGGAAAGATTTTCAAAACCCATGGGAAAAAAAATTAAGTTTTAGGAAACTTGGTGAAAATTTAATTTACCAAACAGGCATATTTACTTGTTTATCTGCGCTAAGCTTGGTCCATTTATCCTTTCTTCATGCACGCCATCTGGACTATCTCGTATTTAAGAGAGTCCAACGATGTTTTTCGGAAGGAAGAATACCTGGTAAAGAAGTCGGAATCGAGCCTTCAAAAATTTTTGGAAAAATATAAACTTCATCCCTTTCGTGTGACGCGTGTGCAAATGCCAACTCTACAACCAAGAGATTTTCCTGCAAGAGTCCGTTTTTGCCAATAAATTTTGCAAAATATTAACGGAAACCTGGAAATGTTAAAAAATATATTATAGATACATAATCTAGACCAGGGAGTCACACATCGGTGGTTTTTGTCGCCGATTGGCTGCCGAACATGGACCAAATGATCGCAGGAAGCTGGGATAGAACTGCAATGCTTCCAGCTATTCGTTATACGTTTGTTTATTTCCTTTTCCTTTTGGTTATCAAAATATTTCAGCTGCCCTAGGTAGAGATAGTCATAATTTATGAACGTTGTCTATTTTCTCATCTTGAAGCGAGATTTCTTTCCTTATAGGTATTCTTTCGTTTTATTTTAATTTAACTTTAATTATTTCGCCATCGCTTATTTTGGTTTTATTTTTTTGAGAATTTAAATTGCCTAAATGCGTTGAAATTCGAGCAAATTTCATTCAAAATCAGGTGATCCATTTGCGAGAAAGCGAAATCCAAAAAATGGTTCTTGGTGGAGGTGCTATTAATAACCATTTTTCGGGACCATTTTCTTGTATTGAACGGCAGCTTGTACCTTTTCAAATTTATGGGCTTTTTTAATTATATGATTTTTTAAGAGGTTTAGAACTTTTTTTAAAAAAAAAACACAAATAATTCGAAAAAATGAATGAAATATTTATTTGAATCGATAGTTTGAACCTTGCAATTTAATGTTTAAAGATAATTTCATGCAAATGTTGACCGCGGCTGCGTCTCAGGTAGCCCATCCGCTGAGTCCAATTTTGGCATACTCTTTCACACATATCGGCCGGTATCTCACGAATGAATGCATGGATGTTGGCTTCCAGTGCGTCAATCGAAGCGGGCTTGTCCCTATAGACATTAGCCTTGACATACCCCCACAAAAAATAATCTAATGGTGTCAAATCGCACGATCTAGGCGGCCAATTGACCGGCCCGAAACGTGAAATTAACTGTTCACCAAACTCGCCTCGCAATTGCGCCATTGTTTCGCGTGCTGTGTGGCATGTGGCACCGTCTTGTTGAAACCACATATTATGCAAGTCAAGAACTTCCATTTCGGGCAAAAAAAAGTTTGTTATCATCGCTCGGTAGCGTTCACCATTGACAGTAACGCTGCGATTCGCATCATCTTTGAAGAAATAGGCCCAATAATGCCGCCGGCCCATAAACCGCACCAAACAGTGGCTTTTTCGGGATGCATTGGTAGCTGTTGCAATGCTTCTGGCTGATCTTCACTCCAAATGCGGCAATTTTGCTTATTTACGTACCCATTCAACCAAAAATGAGCCTCATCGCTGAACACAAGCAGCGCGCGATGAACATTTCGAACCGAGCACGAATTTTGATAGTAAAATTCAATAATTTGCAAGCGTTGTTCATTTGTAAGACGATCCATGGTTAAATTGCAAACCTGTTTGACAGTGACACAAGGTACTAAACACACGTCAGCTGTCAAAACCAGTGTTGCCAAAACCAAACCAGCTTAAAAATCACCCGTTATATGTGGATCCGATTTTTAGAAAAATAAGATTTTCCTTCTTGGCCAACAAAACTTGTATGACAGGTAGGTACATACCAAGTTTAGAGAAAATCGAAAAATCCTATTAGGATGGAAAAAAATTATAAAGCAATGTTTAATACCTACGTTAAATATTTTGAATAGCAAATCAAATGTCTCTTTAAATTTGAAATTAAGTGGGACCCACAAAATTCTGTGGTCAACTACTATGAAATATTGTGAAACTGCTGTTTAGTTGGGCCGACAGCAATAATATTTGGTTTTTCCTTGCTTGTCATAATCAGTTCTTATTAATAAAATTATTTCTTCTTTTCTCCTTAGATCTTGGCCCCTAAGCTGTTGAAGGTAAAAGCCTTAAAATAAATAAAAATGGCCCCATTCGGTGTTCCAACCTCCAATATACCTTCTATTTTTGGTTCATCACCCAATGTTTCTTTGTATATATGTATGTATCTCTGAAGTGTAAGGCGTAATTATTCCAAACTTTAAGTAAGATTCTTTCAATGGTAAACTGTTATATGTATATATCGACAGGGTTAAGAAATCTAATTTTTCTTATATCAATATTTTTTTCCACTCGCTGTTTTATTGTATCTTCCTGCTCCATTGCAAAGCAATTTTTTGAAAAATTCTTTGTCTTCTTGTTCCATGTCTACAGTACTTCTACTATCAATTTCAGTATCGTTTTCTTTCCGAATTTTTGTTTGCCCATATGTACCAATACCATCACTTAACATTTATTAACTTATTAAATAAGTAACCAGTGTTTGTAACAGGGTTGTAAAATAAATCCTGCAATAAAGCAAATAAATCAGTAAATTATTTCTGAAAGAGAGCTAGTATTTACTTACAATTCCGCCAATCTCACTGCCCGTACATTTATATGAAGCAAACAAGGAAAGGATAGTGTCCACGCAAGGTAATTCGTTGCAGCAATAGCCAGTGCCCGACAAGAGAAGTCTTTAAGCGAATATAAGCGATTTCGCTGGATTTGATGAAATCTTATCTGTCTGTCTGTCTGCTCTGTCCATAGTTTTATCATGTTTCATTAGTATGACATATTTTGAAAAATAAGCACATTTTTCTAACTAAAAAATGCTGTTGAACTAGTGGAGAACTATTGGAAATATAACCAGAGAAATTCCCAAAAGAGGCATCAAACTACTAAATAGTATATGTGAAAAAAACGTATTAAACATCCTGAAAAAATACTTGAAACGAACAAGGGAACCACTTAAAATATTATATTATATCTTTCTGGGCCTCTTTATAGCAATCATCTTTAACCTTTATTATTTCTGAATTCGTAATTTTTGCAAATGTTTCCAGGTTGTTTCCGATTTGTTCCGCATTATTGTCAATTTGTTTTGAAAAATATTCAAAAATGGGTGTCTTAGACCCAAAAACAAAACGGTTTTTGACACAGTCCTATTTTTTCCGACATCGAAATCTTGAAAGTTGTTCTTCATTGTTCTACATTGTTCCTCTTTGTTCAAAATATCAGAAGTCATACAAATCTAGACCCCACTGGTACGTGCAGTGTCTATTTTTAAAGATAATGCTTTCTAAACTTTGTTCAAAAACGCAAAAAAAAAACGCTCTCCAATATTTTATTTAAAAAAAAAACAAATATTTGACTCATATTTTTTGATGATAAATACATGTACCTATTGAGAACATATTGTGTCCCTACACTTATATTAGTTCTCACCCTAAAAACGAATCTAACAAAAAAACATCTACAAGTTTTTAAGCTTTGTAAGAACTTCTTAGCGCTCTTTATAAAAAATCTAAAACTTGCTCTAAGTTCAAAATCGCTCAAATCCAATTGCTCCAAAGATTCATCCAAAAATATTGAAAATTGAAGATTTAAAAACACTTTAAAGAAAAATATCCTATTATCCTTGTATGGCCCCCTTTTTACAAATCCAAAATTAATCGTTCCACTTAGTTCTAGGGCTCTTCTGAATTGTTTCAACATTTCATTTCTTAAAATTGATTGTTGGTATGGAAATTAAAAAAAATTATTTTTCACACAAGTAGCCTTTAAAGATTTTTACCTCTATCTCCTCCTTTATTTTCAACTAACAACTACTAATTTATTTGACGCTTGCTTGATAATCCTTTTTTTAGAAAGAACTTCTTGTACTTAAAAAGATTCTTATTCTTATATTAAATCTTCATTTGAACAATCGAGAGGCTGCATGTGCAAAGAAGAACTATCAAATAAACTATTCTCTCTCAAGTGAAGAAGATCGAAGCTAAAGAAATCCTGATCCGAATATGGATACTCAAACATGGAGCTTACTGTAAAAAATTCAATAGGTTTTTATTAAAGTGAGTTTTGAGCTTCATTTCTTAGTCTATAGAAAGAGATACAATTAGAAAATGGTATTCTCTATGCACAAAGTTTAAATAATCTTAGATAACTGTGTTTAATTAAAAACTCTCCAAAAACTTTTTATGTACACGTAAAAAAAACTTTACTTTGCTTATAAAAACTTGGCATACAAAAAATAAAACATTTGTATTATAAAACATTGAAAGCTGTTGTTTAAAATACAGGCACTAATAAATGCAGGTCCTTCTGATGGTTTTTTTTTTATTTTAAGTTTAAGCTTGTGGCTGTTGCTGCCAGCCTATGCTTTTGCCTTCCTGATTTTCAACTGAACTAGTTACTCTTTCAGCTGTTCCTGGTACTGGCATTCCATTGAAGCCTTGAACAGGATAAGGAAGCGATGGTAGTGCTGTCAAGTTTGCTGATGGATATGGCAATCCCAATGGAGATGACGATGGAATAACAGGTGGATATGGCGGCACTCCTTCTGTAGTGGGTGGTGCTGATGCTTGCGATGGAATGGAAGACAGATTAGCTTCAGCCTCTTTTGTTAAAGGCCTTTCGTCATTTCCAGGCGTTGGCGCTGATGGTGGCGTAGCAAAATTATGATAAACCGGATATTTCGGCACATAAGGATCAAGCGTCCGATGTTCGTCGGCATCGGCATCGATAAATGGTTTGTTCATGCCTGTAGCTTCTTCGAATGATGGAGGAACTAAAAATTGAATCATGTAGTAGAATAAGCATAAATAAAATGTATTTCTTCAATATTACCAACTGATCCATACTGTGGTGGCAGATCACCTCCGTCTCCGTTATTATCAACTGGCGCTGTTGGTTGAACAGTAATCACATTATCGGGGTTTGTGGCAGAGGCATACAAAGGAACAGTTCCTATTGTAATACCAGCATGCAAAATTTCATTGTTACTAAAACAGCCAGTTTCTATTTCAGCTCTCAAATAGTAGTACACTTTGATAATATCATCAACGCCAAGCGTAGATGGAGGGAGAGGTGGGATCGTAAAGTGTCCCTCGTGTAATTTCTTACAGAATCTATTCACACCGGGTAACTCCAACTCTTTTATAACATTTTTCACTGTTCTGCTCTTATGTTCTGGAGACTCACTATGAAAAGAGATTTTTTGGACAAGTTCTACAGCACATCCTTCGATATCTCTATCTGATTCATTATCAATGGTAACGGTGAAATTAAGGTTTTGCCCAGGTGCATATCCGCCGAATTCAGTGCGTATCTCAGACTTCATAGGTCCCGATGCGCAGCAACAACAACAGAAATATTTCTCTTCTGTGTCGAGAATTGCTTGCTGTAGGTAAAGAAGATAGTTTAACAATTAAATTCGATATGTCAGAAATCATTGAAATAATATCAAGCTTACCAAATATGATGGATCGAAGTTGAGATTCAATGGATGAATGACAGTAAAACAATTTGAAAATACATTATCAACACGCAGTGGACGGTCTACTTTTAATTCAACTTCATAGGTAACATGGCCGTATTCATCAGATATTGATGAGGGAATTTGTTGTGGTAACGGCGTAGAGAAGGTGTACTCGTGCGTTCCAACCGGAAGATCCATACTGCCAACGACAAGTGTTTCTGAGTGCAAATATTTACGATCGGCCCGATATTCCACTGTGTAATACTCGGTTTTGTCGGTAGAATGATTACGCCGACTCTTTTGTTCCGTCCATCGTACTTTAGCAACTCCTTTAATTGTTATATAGACTCCTGTAATTTAAATACATAAAATAAAACTACATATACGTACATTACTTTTCTAAATAATAGATAAGAGTGAAGAAGGCATCATTTTTTGGACGAGACTATAAAAATATAAATTTATAACAGTTAAAACAGTTTTTCGCTATTAAAAGAATGAGATATAAAATCACACTTGAAAAAAAAGGACGAGACAAGAGAAATTCCAATTTTTAACAGTTATCACAGTTTTTCGCCATTGAAAGTATAGCTTTGTTGCGTTCAATCAAGGGGCTTCGCATGACTTGAAAAAAACTCTGGCTGTCCGAAGTAGCTGATGAGTGGGGGCCCATAAGTAGTACTTTTATACACAAAACTGTAATACATTGGCATGTCTAGAGTCACTTCTATACAAAATATTACTCAATATACAAAAAAAGACCATTTTTATATAAAAGTGGTCGGACTCGTAAAGAGGGCAGTCTTAGCTTTCATTTATTGATACCCCATTCTCATTAAGAGATAGGTATACCATACCAATCCCAAAATCCAAAAGAAGTGAGTGTAGACATGCCAATTAATAATTCTAACAGTTCTGGTTTATAAAAATGCTGTTTATGCCACCCAAAGGTCCAGGGCCCTCCACCGCATACTTCATGCCTCAGTCACAACACTCACAATGCGACGAGGAAACGAGACGTGAGCGTGACGAGAACTCGCTGTAGTTTTCAAACCAATTTTAAGCAATGAGAGCATACCAGAGTAGTAGTATACAATAAAGCGATTCCCGTAGGAACACTAGGGTTTTTTTTTGTTTGTCAAGTCGCGTTAACGCACGCCCACTTTTAATGGCGATAACCTGTTATCAACTGCTGTAAATTGGAATATCTCTAGTCTCGTCCTTCTCTAAAATGCCTTAAGAAGACATATACATGGTGATTCGCATAGGTTGTGACAAAAAGCTAGAGCCTGTAGGTTGGCTCGAGATAAGACAAAAATCTATTAACCCCATAAAAATAAATTTCACAAAAAGTATAACCTAATGGCATTGTCAGTGATGTCGTTGTTTTTTAATAATTTTTACTTGCGAATATAGGTTATATTTATATGGCAAGTTATGTATTCGTACAAAAAATCGAACTCGAGATTTTGCTCAAACTTGACAATACGATGATAGCGAAGACGAAAAAAGTGGGTCTCGCAAAAACGTCCGTCTGTCTGTCTGTCTGTCGGTTCGACTACAGCCTAAACGGATGGGTCGATTTTCTTTAAACTTGGTACCTAGCGTTTTTTGGACATTCCCCATACCCGTTTTGTTCTCTTTTTTTTTAATACCAAAACTAACAGTAGCTGTCATACAAAATTTCTTGGCCAAAAAGGAAAAACTTATTTTTCTCAAATCCAGAGCTACCGAATTTGTTTTTAAGAACTCAATAAATTTAAATAGTTATAAGTTGCCGTTTAATAAAAACAATGGTTCCGAAAAATGGTTATTAATGGTACCTCCCAAAGAACCATTTTTTTATTTTCGCTTTTCTCGTAAACGGTTAAACTGATTCTGATCAATTTTTGTATGAAGAATTATTGACACATTCTTAATAATATTGTGTACCAAAATTTACAAAAAAAATATTTTTTAGATTTTTAAAAAAAGTTTGAATTTTTTTGAAAACTCAATATTTCAAAAACGACTCTGTCGATTTTTATTAAACTTGATAAATAGCAGTTTTTTAACTTTATCTAAAAGATTTTTGACAAAAATTATTCTAATAACGGTGCCGGTAACAACTCCTACGATTTTGATAAAAGTTTTCTTGTGTGTTAAAATTAGTACGATCTACCATTTAAAATTTTTAAATTTTACATTTCACGTTTATTAACAGTACCTCTCAGAACGGTTTCATTGATTTTTGACTATCTCAATATCTGATCAAGCGAATAAAATTAGATTTTTTATACAGAAGCTTGTAACAGATATAAATAAAAGTGCGTAGCAAAATTTTCAAAAAACTAATTTTTGGATTTTTGAAAAAAAAATTTGGAATTATTTTTTGAAAATTTGATATTTCGAAAATGGGTAGCAGATTTTTTTGTAAAGTTCAATTTTAAACTCAAAATTAATAAATACTTGAAATTGGAGTACCAATTTTTTTTCTCAAAAATGTTAACGAAATTTTATTTATAAAAAATTAATTATTTTTAAAACCGCTCGTACGATTTTCAAAATTTTTTTCTTATAAATTAAGATTTATATAAGAAATCAAATGGTGTACATCGCACTGGGTTAAAACAGATTTAAAATATTTGAATCAATTTCTTTCTAATTTTATTGATTTAAAACAATTTACCAGTTTAAATAATATAATTTCCTTTTATGCATAGGTATTGCATATTTGCAACACTAGGCTATATTGTTAATTTCACTCACATTATACCACCTGCAACTAAACTAAGTTTTGGCAAATGGATAAAATATAGACTCCCATAGATAATTTATTTCAGCTATAGAACCACAATGTGATCGCATATAAGAGCAAGTTCGTTCGACCCAGTCGTGCATATTTTTTTTCTGTTTTAAGTAATTGTTTTAAGAAAATTGCCCTTCTTGGCTAAACCGGGGAGAATAGACCCCCTCTTATATGATTTTTTTATTGTCTTGAAGCAACCTACATGCTCTAGCCTTTTCTCACACCTTATGCGAATCACTCTGTAGATCAAAAAGTAATTTCACCTAATAAAAGCTCAGAGAAACTCTCATAAATTTCGTGGTCGCATTTCCTTCATGAAGATGGCGATTAAATCAAATAAGTTTGTACCGCGTATCCTTATAATTGAACAGATCTGTTCAATATATGTAGTTTCTTCCATGTTTACACCTACAATCCTGCGCACTATCTACACATGGTAGCGCATCTTCTTTTTTTATTGAAAACACTGTCGTTTTGTTATGCAG
This sequence comes from Leucozona laternaria, assembly GCA_932273885.2. NCBI lineage: Eukaryota > Metazoa > Arthropoda > Insecta > Diptera > Syrphidae > Leucozona > Leucozona laternaria. The sequence continues at coordinate 42,231,260 of OW026366.1, forward strand.
ACGATTCTCATGAAAAAAGCCCAACTCTAGTCAGCATTCTTCTCTCTATCAACCCGTGGGATTTCAGATTTCACGAGATAATAAACACAACAAAACTTTATTTTATTTGACCCACCCTTATGTACATACCATAATGTACATATACAATTATATCGAAACTATACAAAGTTTCAATAATTACATAATTTTTTCATAGCAATTTAATGGTTTATTTTTAATTGTTGTTATATCACAAAATCACTAAATTGTAAATACAAAAATGATGAATCTAGTTTTTCAACTGAAAATACCAAAGACCAGTTGAATTGTCATGACTTTGATGTTAGAACAGGTAGTCGCAAACGCAATAATCAAATAAGAGAAACATGAAAGCACATCAAAATTGTGACTACAATTATTATAGGATAGGTACGGTGACCGTATTTTTAAATTCCAAATAATGAATAAAAAAAAAATTAAAACCGGGTTTGTAATTATTATTTTTTTATTTAAAAAAAAACAACTCAATCCAAAAAAATACAACACAAATATTCAGTCTTTTCTTTAGTTAATTAAAATTAATATTACAGAGGGAACTCTTGATATGTATGGTAGGCAAAATAAAAAAATAAATAAAATTCAGAATTTACTTTAATTTAATGTAAGAGTAAAATAAACGCATAAAACTAAATGAGTATCCTCATTATTTAAAAAAAGGACCCAATGCCGGTAACAGTTTTTTGTTTACATATTTGAATACTTTCCTGAAGAAGGTATACATTTCTTTAATTAATGCCCGATTTCATAAATGACTTTTAAATATTTAAAAGCCCATTTAGAGTTAAAATGGGATGTTTTGGTTTCACCAAGTGCTTTTAAATTTAAAATACTTTTAAGTGCCCGCATAAACTAAAAGCCCATTTTCGTCTCAATAAATTTTAAAAGTGTGATTTGTGAAGCCTAATATTTCAGATGTCAGCCGACGAGTAAGAAAATTATAGATGATATTTTGGAGTCACTTTTTCATTTAATTTCTTGCAAATATAAATTGTGAATAGGTCGAAACAAATATATAGTTTGTGTGTAAATAATAATCTTTTAAGGCTCTCCGAAGCCAACGCGAATACTTCCGAAAGACGACAAGACTTTCGCCTTTCTTAATTTAATTACATGGAGATAAATGAGAGCACCCACATTGGCGCGATGTGAATCTTCAAACATTGTTCACTTATCGCATATTCGTTCCGAATGTTTCGCGTTCGTTTCGGAAAGCCTTCAGAATTGATTGTTCATTTCAGGATGATGAGCAACATATATAGTAAGACGTCCAAGAATATTCCGAGTTCATATTGGAATTGGAATCCATTCTTCAAATATACTTTTTTTCGTAGCATTTTTTTCTACATATAATGCTTTTTCACGTGCATTTCGAATGTGAGAGGGAAACAACCTATTTCCATATCCAGGGATGTGAGGCAAACCCAATTTTAACTAAAATTTCCCTAAAATTTCCTTTTTTTAGATGGTGAAACTGGAAATATTTAAAGGTCTGATAAAATTTAAGAGGACTTTAGATAAAAAGGATTTTAGTGTATTTTTATGAAATCGGGCATAAATCTGGTTTTTGTTTTAAATATTCCCTTAACTCTTAACAGGTCATTTCATAGTTAAATTTAGTAATTAAAATAGGTTTTATAAATTCGACCTTACATTCAGTATTTTAGGGCTCGTTCGCATTATCATTTTGTTGAAAGAATTTTGATTTGGTTAGTTTTTCGTTTTTGTTTCAACAAAATTGAATAAAATACTGAACAAATAATGAACAGCTTTTGAAATAATGAACATTTTTATGTTTTTGAATACAAAGTAATTCATAATAAACTTCTACTTCAAATCATAGAGTACCTATATTACCTAGAGAACCGACTTAGGCGGTCGTTCTCTTCCACCCTACAAGCTGTACTGAGAGGAAAATGCCCATTAAGTTTTGTATGGGGTTGTTGTCCAATGCATTTTAAATGGGACCGAACCAACATGGCTTCAATTGAAAGGACTTCGCTCAAATTGCTCAAAGTGCTCAATAAGGTGGATAAGACCGCCCAGGGATTCAAAAAAAAAATCCGTTAAATTCAAAAATTGAGAAAAATTTCGCAGTCAAATTTCTTTTTTTAACCTTTTGTCAACCTAAACTATGAAGAATATCGGTCATTGTTGCTCCCGGGTAATAAATTAAATAATATTTTTGAATATTTATGTTTAAAAAAAAAAACAAAAACACCTACCGAAAATTAGAAGCGCACTCTAGTTTCTTAGCTCAAAAAGGTACGTGTCTACGATTTAGGTGTGCAAATCGTAGACACGCACCTTTTTGAGCTAATGCCACCACTTTGTTCACAATTAAACCGTAGACACGTACCTTTTTGAACTAATGCGCCAATTTGTTTTTATATCCACCATTCACACGGATTCACGGATAAGGAAAAAAGAGTAAACTAAGAGAGTTTTCACTTACTCACCTCAAATAAAATTTGCGGGTGTTTAAGGCAAGAGGGGTACCGGTCGGTTCTCTAGGTAATATAGGACTGCTTTTAAGCCATGCAATTTCTTCTTGCGATTTTTAAGCACGTGGGCGAGGGACGTATGTGGTGGCCGGGGTAGACGAAATTGCTGAGGTTGAACAAATTGCAGAGTTATCGCTCATTCTTCTTTGTGCTTTTCCTTTTTGTTCGAATGTGTTTTATTTTCATTCGTCGTCCACTCAGATAACTTCGCTTGATCAAGTGGAGTAAAGAGTGCAGTGAGATGATACTTCTTCACTTGCACAAACTAAACTTTTCATTAAAAATCGCTGTCGTGTAAAAGGTATTTGCAAATAGAAGGAAACCAAAGGAGAAACGAAGATTAAAAATCGCTGTAGTGTAAAAGCAGTCTAGGTACTCTATGCTTCAAATAATGAACAGCTCATTATAATAATAAACGGATGGTCACCGTAAGTATAGGAAGATATGTACTGTACATGTACAAGTACATGTTGATATATGTAGGTATGTAGCCCGTAAACAAAAGAGAGATGAAACTAACTTTAAGCTTACATGTGATAACTCTCATTTCAAACAACTTATAGAACTTCTTTTGCTCAGTTGAAGTATCAGTTAGTAGTGCATTCTGCTTCTGCAGTGATACTAATCTAGTATATTTTTGAGACATTTTTTTTTTTAATTTCACTTCATAATTCAAAAGATAAGAACTTGATTATTATTATTTATAAAACAAAACCCAACAAACGCATACCCCGAATATTTTTCACTGTTTCGGTTTTAAGAATTATTTTTCCATTTAAAACATCTCCACTGTAATAAACCGAATCGGGATGATCGTACATAAATAAGCATGATGACGGCATTGTTCACAAAATAACAAAGTATTTAAATTATGTATCTTTCGCATAAAAATACATAAAAAGCCAAACGAGAAACTACCCGCGAGCTCTCACAAGTGACCTCGATTATCGCTTAAAGACGACTATTTTAACGTTTGGCGTTTGGATTTGGTTTGGTGTGGTGGCAGTAGAGGCAGTCTTTCGTGCGCCGAGCGCCGGTAATGATAAACAACAACAAACAATAGAGTATAAAATCGACGAATAATTAAAGTATTTCTATCAGTTATGTTGGATATGGTTGTTTTTGCGTTCTGTTGATGGTTTGGTGTTATGTTGTTGGAAGCATACTGACGTCATCGAACAGAAGTTTTTTTTATAATTTCATAAAGATAAAGCATAACCAGAAGAACACCAAATATCAATTTTCGTCATGCGCCATGCGCCATACCAATACCATTTATCTTCTTCATGCATGTATGTATTATATATTCATACATACATGAATGAATATAGGTAAAGTGCTTACAATATTTTTTGGATTGATAAACAGTGTTGCTGTTGCTACATTAGGTAGGGAGGTATAGATACTTTAAAATAACCTAATGTTGCAACTTTTTAAACTAAATCCATTAAAATTGCGTTAAAAGTCGATTTAATTAGAAATCTAATTTCTTTTTTTATACAAGTGAGGTTGATATTTATGTTAATAATTTCTGTGTGCAAAAGTCATGAATTAACCTAGGGAGAGGGATCAGATTAAAAAAAAAATTAACGCAAATGATACATGGCCAAAGTGAATTCATATTATAAAGCTTTACCTACTAGAAGAAATTAATTTTCAATAATAAGTAATTAACACTTTAGCTGGAATCAATTAGATGCTGAATCAGGTTTAACTAATTGAACATTAAATAAAGAAATATTATAATGATCGATAAAACAAGACAGTTATGGAGAAAACAGTAAAACTTGTATTCTAGAAAATAAAATGCAGAACTGAGTTGTACGAACTCACTGTAGTGATTCAAGTGGCTTAGAATTTTAAAGAGAATTTTAAAGATTTTATATTATAAAACATGCATTTAAATAATTAGAGTACCGTCGTTCTTTAAAATGCTAAAACAACTCGTAAAAAAATAAGAAATTGTTCGTTTTGTATACCTAAATAAATTTTTTTTTAACATTTAAACAAACAAAATTCTTTGCTGTACAAATTTTAAATATTTAGGTATTTAAAAATATACAGTTAAAACCCTGAAGATAAATCACTAACCCATTTTCAAGGCATTGATTAAAAATCAAATCGATACATAAATATTAAAAGTTGATAATTTTTAAATTTAAATTTATTTCTCAGTTTGTTTGTATAATTAAGAAGAGTTTTAGGGCTTAAAATTTGCGTGAAACTTTTGACTTCATAAAACGGATCTGATTTTTCTTAAATATTTAACAGGTTTAAAAGTAGAATTGCATTTGTGGCTTGTGGCTCAACCTCAACAAAAAAGTTGGCACCAAATTTAAAAAAAATAATGCATCAATAAAAAAAAATAAACAAACCAAAAAAATAATCTTAAACATTCTTATAAAAATAATAAATATTATAAAAAAAAATTCAAGGAAATCAGTTAAATACTTTCATTTTTCATTTATTTTATTTTAGCTGTGACAACCTAAACATTTGTTTCTTCTATTTAAAATAAGTAAAGTAAAAAGTAATACTAAAGTAATCATACACTCGTGTGTACCTTTTGTCTGTAAAATGCCGGTTTGTGATAGGTATAACTCACTTGACAAGAAAGTTGATTACAGGTTACAGGCTTAGTTTGAAAATATTCCTCGATAAAACAACTGAAGCGTCTGGATGAACAAGGGGGTAAGTGACATTTTTTTGATTTTCGGTTTTTATTTCGAAAAATGAGGATGCCTTGCGAAAATTTAAATTTATATCTTATCTTATTTTATTTATTCGTATTTTCTTATTTAGCGCTCTCATTTTTGGTATAAAAGGGTTACTAACAACTAAAAATCGTATAATTTGAGTGGAAGAATGGACTAACAGCACTTAACTCCTTTTAGGGTGAAATAAAAATAACTTTAAACAAATGTATTTTGCATGAAAGGGTTAAGCGCTTACTTACCTCCTTCTTGCAGACAAATTAAAACCCATATTTAAAGTGTTTATAGTAACGATGAAGGTTCTAAGCGATTATGTACTCCATTTCCTATTTCTGGAAACTTGTGCGGAAGTGATAACTGCCGTTATTCTTGTTCCGAAAAAATTTTGAGCAAATATTGGCACTTTTATCAAGCTTTTATTCACTCGACATTAATTCCAAGAACGTTCTACTGTTTAAAAGTATAACAAGAAAATCAACAAGTCGATTTGAGAAAAATACCCTTAAGCAAAGAAAATTTGCATATGAATACCATGTTGCAGTCGGTACAAATTTCATACGAGTTTGCAAAAGTGCCTTATTTCAAATTGGAAAGAAAAAATTGGACGTTCTTCAAAGCAAAATTAACAGCTGTGAGTTCGCTCCACCTTTGGATAAAAGAGGTCAGCATTTCAACCGACCAAATGAAATATCCGATCATGTAATCGACTACATTTTGGAGCATATTAACGAATTTGCAGCCGAAGAATAGCACTACTCAAGGAACAAAAACCCAAATAAACTTTATCTCTCACCTTTGCTAAATATATCTAAATTATATAGCCTTTACATTGAAAAATGCACCGCACAAGAGAAAAATGTCGAATATTTTGTTAGTCAACATTTTTACCGACAAATATTCAACACGAAATTCAATCTGTCTTTCCGCCTACCAAGAATTGACACTTGTAGCATTTGTGACTTTGGTAAAAACTCAGCTAAACACCAAAACAGCTATAAGTCCGGATTCCAAAGTCAAAAAATTGACCGCGAAAAAGCTAGGTCCTATCCCAAAGTCTTATATATTACTTTTGACCTCCAGCAAACCATGCCTTTACCAAAATTAACCACGTCTAAGGCATTTTACTTGAGGCAGATGTGGTTTTATAATCTAGGAATCCATGTCATTACTTGCGATGTGGAGATGTCGTATATGTTAACCTGGACCGAAGATGTTGCAGACAGAGGAAGCACCGAGGTAACGAGTGCACTCTATACATTCTTCCAAGAATGTGAAATTTCCAAAAAGAGGAAACATCTGATTGCATAGACCGATTCTTGCCCTGGACAAAACAAAAACTTCTTTTTATTGTGCCTATACCATGTCCTTATTTTGACGGAATATTTTGAACTGATTTGTGGTCAAATTTCCTGAAGTTGGCCATACTTATCTGCACAGCGACAAGGATTTTGGAAGAATCGAAAAAGAGTTACGAAAAAAACGAAACCATTTACACTGCTGAGCAATACCGACAAATAATTAAAAGTGCCAGCAAAAAAACACCGTTATAATTGACATGGAGAACCACTTTCGATCATTAGAAAATCTTCCAGTAAAATTAAACGTTAAAAATGTTACAAAAAACATATTAAATGAAAAAATCAATTTCCGTGATAGCGTTAAATGGCTTCGAATAAACAAATATGCATCCTATTTTTACAAGGAATGCTTCGAGGAAGATGCTTTATTCAGTGAAGCTGTTATAGCAAAAAACATCCGGATAGTTCCAGATAAAAACCAAGACTTTTTCTTCCGAGAAAAAAAGATAAAGCAGCTTTCTGTTGAGAAAATAAAAAAAAATAAAGGAACAAATGATGTTCATACCAAGGGAACACCACTGGTTTTATGAAAAAGCTTTATCGGAACCATGCGAACAGAAAACAACTTTTCAAAATATAAAGAAAAAAAAAATGAAAAAAAATGAAAAAAATGTTACGTAACCCCTTTCTATTCTTTAAAGTTCAAAATACTAATAAGCTTTTTGTACAAGAAAGAGTTAAGTGCTGTTTTTCTGAAAAATTTTGTTTTTTTTTTAAATATACCAAGCTACTGTAATGAAATAAAAGTTACATTGTTAAAAAGCTATTATTTTTCTTGTTTTATTAGTTTATTCAATTTTATTTAGATTGGAATACGAAAAAAGTTCTCAACAAAAAACTTTAAGTCCTTATATCTCGAAATGTTGCATTTGTCATTTACCCCCTTCTTCATCCAAACGCTTTATACCGTATTCGCCAAAATTGTCAGTACCTTATGGGTACGCATTACCACGACTATACCTGAATTAAACAACATCTAACCAGCGACAGAATGAGTGCTATTTAGAATACATAAGAATTAACATAAATTAACAACAAAATAAATAAATATAATAGTCCAGTCAACGAAGGAAAAATAAATGCGAAAAATCATGTAGTCTAGGTTATTATTTTAACGGGTAGGGGTTACCCCCAGGTACAACATACCTAAAGTCCCCAGCCCAGGGCTGCGAGCTTTAGACAGGAGAGGGGGGGGATAAAGCTCCCCTTTTCTAGTATTTCACGATTATTTTGAAAACCGAGGGTATTAGCGGAAAAGTATACACTACAAAATATAAGCTACAAAAAAAGTCTTCTTCATATTTTCGCTAGGAGGAATACTAATTGAGATCCGGGGGTAGAAATATCAATAAATCTGAAAAATCATGTTATTGCGTTACAAATTTAGTCTTTATTGATCAATCGACCCAGAAATATTAGAAAAAATAAATGCACGTTTATTCATGATAATTCCTTTAACGTGATGAGAGAGATGGTATTTAGTAACAGAAGGTGGTGGGGGTTAAAATATCCTTATTTAATTTATTTGATACAGTGTTTTTTGTCAAATGAAAAACACTGTATTTTCAAGGGTAAGAACCTTACAGCTGATTTCCAAGTAATTGACCAATACTATGTACAATAATTTTTGGGGTTACTCTAAGAAAAAAATCACTTAGAAGAGGGGGGCTTATTTGAACCCGTTTATAAGGGAGAGATCATTTTCTAAAACATTGGTTTAAAGCGCATATGCAATCATTTAAAAACAACGGATACAATTTCAATACTATACTATAGCTTTTTGAAAATCCAAAAACCTATTCTATTATTTTATTGCTAAACTAAGTTATCTTAGTCAACAGTTTAAAAAAAAATGATTTTGAATTAAAAATTTTGAAAAAAAATAAAAAAAAAATTTAATTTATATTGATTTTTTTCAAATTTTTGTGTTATAAGGTACTAAATTTTTATTTAGTATTTGATGCTCCCATTCATCTTAAGTCGAACGCTAAAAACCAGAGGGTTGTAGGTCTTTTAGTTATTGAGAAAATTTAAGATTATGAAAACTACTACTTTCTAAAAAAATTCTTTCTTTTCATTGAATTCTGTAGTAAATTCAAACCGTCAATTTTCTAACGAAAGTTATTAGAGATATAAGGCAGTAGTTACCCCCTTTTACTTGTTTTAGAATAACCGTGGATAAATATATTTTTACTTTTTCCATTTTTTCTAAGTAAAATGGTCAATAAACACTAAATTTGTGAGGTAAATGCCGATTTTTTATATTTTTTTGGCACTTCGTTACCCCGCATCTCCCTTAATTTCGCTTTTAGCGAAAATATGAATAAAACTTTTTCGGTAGAAAATTTAATTTCCTTTCATTTTGTACCACAGATATTTTCCCTAATACGCTTGGTTTTGAAAATATTCGTGAAATTCTACAAAATTCTTTAACCCCCCCTCCTGTCTATAGCTCGCGGCCCTGGGCTGGGGACTTTTGGTATGTTGTACCTGGGGGTCACCCCTACCCGTTGAAATAATAATCCAGACTACATGATTTTTTGCATTTATTTTATGATTTTGAGTCTTCGTTGACTGGACTATAAAATAATTTAAAATAAAATATTCAAGAACAAAAATCGGTCCAATACTAAAATAATATCAAAGTTTGGATGAACTAAATAAAGTAGTAAATAAATAAAAACGAGCAGTAGGTGAATAAATACGTTGTAAGTAAATATTAATGCGTAGGACTGGCACGTCGGAGGTCTAGGTTCGATTCCCAGCTTCGTCCGCACCCAAAAGGAAACAATCTGCTACTGCCTTTTGCGAGGAAGTGACAAATCCTTCAAGAGACAAAGGTATCTCTTTTTATGAATAAGTGCCTTTATATTTACTTAGTAGTTAGGGTAAATTAGCAGAAAATTGAACGTTCCCTTCATTCATGCAAACAAACAACACACATAAAAGAATGGTTAAGAGCTGTGAGTCCCTAAACCTTGGCTCTCCACGAGCTGCCACGCCACCAGAATTATTTATTTTAAATATAGTTGAATAAAATAAAATATACAATTATATTTATACCTAGTTAAAAAAAATAATAAAAACAATGGCGCAAAATTTTAGACGATTTACTAAGGTTAAAAAGAGGATTTTGCTAATTTTTAACGAGTTTCATGATACTTTAGAAATTCATGATACTATCTCTTAACATTTTACTAAAGTTAAAATCGCCAGATTGCTGTTTAGTGTTTTATCTTTTTAACATATTACTAAATCCATATGTCACTTTGGCATAGAAAAACTTTAAAAAGGTATGTTTGCTTTCTTTTTTGCACGAAATGTGACTTCTTTAGACGCGTTCAGCTTGAGTTTCGTAAGAAAATAGGTTTAGTATGATACCTACTAGTTAAAAAAGTGTTTAAAACTAAGAACATTTTAGTAAAGAGCTTTAAAGTAAGTAAAGTGTTAACTAAATAGTATCACGCTAAAACCTTAACTTGAGGCTGTTTAAAATTTTGAGGCAATTGTTTTACCATTTGTTTTGAAATAAAAATCTTAATAGGAGAATCAACAAGCAAATTAAATTGAATAAAATTTAACTTCAGTAAAGGTTTCAAATATTCAAGATTGTTTTTTTTTTTTTTTTAATGTCAGTAGGTAGGTTATTATTCTCAAAGTGGCATCACTATATTGGACTATAAAATTCTTAAGTTCAATGCCATGGTCAATGGCCTCAAGTTTAAGTATATGAACTTTGAAATTGGAATATAGCACATACTCACTGATGCGCATTCCTCCATCTTTTTACTTGTGCGCACAGAATATATATTTTGATCAAGCTGTTAGCTTTGATGTGTAAAATATAAATTCCACACAAAAACAAAAAGACGGGGGGAGTTTTCAGGCACTGAATTACACATTACACACGAGAGCAATTTATTAAATATACACTTAAAACAATTCTGATTACCTAATTCATTTATCATTTAATAACAACAACCCATTCATTCTATTATGAACAAAATACAACAACAAAAAATCATACCAATAAGTAAGTATGCTTGATGTATATAATATGTAGGTATCTAATAATTAAAGCACTCTTGAATCGAATAAATTTACTCTATGTATATTGTCACGATAAACAATTATAAATCTATAGATAGATGTGTAGTTCGGTGTAGATATAGTACACTTTCAATCCAATTTAGAACCAATGCGTCAGCCGAGGTCTATAATAGGAGCCTAATGAAGGGCTTTTCAATAGGTAGGTAGGTACCTAGAGATTTTTATTCTTTTTTAGGTCAGATCAGAGCATTGAAATGTCCAACATAGATATGTGTTTCTTTTTTCAATCACAGCTTTCTCGAAACGTGCTCCATGGGCTCAGAATAAGTTGAGCGAAAAGCTGCCAAATTCATACAATTTTCATGTATTTTGACAGATTTATTAATCATATGAGAATTCAATGCTAAAGTGAGTTTCATAATGGGTACGTTCAGATTACGAAGGGAAAATTTCTTTCCAATTAAGGAAACTTTTATTGGAAAGTGACTGGAAAGCTAGTCAAGAAATATCTCCATTCATTTCAAGTCAAGTGCATTTATGTCGAAATATAAAATATGGGTTGAGGAGTTTCTTATCAAAGTTATAGAAAATATTTAATTTATAAATGCATCATTAGTAAGAAGTATTGAAGAAATTATAATATACATTTCGTAATTCATTTGTGTGAGGTGTTTTTCAGATAAAAATATTATTATAAATACCATCTGCACTATCAACGGAAGGTAAAGGTTGGAAGTAAAGTTTCAATTTTGGTATTAATGACATCTCAAAAAATAACTGGTTTCCCTTGTAAAATTTGCGTTCAATGAATGCACTTGACTACATATATAGTCCCTTGTGTCTGCAGAACGTACCCAATTTCAACGTAGGGCTCTGATCATAGATACACCATATAAAGATGACAATCTTTCGTACGTTTCACCCTCCAAAACCCATTTGTTTACATTGTTGTATTTGTAATTTCATCCCGTGTCGATGAATAGATGTGAATTGCAACAACAATTTAATTGGGTGGGTTTGTTCTGTTTTGCTAGATCGACCATTTTGTATGTGCAAATAACGCAGCCATCTTTAAAAAAATTCCAACTCACCAGCTTTTCACCATGAAAATGGGGGATGTAAGGTGGGATATCGGGTTGTGTTGAAAGAAACACAAATTTAATGATGCTAAGTCTGTTATTACACGACGACTTTGGCGTGATGAAACTTCTTCAAACTTTTTTTGAAAATTCATCTTGTGAGTCGTGCGCTTATGCACATCGATTTTTAAATCTTGACTCAAATTTGGAATTTCCCTTTAGTTTGATTGGTTATTAAAATGTTCAATGCTCTCTATATACATAAATATATGTATATATATTAACAACCATACAGGTATACATGTGCGCTCTACAAACAACAGAAATAAATGAAGTGACTTGTTAAATAAACAAGGAATACAATAAGAAATGTCAAAAAGCAGTGGCCAAAATTTCGTGTATAATAGCAGTATTTCGTATTGCCGTGAATGGCACCATGTTTGGCCTTCATTCTTTTACTCTCATAATGACATTTTGCTGAACTGTGTTTTTCTGTCGGAAACGTCAATTTCACAAGTCATCCATAATGCTCTTAAGTGGTTGAAAGTAAGAAAACAAATAGTTTGTTCAATGTCAATTTTCAAAGCACAGAGTGATAAGCTTTTAATTATTTACTTTGCGAAACCACTTAAACTTGATGTGATATAAATTTACTAAAGGAAAACTTAACATTTCACTTCACTCATTCGTCAATCAGAAAAAAAAATTAAAAAATAAGCACCATGCGCCAAATTGTTTTTAGTTTACTTTCACCATTTTGTTTTTTGCATCCAACCACTTACGAATGAGCGGTCGATGAGCGCTCTTCACGTCCGATGGCAAAAGTTTACGAAAACTAGACGAACAGGACCACATCGCAATTATGGGAAAAACATATGAATTCTTTGTATTCACTCGGTTTCGTAGGTACCAATTTTTTTTTTCGACTAATTTCCTCCGGGCTTGCAAAAAAACACGCATAAAATTTTCTTACGACAGCTGCGTTGATTTTCTGATTTCTCATTATTTATAAATATTATTGTTTTTTCATCATATTCACTGTTTGTTTAAATAAATTGAGAGTAAAAAACAAAAGACAATCGAATATACTTAAATCAATTATAAATGTTCACTTTCAAAATTTGTTTCCACAAACTTATCCATATAAGGTCGCGTTAGCACTTGATAACTCGTTGCTGAATTTATTATACTTTTTGAACATACTCAACTCATGATATTTTTAAAATAACCGACATTTTGGTGGTGAATGGAGGAATTCTGTCTATGTGTGCAAATAAATGGTGGTGAATGGATGAATTATGCATATGTGTGCGTGTTTCTCCTGAATTTCCCCTGAATTAGCTTGTAGGCAAACTCGGATGACAGCCGAGATTATTATCTTTATATGGTGTATCTATGGCTCTGATCATAAACTGTGCTCAGAGCTAACTCGTTCCGCTCAGGCTTTGCTCAGAGCAAAAAAAAATGTAGCGTGAGCTGTGTGGCCTGTTGCATGTAGCGCCGTCTTGTTGAAACCACATGTGGTTGGTGCCAATATTATCCAATTCAGGCCAAAAGAAGTTGGTGATCATTGACCTATAGCCCTCGCCGTTGACCATAACGTCGTTCTCAAAGAAATAATGACCGACAATGACTTTTCCGGGATGACACTCTTTGATATCATGTGAATTGGTATCGTCCCAACTTCGACAATTTTGTTTTGCCAAAATGGGTCATCCAGAAATGGGTGTCATCGTTGAAGATGATTTTTTGATGAAAAGCGCGCTGAACGTTGCCCGAACAGAACACCCATTTTGATAAAACAATTTTATCATTTCTTACGTATGAAGGTATTGTTGAACGCTATATCTGTTCATGGTGATTTGGCAAAACAGACTTAATAAATGACTGGCAATTTGACAGATTTAGCTTCAACAATATGGCCGCTATCAGCTGTCAAAGTTCAGAAGTCCCTTTAGTATCTAGTTCCCACAAATTTGAACAAAGCGGGCTGTACGTCTGGCGGTCAGCCATCAGCCGAATAGGGGGAATAACATGTAGCATACGAAAACATGCACGTGCCGTAACTATTCGGACTGGTGGAAGTGTGATCATAGCCTCTTCGCGGCGGCCGCTAGAAACAAGCCTTTAAAAAGGTTTGGCTAATATGATCAGGCTGGTTCCACAGGTTGGCAACAGGTTAATTCCCTGTTCCGTAAAACAAGAAGAATTACGAGACCAGCAACAAGCCTCGGAAACGGACTGATCTCACGACGACAACCCACGCAAAGAAAACGGAATAACGATTTACGAATTTTCTTATGGAACGTACGATCGCTCTATAGAGCTCGAGCTGCTCAGCAGCTAGCCGATGCCCTGTCAAAATATAAAGCTGACATAACAGCACTTCAAGAAATAAGATGGACAGGGAATGGTGTTCTACAAAAGAAAGATTATGACTTATACTACAGCTGTCATACAAAACACCATGTGCTCGGGGTAGGCTTCCTAGTCGGCGAAAAAATGAAGTCTGCCATCATCGGCTTTAACGCTATAAGCGAAAGGCTATGCACCCTTCGCGTGCGAGGCAAATTTAAGAACATCAGCCTCACTAACGTTCACGGACCTACGGAGGAGTCCTCAGACGAAGAAAAAGAGACTTACTACGAACAAGTCGAGAGGGCCCTCAATGCCTGTCCAAGGTATGACGTAAAAATCATCCTTGGGGATTTGAATGCAAAAATAGGTCGGGAGCCGGTATTCAGGCATTACGCAGGCACCCATAGTTTGCATGAGAACACTAATGACAATGGACTTCGAGTCTTAGAATTGGCAGCATCGAAAAACATGGTCGTTGCGAGTACCAGGTTCCCGCGTAAAGATATCTACAAAGCCACCTGGGTATCACCTGATGGAGTCACTCGTAACCAAATTGACCACGTGTTGATAGACCGTCGCCACTACTCGAACTTGATGACGGTACGAACGTACCGAGGTGCCAATATCGACTCGGATCACTATCTTGTTGGTATGGTTTTCCGAGGGCGGATTGCCTTGCGAAGACGTATTGCATCCGCCGATCAGGTTCGAATCAACACGGCTGCTCTGCGCAATGAAAACACCAGTAACACCTTTGGTAATGCGTTAGGACTCGCCCTAGAACTGGGTAGAGTAAGTCCTGGAGCCAGTATGCTGGGCGTAGATGAGAAGTGGACACGCCTTAAGAATACTGTCATTAGTACTGCCAACTCCATCTTAGGCAGCAGTCGTAGAAATCGGAACGACTGGTTTGATGATGAATGCAAGCTAGCGACTGAACGTAAGAATGTTGCGTACCGAGCAATGCAACAATCTCATAGAACGCGGGCACGCGAAGACGAATATAAAGAGCTCAGAAGAATTGAAAAACGGCTTCACAGACAGAAAAAATCAGCCTGGGAGAAGAACATAATCTGTGAAATAGAGAAAAGCCGAGAGCGAGGTCCGCACCAGGCGCGGAAGTTCTACCAATCCGTCCGAAACATGACGCAGTACACACCACGCTGCACATACTGCAAGGACGGAGAGGGAAATCTGATCACCGATCCTCAAAGCATACTGGAGCGATGGGAAGTGTACTTCAATGAATTGCTAAATGGTCAGCTCACTGCAGAAGTGGAGGCTCCACTACTTCAAGAAGAGTACCCTATGTTGCCGCCACCAAGCATAGAAGAGGTTGAGAAGGCTATAGGCCGGCTAAAGAAAAACAAAGCCCCGGGAGCCGATGGTATACCAGCCGAACTATTTCAACACGGTGGGCCAGCTTTACGTCAAGCAATTCATGAGATTATAGTGCACGTGTGGGAGCATGAAGAAATTCCAGAAGACTGGCGAAAAGGTATAATTTGCCCCATACATAAGAAGGGAGATGTCACAACGTGCAGCAATTATAGAGGTATCACGTTGTTGAGTACCGCCTATAAGATACTCTCCTCTATCCTACAAGACCGGATAACCCCATACGCTACAACCATCATCGGACAATATCAGTGTGGTTTCATTCCAGGCAAATCAACAACTGATCAGATCTTTACCCTTAGGCAGGCGATGGAAAAATGTCTAGAATTTAACATCCCAACATACCACCTGTTTATAGACTTTAAGGCCGCCTACGATAGCATAGCCAGGGTAGAACTTTACAAAGCCATGAGAGAATTCGGCATCCCAAATAAATTGACACGACTATGTAGGTTGACCATGACCAACGTAACAAGCCAAGTAAAAATAGCCGGATTGCTATCCAAACCAATCAACATCTTTAATGGACTCCGACAAGGGGATGGTTTGGCCTGCCTCCTCTTCAACCTGGCGTTGGAGAAAGCAATCCGTGACTCTGGCACGGCAACAAGAGGGACCATCGTCAACAGGTCCAGCCAGATACTGGCTTACGCAGACGACATCGACATCATCGGAAGAACTGAGCAAGCTGTACATGATTCCTTCATCCAGATCGAGCAGGCGGCACAAAATCTGGGGCTGCACATTAGTGAAGGTAAAACAAAGTACATGGTGGCGTCGAATGCGAGAGGAACAGTTGGTCAAACAATCAAGGTAGCGGAGCACGAATTTGAAGTGGTGCAATCCTTTAAATACCTTGGGTCAATAGTAGCAGCCGATAACAATATAGAAGAAGAAATACGCGGGCGGCTTCTCAAATCCAACAGAGCCTACTATAGTCTGTCAAAGCTCTTCAAATCCAGAAATCTCACCATAACTTCAAAACTGCTGCTGTACAGGACCATGGTCCTGCCAGTACTCACATATGGATCCGAGACTTGGGTGCTTAGCAAAAGGCACTCCGACCTCTTAGCCGCGTTCGAGAGAAAAGTCTTAAGGAGAATTGTTGGCCCCATATGTGAGGAAGGACGATTCCGGAGACGGTACAATCATGAATTGTACGCAATCTACCTTGAAGCAGATATCGTGACAAAAATTAAGCTCGGTAGACTCCGGTGGGCAGGGCACCTAGCTCGCATGAGCGAAGAGGAACCTGCTCGGAAAGTTCTTTGTGGTACATTCTATGGTAGACGACAGCGTGGTAGACAATGCTTGCGCTGGAGAGATGGCGTAGACCAGGACGCCCGGAGCCTTGGGGTGCGCAACTGGATGGCGGCGGCTCGAGACCGGGATGGGTGGAGAGACTTGTTGAAGGAGGCCAGGACCGGACCCCGGTTGTCGAGCCGACGATGATGATGATGATGGGCTGTACGTCTACGTTGCTGTCCCTGTGATCATATTTTTTTCTTGCATGGCAAGTTTTAGGCTCCGGGGTCTTAGCACCTCAAATGTTGGATGTTCGCAAACAGTCTCAAATTTGAGATGACATTACGAAGATAGAGAACACTAAAAAAGTGGGCCCGGAAATTCCGTCTGTCTACCTGTATTTCTGTCTCTCTCCACCTCGACCTACAGCCTAAGGCCAGTAAAGCGGTGTTCTGCAAACTTGGAACTAAAGATTTATAGGTGATTTACTAGAGGCAAAATGTTGCACAAAAGATAACGATTATGAAAGTGATAATTTATCTCGAAAACGGCTCTAACGATATTGATAAAATTTGTGTGTGCAATATTTTAGGTACCACACCTGCATTTTGGTAATTTTTCTTACTTCTTCAACCAGCCGGTCGTATTGCACCTGGTTTGGGTTTTTTTTTTTTTAAAGAAAGAAATATACATGTTTACCAAATAAAAAAAACGCTTAGTTTACGAGACTTTTTGTTGCTGAGCGTCCATTTCAGTCTTTAATTTTGTTGCGGGAAATTTTCCACTTCTAATTTTTTGTCGGGGAAATCGGAAAGCAAATATCTTCATACATCGCATGAATTCGTGATGTGTTGCTGCCATTTTGACATTTCATCGGCATTCAACGCACGAATTTGATATTTTCAACGCATATCAAATTTCTTTTCGAAGATCTGTCCGATTGATCTATCGGAACGGCTAAAATGATACAAAATTCGTACATTGCGTAGACATCGGAGAAAATTTTCTTGCTATCGGATATGATGATAAAGCTGATATTTTTGTAAAAAATATGTAATAATTTTGTAGTGGTACTATTTAATGTTGATGTTATGTTCCTACCTAATAAATAAATAATAACTTTTATTGGAACTGTACGATTATCTTTTATATAAATAATAACTTGTCGTAAATTTTTCTGCTTAGGTACCTATTCAACGGAACTGCATGATATATATAATTATACATATGTACATTTATATATTATGTATATGCATTAACCTACATGCCCAAATGTTTAAAACAAAATTGTGTATGATATGGTTGAATTTCGGCTAATGGGTTATTCTAGTTTTGATTACTAATTGGTAATTTCTTTTTCCGAAAAATTATCCTTAGGAATTCTCTAAGCTCATAGGATCAGAGTTATCTAGCATCTATCTTCGAATTGTTAATAAGTCTTCCGTTCGACCTGCATTACCATCTTCAAAGAAAAACAATTCTTTTGAATTTAATTTCTATCATTTAATTTCGTTAATCACATCAAAATTTGAGTAAAATAAACAAAAAACCGTTCTAAAAACGTCAAGTTAACTATGTAGTTCTTGCACTCAGTTGGCAATATGTCCGGATTCCGTAGAGGTGTTTGCAATTTAAGAAATTTTCTACCGTTTATAAAACAGCGGAAAATTATTTGGTGAATGTTGATTGCCTGGCAGTAGTAACATACATACGTAGCTTTCTTAAAAGCTCAAAAGTGAAAACTCAAACCATAAAGTTCTTGTTCAAGTATATGCCCTTTGTATTATAAAAGCTTCATGGACTTTTGTATTATTAGCTGTGTTTTCGTGAGAATTTTGTAAAGCATCGTCGAAGCTTTTCAACAACACCGTGTGGAGTTAATTAGTTTATAAAGCTCTGGATTCCACTATATTGTTTATTTTTCAAAAGCATTCCTCACAACTCATTTTCATTTGACTGACTGGCGGTTATTAATTGTTATTGAATTACGTGTTAGATTTCAATAATTGACTAAGTGGAGAAGTCTCACAAAAACACTAATATTGAAGCTTGCCGGCAAGCCATAAATCTAATTTTCAATTTTATGAATTTGGTTTGGATAAAGCTTTGTACATATATAAGTAT
Organism: Leucozona laternaria; assembly: GCA_932273885.2. Taxonomy (NCBI): domain Eukaryota; kingdom Metazoa; phylum Arthropoda; class Insecta; order Diptera; family Syrphidae; genus Leucozona; species Leucozona laternaria. The sequence continues at coordinate 42,250,126 of OW026366.1, forward strand.
TGTGTACAAGACAAGAGAAATGCCAATTTATAACAGTTATAACAGTTTTTCGACATAAACGCGTTTCACGCGACTTCCAAGTATGATCTGGGCCTGCGGGGCCAAATATACAGTAAATAAACAAAGCTGTTACAAATCCTCCAACCTATTTCATTCACGATCTTCGTTAAGGACATAGAGTACCTATATTACCTAGAGAACCGACCGGTACCCCTCTTGCCTTAAACACCCGCAAATTTTATTTGAGGTGAGTAAGTGAAAACTCTCTTAGTTTACTCTTTTTTCCTTATCCGTGAATCCGTGTGAATGGTGGATATAAAAACAAATTGGCGCATTAGTTCAAAAAGGGACGTGTCTACGGTTTAATTGTGAACAAAGTGGTGGCATTAGCTCAAAAAGGTGCGTGTCTACGATTTGCCAATGAGCACTTATTGACCACTTTGAGCAATTTGAGCGAAGTCCTTTAAATTGAAGCCATGTTGGTTCGGTCCCATTTAAAATGCATTGGACAACAACCCCATACAAAACTTAATGGGCATTTTCCTCTCAGTACAGCTTGTAGGGTGGAAGAGAACGACCGCCTAAGTCGGTTCTCTAGGTAATATAGGTACTCTATGGTGCTCAATAAGGTGGATAAGACCGCCCAGGGATTCAAAAAAAAAAAATCCGTTAAATTCAAAAACTGAGAAATTTATTAATTTCGTAGTCAAATTTCTTTTTTTAACCTGTGTAATTATAATTTAATTTATATAAGAAGAATTCAAATTTTGAAACAATTAAATGAATTTAATCTAAATCTAAAAATCCATGACCGTTTAATACCACTGCTGATGGGATACTGATAAACGATCGTGTGAAGCAGATTGAGAAAAATCGAAGTAGATTTCAAAGTTTACTTTGTTTTACATGTAGGTATGTCTATATTTTAAATTTTTTTTAATTAAATTAAATTTATTTAAACAAAAAACCTAAAAACAAAAACTGAAGTTCGTTAAGATTTCTAATTTAGATGTATATTTCAATATATTTAAATGTTTAATAACACTTTTAAAATTAAGTGATTTTTTGTTATTGGTTTTATAACTTCTCTTAGTTTCAAAAAACTATCTCGGACTTCTTTTTTTTTAAAAAGAACATTAAAATTATTATAATTAAATATAATTTAATTAAACAAAAAAAAGTAATATCAAAAAATTAAAATTATATAAAGCGTCCGCCAAATAACTTTCTATTTGTTTTTGAAAATGGCGCAAAACATCGAGTGTAGCTTCGTCTGTGTGGCACGTAGCGACGCCGCGCCGTCCTGTTGAAACCAAATGTTGCCAATATCCTCCTCTTCAATTTTTGTGAACAAAAATTCGTTCAACATGGCCCGATAACGATCGCCATTGACTGTAACGGCCACTCCTTGCTCATTTTCGAAAAATGGCCCAATTATGCCTCTGGACCAAAATCAGCACCAAACAGTGACTCGTTTTGGGTGTATCGGCTTTTCAATGTATGCGTGCGGGTTTTCTGTGCCCCAAATGCGACAATTTTGCTTTTTTACCACCCGCCAAGATCAAAATGAGCTTCATCTGAAAAGATGATTTTTTTTTGTCAAAATCGGCATCTTCTCTAAGTCGATCGCAGGCCCACTTAGCGAAGCGTATACACAACCATATTCGTTCAGCGGAAGGATAAAACTAATTATCTGTCAAATCAGACATGAGCTAAGTCTTACCATTCACGAAATAAGCACTAGATGAAAAAAAAACCTTAGATGGCGGTATAGGTATCTATTTATATGTATTTACATTCCTTCAAAAATCAGCTTTCCAAAATTCTATCTACTCACCCAAAAATTCTTCTTTTTATTTTTTTTCTGGAAATAAATATTTTTTAAATTAAATTTTGTTTCTTCAGTAACTTTTTTCTAACTTTTTGAACAAAATATGAATTCTTAAATCAAAAAAATAAAACAAAATAATCTCTGCAAGTAAGTATATTGTTTTAAATAGAGACAATAATAAAGAAAAAATGTTAAATAGCGCGCTGTTTGACAAAATTTTAATAATTTACTAACAGAAGAATGAGTGTCTTTGAAAAGTAAGCAGTCTTAAAACTAAAAAAATAAAATAAAAAAATGATTCCTTACAAGTGAGAATTTTGTGAAACTGAATTTTGAAAAACAAAATTTTGAAAAGCAGAATTTTGAAAGCGGAATTTTTTAAAAACATAATGTTGACCCCCGACTCATATCATTGTTCAATAACATTTTTATGGACATTCTGGGGTTACCTACTAGAAATAGAGAAAAAGGAAGTATATTTGGCTTTTTTTTTTGCAAAATTAAAGTAGGTTGAAACACAGATTTTAGAAATGAAGTAGATTTCAATATTTTGGTGATGGTGCGAAGTAGGAAGTAGATTTTAAACATTTTGGAAAAAAAGAAGTGAATCTACTTCAATTGAAGTAAAGTGGTATCACTGTCGTGCGCTCGTCATCGTCATCTAGATCTACGATGTATGTTTATCAATTGAAATTTTGCTCAACCAACCAGAGTTACCTATCCCAATTTTAAACAAGTTAAAGAGCTTTTTCAGTGTATTTTATTAAGAAACTTTTTTGATTTGAAGCTTTTCAGAACAAATTTATGAAGATGAGTATGTGAGTTGTGAAGGGTTATTTATAATTTAAACTACGGAAACCCCGTGAGCTTTAAAAAGGCACAGGTTTATGCAAGAAAATGCAACGAGACTAATGTCGTTTTCCATTGGTTTCACTCGAGGATTCACTCATTCTGAAATCCAATGGAACAGTCCTAATTAATTCTACTCAACTTTGAAATTTTGTCATTGTATTCGTAAATCGTCGCGTCGGTGAAATGCCCTGCCAGTTCATTATTTTTTATCTGCCTGCAAGAAAAGTATCTACCTTACCTATAATTTATAGTCTATAGTCACTGACTTACGTATAATAAGTTATAAGATTTGTTGTAATTCTTCGCAAAAAGTCGTACACCCTACCATGACCGTTGTTTTCCACTGCTGAAGGGCAAGGGATACTGATGAAAACCATCGTGCGCTCGGCGTCGGCGTAGTCATCTCCGATGTGTGTTTGTATTGAAATTGTGCTCTGCTCATCCAAACAGAGTTACCTTTCAAAATTGTAAGCAAATTCAAGAGTGTTGCGTGTCAGGGTACCACAGAGGTTCATCTTCGGGAGTCGGAAAAGGCGTTGGGATGCTTGCACTAGCTCGGCTAAGCTCGACGGATTGTGGAGTGGTTCTTGCCTTTTTCCGAGTTCCGCCCCTTGAGCAAACAAAAAAAAATCATGCCTCTAATAAAGGATATGGATCAGGAGAGGGATAGGAAAGGAAACTAAGGGCTAGGAATACTAAAGGAGCAAAAAAAAAAAGGAGTGGCACAAGCATAGTTACCTATGCCACTGTATTGTAGAAAGGATGCAGCTTCTGGTGTCTTCTCAGTGGAATTGAATTTCAAAAAAAATTAAAATTAAAACTTACTTTCTAAACCCTAAAGCTATAAAATCTTAATATATATCATGCATGCTTATGTATGGTGTATATGTACACATAGACATCGGCATGCATATATATATTTCCTTAAATCTAAACCTATATCTAAAATTTAATCTCACCAAAAAAAAATGAAATTTGTCCACCAAAAGACACCATCAGCCCCACTGTCTCACCAACACAGTGGTTCGCCGAGTCATCAACGACCTTGCCTGATGACATTGGCAACGGTTGGCCTGCCCACCCTTGTATCTAAATGACACAACCAATACTATCTCGTTGGCCAGTATTCGCGAGATAGCCCCTTATCTGGTTCTCCGATCGCAAACTAGTTCATCGTCTCAGTTATAATCTGTTAAGATAGTCTTATTAAGATAGTCTTGTCAAAATATCTCAAGTCTGTGTTCTCTGGTCCTGTTCTTGTAAGCGTGGTAGTATTAAGTCATGTAAGTATAATAATAAGTGGTAGTCACAGTTGTCACATGAATGTATAATCCATATTGTAGGTAGGTAAAGTAAGTATCATCATGGTAAGTATATTAGTACTTGGTTGTAAGGTAGGTATTGTAAGTAAAGTATTAAGTAGGTATAGTAACTAAGGTAAGTATGTGTAGTAATGTCAGTACTTAGTTGGTAAAAGGTAAGTATGTAATTAGTAACGAAGTAAAGTCTGTGTCAAGTCATTGTCCAACCGCATCTCATTTTCTCCCTCCTCATCGCCGGCCCAGCCGAGCCTTCACACACCTCTTTTATACTTCTAGCACTCCATCCTTAGAACAATTGAATTATCAATAGAAATTCTGAATTAAAAGATCGGATTTCACTATCATCTAAATTTTATTCCACAAATTATTTTAAATCTAATCTCAAAATCTATTGTTCTTAAATAACAAGAAGAAGAAAAGATAAAAGATTCAATAAAAGATAATAATTCAGTAAAAAAAAATTATTATTATTTAAACCATTAATATTGCGTAGAAAAATAAAAAAAAATAATGGTTTAAATCTGTTGCACTGGAGTGTAAGACTTTCCTACCTCCTCAACAGATAAAAGGGTAAGCAAAAAAAAATGTAATACAACACTAAAACAAAATTTAGGCTCAATCTGGAGCACCGGAGTGTAGTGCTTCCTTCCTCTATTCACTTGAGTAGTGTATTTTATAGATATATGTATTTAAACAATTCAATATAGTTTTCATAAGACTTACTACTTTTTCTGTCCCTCGGTGTCCTGCCGGCAGCACTTGTCAGGAAGTATCTAGTAAAGGCTTCAATCTTTATAGCCAAGATGCACGACGCGTATATCTGAATATATATATATATATCTATTATAGAGTCCAGTCATGCATACACTCTTCACTTCACAATTTTTCTTAGCACTTTTCTTGCTTCCCTTTTTGATTCTTTTTCTTCTCACTTCACTTTCACTCTTTTTCTTTTTTCTTTTTCCTTTACAAAATCTATCTAAATCAAAAAAAAAAATCTTTATTTAGTCCAGAAGGGACTTAAAAAAAGGATAAAAAAAACTGTCCAGAAGGGACTTTTCTAGAAGAATAAAAAAAAAATGATTTTTTTGTCCAGAAGGCACCAAAAGAAAATGATGAAAGAAAAATCACTGTCCAGAAGGGACTTCGCAACAAAAAATGCAGCACCCTTTATTTCACCAGGTGAAATATTTCCTGGAGCACCCTTAGGTCGATATGGCCCTGTCCCTCGCTTGCGACCAGTTCTACCCAACTCCGGAACTAACAGCTGAGCTCAACCCTCTTCGCTAAGCCAGTTGGATAAGACTCCAAACTAAAGCAGAGGCTCGAATTAGCCTTTGAAGATTCGTTGCCTAGGTGGGCAGGTAGGTATATCAATATGTATGTATATTGATCACATATGCTAATGTATAGCTTCACCTCTTCGATCGTGTATTCGGACCTATGAAAACAAGACACCCACAAAGATCTCAATATGGAATTTCATATGTTTATATTTTTGGGATTTATACCTCTGCTATGTAAAAGAATAGGGCTCCGATGATTCCTTCGGGAATATTTTCTCCACCCTTTGCCTAGTGTCTCCCTGGCTTTTGTTTTTTTTTTTTTTTTTCTTTTTTTTTTCGTCTTTATTTCTCTACTAAAAATTGAAATGTTATTCGCGAAAATATAATTCTTTTCTTTTTATTACCTTTGCTTTAAGTTTTATATTTGCTTATTTGCAAAATCCAAAATTAAAAATTTTCGCTCACTGAACAAAAAACGTGTAGGTACCGAACGAAATTTTTCTGTATTCAAACCAGCAAAGTGTTTACAGCTGTTTTCTCTGATCACTTCAATAGAATGCCTTTTCAAATTATGTACATAATACTCGGTCATTGCCCTATGGCCTACATTCGGATTTTCTTCATTTAGGTATATACATATACACACATTTGCCGACTGGAATTTACTACTCTTGATTTCCCCTGTCAGTTAGGCCTGCCGCCCACTAGGCAACTTAGTTGCCGGCAACTTTTAGTTGCTGGGTGTTGCCGGCAACTCCGAGCAACTAAAGTTGCTTGCCCTCGCCCACTAGGCAACTTCCGAGCAACTTTTGAGAATTAATATTTGTGTTTTTTTGTATTTAATTTTCTATAAAAACGTGCTCCACCTAAACCTATCTCAATTTTACCTGTCTAAAATGCAAAATCAATGTAATATTTCAATGGACAACAAATAAAAACGTTAAATTTTCGAAAATTCCTGAAAGTTGCTCGGAAATTGCTTAGTGGGCGGGGGTCAGCAACTAAAAGTTGCCCGGAGTTGCCGGCAACTAAGTTCCGCGAGCAACTCCGAGCAACTTAAAGTTGCCGGCAACTAAGTTGCCCAGTGGGCGCTCTCCCATAAATAAGCCAATGTAATTGAACCGGGAGCAACTAAAAGTTGCCTAGTGGGCGGCAGGCCTTATGGATCGTGATATACTTATATGTGTGTGTGTGTACTTGACTTATTTCTTAATCCTAATATTGCACATACCTAATAGAATAGAATATCGATTGCTAATAATGAAGCTATATTTAAAATTAATAATATCAACTAATATAAAATATCTAATAACTACCTATATTGCACGAACTCCCTTTAATAATTACATTCCACACCCCAGCTTGACTAATACTACCTATATTGCACTAACCCCTTTAATATTTGCATTCCACATCACAGCTTGACTAATACTACCCCCTTTAGGTTCCACTTGTCTTGTTTGACATTTGAATAATTTCAACAATTTAATTTTTGTTTTGTTCTTTCTCTTTTCTCAAATATTTAATTAGAGTGTATAGTGATTAAAATATAGATAATTAATTAGCTTAATAGATAAAATAAAATAAAACAATCATATTATACATATGAACATTGATGACATAGCAGGGCAGGAAGTGATGGAGATTTAGGATTGTCAACACGGATCGCCGGTAAGTCTTTTCCTATGTATTTCATTTAGGCAATTATTTTCTGTTTGTTTATCTTTTTATTTTTCAGGTTCATTACCATGATGTTTTTTCAGATGGATATTGATAATTTCCCGATAAGGATAAGTATTTTGTTGTCAGAATCTGACGCCAAGTTATTCGTTATTAGGGATGGTTTGGCGGCAGATTCCGATGACAATTTTCATCCCAGAAGCTTTTTTATTTCTTTTGTTTATTTATTTATTTTTTTTTTTTCTTTTCGGGAGATGCCCTCAAGAAGGCAACAAAACAACCCCCATGGATGAAGAACACTATAAAAACCACAACAATTAGTGATTTGACTTTTTTTTTTTGTATTGTGTTAGAAAGTGAAATAAAGTTCAGTGTTTATAATCGTAGATTATTTTATTTCTTTTTGATTTTGACGATGATTGTTTTTGTTTGTGTTTTCCAGTGATTCTTTTAAATTTGTTTGTTTTTATGCAATGCAAATTCGATTGGCGAATGTTGTTCTTTTTTTTTTTTTTTGTTTGCTTGTTTGTTTGTTTACTCTAAGGGTGCCCACCCGGTTGTGTGCTTTAGCTAAATTCTAAGCGATCGGGCACGTAACAAGAGCTTTTCCATTGGAATTTATTACGGAACTTTTAGGATTTGAAGCTTTTGAGAACAGATTTATGAAGTTGAGTATTAGAATGGTGAATGGTTATTTTTTATAATTCAAACAACGGAAACCCTATGAGAGCCTTAAAGAGGGACAGGTTTATGCAAGCCCACGATAAACAGATACAAGGGCCACGTTCGGGGATTTGTGTTGTTGTAATCCCTTGTTGAAAAACATCTGATGTCAGCTGATGCAACAACAAATCAAGCTATCTGAAACTTTTTGGGATAGGTGGATAGCCTATCGGATGGTTGCCCGAACGCGGCCAAGGTGTGCTCATTTATACACCCAAGTCGCCATCTTGGCATTTTTATGACGTCACAATCATACACCTAATGAGCATGGGTTGGCTACGAAATTCCGGATCACAAAATCCCGCATAACGAAATCCCGCAAATTCAATACTTTTACAAAACATACATTTAGGTGACACCAAATGATGAGAATCATGGAGAACGAAGTTTCCTACTATTCTGCTTTTTTCGCACTACGCAAAAGACCGCCCTGGATTAAGCCATGCCCCCTTTGAATATGTTTTATATCACACAAGGTGGCGTGACTCAACAAGAACGACGAAAACAAATTCGACTTCCAAAAAAAGTATTTAACCAGGTGTGAGTTCGAAATTATTTTCACTTCTTATTAGAAATGTCAACTTTGGGGGGTCTACGAAGCTCCGTTTAGCCGCAAATCGCGTTTAAAGATAAAAATTATTTTTTCTTATAATGTATGTTGTCAGTTGGTGTGCTTACCGTTTTTGTTTAATAAACTTTACTTTGGGTGGCCCGCTCCGCCACACTTAAGAATTTTAACTCCCTTTTTCGAGGACACAACCGCTCACGCGACTTCAACATTATCGCCAACTCGCTTTTTCATAATAAAATACATTTAGCTTAGGTCACACTAAATGATGAGAATCAACACGAACGAAGGTAAAATAAAATATTTCTCTTGGAGATATTTAACCTGAATTCATTTTGTTTTACGCTTAAAGCCATTTTAAACAAATACTCGTAAAAAAACGTTTAAAATATTTTTGAAGCGTTTTTGCATTTTTGAGGCAAAATTCAAAAATAATTGAATTACATATTCCTAAAAAACGCTTAAAATCAATTTTAAGCTTACTTTTTTTTTACTTTTTTTAAGGCCTATTTCTGTAAATTTTCCATAATTTTAGCTTAAAATGCCTTTTTAGCGTTTTGGCATTTTTCCGTGGCCCCGCCGAAATTTTTTCAAAAAATATTGATATTTTTCAAAAAATACTTAAAAATACTTTTCAAAATATTTATATCAGAAATCCCGCAGAAAAGGAGTAGAAAAATCTAGCAAACGAAATGCGGAATTTCGTTACTCGAACAATTTTCGTGACGTCACAATCTCCAAAAAATTCATTTTCAATTTGCGGGATTTCGTTACGCGGGATTTTGTGATGCGGGATTTCGTAACGTTCCCTTCCAGCGACGTAAGAATTTCGCCAAACTTTTTCCAAAAAAATTTTATTGATTTTTGAAAAAAATCAATTTTTTCAGCTTTTCAAAAATGTTTCCAAAACCCATCGAGCTAGACATCAAAAGGAAGGTTTTTTTTAACCTCTATCCGCAAAAATAAACCAAAAGTGTGTGGAAGGTCTGGTCATCCAAAGTGATTGTTTGATTTTACTGCATTTCCGTCCAAGACATTCAAACGCGTTTGTGTTTGGATAGCGATATTTCCGTAATCGAGCCTCGAAATCGGTTGCGGTTTTTGAAATTGTGTGTTAATTTTCTAAGAGCTTTCCAAAACTCAAAATTAAAATACTCTTAGCGGTTTGGTTCTCGAAATATTTGCATCCAAAGTCAAATTACTGTATTTCGATGAAACCCTAAAAAGGGCTTTGGATAACGATATTTCCGCAACCAAGCCTTGTAAGAGCATTTAGTTTTCAGTTGCGTATAGAAAATAAACAGGCCTTTCCGCCGATATAAATCAAAAAAATTTGCCAGCTTTGTTTCTCGAAATATTCACATCCAAAATGATATTACTTTGTGTACTTCGATCCAACCTTAAAAAGGGTGTCAATGGCGATATTTCCGCAACAAAGCCTCGAAAGGGGTTGGTTTGCAGTGGCGAATAGCAAATTAACAGACCTTTCTAGCGACGTAAAATTTTCGACAAACTTTTTCCAAAAAAATTTTATTAATTTTTGAAAAAAATGATGGATGGATGGCTTTTCAAAAATGTTTCCAAAACCCATCGAGCTATACATCAAAAGAAAGGTCTTTTCAAACTCTATCCGCAAAAATAAACCAAAAGTGTGTGGAAGGTCTGGTTCCCAAAACATTCAAACGCGTGACTTAATTATTAATTATTGCCAAGAAAAAATTTCGTTTTGGCCCAACCGTCCACATAAAATGACTTTTATTATTTCAATTATTGTACTACCTTACCAGTGATCAATGAAAAATTAAACTTAATTTTATGGCGAAGTTTGGGATCGAATTGATTTCTTTTTTTAACTAAATAAATAATTCAATCCATCAGCTTTATTTTTGCATCAAAATATTTATTGATTTTACTTTCTAAACGTCTCAAATTCAGTCATTAAAGTTTTCAATGATGGTTTTCAATGAAAGCTATAACTGGCACCTTAATATTGCTGGAAAATTTGGGATTAGTTCTAAGTTTCCCATTTCCCCAATTGCCTGAGAGCGATTGACGGGAAACGCATTAAGTTCTAAAAGTCATGTCTTTCAGGATGTAAGTTTAAGAATTACAAGAACTATTTTGCTTTGGTGCTTAGGGCAGTTACTGTTTTATATCCGTTGATATTGGATCCTACGGAAGTGCAAGCGACTCCCATTCCCATGTCACATGTATTTCAGCGTTCCAATACTTTGGTAGAAAATTAACCTAGGTCAAATGAATCTACCACCAAACCGAGATAAGTTGCTCCCAAATGATGAAGGTGGAAAACGAATGCCATTTTTTCGTAGCTATTGAAGATTTTGCAGAATCAGGCCATACATATATAGCGTCCATTTGAAAGAAGAAATTTAAGCATAGTCTTCTTTCACACGAGGAAACTGAGTTGCCAGCAACATTCATTTTGTAGGTGAGAAGGGCAAGAAGTAAGAGGGGAAAATGAAATCTCCCCGGTCAACGATTCGAGGAGATTTTTTTGACATTCCTCTTCACACACCCAGTAGAGTGTGTTTTAAAAGGAAACTACAGAAAGTTGCCACGATTTTGTTTCTTCGTGTGAAAGGAACAGGAGATTATTAAGGAAATTAAAAGAAAACGTCAAAAAAATCTCCAGCAACTTGTTTCCTCGTGTGAAAGCGGACATAGAAAGAAAAGTTAAAAACTATCGCCCCAGTAGAGCCAGAAGTATCGTGGACTTTTCGTTTGGAATCCTATAGCTAATAAATGGAGGATACTTCATAGAGCCACTTGATGTGCTTGTGCATGTTAAGATTAGATCTATTGAAATCCTGGTTCCGGGGAGCCTGGATGTTCGCACTTTAAGTTTATTATTGTTTTCATAAAATTCAAAGTTTTCTGCAAGGAAAAAAAATTACTGGAGAACAGCGAACACACGCACATCACCGAGAAACTTAACTTCTAAGAGAAGAAGAAGCTCTTTGCTGGCCTTAGCAAAAGTTTAATGTTGGCCGTTTTCGAAGAATAAAACAAAAAAAAACCGGCAGAACATTTAAAAACATTTCATTAAAAAACCCAATGAAAATAGTTTTTTTTTTCTAATTAAACACAGCGAAGAACAACCACCAGAACAGAAAACGATTTTCATTATTAAAAAAAAAAACAAACAAACATATTTTTGACCACATTTTTTATTTAAGTTATTAAATACTTAATGCTAGACAACACAAATCACTTTTTTCCAACTGCTTAAAATGAACAAATAAATTTACATAAAATAAGAAAAACACAAAGCAAACAAAACTATCTTGTTGAATGTTGACAAACGTAGACGACCATTGCTATATACGTGGAATCCTTAACCCGCTGACAAATCTTAAACAGCATTGCCATATGCATTTGGAATTAGTCCTCGGACACAATGGATGCGATAAGAAAACGAGACGTGAATGTGAAGAGATGTCGTCGTTCTTGTTAAATAAGTCTCAAACTATAACGAGGATATGCATAATAAAGCATTTCACGTCGTCACGTTACGTAAAATTAATTAATTAAGAAATTCTAAATCAGTAAGCTTTTACATTATTTTGTTAAATCACGTCAAAAGTTTCATGCTATTGAATTGGGAAATAGTTTTATAATTACAAAAAATGCTAACAGTGAATCATGTCACGCTCTCGTCTCGTTTTCTTGCGTCTCGTTTCCTTTCTTAAATCTCGTCCCAATTTCGGAGATATTACTGAGGTGAATCGGTGAGTTGAAATTGCTAAGCCACGGATCAAAGTTTGATCCAAAGTTGAACCTCAGTCAACTCGTCGAAATCGGTGAACTAAAATTGCTGAACCACGGATAAAAGTTTGATTGACATCGACGTTTGTACAGCGGTAGGGTTAGGGTTAAGCCTGATTCACAATGCGACGAGCAAACGAGACGTGAGAGTGACAAGAACTCGTTTTGTAGTTGTCAAACGAATTCCAAGCAATAGGGGGGTTCACATTCAATGACGTGTCGTTCGACCTAAGTCGTTTTCTTAGCGTTCACATTGTACGACTATCTTATCGACATCATTTTCAAGGAAATTTTCATAGAGCCAACTTACTGCGAATTTCATTATTTTCACCAATCCTAGCGCATCCATTTTATATTTGTTGTTAACTTCGATTGCAAACCATTTTCTTAAAATCTTACTTAAAAAATAGAAAAAAAGATGTAAAATTGAAATCATCGGTCGTTCGACTGGAGTTCACATTTACTACAGCGGTCGCCCGACAGAGCAAATTATCAAAAAAATTGAACTACACAGTAAGTAAGTCGATCGACACGGTCGTTTGACTGGTGTTCACATTCCAAAAACTGACATAACGACACATGTCGTTTAATGTGATATGTGAACCCCCCCTAATGAGAGTATACCAGAGTACACAAAATGCGTTTCTCGTCGTCACGTCACGTCAGGCCACGCCGCGCGCGACGTGAGTTCGAAAATTGAAAAAAAGACGCGACATTACGACGATTTTTATTTTTGGTAAGTAATTTACGGATTTTTCAAAAACGAAATGACCAAATCTATTTAACAAATAGATATTGATATATCTATTGTTTTGTATCTTATTTTGTTTACATTTAATTAAATTTTTTACAAAAATGAGTTTTTGTCGTAAAAACGCGACAGCGTTTCTGGTCACGCTCGCGTCGCGTTTCCTCGTCGCAATGTGAATCAGGCTTTACATGCGGCGAATTATTTTGACCACTGATCTCTATATATTTTGACGTCTCTCGTTCTGATCTCACTCACATCTCTTGGAAAGAAAGAGATGACCATGTGAGGCAGAAGTAAATTTAAATTTTTTGAAAATTCCTGCCTTACCTAACATTCTTTCCAAGAAATAGGAGTGAGATATAATTAAGCTTTTCCAGAAACTATCTTTGTGTTTTCTCTTTCTAATTTTGACATAAAAATATGTAGGGAAAACAAACAACCCTTCAAGCAAATTCACTGACCCAACTTTGTCGGTCTTCCTTGGATCATTTCAAAACGTAGTGTCTCACGCATACCTACAAAAAATTTGTGTGGCTATAGCCTTTTTGTTTTTCTTTTCCCCACACTTTTTTTCCAGTTCATTTTTGTAAGTGGTGTAGAGAAGACATGTTTTTTTTTAGTTTAATTCTTATGAAAACTTGAGAATTTTTCAATTAATGATTTAAATTTAAATGTTAGTCGTTCATTTTATTTCTATTATTTTTTAGGTGTTTGTAAATGTTTTGTTTTATTAACTGATCAATAAAAGTTTCTTTAAATGAAAAAAAAGGCTTTGTTTGTTTGTTGTAGGTAATGTAAGCTCGATTGGAGAAGTAATTTTGTTTTGATTCGATTTGGATCCGTTTTGGTTTCAGCTTTCACTGAGTATGGTGAGCTCTCTTTCTCACAATACATGCACAAGTGGGTCCGTGGTGATTCTAATTTCCATACTAATTTGAGCCGCCAAACGCAGTTTTGAGGATCCATATTTGGATCTGTATGCGAAGGCGTCCATACGTTGTTGACTACGTGCACGGATCCAAAACGGACTTGTTTGCTTGAAGGGAAACGACCAATCATAGTCACATGTTTTTGTTTTCCCTACATATTTTTCTGTCAAACTATTGATTTTTTTTTGCTTGTTTGGCACTGAAGTCTGGTGGAAGTCCCAAATAGAAAGACGTCAACATGACTCGAATCACTTGAAGATTGTCAGAACATGGACTTATACAGTTCTAACATGCCGCCTCCACTGGGCATGAACGATGCTCGAATTATGAACACGTCTAGAAAAAATCCAATGGAGGCACAAAAATCCATGTCCGTTCAGCAACATGCCGACGAAAACTACTTTTTGAACACGACATGACCGCTGTTCAAAGCTTGGGCATGAGATTTGACGTTTCACGTGTGTGAGAGTTTTTTTTTCTGGTTCTCGCTCAATGTGGTGGTAAATGTTAAAGGAAAAAGGTAGAAGTAGTGGTGAAAGGAATTTCTGTATATGTTTCCCTGTATGTGAAACGACATGACATAATTTGCCCAGTGGAACAAATTCGCTGATTGGATTGTGGTTGTGATGTTGGGCATCTGAATGCCCTGTGGAGTCGGGGTGTAATGGCTATGCGAAAATCGTCAATTTTATTTTGATTTTCTAACCAATTTGTAAATAATTCATTATAATCCTAATCAACAATTAATTGTTATGTTGGTTTATACAAAATGTTTTTACGTTTATAAGTAACAATATGACATAGGCGAGAGGCTTTGTTTGAGAGGAAAGAAGTTTTACTACTACCACGCGTACGTTGTATACACACATATGTTTTTTTATTATCAGAGATGATCCATATAGATTATAGATCATCAAAATACATGCATTACAACAACAACACGAGATCCTGCTCTCCATCGGGATAACGTTTCATGAACCAAAAGTTTAGTTTGCTTCTCAGCTTTGCAAATGGTTAGGAATTGTGAACTCGCTAGTGTAAAGAAAAGAGACAACTAATAAATGAAAAATAAATAAACGTAAGAAAAAAAGAGATAGGTATACAACACAGTTGTCTTGTCACTAAGATCCGTATTTTTATTTTCATGACATGATCTACATATATGGATCATCGGCGTTAATGAAGTATGGCTATTGCCCTATTGGCGTCAGAAAGAGCTCTTTGGATGTGTGGGCGACGGGCGTTGTCTTCCATAAGAACAAAGCAAAGCCATGGCCAACTCTCTGTGAAAATAGGATCACAACAGTTCGTTTTACCGTTTCTACGTTACTGGCGGCGGTAACGTTACCATCATCCAGGATTATCAGCTTCTGCCTACCAAAATTAATCCAGCCCATACTATTTATAACACTTAAGCCCCCAAAACGTAACTTTCTTGAATGCAGGGGTCGGTAAAAGGTTCACCTTGTCTTCTCCATACGCGTACTCGTTTGATCTTGCATTCGTTTGTAAATTTAATTTATTCTATTCGCTTAAGGTTTTCAAGCTAGTTAAATATTAATTACAATAATTAATTAAATAAATAAATTTTTCAATGTAACAAGCTATTCTAACTTGAAGTAATGAAGTTGGAGAATTATGGAAAAGTGGTGTATACGTTCCTTCTAAGGGAGAAGAAGCTGTGGTTAAAGTCAAGGATGTGCTGTGCAGTGAACTGTTGGCTAAGCGTACCATTCTTGAAGGCGGGAGAAAGGAATTGATCTAAGGTTACGTGGATTGGTTTCAAGGAACATCAGTTCGAGAATTGCCGGAGATTCGATAGCGCCAGTGATTACTTTATGGATGAAGATTATATCTGCGACAGCACGACGGCGCGGGCGGCGGTGTTTATCAAGGGTGTTGAAGTCGATTAATAGTAAGCGATCTTCGCAAAGGTGTGCAAAAACCTAACCCTAATGTCATTTTTCGATTATGTGTTTAAACGTGGGAGCAGTGAACAGACCGACCTTATGTCACAATTCATCAAATTTCTAAAATGATTGTAAGGTGAAGAACATGGTACTTTTGGCAAAAGGCATATCCAGTGAGACAAACATTATACAGCGTAAGTGCAAGTTTACATGTTCGTTTTACTGAAGCTATACAGTGAGACCTGAGACAGAAAGATTACGTGTGCGTAAAAAAGAGAAGGGTAGTTTCTACCCTAAATTTACCGATGTGCCTAATTCTCGGATTCAGCATGAAAGATTTATATTATATTGTGTGAGTGAGTGATAGATATAGTTTTAAGGGGTGTGAGGTAGGGAAGGGTAGATTCAATCAATTTTACTGAAAACTTTTTGCATTCATTACCATGATTACCGTGTCTAGGAGATTGAAATGAAAGATTTTTTCTTAATAATGTGGACACGGCAATCATAGTAATGAATGAAAAAGGATTTCAATAAAATGACCATATAAGCCCGAAAATTCCCTTCAGTCCAAAACAAAATAAAGTATAATTAATAATTATGCCGATTATGGAACTTGCAATATTGGATCTGCAGTAACTCGCAGTTCTCTTTTCTTTAAGTAAAGACAACATTGCACTGCATATGCATATCACTACGGGTCCAGTATTGCAAATTCCACAATCAAAATGAAAATTGATTTTTCACTAAACTTAATAAAAATATTTGAAGGTTTTATTTAGCGATGAGTGTCGGCTTGAGGCAGTAACCGCCAACAAAAAAATTGATCGCCGTAAAAAGGATGAACGTTATTTAGATTTCTACGTGGCTCCAAAGGTCAAACATCCGCCGAGTGTTATGATTTGGAACTGCATAACGGAAGAAGGCCCTGCTCCAATTTATTTTGTGGAACGAACGATGCGCTCCGAGAAAGGAAGTCTAGGGCTTCTTAAGAATAACTACATTTTCATCCAGGACGTTGCACCATGTCACGAACAAGCATGCATTGATGGGACTCATTAAAACTTAACGTGCTGCCTTGGCCGGGAAATTTGTGCAGTACAGGGAAGATAGGACGTTTGCCCCTCACTCTGGTTGCATTGGGTTGCATAAGCGTGTCGATATTTAAAGCTCTAACCAGGTTTAAGTAGTTTAAATTATAAATAACACTTCACAATTCAAATACTCAACCTCTCAAAAGCTTCAAATCCCAAAAGTTCCTTAATAAATCCACAGAAAAAGCTCTTGAATTTGCTTACAATTGGGACACACATCGTAAATGCCGACGACGAGCGCACGATCGTTGATCAGTATGCAGATGCAGTATTTTTTTTGAAAAAAAAACGTGAACGTTCGCGTGCAACGTTACGTCGTGCAACGTTACGGTGTGCAACGTTACGTCGTGCAACGTTACGGTGTGCAACGTTACGATCTGCATGCTTGGATGGGTGCGTTCAGTGAACGAAAAATCTTAAGATCCCCTTCAAGCAAAAACAAGTCAGTTTTGGATCCGCGCACGTTGATGTTTACATACATATTAACCGTGAGTCCCGGCACTCACACAATTTTTTTGTTTTTAGGTGGAAGAGGCAAGAAATTGAACCCAGACCTCCAGCTACTACAAGACTTGCCGTTGTTTTTAATATTTTATCCAATTGAGGAATATTTTTGAAAAAGTTGGTCACACACGAGTTTTTCTGGTCGGGACTATTGTTAAAGCTTTTTATAGCCCCTTCCAGAAAGATTCTGAATTAAGATAATTATATATTATACACAAATCTTTTAAATATATAAACAAAAGTTGGGTTAGTTACACCATTTATATCTCAATAACGGCTGGACCTATTTTAATGATCTCTGATTTGTTGGATTCGTCTCCGCCCCGAACAGCAAAACAGCTGATAAAATATCGGAAAAATTCACTGAAAAAAATGATACAGAAAATTAATCTAGAATGATATTGAAACACACACAAAATAATAAAATCAAAATTTAAACAAAAATATAGAGAACAAATGACAACAACTGTCAAATCGATTGGTCTCAATCATTCCAGATAATTCGGTCAATCAGTCATCCTGTGAGTATATAAGCTATACGTCACGGAATTAAAAATGTTTTTTGTTTCATGTTGTCAGTGATTTGTTTTTAAAAAAAGTATTACCGGTCGATTTATTTATTTTGTGTGAGTGTTATTAATAAATCAATGCCGCAACCTGCGCAATGACTCGAGATGTTTTGGAAGTGCAAAGATTTTAGTGTCTGGCGATTTCCGCCAAACACTGCCAGTCATTCCAAGATGCACTGCTGCCGATGAAATTAATATTTGCCTCAAATCATATAACTTGTGGCGCTATGTGAAGAAACTTTAACTGGCAGCAAACACGAAAGTTGCATTGTTGAACGATCCATCTGCTGAAGATTTCTCCAATCAATTACTGACTATCGGTAATGGCCGTCTTCATGGCGACGAATCGAGCGGATTTATTTCATTACCTCCGAATTTTTGCAATTTCGTCTCATCGAAAGACGAGCTCATCAACAAAGTATTCCTCAACATCATTGCCAACCAGAAAAATTACAAATGGTTGAGTGGGCGAGCAATTTTGGCGGCTAAGAATATTGATGTGGCGGATTTAGGATCTGTTTCACAATGTCTGAGGAAAGTTTCAACTACTTAAGTGACATTTATTATCCGCAAATTAAATTCTCCCAGTAAAAACTTTGTGTTTCCCAATTTATTGAAATGTATGTGTCAGTTAGTTTTCTATACAAAATAGCTTGTACTGATGAAAAATTCAAAAAAACTAATTAATATTTTTGTTGTCATGGGAATTTTATAATCTGGCCATTTAAATACTTAGAACTTTACTTATACGTTTGACTATTCAGATACTTTGAAACGTAAAAAGAGTTTATAACTGAATAATAAGTTCCAATTTGCTTACTTAGAACTTAATCAGACATTGTGAAACAAGCCCTTAAACTATATAATGCAGAATTAAATTAAATTTGTACTCTGCATTCATTCAAATCTATATTCGTTTGAGGCTTTTTCGTAAATTTCGAGATGGAGAACCTACAAGTTATACACCTTATACAATTGCAAGAAGTGAGCTTGACAGTCAGATCGTCGCACAGTGGGGCAAAACTGGTCCTTTTATGATATTAATTACAATTTTTCTGTAACAGGAACCAGACTATACTTTTCCCATGGTTTTTGGTATGCTTAATTCAAATACAAACTCAGAATTTCTCTATCAGGACAGGTTTTTGAGATATGCTCGAGAAAAAAAATGAGAAAAGCCTTTTTCTTTCCTATTTCGACGTTAGTAGGTAAAATGCGAAGGATTTTTTTGGACACTAACTCGTAACCTCATTTAAAAACAAAAATAAGTTAATTTATTGGCTCAGTACTTCGTAATTCTGCAGCGCGCTTTCGGTTTTTCCGCATTGGTTTTTAAAGCGTTTAACAGCCAAATTTAAACTTGTATTTGGGTTTGGCTCTTAAAAAGTTTTATTTTTGAAAGTAAATTCAACCTCTAAGAACTTTTGATGAGTATTCTTTTGTTTGCTTTTTGTTTTATTCTTGAACATTAGAAATTTCCGTTGAAACATGTTCACAATGCTAAATGAGAAATAGTTTTAAAAAAGTTAATAGGCAAGTTAAATGATGGTTTCTTTCAAATTGACATTTGTATAGGTATGTTAGCTCACTACTAATAGCTTTTTAAAAACGCTAAAAAATTACAAGTATTGAAAATTTAATGTTTTCGTAAGTAAAAAGGTTGACAATTTTTGCCTTTATAACATAGTAATAAAATAATAGCATTCTAAGTACCAAAGCTATAGTAAATATGTTGATGAAAAACGTTTTTAAAACATTTTTGATTGAAAAATAAAAAAATGTTGTTAACTGACAATTTTAAAAACTATTAGCGGCCAATTTCTTCACATAGTCCTAATGCTAGTACCGGTACTAGTCCTAAAATTAGTACTCAAATCGGTATCAACTCATTTCTTCACACAAGTTCTAGGTCGTAGTCCTGTCAATTTGGTACCGAGTATCAGTTAGGACTCGGTACTAGCTCACTCCTCAAAATCAGCTTGTACATGGTTATTATACCAGTTGTTAGTACTCAAATCGGTATCAAATGATTTCTTCACATAAGTACTAGGCGCTAGTTCTGTCAAGTTGGTACCGAGTACTATTTAGGACTCGGTATTAGCTAGGACTTTCAAATCGGCAGTCTAGTGGCGCTAATACCTGAATCAGAGAAATTTCATTAACTTTCTTCAAAGAATTCGTTGCTCAATATCGATAGTTTCTTTGTTGGTGTTTTTATATATATATATATATATATATATATATATATATAAATATATTATATATGTAGGAAATAAATTTAAATTTTTATGGTGGCAATTTAAGATATTTGTTTGCAAGCAGACTTCGTACTGACCCCACCTTTACTTAAATACATTTAACTCGTTGGACCATAACGAATTATAATTTTTTCTAATTTATACTGCAAATTAACACTGCACAGTGAAGAATAACTGTTCCTTTTCTTTGTATACAATGGATACGTTGTCCATCATGGACGATAATGCTGCCGTAAAAGCGCATATTTCCCATGGATTTCGAAAATTATATCGAGAAAATACTTCTCTTTGGATAGTTTCTCGAACGGGATTGCAATATTTTATTAAAATCAAATGAATAGATAAAGCTGATGAACGGAGCACCACTTATCACTCTCCTGTACATGTCGGTAGGATTGCATTGCCATTCTGCATCTTCCCACTCACTATTTAGCAACGACCGTTTTGCTATTAACTGCTTAAATTGAAGACAAGAAAATTGTTGAAGTCACATTCTGGTGAAAAATTTGATAGTTGATGCTGCTATCAGGAGAGACAGTTATCGTACAAGGGATATTAGCCCGTTCTTTTGTTAAAATAGACATAACCCATTCGAAAATAAAACAAAATTTCTTTCAATCAAAATAGATATCAAAATAATTTATTTGAAATGCCAAAATAGGGTCAAAATCTGAATTAGACCAGTTTTAGACGTATTAAGTCGTAGTATCGCTTGTTGTATTAAGATCCGGTACTAGTGATGTGAAGAAATGCTCAGGTACTTACTTTTCGTTAGGACCGAGTACCAGAGCTAGTACCTGGTCTAGCTGGACTGGGTACTAGGCTGACTTAGTACTTCTGTGAAGAAATTGGGCGTAAGACTAACTGATTGAATTTAATAGACAATCTAAAAATATGGCCACACAAGAAACAATCAAAAATGAACCGAAACATTTTGTTGTAAAAAATTTTGAAAATTTTGAGATAGTATTTGAAAAAAAAAAAATATGGAAAAAAATTTTAAACTATTTAATTATATAATAAGCTAAAAAAAAACTTTAAGAATATTGACCAATTTTTATTTTCTTACAAATATAAAAAAAGTTATTATATTATTATTATCCATTTGCGCCCCTTTAAGGCTAACTTTGACAGCCCGTCTACTCTTCACTAAAAGTCTTAAACAAACAAACTCAAACTCCTCATATCAAATTTACCGTTAAGTTTAAGAGACCAAACTTTATTTTCCCGTTGCTTAACTTTTACATGATGACCTTTATATCATCCCACTATATGGAGCTGCCCCACTGTGCCTCTCGGTCGTGCAGTCACATCGTCTCATGTGCTATACGTGGCGATGAAAATTATGAGACTTCGAGTACGTGATTTTGTAACGGTAGGGAAAGATACGAAAATTACCTACTCGCAAGCAAATCGAAGATTATATAAGCAATTGTATTGAAACAAATCTTGCATTTCTTAAATCAATTTCTAGCTCAAAAGGTATGGCACTGGGCATTTAAGTAGAATAATCTGTTTGCAATGATCAGACAATTAGGTAAACCTACAGTATTTCTTACAATAAGTGCCAATAAAATTGGATGGACTAATTTACTGCAATATTACTTTATAAACTTTAAAAAAAATGGAGCTGCGCTATCGAAAAAAGATATTAAGAAATTACACTTTCTGGACGAAATTACTCTTAGTTAGAATTATAATTAATTTTAAGAAATTCGTAATTTTATTGGTTAATATACCTACCTACTGCAACCTCCAAGGAAGAGCACATACGGAAATTATTGTGTGGTTTACTATTTCAAGCGAATAGAATTTCAGCATAGAGGCAGTCCACAATGTCCACATGCTCATTCTTTAGGTGACAATAAACTGGATGCTATTTTATTGATTAACTATCTCATATCGATTTCATCTTAAGAAGCATGAGGACCTATAAAATTACAAGCACATAAACACACGTTTACGTGTTACAAACAAATTTCAGCCAATATAAACCTGAATTATGTCGTTTAGAAGCATTAATTATTTCCAATGCTACACAAATAAAGAGTCTTCCAATAGAAGGGTGTCCATCTGGGACCTTTCATAACATTTTGCTCTCAGTCTACAAAAAAAGAGAAATTCGAAGAAAAAACATATAATGACGAAGAGAACATTTTGAATTTAAAAAATAATCAAAAGCTTTTTAATCAACATAGTTATTTATTATTATTAAGGTTAATTGCAAGCGGTTTTCTACCTATACAATATATGATATAAAATAATAAAAAACTTAACTTGGTTGAGCGATTAGTGAGAGGAGGTGTACAGAATTCTTCTAAGGGTGTGGGAACTAAGTGAAAACTCAAAAATATCTTGGGCTATTTTGGCTGAAGGTAGCATTCCACACATTGGGTTGAAATAGCCGTAGCTAATGCGGTGAATGGGGAGGCTGAAGAAAGGGACAGATCTTAAATTTCGTGGATTGGTGTTAATGTATATTAATTAAAGCAACGCCGGAGAATCAATGGTGCCAGTGGTAAGTTGGTGGATAAATAGTATGTCAGCGACACAGCGGCGTTGAGCAAGAGTGTGTAAGTCAATTAAATGCAGTCAGTCTTCATAAGGGGGTAAAATAAAGGGAACATACCAAGACAAATTGCGGAGTGCTTCAATTCTAAGAGATTGAGTGATTTGATAGGGAGAACATACTTGGCTAGCATATTATAGTCAAGGTAAGGTCTGACATATGTGGTGTATAGAGGTTTGGTAACGTAAGGACTGGATAATTCTTTAGCCCACCAGTTGATAAGCCCGAGTCAAGAATGTGTCTTCGCAATAATATGATCAATGTGAGAGCGGAAATTTAGCTCTATCGCATATTATCCCAAGATCACATATTATAGAAAAAATATGAGGAAAAGGTACTTTCAAGGAGTGATAGGTTCGAAGATTTGAAGGGAGAAAGTCATATATTGGAATTTACTTACATTCAGTTTCAAGAATTTTTTATTACACTACGTAGGAAGCCCAAAAGCTTTGAGTTTGACATAGATTATTTGGTGATTGATATTGTTGAATGCTTTGCTGAAATCAGTAGCCATTTTATAGTACCAAGAGTATCTTAGAGACAAATTGGGTAAGATTTGTCGTGGTGGAATTACCTTTAAAGAAACCGTTTTGTAAGGGGAAAACAATTGATTTGCAATGAAAATAAAGGGAGTCGTACACTATGCTTTCAAAAAGCTTGGGGATAATGGAGAGTTAAGCAATCGGTCGATAGTTTGAAATTTGGTTCTTACAACACTTTTTGAAAATTGGAAAAATAAGAGATTCCTTCCAAAGTGAGGGGAAAACTGCCTATGAAAGCGATAGCAGAAAGAGATTAAAAAAGGGGTTCGCAGAGTGTATTAGCGAAATTTTTAAGAAAAATAGCTGCAATGTCATCGGGCCCAGGTGAAAAGTCATCATTCAGTGAGCTTAACTTATTACATAGTCAAGGGAACTTATGTCAAGAAACGGGGGAAGTGTGCGGTCTATTTATCAGGTCAGATCAAGTCACTGGTTCATTGAAAGCAAAACACATATCGGCGAAAAAATTTAGAAAGCCAACTCAGCACTTGGCTTTGTTAACCGTTTGTTTAAAGAATTTTTCGACCCCTACGTGACGAAATCCCTATACATAACCTTTGTGCGCCAACTTCTCTAATACGCCTGTTAAGTGTGGCCCCCTTATCAACATATACACATCCCAAGAATTTAGAGCATTCAACGTCGTTTTCTACGATTTTCCCTTCGTGAACTGTCCTGGAATGATATTTTGATCCTACCTCCCTATCAAGACCTTCCCCAAATAATTAACTTTAATCCGCTGAAAAAAAAAAAAACGAAGAAAATAACTGACATTCTGTTCATTCATCGACTTGTTTCTAGTACTATTGACTGCGCAACTCTTTACAACTCTATCTCTTTTAACACAAACCCACGTAATCTAATGGTGACTTTACATTGATCTTCATTAGAGTTCTGCAAAACAAAGGGATGTAAGATATAAAATTTACATTTGTTGGATAGAGAGAGATGACCGAAATGCAGAGATCTTAATAAATTCAGATTATAGAAAGAGCCAGACGAACATGTTCATCTGCATAATGGTACTCTTTCACTCATTCGTTTTTTGGCATACATCTATCCGGCTCTACTTTTCTTGAAATTTGCAGATGCCTCTATCTAACTACACACCGTACATCTTATGGCTCTTATGAACCTGTTACTCCTATGCTGAGAGGAGAATTAATGAGAACTTCAACTACTTCGACTTTAACTCAGTTCACCCTGCCTAAAACTCCGTCTTCTTAATCACCCCCCTAACTCATCCTTATTTTAAGTTTTAAGTTCTTAGTTTTTAAGTTGTATTAAATTAGCTTGTATTAAGCCGAATAAATGGGGGTATTTGCCTCCACCAAAATCGTGTGCGAGATTTCGTAACCAACCCGCTTTGAAATTTATTTTTTTTAACTGTTATAATCCAGTAAGTTTAATTGAATCTCTGAGATTAGCTTCGATGCTGTTTAAACTTACTTTTTTATTTAAACCAGATAACTGATAGTCGACATTAGAGTAGAGTCTGACTTTTATTATTAAAAAAAAAAAAAACATTAAGTTTGGGTTTGTAAATCTAAGTTCTTTATTTTGAAATTACATATTGCATTTTTGCGTGACTAATATGGACTTACTAAATGCCAAAAATACACGTCTAGCTTAAACCTCAATAAATCTCTTTAATAACATTCATAAGTGATGCTTATTTTTATACATACATGTATATGACTTTATGTATGTATGTATTGTATTATAACAACGGAAATGAGTCTTATGATTAAGAAAATAATACCAAGCCATCAACGAGAGTGGCATTCCTGCTCTCAATTTCATGCAAATTGAAATATTCATCAGGGCGAATGGATTTGGACAATTTAAAAAAAAATAACTTCCTAGGAAAATGGTTTAGAAATGCTAATGCCGGAGGTTGTATATCTTTCAATTTCTTATCCTTAGGATGTTTATTATTTTTATATTGCGTGCTGTTTATGAAGACAACAAAAAAATATAAAATATGGAAAGGGCCAGTACCTAAGTGAAGTATATCTATATAAAGACCAAAAACATTTGAGGCAAATAACACTATTTATAAACATAAAACCTCCCGTTGTGAAATTTTGTTCTTACCAAATTGAGGATGTTGTTTTTTTTTTGTGTTCCAAAACATAATTTTTTTTGTTTAACTTAAGAATGTATCTGAGAGAGTTATAAATATATATGTGCCATTGAAAGTACACAATTTTTAATGTAAGGATGTATTTATCTACTTATGTATCTACGTTTTAATAGAAAATAAAATGCACGACTCTTATGGTTAAATGGCTTATAATTTCAAAGATTGTATATTATACATTTACAATGCATAGTTATATTTATATGTAATTAATAATAATAGTTATTGTATATTTATTCATATGTTAATCTGGAAAAGAAGCATGAAACTCATTCTTTAAATTGCTAAAACAACTCCTAAAAATACCATTTACATATGTATGTTTGTTTTTTTGCAGTAAAATCAATAGTACCTTAAATGATAGACCTCTCTTCCACACCATCACTGAGGTCGAGCTTGAGATGCGTTTTGTTTTAACGTGGTTTCCCCTGTAGGCCTATTCCACTTATTTTTGCCATGCAGTATTCATAAGTACTTCGATTTTTTCGTGGGTGATTCTTCGAATAAACTGGTATTTTCAAAAATATCATTATACCCTTGGTAATCTCTTTTTTCTCTGTCCACTTGACCAAAATTTTTTTTTCTTGACGAAAATACTTCTTCGTCGTATTCGTTTAGGATATCGATAACTCTTGCAACGTTATTTCGGGCCTCAGGGGCTGATGTAAATTTTCGGTGGACATAAAGTTGTTTTTCTTTTAGGATTAGATATAGAATTAAGCGTTTATATCTTTAAAGATATAGATTTTAGATTTAAAGGGTTAATATTAGTTTAGGGTTAACTTTTTTTTTATTAATACATTTTTTTTTTACTTTTCCATCGAAAGATTTGCTGAGACCTCACCCTTACACCAATCCAGTGGCATAGGTAGCTGGGTTTGTGCGTTTCCATGATTTTGTTTTGCTTCCCAATTTCCAATTCACATATCTTTTCCGCTATTCCTATCCTTATCCCTTAATACCGGCATGATTTTTTTTGTTTACTGAGTGGGATGAGTTTGGAAAAGGGCAAGAACCACCCCAACCCGTCTAGCTTAGCCGAGCTAGAGCATCAAGCATGCCATCGCCCTTTTCCGACTCATGAAGATACCCCTGTGGTAACCCAGACTTGCAACAGTTTCACCGCAACAATTTAAAAAAATAGCAGTGCAGATCATTCCGGTTTTTCGACACCAGCACGCTGATCCGCATTTGGTTTTGCATTTGCATGCAATAAGTTTTAGGAGTTCACTTGGCGCCGCATCTAATGTTATTGCTACCTGAGTGAACATGTATGTAGGTAATCTTTTTCCAGGACCAATCAGTCGGCTCGAGAGTATTTTCAAGCCACGCTTGGACCTGGTGATACGTCCTTAGCGTGTGCAACTGCAACACGTCTTCTGTGGGAGGAAGCGACGACAAGTTGGAAACATTTGTAGCGCAATTTGTTGATTGAAGTAATTCACCCCAATTATGAAATTCGTATTTAGCCAAAATATACGACTTTCCTCGAACATCCTTACTGTGAAAATCACTATGTTTCAACTTCCTTACATTTAGTCGTAGTAAAAAAAAGTCATGATTTGAAATTTGTCATTTCATCGCATACCGTCACAGTTTTTAGATTTATTACGCCATTCGCCGACAGTCGTATTTTATTTATTTTGGGTACGAGCTACAAAATTTAAAGCGAAAATGGACCAAAATCAGATGTAAGTACCTACATGTTTGGTTAAATATATTGAGTAAGTGTTCAAAAAAAAATTAGGTAACTTACAAATAGGAACCAACTTGAAAAACTTGTTTCTATGATGGAAGCCAATTTGGAAGTAGCTTGAGGACACGGAAAGCGTGGTCTAGTTAATAGATATAGACATCAAGACATTTTGGAACGATTTGGCAGCAACATAAAACAGCTTGGGACCCCAAGTCGAGATGGTACTGGTTGGTTAAAGGTAAACCCTTGCCTTATCTTTCATACCCAAAACATATTTTCATGTTTTCCTTCACTTTTTAAGGTCTGGAATGACCAAAAATATGCTGTAAAAAAAAACTTCAACAAAATAAAAAAAATCTGAATGCAACTGGAGGTGGCCCGAACAGAACAATTATTCTTTCTTAGTTGGAGGAATGTATTGCAGAAATCCTTCAACTTGAGAAAGTGATTAATCCGAAAGGCCCGGCTTTTGGTTTTGGAATTTCAGAACCAGAAGTTCAAAAACACAGGACGATTGTGATGCTGAGAATATTCAGGTAGATGTTCCTGTAACTAACGGGTGATTTTTAAGCTGGTTTGGTTTTGGCAACACTGGTTTTGACAGCTGACGTGTGTTAAGTACCTTGTGTCACTGTCAAACAGCTTCAGTTTGGTTTGCAATTTAACCATGGATCGTCTTACAAATGAACAACGCTTGCAAATTATTGAATTTTACTATCAAAATTCGTGCTCGGTTCGAAATGTTCATCGCGCGCTGCTTGTGTTCAGCGATGAGGCTCATTTTTGGTTGAATGGGTACGTAAATAAGCAAAATTGCCGCATTTGGAGTGAAGATCAGCCAGAAGCATTGCAACAGCTACCAATGCATCCCGAAAAAGCCACTGTTTGGTGCGGTTTATGGGCCGGCGGCATTATTGAGCCTATTTCTTCGAAGATGATGCGAATCGCAGCGTTACTGTCAATGGTGAACGCTACCGAGCGATGATAACAAACTTTTTTTTGCCCGAAATGGAAGTTCTTGACTTGCATGATATGTGGTTTCAACAAGACGGTGCCACATGCCACACAGCACGCGAAACAATGGCGCAATTGCGAGGCGAGTTTGGTGAACAGTTAATTTCACGTTTCGGGCCGGTCAATTGGCCGCCTAGATCGTGCGATTTGACACCATTAGATTATTTTTTGTGGGGGTATGTCAAGGCTAATGTCTATAGGGACCCGCTTCGATTGACGCACTGGAAGCCAACATCCATGCATTCATTCGTGAGATACCGGCCGATATGTGTGAAAGAGTATGCCAAAATTGGACTCAGCGGATGGGCTACCTGAGACGCAGCCGCGGTCAACATTTGCATGAAATTATCTTTAAACATTAAATTGCAAGGTTCAAACTATCGATTCAAATAAATATTTCATTCATTTTTTCGAATTTTTTGTGTTTTTTTTTAAAAAAAAGTTCTAAACCTCTTAAAAAATCACCCGTTAGTTCAAGACAAGCCAGGAAAAGAAATTGCAAAGTTATCTCTTGGGTGAGATGGAAGAAAGAATGCTCCTTATAAAAGAGCAAACAACAATGCAAGCGTGCATCTTCAAGGAAACTCAGGAAACAAACAATTTTTTAAGAAGGCTAATTCTGAAGGAAGATTTTGAAGATAAAAAACGATTCAGACACGAGTTACTGAAGATAAGAGCACAGAATGGTCAAACTAATTGACTAGAAAAAGTCTTTTCAATCATTAAATTATTTTTCTTTTTTTCACAATTAATAAAATAACATACAACATTTTAACATGACCATCATCGCAGCGTGGGACTTCTGTGGATTGACTGTACATATGTACATATACATACATAGATACTAAAATTATTAGTTTACAATTGAATTCATTATTGTATTTCGAACGTTGTTTGCATCAAGCATTGATAATTTTTGTTGCCTTTTCTGGAGTATAATGTAGCTCTCAGTGTAGGTTGTCAGTCAGAAACTAAACATGGCGGCTCGAGTGTCCACGAAAACTGCACATGGCATTACTATATAAACAACAAATATAAGCATTTTGACAAGTAAAGAAACACTGGATCCGCCATTTTCACAGTTGCGCAGAACTGAACAAAAATTTAAACGCTAATGATATTACTTTTAATATACATATGTATACCTTGGCTCTCGAGCATCTGAACCGATTTTTCAGGACACCAATCGACCTCTCAACATGATTACGTGCTTTAGAATTAATGCCATTAAAAGTAGCTTCAGAGCTTCCTTCTAGATTCTACTGAACGGAATGGAGTTTTCAAGTGGATATCCGGAATCTCCTTAAAGAGAATTTAAAAAAAAAATCCTTTTAATTTGAAGTTCTAACTATTGATTGTACCTAAAAGCCAGGTGTTTCTCTCTCCATCCGTATATTTTTGGTGTAAAAATGTTCGCAACTCACTATTATTCCAAACAAAGGAATCGTGGCATGACCCGGGATGTCTTGCATCAACAAATTGTATTCTGAGTTTGTGATCGCATACCTACCAACATAAATTGGTGTAATGCATCGTACATTTTTTGTTTGAATTTAATTTAAGAGCATAACAATTAATGAATGGAAACCTTTTCGGTTATAATAGATGTTGTATATCTTTTCCGTCAACACATCCAATAACCCCTGGAAATCCGGCCTTCAGGTAAAAACCTAACTTAGCTTCCTCCTTTTCGGAACCCGTCAACTCAAATTTTATCCATTTAAGACAAATGTGTTGCTCAAATATCATCAAAAGTTTCGTTAATATTACTGAGAATGTTGGCTGCGATATTCCTAAGTTGCAGTCATTTCTGATGCCGGTTTGATGACTACCTTCGGCAAAAAATCGTAAAACAGATAAAGCTTTAAGGCGAACTGGCACCGCCCTCGAATTCGCATCACTTTTCATATGGATGTTCACTTCTTCCAATAGTTGATAACAGGCAGATTTAGATAGACAAAACAGCTTTATAAAGCTATGAATCCACAATTATTTTTTTTATTGCAAAAAAGTTAAAAATACTACCCACTAGGAAACCTCTAAGCTCATGGGATCAGAGCTATCTCGAATCGATCTTCGAATTGTTAACAAGTCTTCCCTTCGGTCTTCACTAGCATTTTCAAAGAAAAACAATTCTATTGAATTCATTTTTTAATTTAATTTTGGTAAATCCAATAACAATTTGAGCAAGTCAAACAAAATATGAAATGAAAACTATATTAAATTATTTACATCAAAAATTTGACATTTAAGTATGCAAATACGTTGAAAGCCGTTTGGATTTGAAAGTAGTCGTATCCATCGCATACGACTTTCATAATATTAGTTTGAAATACAATACGATACAAATACTATTTGAGATACGATGCGGAGTTCGAATTTCATAATTGGGGTGATTGTTTCATCACCTCCGTATAGTGCGAAGAAAAATAATTCTCCGGGTGTAGCCAACTGTCCTCCTCCTGGAAAATTTGAACACATACTCTGCCAATTTTGAGTTTTTCTCCAGAGTGGAAATAAACTTCATTTTTGCAATATTGAAGGGCGCTGACGTAGTGTCACACCCGGAAAATGCATCCAGGAATAAAATGTTTTTCAGCACTGCGTCTCCATGCTTTAAACTACTCGAAGAATATATCTTTTCAGCCGTGCTCCCTTTTGCCGGTTTGCAAACAAAAATTTTGCCATTTTTATGTCCGAGTGCGGTTAAAACGACCAGAATATCGATGTCCCCAGGGATTATGGCAACTGAGTAGTGGAGTGTAGATTCTTCTATCGCTGTAGTGGTAATCATGGAATCAGCGTCTCCTAATGCCTGCTTAACTTCATAACCGGGACCACCAAATTTCTTTATTTCGACTATTGCGTTGTCGACTCAAGCTTTAAAGCATATCCAATGGGGTATATGCACAAATGACAGGATAGAAAACAAAAATTTACGATGCCTTATTTAAGGAGTCTGACTGATTATGCGTCAAAGCAAGGCATACATTTAAGCCCACAATTATGCAAAACGGATTTTGAAGAAACACAAATAAATAGTTTGCCAAAAGGATGTAGATTCATTTATTCCAGTCAATCTATCGAAGTGTCAAAAAAAAATATGTGAGTGCCGGGACTCACGGTTAAAAATGTGTAAACATCAACGTTTGTGCAAGTGCCTGATTTTTGTTACTGAACGTCATCAAAAGAAACATATTGAATAATTAACACTACATTACCCATATGTAAGCAGTGCTTAAAAAGCTTAGTGTTGAAAGAACGGAACCAAAAACCCAGTGGGGGAACCGCTGTAACGAAATTTCCAAGCACTAAAAGGCTGGTGGTGAAGTGTCCAACGAAACTTATGAAACTCCATATTTCCATCCAGTAAAACTTACAAAAAGTTCAATCTTAATTTTATACTGAACGAACCTCAAATGAATGTCACTATGAGATAGCCGGCGAATTATATATCTTGAGTTTTTAGAATATTTAGTTGCAGTTGTTGTCAGTGGAAATCACCAAAATCGCAGTTTCAATCGATTGACACCATCAATCGCCTATGGAATTGGACGCTGTGATTTTTAATGAATGTTAACTTTGTGCAAGTACAAAAGTAGCCGATAACTCTGCAATTTGTTCAACCTCAGCTACTTTGTATATCCCAGCCACCTACGTCCCTCGCCAATGTGCCTACAAATTGCAAGAAGAAATTGCATCGTTTAAAAGCAGTATAATGTAAACGTAGAATTTAAGTTCAGATTTGTATCACTGAACGCACCCGATATCCTACCATACCTACAGCCATTGATCTACTATACCTACAGTCAATTGTCACAATCCCTACAGCTGACTATTATTATTTTTGTTTTGATTTTGTTTTCTTTTTAATTACTAACTAGTGTCGCGTCCATTTTGTTCGGGGAATAATTAGAAATTAAAGAAAAAAA
Organism: Leucozona laternaria; assembly: GCA_932273885.2. NCBI lineage: Eukaryota > Metazoa > Arthropoda > Insecta > Diptera > Syrphidae > Leucozona > Leucozona laternaria. The sequence goes on from OW026366.1 coordinate 42,282,085, forward strand.
TATAAAAATATAAGTGTTAAAATGATAAAATCATCGGTCTCGCTAAAAACGATTTGCTTTCGTCGTTGGCAAAAACAATATAAATGAGTGTTCGCGATAAAATCAATTTGTTTTGGTCGGGGCAAATCATATTTCGTAACGTAACGTGCTACAACGTAAAGTGCACGACGTAACGTTGCACACGAACGTTCACGTTTTTTTGATGTGTAAACATCTATCCCGGCGGTAGAGTGAAAAAAAAAACGTGAACGTTCGTGTGCAACGTTACGTCGTGCAACATTACGGTGTGCAACGTTACGATCTGCATACTAGGATGGGTGCGTTCAGTGAAAAAAATCTTAAGATCCCCTTCAAGCTAAAACAAGTCCGTTTTGGATCCGCGCACGTTGATGTTTACACATATTAACCGTGAGTCCCGGCACTCACACAATTTTTTCACTCTACCGCCAGCATAGATGTTTACACATCAAAAATCTGTGTAACAAATTAAGTACGGCCTGATCCGAACTTTTCGTTGAAAATTAGGCAAATAGGCGCACTATCTTTTTTATCACCGCATTCCTCCTGCCTTTATTAAATTAAAGGAAGGTTAGGTTAGGTTAGGTTAGGTTAGGTTAGGAGGGGTGAAAATACGGCGAGTCGCCTCATCGCACTCGGATCTCAATGGATCCATTGTGGTCCCCAGGAAAAAGTTGAGGTGAAGGAAGAGGATGGGTGGGAAGGAGTTAGAGGAGTTTAGATGTATGAAGGGCCTCCTTGAACCAACCCGAACATTGAATAAATTTCAGGATGTTTCTTAGTGGCAAAAACGAGATGTCGCTCAGTTCGTCAAAGAAGTAATCTCCGAGGGCCATTTTTCTAGTTCTTACTAAGCTGGGGCATTCACAAAGGAAGTGATAGGAGCCCTCCTCCGCCTCTTCATCTTGACACCCTCTGCACAAGTCGGATGAGCTGATGCCCATTCTGCGCATGTGGGTTCCCATTGAGTAGTGACCCGTTAGAATTCCAACCAAAAGGGATAGTTGAGGTCTGCTTAGTTTGAGAAGGAAGTCTGTTTTTTTCATTGAGATGTCTGGCCATAAATTCCTCGAGACCCGACAAGTATCAAGAGCTGACCATCTATCGTTTGCGGCTTCGAGGAAACATTTGTGAATTTTGCCCTTTTCTTGTTCTAGTGGCATAGAAACGGAAGAATCAGTCTAGCTTGGATCAAGAGAAGATCCTATTTTGGCCAGTTTATCCGCCATTTCGTTTCCATATATGTCACGATGCCCTGGGACCCATCGAAGGGTAACTGTATTTGATGCATTGAGTAGTTTTAACTCATTTCGGCAACATTTTACCAGTTTAAACTTTGTGACAATTGAAGCAATTGATTTAATTGCCGCCTGACTAATCGCCTCGTAAATTGCAAGCACTTCCGCTTGGAAGACACTGCAAAAACCTGGAAGTTTTATTGATCTATTTATGGGTGGGTTATCTGAGAAGATGCCTGACCCTACCCCATCAACCATCTTGGAACCATCTGTAAAAACCGAAACATGATTAGTGTTTATGACCTGGTTAGCCGCCCAGAGATCCCTTGAGGGTACATCTGTTAAGGCCACTGTGTTGAAATCAATGTGTGGTGCAGTATAGTCCGTTTGAATGTCTTTGTCCATGAAAGTCATTATGGTTTTGTGCCCAAAATGGCCTCCTACCCACTTATTACATTGGTTAAGTCTTAAAGCACTGTTGGCCGCCACTTCCTTCGTAAATAAATCAAGTAGGGCTAGTGAAAGAAACGTGTCCAAGGCTGCGGTACGAGTAGTTTTCATGGCACAAGTAGTTCCAATACATGCGAGTCTTTGAATTTTTGTTATAGTTTTTAGATTGGTTGCCTTTTCTAGGGCTGGCCACCAAACCAGACATGCGTACGTCAAAATTGGCCTTATTATGGCTGTGTACATCCAATGACTGGTTCTGGGGCTGGGACCCCATCTTTTTCCAAAAATTCGACTACAGGTATAGAAGTCTACTGAGGCTTTCCTCTTTCGTTCTTTTATATTTTCTTTCCAATTTAACTTACGGTCTATTACCAAACCAAGATATTTTGCCATACCAGTGATCTGGAGCGGAGTCCCATTTATGGTGGGAGGATCTATGTTCGGAATATCATGTTTTCTTGTAAACAAAACTAGTTCTGTCTTAAGTGGGTTGACATTTCGTCCGAAATTACTGGCCCAATTACTGAGCTTGTGAAGAGATGTTTGTAAAAGCTCACACAGTGTAGGTATAAATTTACCTGATGCCATTATCACGATGTCGTCGGCGTAAGCAACGACCTTCACACCGCTTAAACTGAGTTTAACTAGAATCTCATTCTCATCTCATCAAATTAAAGGAAGCTATGCCAATTGACACAGAGCCGATCATGGACTGGTTGGTGGGAGTATTATGCCGATGGTAAAAATGGTAAAGCTAAAGACGGCAAGTTAGGAATCGAGCTGGCTGATGGAGAAACTAATTGCTTGAAACCCTAGTCAATCCAAGGCTGTTGCCTCACCTTGATTACGAGTAAAATAACTCGTATAATTCAAAGACTTTTCGGAATAAATTTGTCTTATTATGTGAACACATTTCAAATAGTCATTTAAAAAGATGAGTTTGCAACTATTTTGTTATTTGATGTTCATAAGTTTACGTTCAACTTTTTAAGCGCTTTCTTTTAGGTTACGAAAATATATTATGTTTTCATTAAAAATTCTAATCAACGCAGGCAGACTTTGCCCAACCACATCGGATGTTTGTATATTCCAATACAAATTTTCCATTAGTTTGTGTTCAAATATGGCGACCATGACTGGCGTGCGTGCTACCACCTATTTAACACTCAAAACCATATTCATAATAAATAATATCCTCCACTGAGATATTAGCAGATAGTCTGCCAATAGCATGTGGCATAAACTATGAACATTAGAATCTCCTCAAATACATAAATATTACGGCTGAATTCGAATCAAAGCACTGAATTTGTGTGCTCATAATATAAGTCATAAATATTTATAAGCATTCCATAAACTATAACCTGGCTCTTAGTAAGATTTAGAACACGCATAGTGTTCTCGCCGAATCATCATTTAATTTCTCATTAAGCAAACTATTGGAAATTAGTGCATTTTCCAAAGCGAACGTTAAATCCACAATTATAGCTGTAGCAGGAGATTAAAATCGAAACGGCCAACAAATCTTCAGAAGGAATTACATTTAACTTCGCCGGTTTACCAGGTTCGAAGTTGAAGGAGCTACGATATGGCAAAAGGCCTTGTCCTTCCATTATGTTGAATGCCCTCTTCATATTTCGTGTTATGGTATGCCATGCAGTGCGCACTAGTGTATTGACAAGTGAAAATTATTTCTCCTTCATCATAAGTGGAAGCCATTCATTATGCAATGCGTTTATTTGTCAAGCTGCAAAGAACAGTAAAATCTGTCAAGTTATATTAATGGGTGCAGATAAAGTGGCAGCAACAGAGAACAGAAATGCAATGTGCATGGAACGGAGGGGAGGGGGCTATTATCATGGGATGTGAGCAGCCATTTGTAAAATATAGGTACATATTATTATTATTGAACAAAACATATTGCTTTAAGAGATTTTTGAGACACAAACCATCACTTGCCCTTAGTATGTCGGTTTGTTTGTCGTTCACGCTAAAGCCTCCTCCACCATTCATTCAAATAAGAACACAGCTTGGAGATTTGTATTGTAGATAAACTTCAACAAATTGTTTTAAATCTATCAAAGTTTACTCGCTCAACTTTTGATATTCCAAAGTTGAGAGCATCCGAAATTGGTCAAATTAAGCATCATGCTGAACTTCCCGAAATACTAGACTTTACTTACCAAACTTGAAATTTTTCCTCATTTCTGTCAATATACATAATCCTCCACCCATTCCTTCACAGATAATTTTTGGAATTTGTGAACCTTCAGTGCTTCAGTCTTCGCGGAAAGTATAGACAAGACAGTTGTGCACATGAGTTCGGAAGTCATCCCTTAGGGGAAAGGAGTCAAAGCCATTTTTTCATGAGCAAAATGAAACAACGCTGTCTGTTTGCCGACAAATTAGTTTTAGTAACGTTGAGTTATAACTTGAATTGGAGGATCGGCCGATGTTCTTCCTACAATGTGCGTTGGAGAAGAACTGCATGGCTGCAAAAGCGTTCCATATCCATAAATTCAATTCTTACTTTTATTGATGATACGGAGGTTGCTAAAATTCATGGAAGGTGTAATCAATGCAAGAAACACAGATTTCAGGCCCTCCAATCCGAAGAACTTGCGGGAGTGGCCAATGATAATTTACCTGAGTTGATACAATATTTGGTATTTTATTTTACAGCCGCAGGGAAGTATTTTCTGTTTTTCATATTTTCGACGTACATGGCAAACAAGTAGCTCAGGACAGGAGTCAAGACAACAGGGCGTATGTCTGTTTGGAAGCCAATCAATGCCTGCCAGGGCAAAGCGAAAATACGCGTATGCCAACTTTGGAGATCGAGGTAGGGCAGGACGGGGCACAGAGGATAGCCGGGTCTCGTTCGACTGGAGGACTTTCTGTTATAAACGATTTAGCCAAACAGTTAAATGAAATAATTAAAGCGCCCATTTACCTCCTCAGTTGATTATTGTCTTTCGTGTGTGCAAGTAATCTGCGGTTAAATACTCTTTTTTAAGGTAAGTTTATAAAAAAAAGGTATAAAAGTTTATGTATTTACAATTGAAAGGCTTTGCAAATAAGAATGTTATGTTTTTATATCGAAAACAGTAAGTTTAGTGGTGCTGTGTGCAATTTTAGTTTTGCGATATCAAAAACGTTGATATCATTTTTTTAAAGGCATTCGTATTGGGTCACAGAGGACTAAGGCGGTCCCTTATAAATTTTGTTGCAGATGGTACGCAACTACATTTAAAAGAAACCAGAGGCAACCTGGACCCTCAAAAGTATAAAAAAGCAGTACCAGCTGTCAATTCAAAAGATTTATCAATCAATGCGCAGCCAAGAGACGGGTTAAAAGTAATAAGGTGAGCGGACCTCGAAATGAATACTTTTAAATCAGTTTTTAACGCGGATCAATAACAAGAACTTGTTGCTCACTTACTGAATATGGAGACAACATTTTATGGGTCAAATCCTCGTGATGTTCGGAAGCATGGCTTTGAACTGGCTGAGAAAATGGAAAATTCCCACGGTTTTAATAAACAGGAAGATGTCGCTGGATTGGCTTTCAAATTTTCAACGGCGAAATCCCCAAATTGCATTCAGAGTCAGGGAACCAGAGGCAACAAGTGTGGCCTTTAATAGGGTTCAAGTTAGTAAATTCTTTAAGATTTTAAAAGAAGTGTTGGAGAAGTACGAAATTCAGCCAGACCAAGTTTTTAACGCGGATGAGACATTAGTTACTACACAATAAACGCAAGTCTCAAACTCAATACCCCGAAGAATTGACAAGTTCTCCGTTCAAGAACCTTAAGGAAGTCAAACACCAAGAAAAACAACGGAAGGCTTCATTAGCAGCTGTCAAAAGGGCAGGTAAAATTGCAAAAAAAAACCTGTCACCAAGTGCAATCCAAGGCGCAGAAGCTCGAGATCATCTCAGGAAGACGATGATGACGGCAATCCTTGTTGTATTTATTGCACTGATACTTTTATTTATTAAAAGAAAAAGAAGGCTGGATACAATGTCATGCTTGTAAAAAGTGGGCATATGATGCTTGTGCTGGAGCAGAGCACGACGACAACTACATAACAGGCTTACATTGCATTAAAAGGCAGTTAAAAAAAGCATTTATTTACATATAACACCTAGATATTTATTTTTATGAAGTTAATTAAAGTTTCAAGTTATGTTTTGATTAAAAAGAATAAAATAAATACCTACATAGGTAAGAGTTTATCCATTCCCCAACGATGGGGCACAGGAGCAAAAAGCACTTTTTAAGCACTTTTAATAAAAAAAAATAAAAGTGCTACAGTTTAGATAGCTATTTTCAGCCTAATTGATGTTAAAATGTAAAGGTCTCTGGAGACCAAATTTGAGCCTTTTTTCTTTGTTCAATAAATTTTAATAAATCGGCAAACGTTAAGTGGTCTTCTGTGCTCCATCTTCCCCTACTTATTCTGATTACTTATTAGTAAGACGGTCTATTTATTTGCATTTTGCAAATAACAGCAAGCCCTAACTATTTCGTGTGCCCTATCTGGATTGCAGAACATAGTTCTAGCAAGACAAATGAACTTCGAGCACAGAATCACAATAGTGTTTTCGACACAACACTATCATCGATCATCATCCTCTAACCTACGAAAAAAAACGGAAACTTCTTTGTTCCACCACGCACATTTTGTCGACGTGAAAACATTTTCATCTCCAAATGGCCCAGCCCAACATCAATATAGATGAATTCGCAATTTGCAACAGTAATAGCCATCAAAAAGATGCTGTGAAAGCGGCTTTCGCATCTTTGCTATTGCTATTGGTTCATGGAGATTATACTTGATTATACTTTGTAATTATAAAACAAACTCCCTTCATTGGACAGAACCTTTAAAGCAACGTGTTAACCATCTAAAGCCCCGAAATATTTTATCAAGATAAGGGTTTGCCATTATGTTTTAAAAATGATTTCGGGCAAGTGGCCGCCGCGGCTGATTCGAATAAATTCCAGCCGAGAGGCCCAATTTTCAACAGATCCAATTGTTGCGCGCGATGGCGGATGGACTCATTGGGGTCTTCTTTGATACTCTGCTCCACAGTAGCAACAGCGTTTTCGCTGCGCACTGAGGATGCGCATTATCCATTAAAGTAAACGTGGTGCAAAACCGTGCGATGCGTGGCGCGAACCGAACCATCATTGCAAACGTTGTTCAGAAGTAAGTAAGTCTATTATTATATATTAAAAAAGAAAGGGAAAACTAAAAAATAAAAAAAAAAACAAAAAAAACCGCTTTTCACCAAACAGGTCAAAACGAGTTATGGTGTCAAAACGGCGCACTCTAGCGCTAATTGGGTCACGGAGCGAGTTTGCTCTGGGCCGCCATCTCTACCTACCTACCTAAGTCTATTCATTATGAAATGGCAAACCAAATTGAGCATAAATCAAGTGACAGCTGTCAAAAAGACCAACTTCAAAAAAAGTATTGCCAGATTGAAAACCACACGTCTAAAAAAAACATACTTTATTTGTTTTGAGCTTATTAATAGGTGGACAAAATTACTTAATTTGGTGTTGCAATATACTTTTCTCCGAGTATTCTTCAAATTTGAATCCAGCTGACAAAAGAAATTGAACTGAAATTTGTTTTGTTTATAAAAACTGCTTCTTCAATTTATACAGACCCAAAATTATCTCTTACCAAAATAACTTACCCTCTAAATTAGATTACATGGGAAAATCAAAACAAACTTAGAATTTCAAAGAAAAAAATAAAGGTTTTTTACATAAAAACCGAAACAATTAAAGAAAAAATCACAGAAAAGTCCTTTTTTTTTCAAAAACCAAGCATTTTTCAATGCAGAGTCTGCTGGAATTTAATCTTAGGCGTACGCTATAATCAAACATATCTTAATCTATTTAAATGCATAAATTGAAGAGCTCTCCTTTATATCTAATTGCATTTCGTATGCAATTAGTTAGGTACTGCTTTATCCACCGATCGATAAACAAACCACATTCGTTAACCGAAATCTACCTTCTTTAGCCATTAATAACACCAATTGCTTTACCCATAATAGAAACTGGACCAAATGGCAAGTGGGTTTTAATGTGTGGCCAGTTATTGAGTATTATAGCACGTTATGGGTCAAAGAAAAGGACACAAACCACAGGATTTTGTGTATAAGTATAGGTATTATTTCAATGGAAGACACATCTGGGGACCAACAACAAAAAGCCCCCACAATTAGTGAGTGGTCACTCAAAATACCGCTCATATACATAGGTATAATAGGACCAAACGTTTCCTTTGTCTTGTATGTTGAAGCCTGTGACTTTAACTAATTTATTTGTAGATACATATGTTAATATCTTAATACAAGAGGTTTTCCCAGTTCTCCCGGGAATTAAGACATTTCGAGAAAAATTTAATGTTCCTATGGTTGTTTAATTAAGCACGAAAATTAAACCAATAAACAATCGTATGTTGGCAAAGGCATATAATCATCAACAATGTTCTCAACCGCTCGTTTTAATTTTAACACCCTCAGCCTCAACAGTCTTTCTCATTTAGGAAATTTGAAAAGATTTTATTTCCTTCGAGCTGATGGATGATGCTTTTATGATATTTATTCATTGTATTCGTGATTTGCGTAAATTAAACAAATCAAATTTATGACTGTGTTTTAATTGATTGCTCTTTATGGCTGACAGTAATTCTTTGTTTAGCGACCTCTTCGTTGTTTTTTATCACCGATGGGATTAGAAACTATTTATTTCTTTTATGCCCTATCATAGCTTTTACTAGGCATTTACATTTCTTCTAACTGGAAAAAGTTTCATAATTTGCCCATGTGTCGCCCATTTGCGGTCATCTTCAGCGATAATTCCCATTTCTGGGTAAATGGGTACGTCAAAAAAACAAAATTGTCGAATTTGGGACGATACCAATCCACATGAGATCCAAGAGCGCCCAATACATCCCGAAAATGTTACTCTTTGGTGTGGATTTTTGGTAATCGATCCATATTTATTTAAGAATGACGTTGGCCAGGGAATCACATTCGGTCGCCTGAATTAGATGATAAATGGACACCAACGACATGTGGTTTCAACAGGACGGCGGACGGCCACATGGGAAATTCTTCACAAGCTATTCGAGGGTATGGTCATCTTACGTGGAGGTGACGTTAACTTGCCACCGAGATCGTGCGATTTGACTTTTTCTTGTAGGATTTTCTGAAGTTGTGGCGAATAAGCCACAAACCAAAGCGGCCCTCAAAGCAAACATAACCAAATTCCAGCCTTTTTTATACGCCAGCTTGATGGAAAATTGGACATTTGGGATGAGCGCCACCCACAGAAGCCGCGGCAGACATTTGAACGATATTATTTTCTATACATAATGGCATCGCTAGGCCTTTCAAACGAATAAAAAATGTCGATGATATCTCACACACACTTTGTTTTATTTAAATTTAAAGACAGGAAGCGCTTAGCGAAAGACCCTTTAGTTAAAGGTAGGCAGAAATTTATTTTTCTTGATTTTAATATTTTTTATTTCACATTTTCAGCGATGATAAATCTAAACGATACACGCGGCTCGCCACGAGATTGAGAAAAGCACTATTCAGCGATCAATTGCTCAAATTAAACTAGGATTTTTGACTATTTTTAATTTAATTCAAAATGAAGAAAAAATAAACTAGGTATCTACTTAATACAGAAAAAAAATATCTTACAATATTTTTCAATGTGTTATCATCATTCTAAAATTTTAATTGCTCTTGAGCATTAAATCGACTCGCTCCCAATTCATGCTTATGACGCGAGCAGTTCAGCAGTTACGTTATCGAGTTATATGAGAGTACTGATGGCGGGAGAATTTATAAATCAATCACTCGTGACTTGTGAGCATGAGCAAAAAAAATAAAAACACACAGCTAATAACTCGTGAGTGAGAGCATCTTATAAGTTCTCATTCGGAATTACACACTCACGAGCAGCTCATGAGTGAGTATTTCCGTAAACTGTTTTTTTTTTCATGGACCCATTCGGTTAATATTTTTTTTGTATAAAAAGGCTGAAAATAACTTCGCTTTAAGTGTTGAAGAAGGGTAGTCCCCAGTAGTTAAATGGATTTTAAAGTTAAAGTAGTATGTAGCTTGAAAATAATCCGAAACTTTAGTGGATTCGAACATCAATCGTTAGCGAATTTAAAAACTCGCATGAAGAATTTGTGAATTGAATTGGGCTTTGTCGGTGTGGAGTTTGTGACAGCTTCCTGAACTATTTACAACGTAAAACGTGCAGTGCTAGTAAAACTGTTAAGGTGAGTTCTTATCTAAGCAAGGTATCTTTTAATGACGCACCGAGTACTATACTAAGGAACATTTAGCTGCTAGCTAGCTAGGCCCTGGTACTCCATGACCTGTGGCGCCATTAATTATTTTTTAAACGACTATCCGTTACTCTCCAATTAATTGGTTAAAATCGTTTTTCATATATTGGTCACGTTCGGGTGGTAGTCGGTAGGCTATCTGAGATAGATTAGTATATATCTTATTGGCCGCGTTCGGGCAACTATACAAAGCTATCCGGATAGGTTTGTGTTGTCGTAATCCCTTGTTGAAAAACACCTGATGTCAGCTGATGCAACAACAACTCAAGCTATCTGAACATTTTTGGGATAGGTAGATAGCCTATCGGATAGTTGCCCGAACGCGGCCATTCGTTTTCGAACGACCAAAACCGGATAGGTAACATTTGCTGTGAAAAGCCAGAACAGCTAACAAAAGGTGAAACAATTGAGTTTTTAACGCGACAATTTGATTCACATATTATTGCAAATCTCGTTTGAATCATTAATTAATTATTCATTATTCCATGTGACATTGGTATTAATTTCAACTGTTATTTTTATATTTTCTTCTTTACACGAACAAAATTAGATGAGACACCACAAAGCAAAGTAAATAGTCGGCTGAAGGTCGTGGCTGTGATCAACTGTTCCTCAAATTTCGATCGGATTGTTTAGCATACCGAAAATTTAAGGATAGCTTAAGATTTGTTTTTGACAACCGCATAATTCTCCTATGGGATTACAACAACACAAACCAATCCGGATACCTTTGGATAGACAGCCGAACAGTCTTTCCAAAATCCTATTTTTGTTCTTTGATCTGCCGGAATGGGCCAAAAGTCATTTGTCTTTTGCATTTCTCTTGGCTTGACCCCCATACGTATGTAGGTAATTTTGTTTTCAATATCGTGTCCCAATCCGTTGACAATCCGTTGACAGAGCCATCTCTCATATGCCCATAATATTTGTTCGTGTGCAATTCTTGTTCGTCTTTTATATTTCACCTCGTAACAGCAAACAAAATAATTTCACTGTGATTGATCTTATGTGCCATTTTTTTAAATATATGAACAAAAATATTGGTGCCAGGTTTTTATCATTTTACGGATCGGATTTGAGGTTGGTGTGGTGACGATGACAACATAGCAGCAGAAGATAGCACATGGTATTCGTTTCGGAAAAAAATCCAAACGAAAAGGGATAAAGCACTCATGCATGAAATAAAATCACGAACTGTACGGGGCGTATCTACGGGTACACATCCAGAATCCATTATCCAGATTTTCTGAAGTATTTTTTTTTATTTTTGTTCTGAAGCCAAGATTTAATTTTATTCGGCTGGAAGCTTTCAATATTACAGCTTCATCCCGGCGCAGTGTCGCGAAACATTAGTTGTTTAAAATAAGAAAGTATTTTGTCAGATGTGTACGACCTACTACAGACGAAGTTCCTACGTGAACCATACTTGTATATTCGTCCTCTTCCGTATATTTGCATATACCAATTTAAAAATAATTCCAACACAAAGAATATTGCCGGGAGTGAACATAAATCAACGCTGGAGATGATGGCTCTGGCTGCAATGGAATGCTTTACCTGGCTGCGTTTGCAGCTGGTTGATCAACTAGCAGAATAGTTGAACTTGTAATGGTTTTGCAATGGGTGCAATCGGTCCAAATAAGAAGCATTGTTTTGTAGTGCGGTACGCTTTTCTTAGCTATACCATGGATATGATTCACACTGATTGAAAAATAATAGTTGGAGGTACTTTGTCTACAGTATGTATAACAAGGAAGAATGTTAAGAAAACATTTGGAACTAGAAAGTTTCCCATAAATGAGGTGCATTAAAAAAAAATATTGCTACTTTTAAAAATGGTCCTGGTAAATTGAGGTGACGTGAAATAACGCCTTACGAAATATATAGCCTTATATGGCTTTATCTCCATTTTTAAGTGGAAATAAGGCCCCACAAGTCATGTGGCTTGCTTCACTATAGGATTTGGAGTAGGTGCGAGGTTGGTTATATGCAAAGTATTGTTTGGATTTAAAGAAACCTCACTGTTTGAAGCAAATTCAAAACAAACCCCATTATATACCCACTTCAAAATAACAATTTGCTTGAAACAGTGAGGTTTCTTTTAATCCAAAAAAAATTTGAATATAACCAATTTCGCAGCTACTCCAAGTCTGTTGAAATAATAAGAATACTTGTTACTTTAATCACCTTCATAATTCGATATTGTTATGTTAGATTGGAAAAGCTTTTAATATTTATTAATTTTATGTTTTATCATTCTATTCAAAACCCTGTTGTAATAAACACATTTATATAAAATATATTTCCTGTGTTTGCATTAAATCTCAAGAGGTTATGGGATCAAGCGTGATTTAAACAGGATTATAATTAAAATGTGTTGGGTTCAAAGCATTAGTTGTTTTTCCCCAGAAGCTGAAATATTTACATTCGTTGTAAAAATGGATGCAGACAGAAATGTTGGAATCGAGATGGAAAAATTGCGTGGTAGCGAAAACTATCATACTTGGAAATTTGCTATGCAGAGTATTCTAGAGCTGACCGATCTTCATAAATGAAGCTCCAGTTACTGAAAAGCATGAAGCAAAGCTCAGTAAGGCAAAGGCAACAATTGTTCTTAGTATAAACGAATCGTTATACCTTCATATTCAGAATGAATTATCTGGATCTGCAATATGGACAAAATTGGAAACGCTCTATGAAGACAATGGACTATCAAGAAAAGTTGCACTGCTAAGAAAACTTATATCCCTTCGTTTAGAAAATTGTGATACCATCACCGAGTACCTAAATGAAATTATAGGCACGTCTAATAAATTAGGAAGCATTAAATTTCCTATACCTGGAGAATGGATTTGTGCTATAATGCTTGCAAGTTTAACAGATGATTTCAAACCTTTTGTAATGGGTATCGAAAGTAGTGGAAAGGATATAACTGGCGAAGATATAAAATCAAAACTACTGGATTTTGATTACCAGAAGAATAAGCAGGAAAATGCTTTCTTTGGAGCTAAAAAGAAGGTTAACAAGACAAGTTACACAAAATCAAATTTTCGATGTTACGAATGCAACAAAAAGGGACATCTAGCTACAAAAAGAAGTCATTCAAGAAGTATGAGGCAGAAAATGCTTTCAATACTTTCAATGGATCATATAGCTTAGCTCAAAGCTCGAATGATTGCTATATCGACAGCAGGGCTTCACAACACATGACATTCAACAAGAGCTTATTATCAAATGTAGAGTTGAAAAATCATCAATTGAAGATATAGTTTTGGCCTTAAGGTAGCCCTAAACGACGAACATGTTCGCCGAACTTGTTCGTTTGCCTTATCCCCTACACGGCGAGCACATTTGGCCAACATTCATTTCGTTCTGATTCTTCAAAGAATAAACATCGATAAAATCGCGGCTGACTGTGGCTGACGTGATATGCACTCAACGACGTGTACAGCAAAAATGAGGTTTGCTCGCGAACATGGCCCTACACGGTGAACATCGAATCGAAATTTTTCTCCAACAGCGAACCGTTCGCCAACCAGCCCCTACACGACGAGAATATAGAGAGCACGAACAAGTTCGGCGAGCATGTTCGTCGTTTAGGGCTACCTTTACCCATGTCCTTCATTTTGAAATCATGGCTAAGAGATATCTTCAATCGATCGCTCGTTTCAATCTTTTTTTAAAAAAAATGAGCAAATCATCAACATAAACACAAAGGATGAGTTCTTTATCTTGAGAGCAGTAGACAGAAGGATCGACTTTCAATTGAATGAGACCAAACTTCTTCAAAGAAGCATCTAATTTTATATTCCACTGACGACTGTTTTGCTTGAGACCGTAAATTGATTTATTTAATTTGCATACGCGACCGCTTCCATCATCGCATCCTTCGTCGTCTTAGGCCAATAATACCGCAACTAAAATTAGGCACACCGAACACATCAACAGTTGTGGTCCGTTCTGTTTCTAGCAATAGTTAAGCATTGTTAACTATAGTTAACTTAATTATCGTTCCCTTAAATAAACAAACAAAGTTACGATTTTTTCTAAATTAATTTTGAATTGTCAAATAGTTACGACTTGTAGCTATATGCAACTCGTGCACATGATTGGTTTGTTCGGGTACTTTCTGGACTCAAAATGACAATCTGTTAAATTTTGAGGTACAAATTTTGAGATAAAAGAACACGAACGCTTTGAACCAAAAATATTGCCCACTTTTTTTTAAACGTCAAAAAAAAAGTAAATAAAAAAGAGCCCCATAGCGAAAAAAAGTAAACAAAGTGACAAAATTGGAATTACAGTTGTAATTTTACATTTTTTATTAAATTTTATAATGAGAAAAAAAAAAACAAAATAAGTGGAAGCAATTCAATTTAATTAAAAACAAAATCGTAATTTAAGCAAAATTAAATTAAAAAAAAACTTATTTAAATTCCACAAAAATAAAATTTCTTTAATTAAATATTTTAAATTCAATACAATACCTACGCAAAGCACTGCACAATACATGGCAAATACAGGTTTTGAATTGATATTCTTCTTTAAAACAATTATGTTGGGAATTATTTCATTAAATTAAAACAAAATTCACTTCCACACATAAAAATAAAACCTAAAGTAAATGAGAAAGGAGAATTTGCAGTGCAAAAATATTTGATTTTAAGCACAATACACAATTCAGAAAATGTGTACATGGCTATGGTGTTGTTACCATCAATATGCCATGATTTGAATATTCCGGAAAATTTCGCCGCCTGCTCTAGCAGTAGCCTAATTTTGGACACTCCAACTGCAGCTGATTTATTAATTCCCCGAGTGACTCCAGTGACTTCAGTGACTCAAAATACTGAAGCACCAAATACTCACTGTACAGTGGCAGCAACAAAATATTTTATTGGCGTCTTTAAAGTTAAAAATTTTATGTTAGAGATACGCCTCTTAAAAGCAAAAGACTGTGGGAGATAATGTGTGAGGAAACGGCAAAAAACTTTTTTTTTTTTTTTTTTGCAGTGTAGCCTGAAAATCATTTAATTTTAATAATAAGGTCTTAATGTAACATGATTAGCTTTGATTATAACGACGAATTCGAAGAAATTTTTTAAAAGGCCACAACATTACCCCTATTTGCCAAGTCTAAAATATAAAAGAACTCAAATCGACGGAAAGTGAAGGCGACGAGTTATCTGAAATTGATAACATTGTCAACGAGCCCCAGCCAGAGGGAGGAAACATGCACCCGAGGTTCATATTTTAGATGAGATTAAGTTGCTGAGAGAGGAGCGCAAGGAAAGATAGGAAGAAAAAAGGTATAATGGAAAATCATGGAACTTCTGAATACACAAATCGATGAGACCAAGAAAGGAAGAGAGATGTTTTAGAACTTGATGTAGAAATTTTTGTTAAAAAACTGTGAGATTAGCTTTGCCAAGAAGTAAAAGATAAAATGAAATAAAAAACAAGTTCGTTTTATAATTTAAAAAGTGTTCAAACCATAAAATAATGTGTTAATTGTTTAAATAAAAATCTGTATGCAGAAACATCTAGTGTAGCTTCGACTGTGTGGCACGTAGCGCCGTCCTGTTGAAGCCAAATGTTGCCAATATCCTCTTCTTCTATTTTTGTGAACAAATATTCGTTCAACATGGCGCGATAACGATCGCCATTGACTGTAACGGCCACTCCTTGCTCATTTTCGAAAAATGGCTCAATTATGCCTCTGGACCAAAATCCGCACCAAACAGTGACTCGTTTTGGGTGTATCGGCTTTTCAATGTATGCGTGCGGGTTTTCTGTGCCCCAAATGCGACAATTTTGCTTGTTTACTACCCGCCAAGATCAAAATGAGCTTCATCTGAAAAGATGATTTTTTTTGGCAAAATCGGCATCTTCTCTAAGTCGATCGCATAGGCCCACTTAGCGAAGCGTATACACAACCATATGCGTTCAGCGGAAGGATGAAACTAATTATCTGTCAAATCAGACATGAGCTTAGTGTTACCATTCACGAAATAAGCACTAGTTGAAAAAAAAAACGTTAGATGGCGGACCCTTTACTAACATCATCGTATTTGTTTTTAAATTGCTCCAATAAACTAAGAGCAGCTACAATTTTTATTTGGTTATTTATTTGAGGAATTGCAAATGAAGTTTATTTTTCGTCAATATTCGCTTGACAGATCAACAATATCTAACGGTATGTTGCTGTTAAATGAAATTGTAATCTTAACAATGTCTTACAATGACACTTCCAACAGTTTTGTTTTGACATAACAGCATTAGCTATTGTTAGAAAAAGAACGTAAAACTGAAATATTCTCCGTTGAGCGCACAGGACGAACACCGGAATATGTTCGGTTATCAATCAGCAACCTAGTCTCTAATTTTCTTCACAAAATTTAGTACATCGGCTGCAGTTGGTACATTATTCCCAATGAAATTAAGTAAAAATTAAAATTAGCACTGCACAACATCCACTTTGAAGGTAACGTTTCAATATTTCCCAAGATTTTTGAGGCGCGTTCCACTTTGTAGCGCGGAAATATATTACTGAGTTTCTATCAATATTTTGAGCGCATTAGAGCTGTCAGTGTCAAAATAATACATGATTAAAAAGAAACCAACAGTGAGTAACTAAGTCCCCATCATAGATACACCATATAAAGATAATAATCTCGGCTGTCATCCGAGTTTGCCCACAAGCTAATTCAGGGGAAATTCAGGAGAAACACGCACACATATGCAGAATTCGTCCATTCACCACCATTTATTTGCACACATAGACAGAATTCCTCCATTCACCACCAAAATGTCGGTTATTTTAAAAATATCATGAGTATGTTCAAAAAGTATAATAAATTCAGCAACGAGTTATCAAGTGCTAACGCGACCTTATATGGATAAGTTTATTGAAACAGATTTTGAAAGTGAAAATTTATAATAGATTTAAGTATATTCAATTGTCTTTTGTTTTTTAATCTCAATTTATTGAAACAAACAGTGAATATGATGAAAAAAAAAAATAATATAAGAATGAGAAATCAGAGAATCAACGCTGCTGTGGTAAGACAATTTTAGGTGTGTTTTTTTGCAAGCCCAGAGGCAATTAGTCGAAAAAAACAACGTCGGGGCTAAAGGTAGAACTAAATAGAATAGTCGGAAGACCACGCAAGTGGTCGTACGAAACCGAGTGAATACAAAGAATTCATATGTTGTGCCAATAATTGCGATTTGGTACTGTGAAGAGCGCTCATAGACCGCTCATTCGTAAGTGGTTGGATGCAAAAAACAATTTGGCGCATGGTGCTTATTTTTTGACTTTTTTTTTCTGATTGATGAATGAGTGAAGTAAAATGTTAAGTTTTCTTTTAATCAATTTATATCACTCTCTGCTGTGAAAATTGACATTAGCCGTGTTTTTTTGCAAGCCCGGGGAGATTTTGTTGGAAAAAACGACATCTGGGATTAGCGACGCCATTACAGAAACAAAATGGAGTTTCCATACAAACTATCGATAACAAGTATGCAATTCACGCCGGTAACACAGTTTTTCTCCGTGCTTAAGTTAAGCCCCGAGAATTCTCCGCGCTTAGCTAAGCCCGAAGGGGATTAGTTGTTGTTGCATTTAACATGTAAATTGCAGGACAAGGCTTCGTTTTTTTCGATCGATTTCCTCGGGGCTTGCAAGAAAACACGGCTATTGAACAAATTTTTTGTTTTCTTACTTTCAACCACTTAAGTGCATTATGGATGACTTGTGAAATTGACATTTCGGACAGAAAAACACAGTTCAGCAAAATGTCATTATGAGAGTAAAAGAATGAAGGCCAAACATGGTGTCATTCACGAAAATACGAAATGCTTCTTTTTAAATAAAGAGTGGGTCATGTTTGGCCACTGATTTTTGACATTTCTTTTTGTATTCCTTGTTTATTAAACAAGTCGCTTCATTTATTTCTGTTGTTTGTAGAGCGCACATGTATACCTGTATGGTTGTTAATATAAATACATATATGTATATAGATAGCATTGAACATTTTAATAACAAATCAAACTAAAGGGAAATTCCAAATTTGAGTCAAGATTTAAAAATCAATGTGTAGCAGTGCACCACTCAGAAAATGAATTTTCAAAAAAAGTTTAAAGAAGTTTCATTACTCCAAAGTCGTCGTGTAATAACGGACTAAGCATCATTAAATTTGTGTTTCTTTCAACACAACCCGATATCCCACCTAACATCCCCCATTTTCATGGTGAAAAGCTGGTGAGTTGGAATTTTTTCAAAGATGGCTGCGTTATTTGCACATACAAAATGGCCGATCTAGCAAAACAGAACAAACCCACCCCATTAAATTGTTGTTGCGATTCACATCTATTCATCGACACGGGATGAAATTACAAATACAACAATGTAAACAAATGGGTTTTGGAGGGTGAAACGTACGAAAGATTGTCATCTTTATATGGTGTATCTATGATCTCGGCTGTCATCCGAGTTTGCCTACAAGCTATTTCAGGGGAAATTCAGGAGAAACACGCACACATATGCAGAATTCGTCCATTCACCACCGTTTATTTGCACACATAGACAGAATTCCTCCATTCACCACCAAAATGTCGGTTATTTTAAAAATATCATGAGTATGTTCAAAAAGTATAATAAATTCAGCAACGAGTTATCAAGTGCTAACGCGACCTTATATGGATAAGTTTGTGGAAACAAATTTTGAAAGTGAAAATTTATAATCGATTTAAGTATATTCGATTGTCTTTTGTTCTTAATCTCAATTTATTGAAACAAACAGTGAATATGATGAAAAAAAAAAATAATATAAGAATGAGAAATCAGAAAATCAACGCAGCTGTCGTAAGACAATTTTAGGCGTGTTTTTTTGCAAGCCCGGAGGAAATTAGTCGAAAAAAAATAAATTGGTACGAAACCGAGTGAATACAAAGAATTCATTGTTTTGCCCATAATTGCGATGTGGTACTGTTCGTCTAGTTTTCGTGTACTTTTGCCGTCGGACGTGAAGAGCGCTCATCGACCGCTCATTCGTAAGTGGTTGGATGCAAAAAACAATTTGGCGCATGGTGCTTATTTTTTTACTGTTTTTTCTGATTGATGAATGAGGGAAGTGAAATGTTAAGTTTTCTTTTAATCAATTTATATCACTCTGTGCTGTGAAAATTGACATTATCCGTGTTTTTTTGCAAGCCCGGGGAGATTTTGTTGGAAAAAACGACATCGGGGATTAGCGACGCCATTGCAGAAACAAAATGGAGTTTCCATACAAACTATCGATAACAAGTATGCAATTCACGCCGGTAACACAGTTTTTCTCCGTGCTTAAGCTAAGCGCCGAGAATTCTCCGCACTTAGCTAAGCCCGAAGGGGATTAGTTGTTGTTGCATTTAACATGTAAATTGCAGGACAAGACGTCGTTTTTTTTCGATCGATTTCCTCGGCGGTTGCAAAAAAACACGGCTATTGAACAAACTATTTGTTTTCTCACTTTCAACCACTTAAGTGCATTATGGATGACTTGTGAAATTGACGTTTCGGACAGAAAAACACAGTTCAGCAAAATGTCATTATGAGAGTAAAAGAATGAAGGCCAAACATGGTGTCATTCACGGCAATACGAAATACCTCTATTATACACGACTAGTTTTTAGTCATTACTTCTTTTTAAATAAGGAGTGGGTCATGTAGGTCGTAGGCCAAATTTTGGCTACTGATTTTTGACATTTCTTATTGTATTGCTTGTTTATTTAACAAGTCACTTAATTTTTGTCTGTTGGTTGTTAATATATATACGTATATGTATATAGAGAGCATTGAAAATTTTAATAACCAATCAAACTAAAGGGAAATTCCAAATTTTAGTCAAGATTTAAAAATCAATGTGCAGTAGCGCACGACTCACAAGATGAATTTTCAAAGTTTCATCACGCCAAAGTCGTCGTTTAATAGTGGACTTAGCATCATTAAATTTGTGTTTCTTTCAACACAACCCGATATCCCACCTTTCATCCCTCATTTTCATGGTGAAAAGCTGGTGAGTTGGAATTTTTTTAAAGATGGCTGCGTTATTTGCACATACAAAATGGTCGATCTAGCAAAACAGAACAAACCCACCCCATTAAATTGTTGTTGCAATTCACATCTATTCATCGACACGGGATGAAATTACAAATACAACAATGTAAACAAATGGGTTTTGGAGGGTGAAACGTACGAAAGATTGTCATCTTTATGTGATGTATCTATGCTTTTTACGTTTTGTTCGGAATCAAAAACACTCTATATGAAGATACCAATCTCGGCTGTCATCCGAGTTTGCCTACAAGCTCATATAGGGGAAATTCAGGAGAAACACGCACACATATGCAGTAAGCGTACATCCACCACGCTTTATTTGCACACACATGCAGTAAAAGTACATTCACCGCCAAAATGTCGGTTATTTACGAGTTTCAATGGGTATGTTCAAAAAGTATAATAAATTCAGCAACGAGTTATCAAGTGCTAACCCAACCTTATAAGCATAAGTTTGTGGAAACAAATTGAAAGTGAAAATTTATAATCAATTTAAGTATATTCGATTGTCTTTTGTCATTATTTGTTTTGTTTCTACGATTGTTTGGTATTGTATTTCGCTCTCGAATTACTGAAACAGACTCTGAACATGACAAAAAAAAAACGAATGAGAAACCAGAGAATCAACGCAACTGTTGTAAGACAACTTTAGACGTGTTTTTTTGCAGGAAGTGACTAGACATGCCAATTATAACAGTTTTTGTTTATAAAATTACTGTTTATGCGGCCCCGCAGGTCCAGGGTCCTCCGCCGGTGGGCATAATTCAATCACCTAAAGTTTTTTTTTTTAAGTAGTGCGAAGCGCGTAAACGTACGCCCGCTTTTAATGGCCAAAAATTGTTATAACTGTTATAAATTGGCATGTCTCGTTGCAAGCCTGGAGGAAATTGATCGAAAAAAACTATGTCGCGTCGGGGCTAAGGAATTTACATGTTAAATGCAACAACAACTAATCCCCTCCAGGCATAGCTAAGAGCACATAATTTTCGGGGCTAAACTGTTTTAACGGCGTTAATTGCATATGTACTTCTAATCAATAGTTTTTATGGAAACTCCATTTTTTTCTGTGATGGCGTCGATAGATAATCCCCAATATCATTTCTTTTTAACCAAATCCCTCCGGGCTTGCAAAAAAAAAACACTGCTTTTAAGAGCATTAAGGCTCTCCAAAACCAAAGCGAATACTTCAGAACGACGACGAAACTTTCGCCTGTCTTAATTTATATACATGGAGATTAATGGGAGCACCCACATTGGCGCGATGCGAATCTTCGAACTATATTCAGTCGTCGCATATTCGCGCGAAAGTTTCGCTTCGGTTTGGGACAGCCTTTTTGCTATGTATATGCGAAACCAATAGAAAACTATCGATGACCGAAATTTCAATGTATAAATTCTAACTTATCACGTTTTTTATTTTATTACAGACTTTTCTGTTAAATGCCAAAGATTTAAAAATCATTGTGTAACAGCGAACTACTTAATTTTCGTAGTGTAATAGCAGACTTAGCACCATTAAATCGGTGTTTTTTTCAACACATCCCGATATCCCACCTAACATCCGCCATTTTCATGTTGAAAAGCTGGTGAGTTGAAATTTTTTTAAAGATGGCTGCGTTATTTGCACATACAAAATGGTTGCTCTGGGAAAACAGAACAATCCCACCCCGTTAAATTGTTGTTGCAATTCACATCTATTCATGGACACAAAACGAAATTACAAAAACAACAATGTAACGAATGGGTTTTGGAGGGTGATACGTACGAAAGATTGGTATCTTCATATAGAGTGTTTTTGGTCCCCATCTTCAATTTTTTTTACTTTAATGTGTATTTTAAAGAAAAAAAAATCGAATATAGGGGCTTAGTTACTGCTGTATCTATACATGCATACGCATAGTGAGCACGTAAAAATAGCATGTACGTAACTTTTTGCCAGCTGTTCCAGCTCCAGGTCCAGCATTTTACTGTGTTCAAGCAGTTATTTGCTGTGCGCACGTATCCTGATCCTCGGTCTATTACGACGACGTGTATTGAATCGCTTCCTTCTAATGTTGCCTTTTAGTGGGAAATAACTTCACTCCAAAAAAGTGAAATTATTTCCCACTACTTAGGTGTGAAGTTTTTTCCCATGTGAAGTTATTACCCAGTGGAAGTTATTTCCGTGAACCATGTAGGAAGCGAACAAAAAAGTTAAATACATTTTTCTTGCAGGACAGACTAGTCTAGCAATACACCTACCCATAAAACACTGAAATACATCATGTACCTAAGTAACACAGTGAAGTCTAATTTGCATTAAAAATACAACATCGACATTTGATGTTTTTTTTTGTGTGCAAATTTCAGTCTACCATCGGGTTTTTGGTTTATGGGGGAATGAGTTGTCCTTCCAAAAAACATACAAAACACGTTTCTGCAATCACCTTAAAAATGCTGTAGCCTATAAAATAAAGGTATCCACTTTTTTACAAATAAAATCGAATACCTGCTCTTGTGGACCTATCTATCAAGTTTTTCTTTTTTTTTACACTATCAGTAGCTACTGGTGCATCGTGCAATTGCAATTTGCAATGCAAGCATATTTATAACTTTAGATATTTAATTTCTTTTCGGCTTTTGTCAACTTTATGAGATACTGGGAAATGTCAACACCGACTTAAAAAAATTTAAATCATGTCATTTTATTGGTGACCATAGATAGTTGGTTGGTAAAAAGAAAATGTGCGTTGTTAAATTTTCAAACCCTGTTTAAGGCGCGCCGCGCCAGTTATTGCTATCGTTGAAAACCGTAGGTATATACTTGAAAATTTTAATTATTAGTTTTGAGATATTTTAAAAAGTGAAGTCGTTACCTTATTATTTTGATACCAAGATAAAATTAGTGACCTGATTTATCATTTTAGTGAAACAAAAATTTATTCCGATAAAAAACGGCAAATTATCCAACTTATCATTTTTCTATCGGGGAATGTTGCTCCAATTACTTTAAATTCATAGAATGATATGGTATTATCCTTTTGAAAAAATATGGTGTTACCAACATTAATAAAATTAACAAATGAGTAAAAGAGATAAACACAAGAGAGGATTCAGTGAGTAAGGGTAGAAAAAAAAACATATTCTAAACAGGGGGAAGGTTGTTCGCTTGTTTTAAAATATATAAATCGCCAAAAAAAAAAAAAAAAAATAGTGTCGAGTGGAAAAATGAAAATATTTCCTTTATCTTTTAGTATTTTTATTGTTGTTACTATTAGAACAACATATTATATTGCACAATATTTCAAATACAGGCTGTTTTTTTTTTTGAGAGGTATAGAACTTTGAACTGGCATAAAACAAAGATGGTTTTATTAAATTGGCATGAAATTTACTTTATTCGAAAGATAATCTTCCGGCTATATAATTTAAATATGATTTCTGGCATATGACCGCCACGGCTGGCTCGGTAGTCTAATCTGTAGGTCCAATTTTCGATGACTTTTTCCAACATTTGTGGCGGTATATCGGCAATAACGCGGCGAATGTTGTCCTCAAAGTTGTCAATCGTTTCAGGCTTATCGGCGTAGACTACCGATTTAACATATCCTCACAGAAAATAGTCAAGCGGCGTAAAATCGTACGACTTTGGAGGCCGATTCACGGGTCCGTAACGTGAAATTGGCGCGCATTTGGCGTAAATATTTGTGTAGACCCAAAAAAATACGTAAGTTTGATCGTCCGAGGTGCAAAGGTGTGGACGAATTGGTTAATCAAGTTTATTCAATTTTTTTCCGTGCAAACTGAGCATTGACGCGTGGCACTCTAACCAAAAAATAATTCCGAAACAAGTTGAAATTTTCGGTGGAAATATTTGCGGCGAATAGAAAATTCAAGGCGCACATCGTAAATTTTTTATTGATCTGGGCGCGCCTTAACATTTAAAGTTTTAAACAACGAAATGGAAGCCGACGAATTGAAAATAAAAACGATCCAGTTCTTCAACAAATTTAATGAAAATTTAAAAAAATATACCGAAGTGGGAAGGAATATTTGAAGGCTTGATATTTATAAAAGCTTCTACCCATGGGGACGGTTGCTGAAGAAGGAGACTGACGAAGATTTGTATGAATCTGTTTATGGGAAACTCATGAAATATTATCGAGGAAGACAGTTCCCACATTGAATAACAAATAAAAATATATATGGATGTTCGAAGTAGATACTCTTTTTCTTCTCCTTTTTCACTACTAATACTCCAAAAGGTTTTGATTGGCTGTTCTGAGCAATGATTTCGGAGTGTTCTTCTGTTCCCAGTTTCTCAAAGGCTGTATATATTACACTTTTCCCATTTTCGATTGTTGTCGTAGGTAGCACTCCACTTAGTCCACTTGCCATGAAAGTTGCTTGCAAGTGGGTTTTCTAAAGTTAACTTTAGCCGTGTTTTATTGGTAATTTTATAGCCAGCGCAGTAAAATTTCCCTTGGCAAACAAAAACAAAAACAAAGAGTGTCAATAAATTGGCCAGTAAAAGCGAGTGGATACAAAAGTGGATATACATAGTTAGAACTTTGAAGATGAAGATGGCGCTCTTGAAAAGTATTCATGACTTGAACCTTAATGTTGTTTTTCACTCACAAAATGGATGTGATCTATGATATTTGTAGCAAACACAGCCAAAAGTTGCTAAAGCGTTTTATTAACACAGCCAAAGCGTTTTATTGGTACTTGATTATTGTGCTAGCTATAAATTACCAATATAACACAGCTTTATGTATGTTTGTTCTCCTAAACTGGCTTTTCAATAATTGTATGCAGTGTTGCCAAGTAGATGGGCAAATTCCTAAATGCAAAACTTGCGCAAATTATTCTAAGCAAACAGTTCCTAAATGCAAACATAAAAATTCCTGGAAAGCAGATTGTCCCAAAACGCAGTGGTTTTTTTTCTTGCGCAAATGTTAACGCATTTGTGCAGGTGTAAAAAATATCTTGCGCACTTCACTTACATTTGAATTTGTTTGGCTATGTAGTGTTAAATTTACTTTATTTGTTTTTTGAAGCAAATGGGAGAACAAAATGAAGAAAAGTTTGTAAAATTTTTAAAAACTGGACACATCAGGAGGTGAAATTGTTGTTAACAAGTCGATTAGCGCATGAGGAGGTTTTTTTACTCAGGTAAATGCAAAGATCAAGCGTAAAATCAAGAACTTTATGTATTTTGAACTAAAATTCATAAACAAGTTTTTTGTTTTATATTTGCATTATTTTGTTTTAAATTTGTGTTGTGGTGCAACAATTCACTAAGGTCCTTATTAAAATAATTTTAGTTTGGGAAGTCCATTATTTATTCCAGCAACAATCAACAAATATAGTAGATGTCCGTTCCGAAACGTCATATGCATGAATTGCAGACATATGCTTTAGGCATTTCAACTTGCTTCTTGCATTTGCTTTGCATGTGTTTTGCTTTGCAAATCTTGCGTTTAGGAATTTGGCCGATGTTTTCAGACATCTGCAATAATGATGAAAAAAACTGTAGATTTCTATAAAAAAAAAAATTATTTTATGAATATTTTAGATATATTAAAAAAACAAAAACAAGAAAAATAACTTAAAAATTCAATAAATATAAATTGAAATTAATTAGATCACAATGTTAATGTTATTAATTTAGATCACAATTTTTCATTATTAATATTTAAATCATTTAAATTATAATATTATTTTGACAGATGACTGTGTTCACTAACCTAATTTTATTTCATGATTAAAATAGAACTGAATGCTAACAAATATGACAGCATACAGTACCGATGAATTGTTGTAAAAAGAACAAAAAGAGAACAAAAGAAGAACGACACATTTTTGTAGGCACACAATGCCGACAAAATCTGCAGTGCAGATTTGTAGATTTCAAAAGTCTGAGAATAGTTGGAAAATATGCAAAATGCAGATAAATCTGCACTATTGGCAAGGCTGACTATCTCCTTTTTGTTTCCTTATTCTCACAAAATAAAAAGATCTTTCTTTACACAACACAATTCTCTTCTGTGCATTTCTGAGAACACATAGCGGTACGTTGTCGTTGAAAACGAAAGTGCTAAAAATTTTTTGATTTTAAAAATAATAACTTTGGTGTAGGGTGACTTAAGTGGCCATAAAAATATATCTGAGATTGGATATTTTATTTCTCTTTGCCACAAATAAAATTTTATAAAAAAATATTATCTTGCTCGTTTGAGAGATTAAACTGCGCAAGCCATATTTGGCTTGGTATGCAGCAAGGGGTTGAAAATAGTCACATTTTGTTAATTACATGTCTCTTCTTATTGTGAGCATGTTTTTATCGTTTTTTTGTATTGTTTAGTTTTTAGATTGAAATTCAGTTTGGATGGTGATATTCATGTCTTGTTGTCAACTTCCATCGTCCAGACATTACTGGAATAAGACGGTAGGGCAACAAATGATATATGAAACAATGACGAGAAATAGGTGGAAAACGCTAAAAATGTCAATTTAATATACTTTTAATTTAAATTTACTTAAACTCAAATCAAAAATGTTTTAGTTTTAAAACCTTTGTTGCATACGACGCCAAATTTGGCCTGGGGCCTCATCACGTAAAATGAAAACGATCGAACGATATCGTTTTGAAGATAGCTATCTTTATTTTTCTTTACTGATATGATAAAGATAGCAATGGTGGAAACGATATCGTCCGTTTGTTTTTATTTTACGTGATGAGGCCCCTGTATTCTTATTATTTAAACAAATAGTGTTTTTTTTAGTTTTATTAATAAAAAGTGTCTTAAAACAGCCCTTAGAAGCAATTTTAAAAATATTTTATTTTGTTTGTCTTTAAAAAAATAATTCTTGCAATAGAGGGTTAAGTAGACTATACAGCTAAATTTAGTTAAGAAACACAATGCGTTTGTTTGGGAGAACATTTATGATGGATTCCCATGTGAAATAAGAACTTGGACTTTCGTCTGTGCGACGTTACGAGGTCATACTTCACGATGTAGTACGTTACGTTACGAAAATCTGCATAGTAGGATGTTGGGTAGGTTCAGTGACAAAAATATGGAGATCCCCTTCAAGCAAGCTAGTCCGTTTTGGATCCGTGCACGTAGTCAACAACGTATGGACGACTTCGCATACGGCTCCAAATATGGATCCTCAAAACTGGCCTTGGACAAACGTTGATGTTTTCTGTTTACACACACTCACTCACAACATTTTTTTTTTTACCAATTACAATGACCTTTTAGTTGGCATACTTTTTTGCGAATATCCCACATATGAGGTGCTAAGTTTCCGGAGCCCGTATTTTCTACTTTCTAAATGAAACATATCTTGCTATGTTGACTGTAAATCTATTTCTGTTGTATATTGGATTCAATTTATATCCATCTATTGATGGTTGAGCAGAAAAAGAGGGTGGTACTGCCTTGCAATAGGTAGATATAGGTAGGTACTAACCGTCGATTTATTTGCCGATCACTGTTACTATACAGTTGGTTTCCTACTCTTTGGAGTTGGCTATAGAAACCGTATACTTTTATATATGTATAATTGTAACAGTTCAAAACTGGTTCCGGAAGAATGGCTAGTGGTATTGTTTAATGTTTATAGATTGATCGATATTTATTTTTTTTTCAGTGCATTGCAGGTATAGGTAAGGTATTGTACCCAACCTATACTTTATTCCTGTTGACTATGAAAAATGATCTGATATTTTGTTTATGAAGGATAATACTGGCAGCACCATCACCTACTTTGGCGAAATGTGCAACAACAATGAAAGGTATTGGTGCCCTATAGATGTACTTATATTGTGCGGCATTGCATTTATGGTAAAAAGACAATTGTCGATGTCGTACTCATCTCGTTCTTTATATACCTACCCACAGATTCGACTTTTATAAGATGGAGGTGCTATTCCAACGTTGTCATTAATTTTCATTCAAGGAAAGAGTAATGTGCCAAACTCTTCCGCTAAATAGATTGCTTCACGTTAATTGAATCGACAGTAGATTGGAAAGAGATGAATGTTGAACGATATTTTATAACTAATAGACAATCTCGCGAGAGTAACAAAAGGTACCTATCTATAGTATATATTTCACAGAATTCAAATTAAAGCGGGTGGAAATGGTAGGTAGATACGTTGAATGTTCTATGCAAGGTGATTCATATAAAATGCGACAGCTAAAGCTTATATGGGTTTGGGTCAAGAAACGGAAAAAAATCATATGGAGGGGGAGCCCTATTCCAACCGATTAGGTGCGCTAGACAAAACAAAATCGACATAAAATGAAAAAAAGAATCATTTTAAATCAACTGAACCACCTAAGATATTGTTTTGAAGCTTTTTTTTAAATATTTAAATTAATATTTTTTGATAACAAAATAGTACAGATAGGGCACAGTACGTAAATATAGGGAGTTGAAAGTGCCAGAAATTAAAAATGGCTGCTCCAGTGCCCAAAAAACTGCACGTCGCATTAGAAGAAACGACAACAAATACTAACAACCTTCAAGATGACAGAAGAAGGAAAAATTGAGAAGTAGATCACTTATGCCCGATTTCATAAAGGACTTTTAAACATTTAAGTCCATTTAGTGTTAAAATAGGGTTTTTGGGTTTCACCAAGTGCTTTTAAATTTAAAATGCTTTTAAACGCCCTTATAAACTAAAAGCTCATTTTGGTCTCTATACATTTTAAAAGTGGCATTTGTGAAGTGTAATGACAGATGTCAGCCAACACTTTGAAGTCACTTTTTATTTAATTTCTTGCTAATACAAATTATGAATAGGTCGATACAAAAAATATTGCTTGTGTGTAAATAATAATCTTTTGAGATTTTGTAATAATTGAATAATCATCTTCATCTGAGGATGAAATGAAGAGAGATAGTAAGAAGTCCAAGAATATTCCGAGTTCATAGGAATCCGTTCTCCGAATATTTTTTTTTGTAGTATTTTTTTCTACATGTAATGCTTTTTCACATGCATTTTGAATGTGAGAGGGAAACAGCCTATTTGTTTATCCAGGGATGTGAGGCAAATCCAATTTTAACTAAAATTTCCCTTAGATTTCCTTTTTTAAGATTGGTGAAACTGGGTATATTTAAAGGTTTGATAAAATTTAAGAGGACTTTAGATAAAAGGGTTTTTAGTGTTTTTTTTATGAAATTGGGCATTAATGCAGTAGATTACTAATTTATATTTATTTTATGCACTCGCAGTTTAGCAGTTTTTAGAATTATAAAGGGTGTTTGTTTTTTAGACGTGTGGTTTTCAAGAAGAAACAAAACGCATATTATTTAATGTTATGGCCAAGAATTTAGCTTTATTATAAAGATAAAGGTTTGCCATTATGTTTTAAATATGATTTTGGGCAAGTTGCCACCGCGGCTAGCGCGCGATGGCGGATGGACTCATTCGGGTCTTCTTCGGTACTCTGCTCCACAGCAGCAAAAGCGCCTTCGGTGCGCACTGTACGGCGTCTCTGAGGATGCGAATTATCCAATAGAGTAAACGTGGTGCGAAACCGATCCATAGTTGCTCGAATCTATGCGATTTTGAGATTATTGGACGCAGCGTGCGATGCGTCGCGCAAACGGAACCATTATTTTGGTAATAAATTTGCACGATTTGCAAACGTTGTTCAGGAGTAAGGCCGGTATTCACCGAACGCTCATAACTTAATAGGCCATAAACCTATTCACCAAGCAATAATAGTGAATATTAATGAGCGCTCATAAGACTTATGAGTGGTCCCGACCACTCGTAAGTTATGAGGGCTCTCATCAAAAAAATCCAAGTCCACATGTCAACTAACACATTGCTTGAGTTTTATTTTTGCAATTTCAATGTATTTAGATTGAAATTTCAGTGAAGAAACACGCCATTGAAATAATTAAAATGAAAATATGTAAATAAATGACATATGCAAAATTGCAATGAAAAGATCTTAAATTTTTTAAACAAAAAACAACTTCATTTCACAGTTTGGGCATGTCTGGTTGCGAGAGAGCGGCTTTCATTGGCCGAGTTCAACGCACATCTGAATATTCAGAATTCTGAATTTTTGAAGCTCTTGATTGGCCAGCTGTCAGAAAAAGTTCTGAAAATTCACATGACTTCTGACAGCTGGCCAATCAAGAGCTTCAAAAATTCAGAATTCTGAATATTCAGATGTGCGTTGAACTCGGCCATTTTCAGACTTCGAAAAATACTTATGAGTGGTTGGTGAATACCACAATTTTTTTTTCAAGTTATGAGCCTCATAAACTTAAGAGCCGTTTATGAGCGTTCGGTGAATACCAGCCTAAGTCTATTAATTATAAAATGGCAAACCAAACTGAGCATAAATCAAGTGACAGGTTTTAGAAAGACCACTTCCGAAAGAAGTATTGCCAGATTGAAAACCACAGGTCTAAAAAAAAACACTTTCGGCCATATTAATGTGACCAATAAACAGTAACTGTGCCTTAACAGTTGGACAAAAATTTGTAATAATCTTGTATTGGCTAGGCGGAGCACAATACGACGCTATAAGCGACATGCATGGCGTTAGTAAGAAAACAGTTTGTCGTTGTGTAGCTGAAGCCCGATTCACAATGCGACGAGGAAACGCGACTTTGAGCGTGAGGAGAAAAGCTGTCGTCTTTTCCTATACTCTGTCCAACAAAATAGGCAGTACACGTCTTTTGGGGAAAGCTTTTTCAAAATCAGTAGCGTGCAATATTTTTGCACCATATTAAATTGAAATAACTACTCCACAAAAAGTGTTTGTCCGCCCGTGAATTTCCAATAGCAGCATCTGACACAGACCCAACGTCCTATTCAAGGCACATCTGAGTGTGGCGTGTGCACTGAATTGCTGTGGCCAATGGCGATTGGCTGCTGCTTGATGTGCATTCAGAGTTACCCGTGTCCATTTGGTAATTCGTTCAGCTTTTTTTCCTTGAGTTTCTGTTAAGGTGCTTTTGATTTTCGAGCTTTAAGAAAAAGCTTTTAATGATGAGTGCTATCGTGTACACTACAACAACCCTGTGAAAACTTTAATGAATGACAGATTTAACCAATCCACTGTAGCCAGAATGAGAGGAAAACGTCCTATCTTGCCTACAACTGCCAATTTTTGTAGGACAGAGTATAGTAACAAAATCGTCGCCCAATTCACAATGCAGCGAGCGTATTTGACGAAAAAAACTAATTTTTTGTAAAAAAAAATCAATAAAATATAAACAAAATAACATACAAAACAATCAATAACTTTATTTGTTAAATACATTTGATAATATCTTTTTTGCAAAATCTGTAAATTACTTAGAAAAAATGAAAATCGTCGTCACGTCGCGTCTTTTTTCAATTTTTCGAATTCTTGGCGTGACATGACGACGAAAAACGCCTTATTGTGTATATCCATGTATGCTTTCATTATTTGAAATTGGTTTGACAACTAAAACGAGTTCTCGTCACGCTCACGTCCTCGTCGTTCCTCAAGGTGTAATTTTAACAATGCTGACATGTGTAGTTTACCTGAACCCTTGCCATATCAAACCAGTGGCACGGTAACGCTGGTCTCCATTTTTAAATCCGTCAGAATAAATACTTCTCATTGTTTTTCTTTCATTCAAATAGCGGGAAATATGAATTTTATATAAAGGGTCTTTCAATGGGGACTTCCCATTGACTTTGACAGTTTAAAGCGGCCATTGTTGAAGCTATATCTCTCAAATTGGCTGTCATTTATTCAGTCTGGTTTGTCAAATCACTATGGATGGATAAAGGGTTCAACAACAGGTGCAAATGATAAAATTGTTTTATCAAAATGGGTGTTCTGTTCAGGCAATATTCCGCTAGCTTCGCCCAAATACGGTCATCTTCAGCGATGAGACCCATTTCTGGATGAATGGGTACGTCATGTATAACTTGCCCAATTTGAGACGATACCAATCCACATGAGATCTAAGAACATCCAATGCATCTCGAGAAAAATCACTGTTTGGTGTAGATTTTGGGCTGACGATGGCGGCGTCATCGTTCCATACAAATATAAAATTTCGATGATATCTCCCACACACTTTTTTTTATTAAAATATGCTTAATGAAAGGCCCTGTATTTTGCTTATGATTTCAATTTGTGTTGCCGTGACCATAACGCAGTGAAATCAATGAAAGGTATTGCGCTCGGCTCACCATCATTCTAGGTTCTAAGTGCTAGTGCAAGGCCGATAATTCTACCTTGCCACCCTAATTAAGGAAACTTGTTCACTTGACTAATTAGTGGTGGAAAATGCTAACAAATACGTCGTCTTTTTTAAATATAACTGCGCTGATGCGTCCGAATTCACAGTTGGTATTATTTCTATTTAGAAAAACTGCCCCCACGCACCAAATCCTAAATTATGAACACCTCACAGGTCACAGCTGAAAATAATTTCTAAGCTAAAGTTTTGTGTGTGCTTAGCTAACACAACAATATGCGAACGTGAACCCACCCAAACATCCATCAAGCGTGACAGTTCTCATTAAACATTCAATCATTGTATTATGGCAAACAGTTGTGATAGCCTGGCCCATAAATTGATGTTAGATGCAAACACACATCACCCGCATATGAGTTTGCTATTTAGGCCGGAGAAGTTCCCTTTTTAGGTAGTTATACTATCAACGCAGAATGTATAATGTGTATTCAATATATTGCAAGTGCTTAACCAGAACACAATTGCGTATTTTGTTCAATCACCATCGTCATCATCATCAACAACGACATTGCCACTGCCACTTTCCGCTTATGGTGACCATTCTAATTAGTTGGTGACAATTTCATAATTTCATAGCTGATGGCAATTTTCATTGTCAAATACTTCAGTAAATAAAGAAACCACAAATATTCGTACAAGCATGGAACAGACGTACGAAAGCAATGAATGTGTAAATTTATTCTTTCATGTTGCCAGTAGAGCCTCTGGATTAGATAGAAAACTTCTTTAGAACAAATTAGGCACAGAAAGTCGTACCATTGTCATGTAATCTGACAGAATACTAATTCAATCACAATTCAGAGCTGAGGTGTGTTCCACTAGCGGAGAGCTCTGATCATACTCTCCTCAAAGCTTACTTGTATCGCTCGCGCTCTGCTAAGAGCTAAAAAGGAAAAACTCATTTCAAAAATTAACTATTTTTTTAACAAAATTTTATTTCGAAATTTTACATTGGGCTTAATTTTGTATTTGGTGAGGGCGGGGGGGGATTAGGTTCGGTTGAACTTTTTTTTTCAAACAATTTACCCTGGTCCAATGAAGAGAAAAGAAGTCCCCGAAAAAGTGTTGGAACAAATAAATTCTTCGAACAATAAGGTTGATTGGCTCCTTATTTGGGGGACTTTTTGTATTATGGTTTCCTGCAACGCGTGGTTTGGAGGGGTTGGCTACGAAATCCCGCGTCACAAAATCCCGCAAAACGGAACGAAATCCGGCATAACCATTTATGCACCTTCCCATGGTATTCTAGCTCCGTTTAAAAAGAGTATTTAAGCAATTTTGGTTCCGGAATAATCTTCAGTTCTTATTAGAACTCGGTAGAGGCAAGACCTCATGAAGAGATAGTGGACTGGTTTTCATTTTAGGTTGGCTGTCTGGGTGGAAGGGTTGTTAGGATGTATTGTATTGTTTTGAGTTAGGATGGAGTGTTAGGGTAGTTTCTCGGTAGGTGAGTTGGCTAGTTGTTTGGTTGGTTTTGTGAGGGCCGGTTACGTAAAAGATTGGTTAGGTGCGGAGTTGTAGGAAGGATAGTTAAGGTGATGTTGGCCTATCTAAGGCCACGTTAAATATGATGGAAAATATAGCTGACAAATTTTTGTCAAATGAAAATAAATTTCAAATTTGTCAATTAAAATATCATAGTCGGTAATTATTGTTGGGTGATGATGTTTCTAAGCATTTAAGGACATTCTTTAAATGAATTTCGTTTTACCCTTAAGAAGCATTGCAAGCGTTTAGGACTGTTATAAGTGAGTCTGGATGGTTGAGAACATTTAAAAGGACCTTTTTATTTAATTTTCTTTCACACTTAAAGGACAAAAAAATCAGCTCTTTTATAAGCACGTTGTTAAATATCTTAAACAGTTTTAGCCAAATTATCACATAATCAGAGCAGCGATACAAAGTGACAAGTGATCAAACAGTGTTACAAAATTGGAAATGGAAATCGACATGGATATTGCACATATAAGGAATTTAAACAAAAATATAATTTTCTTTCTACTTACCGGTGAAATAAAGCTTAAATAGTGTTAAGTGCTTTTGTAACATCCAGACAAAAAAACCGATGAAAAAACCTTCGGTGCTGCGCCGAAATAAAAATCATGATGCCAAACAGTTGTGGTCGACAGTAGGACCACCATGAAGAAAATCCCTCAGCGAACAGAGCTACGCAGCTACTCTCCCATGGCCTTTAAAAAGGAAATAGCTAACGCCAATCAACAATCGAAGCCCTTCCACCTAGTACCTTAACAAGATACACTATTGTTAAAGTCGAGCTAGTGTGCCGTCCGAGCCTGCCAACCAAAGCCACCTAGAAGATGAAAAATCATCGGTTACGGTTACGATCTCGAAAGCCTAGAACCTAGAAGAGATTTACATCCCCGAGCACTTGCGATAGACAGCTGGGGAATTATTTGTCTGAGGAAGTGTATTCGGTGGGAATAAATATTCTGCTAGGCACCAGGGGTAGTGTCAACTGTCAAACTCCTCTCTGAAACCAAGTGCTGGCTCGTCTACGGCAAATTTTCGGTTGTCCCAACCATAATGATACAACTCTTCTCCGTGCACGGGTACATAGAAGGCACAGTGTTGTCCCTTTGGTGTAATGCCTGATGAGCTGAAAATCGACCAAAGCATGCAATGACATTTGGCTAGAGTTTCATAAATTTTCGGGTGAGAACAACATCCGCCTACGACCAGATGTTATTGTATGGGATTTTGAGCAGGCGATAATCACAGCAGGGAACAATTTATTCCATCATGCGGAAATTCATGGATGCTTATTCCATTTCGGCTAAATAATTTGGGGTAAATTCCAAGCACTGGGACTTATGGACAAATATAGAAGTTCTTATGCTGAAAACAATGGCTTTTCTGCCACCGGAGGAAGTGAGCAGCTAGTTCTAAGCCTTGTATTCTTCGCTGCAACAGTCGGAGACCAAAACGTTGGCCACATGGTTCAAGAAGATCTATGCTAGTAACACCACGTGGTACAGCCCAGTGTTTTGGACCACAGGAGCCTCAGCTTTGGAAACCCACTTCCCGACAATCCATAGCAGTGTAGAGGCGTGACACAGGCGCTTAAAAGTTGTGGTTGAACAGAGTGATGAAACGCAATGAAAAACTTCAGAATTTTCTGAGCAGGAGGCCAACAACAGATTGTTGCCATTCTTGTCCAGTATTGCATACAATTCTACAATTGCATAAATGTTGTGAATATCACAATCACCAGACGTATCCCAATCCGTCCTTTTCAGGACGACCAAAAAATCAAACAGATATCTTATAATTTCAAAATCTTTAATAACTTCATCAATAAGAGTTGGCTCCCACCACTTTGTCCAAACGTGGCTATTGATGGATGTAACTTCGAGCTGGTCACGGAATTAGGCCGTTTTCAGAAACGTCATCTGCGTAAAAAATGCGTTTGCAGAATGTTCTTAAACGCAAACTGCAAAAGTCTTCTGTTCGAAAACGCAAATCCAAATTCTACTTCATTAGCATTGTGTTCGATAATGCAGTTTGCTAAAGTCTCGTGTTCGAAAACATCATCTGCGTTGCAGCTGTGCTGTGTAAATAAATGGAGGTGACGAAAGAGACAGACATGGTGGTTCGAGAGATTGTTAGCTAATTAAAATTTTTCGATATCAGTCAGTAAAACGATAAGCACGACGCGGCTGAAAATGACGAGCGAAAGTAAATCTGAAAATTCTGATGAAATTGGATTCTGTTCGAAAGCGTCAACTGCGCTTGCAAAAAAATCATTTGACGATTGCATATTTGTCGATTGCAACTTTTGCGTCATAAATGACGATCAATTGCCGGGCAAATTGACTTTTATTTGACGTTTTCGAAAACGCCCTTAGTCTATCTAGCGTCTGATGGCCACAACTGTAAACTTTGTAAACAATATAACATATCAGAGCAGAAATCAAATGTAGAATAAAAGCCTTTCTAGTCCTTTTTTCCTGAGGTGGCGAAAGCCATATCGTGAGAGAACGGTGAGAATTAAAACCTGAAAACGTATTGGTTTCGTGCGGTTTCAAAAAGGCATGAATTCAGGTGTAGGGCTAGAGTTTGTCTCAGTATTGTCCCGGGATACCGATGGATGTCGGATCCCTGAATGGATGGAGCGTGGGAAGAGGTCTCACGAGATTTATGCATCAACCGAAAAAATATACTGATACCAGCCTTATACCGAATGTAACCGTAATGTAATTTATAGCTAGCGCAATAATCAAGTACCAATAAAACGCTTTGGCTGTGTTTATAAAACGCTCTAGCAACTTTAGGCTGTGTTCGCTACAAATATCATAGTTCACATCCATTTTGTCTCCACCAAACTACAAATATCATAGATCACATCCATTTTGTGAGTAAAAAACAACATTAAGGTTCAAGTCATGAATACTTTTCAAGAGCGCCATCTTCATCTTCAAAATTCTAACTATGTATATCCACTTATATATCCACTCTTTTACTGGCTAATTTATCGACACTCTTTGTTTTTGTTTGCCAACGGAAATTTTACTGCGCTGGCTATAAAATTACCAATAAAACACGGCTATTGTACTTTGAAAACAATGGTCTGGTCATCATAACCGTAACTAAGTATATAATGAAAATTACGAGTAAAATCATACGCTTGAACGATTTCCTATCAATGCATAGACGAAGAGCTTCAAAACCATTACGTTACCAATAATGCTATTCTAGGTACTTCGCAACTGGTATGATTAGGGAGAAATGCATTTGGACAAATGTATATTTAATGCCATAGTTTTACTGCTTAACAATTGTCTAGCATCAGTTAATTATTAAGTGTTTGCTAGAGGAAACTTTTATACCTACCTACCATAGGTCCTATATGGAAAGGACTATGTTGTATCTTCAATTACAACAATCAGGAAAATTCCTACACGACGACTCCTTTGGTCGGTTCGGTGGGAAGCTTTATCAGTGATCAATATTAGCATAAATTAATTGAATTTTGCTTGCAGAATATTCTCACCAGGATCTCTGTTCTGTTCATGATGATGTCGAAGATATACCTACTTGCTGAGAGTTGAAGTGTAGAATAGAAGGTATTTTCTGAATGCTAATTTGAATGTCCATTTGCATTAACTGGTGTTTCGTTATCCACTTACACTTTATTGAAATGTTTCTTGCATCTAATGTGACATCCTTTTGTGGAATAATACGCCCAGATTTGGATTTCCGATGCATGAAGTTGGTCAGTGCACAAGCACATCCCCTTCAAGTTGAAGCGCAAGGAATCTACTTTGGCTCATTGGTAAAATACATAGGTACATTTATATGCATTTGAGGTAGTAGACAAGTCTTCATTAAGAATTGGGTTAAATACGTGTAAATGAATTCAATTCGATACAGATGGATAGATAGATTACAGATGGCGATAGCAGTAGTGTTCATTTTGTATGAGATATTCAATTGATCCTTAAATCTGAAAACACATTTCCAAATTTAATCTAATCTGTGCTGTGGTCTTGATTTCAAAGAAAAAAAATTACATTTCTAATTAATTGAATATTGTGCACACTGAAAGCAATCGGTCAAAAGATTCCATTGAACTTTTGAACATTCAGCGGCAGGAATAAATTTTTTATAAGACGTTTTTTTAACCCTGATGGGCCCTGTGATCACACGACGATCGAGTTGGTTACGTACATTAACTGTCGTTCGGTAGATCAGAAAACTGGCAGTGCGGTATCAGCCAAAGCGTCAGGTTTTTATGAATGAACGCGACTAGAGATATGCCAATTTATAATAGTTATAACAGTTTTTCGGCTTTAACAGTGGGCGTGCGTTAACGCGCTTCGCGCGTCTTGAAAACAAACTCTGGGTGCCTGAATTATGCCCACCGGAGGAGGGCTCTGGCCCTGCGCGCCGCATTAACAGTAATCTTTTAAACCAAAACTGTTATAATTTGCATGTCTAGAGTCACTTCCTTTATGAATGCATGGAATCTTTTATATGCATTTTCTATCTGACATTAATGATTGAGATTTTCAACCGAATTTAAATCTTAAACAAAGATTTGCAGGAGTCAGATCTCAGTGTTGTGTAATCGCTTCAAAAATCGCGCTTCCCGTGATTCCAAATTTTAGGTTATTTGGAAAAATTCTATAACAGCGGTTGTTGATCTTGAAATTGAAGAACCCCCAATTCCCAGTCAACGAAAACCACCAAAACGTATCGATTAACTTACCTCAGAATTTTACAAAGTCAAAACACCGAAAGATTTTTACAGAAAATAATTTTTTTTTAATATTTGACCAATTATTATTATCACTAAATGCGAAATTCATAAATTATTATCTTCTATCGTTTCTTCAAACTACTGAAATGATTCGGTGTAGGCCAAAATGTAGATGTAGATAAGGGACGTATTCCTACAGCTTTTGGAAAGACAGAATGAGCAAGCAAAAAATTTGAGAGAACTAGTTGATTTTTTGCAAAACGTATCCGATCGCGAAGAAAATTTTCTCCGATTTCTACGAAATGTACGAATTTTGTATCATTGTAGCCGTTCCGATAGGCCAATCGGACAGATCTTCGAAAAGAAATATAATGTGCGTTGAAAATATCAAATTCGTGCTTTGCATGCCGATGAAATGTCAAAATGGCAGCAACGCATCACGAATTCATGCGATGTATGAAGATATTTGCTTTCCGATTTCCCCGACAGAAAATTAGAAGTGGAAAATTTCCCGCAACAAAATTAAAGACTGAAATGGACGCTCAGCAACAAAAAGATTCGTAAAGTAAGCGTTTTTTTATTTGGTAAACATGTATGTGCCTTTCTTTTAGAAAAAAAAAAACAAACCAGGTGCAATACGACCGGCTGGTTGAATTTATCACCTCAAAGGCGGACATTGTGCGAA
This sequence comes from Leucozona laternaria, assembly GCA_932273885.2. NCBI lineage: Eukaryota > Metazoa > Arthropoda > Insecta > Diptera > Syrphidae > Leucozona > Leucozona laternaria. The sequence goes on from OW026366.1 coordinate 42,321,453, forward strand.
AGTTCACAAGTCCAAAATATATAATTTTGACAAAAGTCAAATACATGCGTCGGCACGCGTCTATATTTCGTTTACGATTCGGTTACCGCATAAAGCAAATAAATCTCCCGATCGGAAATTTTCTATGATCGGAGAATTCTCCGAACGGATATACGGTGATAGGGCTGTATATTCAGTCTTCTGACCTTAGCTGCAAATACATCGATAACTTCCTCAGTGTAGAGGTGTGTCAATCGTTCATTTTAAAAGATTCAATCGTTCATTTGTCGTTCAGTTCAATGATTCGTTCTTTTCAATCGTTCATTTTTTCAATCATTTTGGTTTCAGTTTCATTTTTGTTGCCAATAAAATGGGAACTTCTTTTCAAGCGTTCATTCCTTTTTTTGGTTGCGATTCAAAGATAAATGTAGATAAAAAACCTACCTTACAAATTAAAAAAATAATACCTTTATTGATAACGCACTTTTTAAAGCACAAAGATCGCATCGTTCACATTGGCAATCAGATTGATTCGGTCTTTGTGATTGTGACCCGTGCCGTATACCAATGTATCCAAATTTCAATCGTTCACATGAACGATATACGTTTCGTTCTTTCAAGTCATTCTCAATCAAATGATAGGTACAACGTACAAAACAGACACTGAACACTGCCCGAACCATATGAGAAAGAAACACAAGAAACTACAAACACAAATAAACGGAATTAAACTGAGAACAAATAATTATATGTGTGTGGTGGTTTTTTATTTCATTCATTTAGATAAGTTTCTTTACCTTTTGATGCGCTTCTGTTTTTTTTTGTGTGTTTTTCTTTTTTTGCGTGAATTGATTGAGAACGATTGTAATGAACGAAACATACCTCGCGTCACCTCGTTTATTTGAAAACTGAAATGATTGATACTGGGATCGATTGTTTCGGTTTATTGTGATTGCAATCAATCGTTCTTTTTGGTGAACGGGTCACAAAGACCGAATCAATCACGATTGACACAGCTCTACCTCAGTGTCAATCTCAATTTGTCGATGAACTGACATTAACGCCAATCCTATTAGTCTTTCTTCACCGGTTGAATTTTTTAAATAAGTTTTCAGACGTTTCATTGCCGAAAATGTTCTTTCCGGTGTGCATGTTGAAACCGGTAATGTCGCCAAAATTTTTAGAAGCCTGTGGATGTTAGGAAACAGATCCTTGTTGCATTCTTTGACTGCTGTGTGTCTAGTAGCACACGGTATAGAAAAAATCAAAATATTAAGAGTTTTTGTGCCGGTTTCTCGATTTGTAGTGTGTGCACACTTGCGAAATGTGCATGGGCCGCTTTATATACACCGTATGCTGTTCAAGCAAAAGGGGTTATGTCGTTTGCGGTTGTACTTAAAAATTGTCAGGGTAGGTACCTTACTACGTTTTTTAAAAATTATGAAGAAACCTAGATACTCTTTATACTAAAATCAGAAAATTTTGAACATTATTAATAACTACAGCAGAAATTTGATTAAAATATCATACCTACTGAAGCGAAAAAGAGTGATTTAGAAATTCACTCCTCAAACATGGGGGGGGGGTCAAACCCCTGTAACCCAATTATGTAATTTATTCTACAGTAAATAAACGTTCGAATTCGCAAAATCTCAACTCGCTAATTCTATTGCAAGCGCTTATAAACTGAAATAGAACAGCGCTAATTGTATTCTGTGGCCAAAAGGCGGAAGCTCTAACATTTGATCCTATATTTATACATATTACCACTTATTTTGAGCATTGAAAACCACTTTCGAATAGATTCGAAAGTAAAATAAAGTTACATAGTAGGTATGGCCCCGAGTAGTAAAAAACTTAAAATGAAAAAATGTTATGACTTTTTTTTTTGTTATAGTGAATTTAAGCTTTTGCATCTTACACAAACTACAACTACCCACTCGGGCTGATGCTGTTCTGCCGGGCCTGGTACCCAGTATCCTATTATGCAAATTTTCGTAACGTAAGGTGATGCATCCTAAAGTGTGACGTCGTATCCACGTTTTTTATTCACGCTACCGCGCGCCGGCATAAATGTTTACACAACAAAAATCAGTAATAAAGTACATTTTAGCAGATGAGTAGTTGAGTCACAAAAGTCGTTACATCCAAAAAAATTTTATGGTGCGAACCAAAAACAAAAATCAATAAAACTAAACTACTTGATAGGTTTTTAAATATATATTTTATTGTTGCAAAAATATATTTAAATTATTAAATTAGCTTATGACGAAATTTGCTTGAATGGATATAACGAGAGTTTTGGTTCTCATTAACTCTTATATTGTACTTGTTTTTTTTTTTTGTGTGCTACTCGATGGTCTACGACATATAAAAAAAAATTCAAATACACCCATGATGCGATAACGCCCTGTTAATTCAATATAATTAATCCACATGCTAGTAATATTAAATTCGCATCCATATTTGGATTAGTACCTAATTAAAATAAAATAAAAACACGGCTAAATTCGCACAGAAGTGCTATTTTCAGAAATTGAAAATAATTTGGTGTTTGATTTCATTAACGGTATGTTGGGAATTGGGAAACTATAAAAAAAAAAATAAAAAAAACATCAAACATGGATAGTTAGCAAAATTAATTAAAAATGGATTTTTCGATTAGCATGGCATTTGTGTTAAATTTAATTGAAATCTCGGTAATTATGCTCACACAGATAAATTAATTAATAGCTCCAAATGGTGTGATTAATATTTTAACCACTTTAAAATTTAATTGAAGCTCCACCAGGTACTTGGTATTTCATAAATGAAAAAGATAAGTACATAAATGATTAATAAAAAAACAGAAACAACAACTTTTCAGTTCAATAGAAGTAAGTTATGGAAAGTTTCCCCTGCCATTTTGCAATTGATGAAAACCGAAATTTTTCGCCAGATCATCAATATCCTTCAGAACTTGGAAACAGTGTTTGTCAATGAAAGTGAATGAATTTGAAAGACAAGCGGAATTATGTGAATAGTTGAATTGACAGACAAATTGTCAATTCGTTTTTTACTGACAGAGAAAAGAATTGTCCATCTAACTTTATCCTATGTCAATGATTAACCCCGAATGACAGCAAGCTCTTTGTTCAAAAGTTGCTTTATCCAGCAATCAGTTGTTTTTTAGGTTTATATTTATATACTTAGTTTATTTCCGGCTAACCAACGGTGCAAAAACACAACGTCTTTCGTTTTAACGACTGGAATCTGGAACCAACATCATGATGAATTTCAATGAACCAAACGTTAATTCTAAGGTTTTATTTAATTATCCATTGTAACCATTTTTAGATTTATTCATATTTTATAGCCCCTTGAAAATTCCAAAACTTTAAGTAAGCATTTTTGAACTTTCGGGAAACCTCATTAATATTGTAAGATTTAGATTATATAGGGAACGCTAAACCGAAACCGAAACCGAATATACCTAATGTTGAGAAAAAAGATGAAAAACCGACTTCGTCTCAATGTGTTGGCAATTTCAATGATGCCAAATTGCAAAAACCGGCACACCAGGGGCCAAATTATCGCATGAATTATCGAGTAATACGTGACTGAATTATGTGAGTTTGGCATTACCGATCACGTTATGGAGTCATCATCCCCAAAGGTTTTACTCGTTCATTTGATCACTGATGGCTCGATCACTTGATCAGTCACTGATGCGGTAATTTGGCCCCATGTTCGGCATACATAAAAAAGGTTGGGTGTTTGCCTATTGAAGAAGTTTCAGTGGGAGCTGAAATAAATAATTCGGGACACAACGCGTGGAATGTTGAAGAAGGATGGCACGGCGCGGTCTCAACCATAAGGCATCGTTAGATGAAAATGAGCCAACACCAGATGACTGTTCAGAATTGGAATTCATGAAATATTCTTAAACGTGTGCCTTTGACGTCATTTTCTTGAGTGGAATTCTTATTTTACGAACAAAGTTTAATTTAATAAAAAAAAATTCAACAGCAAGTCCATATCCAATAATTACGCTCGCTCTTGATGCTGGTGTGAAGAAATCCCTTTTAAAAAATTCATAGTTATAGACATTCGCTGTGTGGCTTGTGGCGCCGCCGTCCTGTTGGAACCACATGTCCTCCAAGTCCATATCATCCAATTGGGGCCAAAAATATTCGGTTATGATTGAACGATAGCGATCCCCATTCACAGTAACGTGCCGGTCTTGATCATCACGGAAGAAGTACCCAATGACGCCGCCGGCCCATAAACCACACCAAACCGTATTTTTTTCGGGATGCAATGATGACTCATGGAGTACGTGTGGATTGCTGCCTGACCAATACCGCATATTTTGTTTACTGACGAAGCCATTCAGCCAGAAATGTGCCTCATCGCTGAAGATGGTTTTTCGATGAAAATCCGAATCATTTTCAAGTTGTTGCTCAGCCCAATTCATGAACATACGACGCTTCTGGTGGTGTAGCGGCTTCAGTTCTTGCGTCAATTTAATCTTGTCAGGATGTAGGCCAAGATCTTTTCGCAAAATTCGCCACAACGACGTCACAGAGTCACAGAGATGCCCAACGCTTGAGAACGACGAGTGAGAGACACATTTGGGCTTTCTGCAACTGAAGCCTCAGCGGCAGCAATATTCTCGACACTACGGGCACTTCTTTGTCTCACTGGCATGGGAACGTTTTGTACTGTGCCTGTGGATTCAAATTTGTCCACTAGACGCTCAATTGTTGATCTGCTAGGACGATTATGACGACCATAAATTGGACGTAGAGCTCTTAACGTTGAGGCCACTGACTCCGAATTTCGGTAGTAGATTTTAATAATTTTGACTCGTTGTTGGCTCGTATATCTTTCCACCATGAAATGGCAAACCTTACTGAAGAGAAATGTCAAAAGAGCGGCAAGAAATATGGCGTCGTTTGCTGTCACTGTTGCTCTACTTTTGTAGCGACCTTGTTGAAAAACCCTTTATTTAAAGAGCAAAAATATTGCTGTCAGTATTTTTCTTTAAAAACAATGTCAAAGATTTAAAAAACAATATAAGACGTCTAAGCATACGGCAGCTCATTTGGCGCAATCTCTTTTGAATCAGATCCAGATTACTTCAAATGCGTTGAATGCTCTTGCGGATACAAAAACCCCAACACTTACCCACCCATTTGGCGTTTTTTTATTTTTGGCTCTGCGCAAAGCTCAGAGCAGAGGCTAAGCGATCAGATCAGAGCTCTGAGCAGATTATGATCAGGGTCCTCAGATTTAATTATGGAACACATTTGAGCACTGAACTGTCATTTCATAGGGAATCCATTTTTTGTTCTTAATTATGTGTGAAGTTGGCTTCGCTCAGCGTTTCGCTCGATTTGCTTGGCCATTTTATTCTGAGGTAATTGAGCAAGCTCTGATGAGCTTACTCCGATGGAAAAAAGATATCTCTGAGCAAAAAAAAAAAAAAATAGAATGTTTTTTTGACAGTTCCGTGATCTGCTCTGAGTTAAAAAGGAAAAACGTCAATCATTGGATGTTAACGTCGAGTTGTTGCTATTTCAAGGATTGCATTTGATGATTGCCTCACAGTTGATAGAACCTACTTTGGTTGCAAGTCTTAAATACGAAATATTACAAAGTTGGGCCATATCTATTTATTGATATTGGATTTATTTCAGACTTTTTTATAAATCAAAAAAAAAAAATAACAAAAACTCATTCTATACCTATGTTCGCTTATTTAAGTCATAACAGTTGACCAGAAAATCTATACCTTTGCTTGCTGGGGCTGTTGATTTTGACCAAGATCGAGAGCATTATACTCCATTTGGTCAGTTGGTCTTACAGGACAGTTCTGGTACAAATATGACAGCCAAAATAAGCCCCCATTTAATTATATATAGTGTTTGTATTTAGCTGCATTAAAATCAGAATTGAAAGTGAAATATAAAAAAGAATAAATCTTTAAAAAACTATAAACCAAAACAAAATTAAAATAAAAAAAAAAAACAAAAAAGGTGTCAGATCCCAACACGTCAACGGGCATCGTTGGCTTTGAATAATGCTAAGAGTGGGAAACAAATGTATTACATATTTGAATTGCCATTTTGGGAACGTTAAATCGACCGAATATAAAACACATAAGACGTCTCCGAAAGCAATCATCTGCTCACCAATTTTAATAAAAGTCTTTACACCAGACAAGGGTTCTATTTTTAGATCTATTGCACTTCATCGAAAAACAACGAATGGACCACTTTTACTGCGTAGCTTGGATAGTGAAAGATGGTGAGAACTCTCCTGTGTTCTTACGTGAATGTTTAACTGTAAAAAAACGTTCTCTTTTAACCCATGCACTTAATCTCAAACATGAGAAAAAACTATTTTGCTTCTTCACTAATCGAGGGCTACGTTATGTGGTACTGATGGCATACTCGCCTGAATCTCTTCAGCTTATGGTTAATAAATTGTATGATTATTGTACCTTGAGGAACCTTGTGGTCAATCTAGAGAAGTCGAAAGTGATGGTTATAAAAAAGGGAGGTGGTAGACCTTGTAGAAATGAAAAATGGTTTAACGGCGGTGAAATAATTGAGATTGTTCAGGAATACAAATATCTCAAACTCTATGTTACCCAAAATATGAATATGGATAGACATTTGAAGGAGAAGTTACAAAAGGCCAAATTGGCCATTAACGCTACATGGAAAAATTGCCTTAACAACAAATACGTATCACACAGCAGCAAATATCGATATTTTGAAACAGTAGCTGAATCCGTTCTTTTTTATGTTGCTCAAGTATGGGGAAGCAAACAGTATGATGCTGTGGAGAATCTTTTAAGATTTTACATAAAGAGAATCTTTCGACTTCCTCCCAACTCGCCAACCACCGGCTTCCGAAAAAGCTATGATGAACGTAGTACAGAGTCAAAAAGGTCGGTTTAAGGAATGGTTATAGATCTGGCTGAAGAATGTGGAATGAATGTAAACATTAATACAAATGAGCCTTTTGTATAGAAACCTACGCTGCACAAACTTATCGAGTGCATGGATGAGCGTTCCAGGCGAAAGTATGAGGAAGAAGATTCGAGTTCGCTGTACAGATCAATTTATAATCGTTTGGATTACTCTCTTAATGAAAGAAACTATTTTAGAGATGAGTGTAGAATTGAAGAAATTTCAATGACTTTCCGTTTACATGGAGAGCTCCTGCAACTCAACTACATACCACACAGAGACGATTTACCAATATAATGCAATTTGTGCAATCGGAGAGAGTTATGGGTAAATGTACAATTTTAGGAGAAATAAGAAAAAATATTTTTGACAATTATCGTTTAACTGAAGAAGAGTGTATAACACTGCTCAACCAAATGAATGTAGAAAAATTATACAAATTCTGCAAAATTACACTGTAGAAATGGGGATTTTTGAAAAATTTATTTCGAAAAAAATTGCTATAAATAATAAAACTAGTAAATTAAATATGAATTGTCAATCAGGCAGACGGCTAAGCCATGCTTTAGTAATTATTTTTAAATTAAATATTGTAATTTAACATTTAAAGATAAAAATAAAAATAAAAATAACAATCTAATCTATCTATCTTTCTATCTATCTGTTAAGAAGAACCGCTTGGGAGGTGCAGTTTTGATCAATGATATTTACTCTGGAATTGGAAGACATTGCCTTGGCCACAACAACGCAGACTAGAACATATATGCATCGGATCAGAATGAGAAGGAGAAATAACAAGACAAATATTAATTATTTTTTGTTTACCTTTTTTTTATTATTTCCACATAACAGTAACATTTTTATTTATAAATAGATAATAATAATTTTTTCGAGTTAAATTTGTTTTTCTTTTTTTCAGGTTTTTTTCAAAAAATTAAATTAAATATGTTCTACTTCATCATGGTGGCTTTTGAGTTCGTTTGGGTTACTAATAATATTACGAATTGGTTGTGCAGCATGAAATATTGAAATTACTTTGGTTGAGGGTTGTTGGATGAAATCTTTCTATAACGATGATTGATTGAAATGGGTATAATTCGGAATCCATAGTCTTTTCAAGTAAAAGTACTTCGCATTCAATGTTAAATGTATTAACAAATCGGTCTCTGGGGCTCTAAGTATGTCACATTTATTTACAGAGCCTATATCATAAGTTAGATGAGTTCCGGTACATTTTTGAAAACTCTATAAGGTGGATGTTATATGCTTCTCGGAAACATGGTTTTCTGACGAAAGAAATGATTTTGTTTATTCTGTTACTTATACTTTCTTATCTTAGTTAAAGGTGTCAATCAATTGTTAATAGCAACAACGTCACGTCTACGGCGAGCACTATAGGTACATGATTACCAACTTCTTTTTGCCTGAATTGGATGATTTGGACACCAACGACATGCGGTTTCAACAGGACGGTGCTAAGTGCCACTCATATCTCACACCACACCGAAAATTCTGCACGAGCGATTCAAGTGCATGCTCATGCTCATCTCACGTGGAGGTGATGTGAACTGACCACCGAGATCGTGCGGTTTGACCACGTTAGACTGTTTCTTGTGATGGGGTTTTCTAAAGTCGCATCAGGTCTATGCAAATAAGTCACAAACCACAGCGGGCTTCAAAACTAACACAATCCATGCCATTGGTCAAATTATGCCTGATTTCGAATGCGCGCCACCCGGAGAAGCCGCGGCGGACATTTGAACGATGTTAAATTCCACACATAATGGCATCGATAAGCCTTTCAAACGAAAACCAAATTTCGATGATTTCTCACGAAAACTTTGTTTTACTTAAATTTTAAGATAGGAAAGCCCATAATGAAAGACCCTGTTTGTATGTTAATTTTTTCAAACTTTGTATTAATTTAAAAAAGTACGTTAACTTGTAAGACATGCGTAAGTAACAAACTTTCAAATAATTTTTTATTACGTTATCGTTTTAGCTAAATACCCTTAAAAAAATTGATTCACAAAATTATCTCAATTCTTTTCTCATTGTGTGTTCATGCCATTGGTCTTGCGAAAAAATAGGAATTTCTTCAAACGTGCGTCGCAGGCAAATTGTTTGGTTTGATGTGTACCATCACTGTTTTTTTTACGGAAGTTACTCTAGACAATAGACATTCCAATTATAACAGTTTTGTTTTATAAAATTACTGTTTATGCGGTCCCGCAGGGCCAGGGCCCTTCGCCCGGTAGGTATACTTCAGACACCCAGAGTTTTTTTTCAAGTCGTGCGAAGCGCGTTAACGTACGCCCACTTTTAATGGTAAAAAAACTGTAATAAACTTGCAAGTCTCTAGCTTCGTCCTTTTTTTACAACTCCCAGTGATGAGCTCCCGGAGATTTCGATCCATCGAAAAATGACCAAGCGAATCGAAATTTTGTTTTCTCAGGATGTTGACAGCAAAACTGAGAAATCCGTTAGAATATTTGTTACGATTGACTATGGACTGCGATAGAGCTGATTTACTTGAGGGATACATTAAGTCGCTAGTCTATGCTGAAAAAAAAAACAACAACTGAAGCATTTGAAGCCAACATTATTCCAGTTATTGAGGACATACATATGGAATGAAATTTCATTTGATTTGTTAAAATCAAACTAAGTACTGGCATAAAAAAAAATACCCTGTATTTAGCGTTATGTTAAAAATTAAACTAAATTTTGGACACGCCATACGTTATACCTACATATACCTGTTACGAGTCTCATTCACATGTCCATTTGAAATTCACTGTGGAAAATAAAGGGTCCGCCAAATAACTTTTTTTTTTTTGAAAATGGCGCAAAACATCGAGTGTAGCTTCGGCTGTGTCGCACGTAGCGCCGTCCTGTTAAAACCAAATGTTGCCAATATCCTCCTCTTCAATTTTTGTGAACAAAAATTCGTTCAACATGGCCCGATAACGATCGCCATTGACTGTAACGGCCGCTCCTTGCTCATTTTCGAAAAATGGCCCAATTATGCCTCTGGACCAAAATCCGCACCAAACAGTTACTCGTTTTGGGTGTATCGGCTTTTCAATGTATGCGTGCGGGTTTTCTGTGCCCCAAATGCGACAATTTTGCTTGTTTACTACCCGCCAAGATCAAAATGAGCTTCATCTGAAAAAATGATTTTTTTGGCAAAATTGGCATCTTCTCTAAGTCTATCGCAGGCCCACTTAGCGAAGCGTAAACACAACCATATTCGTTCAGCGGAAGGATAAAACTAATTATCTGTCCAATCAGACATGAGCTAAGTGTTACCATTCACGAAATAAGCACTAGTTGAAAAAAAAACGTTAGATGGCGGACCCTTTACATATAATCCATCGCTGAGCTACTTTTGTAAATAATTAATTATGCTTTTCGATTCATCCGGATTCAAAACTAAATCTTATTCAACAATTCTGTATATCTATTTCTATACCCACCATGGTTCAGTTACTATAGGGATATCTAATTGCTCTTCATTTTATCTACAAAAAATGCTCAAAGCAATGCGCAGATATCAGAGGCAAAACGATAATGCCTTTGAGAAATCCCCTTATAATGATTTGAAGAAAAGAAAAAAAAAACTACAAAAACAAAACGAAAGACTCTTGAATTCTGTAATATTTCCGCATGGAATTCCTTACTTATACTGTTGGGGTAGTAGATAGCGGAATTTACATTTCACTCCAATTCTATCAAATTCATTCGGCATTAGGCACAACGAATGGAATACCTATGCGTGTAAATACTTCTGTGCCCTCAATAGCTTCTTCATCCATAACAACGTTGACTTACTTCCATAACCATTAGCTGGTATACAACATAGGTATGTAGATACATAATATATAGACATAAAAGCTCTTTTAGGACTTTCATAAACGTTTCCTTGAACAAAAACAAGAAGAGATTCTGGCCTTTCTACTGCCACTGCCATGCGTATGTACGTTTCAATTGGAATCCTACTATGCAATTTGGTGTCTTGAAGCGTAAGAATTTCTGGAATTTATTCACAAACTGTGGTATTTTTTAATAGCAAGGTGTTTCTCATATATCATAATATATACCTACCCGTACCGGTACCCACACTCCGCCGGCACCGTTTCTGAGTTATTTTTATGGCATTGAAATGGGCCTATTTACATATTATTTGTAGGTTATCTTCATGGACTCCTTAAAGTACTCGTTTGGCTTGGACTTGAAAACAATAATTATGGTAATCTGTTTTTTTTTTTTTCTTTTTTATTCATTGGTTTTATTTATTGGTTTTGTTTGCTTTTTTTTTGTTTTTAAGTAACTTTTTACACAAAAAATTTAAATTAATATAATTTTCTTAAATTTTACTATATAAAATTAAACAATTTACAAAATGTTAATTTATTAATCACTACGACACATACATCATACCTTTATAAATGTATATTTTTTTTAAACTCTCATTATGCATTTATTTAATTGTTTCATTTTTGTTTTTTTATCGATAAAGGAATTAATTTTAATTTGTCTATAACTGTTGGTATTTAAGTAGATATACATTTCAATATATGTACATACATAATGTATTTATGGATTCATATTCATGGGACAGCGATTTAAATTTGTATTTTAATATGTTTGTACCTACTGCGTTTTTAAAACGATTTATTTCGTTCGAGGGAAGGGTGGTGGGAAATCACAACCACAATCCGGGATTTAAGTAGGTAATTTTTTTTTGGAATTTTTTGTTTACCCTTAGAAGAGTTTAACAAGCAAGAAATGAAGTGTTTCATGTTTCAAATAATTTGTCCACTGTGTCAAAATTATGTTGACAAACTAAAAAATCGTCGCCATTCTGTCAAAAACTCGAAAATGAAAAAATGTTGATACACAAATAACGGGTTTAAAAACGATTGGAATGAAATTCTTAGAACCTAGAAGGTTTTAAAAGTTGTTCAAAGATCCAAGAGGAATGAAGATTTAGTAACGAGAAATTGATATTTGAATTCAGTGATTTATTTTTATCTTAAATACATTTAAATGTCTCATTTTTTCTCTTAACGAGGTTTTGAAAGAAACGCGATTTAATAACCATTTTATTCTTCAAGTGAGTATTGTTGATTTTTTGGCTTTCTTACCCCCCATTGCTTGATGGAATCCTGATTCCTTAAACTGGGATATGATAAATATAAGAACAAACATAATTAATCTAACCTGTAAGAATATAGTACTTTACCTACATACATTATATGTAGCTCAAATCCGGGGGACAAGGAAGTTAAAACAAAATAAATTAGTGGCACTTGGAACAGCAGTATATATAAGGAGAACCAGCCAATAACAACTTTAAATCTCGACTTCAACTTGTCGTTACAATTGAGAACTAGCCCCATTCCAAAATATTTACGTCATAACGAAGCCAATTTGAATTTCATTCCGCCCTTTCCAGTTTGAAAACCGTCTGCCTAAGGATGAAAACACGCTGGATGGAACAAAACTATTCATACGGCAAGAAATCGTGTTTTGTTTCAAAACATACACCACTATCGAAACACAATATAGCAAACAAAATCATCACTTTTCTGCTTCGTTCGGTGTGTGTTGAGATAAGACAACACAAAATTTTTAAAGAAAAGTTCCAATTAATTTTTTGTATACGTAAATGAAACTGGTATTGTAAACTAAACTTGACGACATAGAGGATTAACGACGCCATTACAGAAACAAAATAGACTTTCCATACAAACTATCGACAACGAGTATGGAATTAAGGCCATAGTTTTTAAATTAAGCCCCGTAAATTCTACGCGCTTAGCTAAACCCGAAGGGGATTAATTCTTGTTGCAATCAAAATGTAAATTGCTTAGCCCCGACTTCGTTTTGTTCGACCAATTTCCTCGGGGTAAAAAACACGGTTATTATTACGGTAGTAGTATTTTTAATTTCTAAAGGAAGTAAGCATTTTATAGTCAGCTTTGTGAGTTGCGGAAAACATATTGGGGCATATTCATATACTCACTTTTAAACTCCATTTTATCTTAGACTGGGGTTTATTCAATGTTAGCAACGCACTAACGACCATTTTACCTGAAAACCGGACAAAAGTGGTAATAAAAAACTATTGTGAATGTAACCCAATTTTTTCTATTTTGTACCTGAGTCATTGGTCTATCATAAACCTAAGCTTAGATCACACGATTTGTGTATACACAAATATTTGTGTATAAATTTGTGTATTATTGACAAAAAAATACACAAATCGTCTGAACCACAAATTTCATGTACACAAATGACGTACACAAACGATTTGTGTATCATTTGTGTATTCAATACACAAATCGAATTTGTGTACATTTACAAATCGTCTGATCGGGTACCCAAATCATGTTATGACTATTTGAATATATTTGGGCACCATTTGTGTATGTGACATCATTTGTGTATTCTGAAAATTTAAGCATACACAAATTTCGTGAGAATACACAAATGGTTTTGAAAATTCAACTGAATATTTAATATCAGTCGAGTCAATAAAGGTTTTTTCTTCGAATTTTAATGTGCAAATATGATTTTAATGATGTGTTTTTTAAAATGGCACCATAACGACATGCAGGGTGATTTGTATTAGATGAAATGAACACATTTACGTTAAGCCAAAAATCGTATCGGAGGAGTGGTATTCGATTTGTTGGCGTCCAAATTGGGCGGCTCACGGAGACAAAACTCCTATTGGGTTCAGATAATCGTCTACAAGAACTTTGTAGATTGTATCCAGCACTTCTGGAATAATGGTGGAAATTGTATTCTGTGGAATGCGGAAAAGATACTGGAGCGAGCGAAAACTGTCGCCAAATGCCAGAAAGCGCAACGTCAAGACTAGCCGCACAAATGGTGGAATACTGGGGCGTTACCAAAGCCAGCAAATGATCGAACTGAGCGGCCGACATTCGTACGAAATTTCGATACAATTGCGGCTCTTCGGCACGTAGTTCCACAAGTAATTTTGCGCAAAAGCCCTCCGTCTCAAGGTGGCCAAGCCAATTTTTTCTCCAACAAGTTCGCCGCTTGCGTACCATTTCTACTACCTTTTGTTGGCTTTCGTCTTCTTCTTCACTTTCGAGTAAATACGTGGCCAAACTATTGGCAAGACATTTTTTTTTTGACATTGTTTGATTGAAATTATTTAATTTAACCGGATACACTTCAATTCACTATCAAATAAACAGAATGACATAAGCACAAATGAGTACACAAATTTCATTTGTGAAGAAATACACAAATCGTCTGAACCACAAATTTTTATACACAAATTGACGCAACTTCAACGCCAACACGTGCAACAAAATATATTTAGAAAAGAGATCAATACTGCTCAGCAGCAATCAATAAAAAAGAAAAAGCCAGAAGAAGCATTGAACATATTTGTTGAAGGTGACTTTACAAGGAGGCAGTGGGAGTTACTACACGACTCAGGCAAAACTACTTCTCTTATTAGAGAAGCAAAGAAAATATGCTATCCAAAACCAGAGTCAATTCGGATTACGGAGAACAGCGCCGAGGTAGTGCTGCAGGATTTACTCGATCATATAGTTCAAAGGCTTTGCCTTTTTCTTGATAGTGTTCTTCAAAACTGAGAGGAAGAAGAATTAAAAAAAAACCTGGAACTTATTTTATCAAACTGCATACCAACAAAAGTTCACAGATAACTCTCAGGACGACTCCAATATTTTCCAAAGTTCATTGGTTCCCTTAAGATTGCAGTCACATATTGGGGACAGACGAAAGGTTCTATGGCAGAATCCCACACCATCTTCCACTCGCTTTTGCCGGCCAATCCGCATTCGATTTCTTCACGAAACTATATACTGACATAAAAAAGGAAGAAATTCAATATGTGGAAGACCAAGTACAGCAATTGCTGAAGACCAAAATAAATAATACAAACGCATCCACTTTTGTGCGACATACATTGCTTCCAACCATGGTTGATGCAAAAGTTTGCAATGCAGCACCTGGAACATCATCTATCATGAGATGTTACATATGTGGGAAAACATCAAAGAGTTTCAATGATTTTGAAAAAAACAAATGTGGCTTGTCAATTCTTCATTCAAGAATCCGATTATTTGAAACCGTCCTTAACCTTTCATACAAGCTTAGTCTAAAAAAATTGCAAGCTTGGACCAATGAAGATAAAAAATGGTTAAAGAAAATAAAGAAAGAATCCAAAAGGAATATAAGAAAAGGACTGGACTTATAATAGATATGCCAAAACCTGGTTTAGGAAATTCGAACTCGGGCAACACATCTCGAAGATTCTTCGCAGACCCGGATTTAGCCGCTGATATCACGGGCATAAATAAAGATTTCATAGTGAAACTTAAGGTTATCTTGGAAGCGATGTCATCTGGTCACAAAATTAATGCAATCAAGTTTGATGAATTTTGTAAAGAAACTGCAAGAATATATGTAGAACATTATGGTTGGCACCCAATGACACCAACTCTCCATAAAATCCTTGTACATGGCTCAACTGTTATAAAATACGCTGAGGAAGCTGCGGAGGCCAGGAATAAATATTACCGCTCATACCGGCATGATTTCGCAAGAAAGTTTTCAAGGATTCAGTGATTTCCAATAGGCTTCTTCTCACGTCTGATCCGTTTCTATGTTCCAATCGTAAAAGAAAACGCAGCAAAAGGCCAACCCTTCTAAAGTGAAACGTTAGAACTTTTTGAGCCAGAAGAACCGATTCATGCAGAAATAGAAGAAGCAATAACACTAGACCATTCTGATGAACTATAAGCCAAGCCAAATACCATACATTTTAACGATGTTATCTAATTCTTATGTTTTTAACTATATTTCTTAAAAAGTATACTTTATTTATATTCACCAATGTATTTTTATTTATTTCCAATAAAAAAATCGTTTTAAATAATTTTGTCCGGTTTTTTAGGCAAAATGCTAGTTAGTGCAACGTCTTAAACAATGTCTATAAATATTCCCTATTATATTAACATTTTAAAACACAACTCAGAGATCTGCAAAAATGCAGGTTTGTGTTACTTTAAAGAGCGCACTGCACTCATTTCAAAATTCCAACTGACGTAAAAATTATTTTGACGTTTAAAGCAGTTTAAAAATTCTGTTCGTTTTCAATTTGCTTTTCTAAATTGTTGGTTCTGTTCGTTTCTTATTGACTTTAAAAAAATAGGTAATATATTGCGAATATTAGAACTAGAGATCTATGATCTATCTGAATAAGCCGGCTACCATGTCGTTATTTTCGAATACCACTCATTATGCTCGAACGCGCCTTCGAAAATTGGACCTTTAGAATGGACCATGAATAATTGGGGTTTTCACGACCTGGTGCCGCAGGATTACGAAATCAGTTTTTAGTAAGTAAGTAAGTGCAGCTAAGTAACAATATTTCACAATCGAATAACAGCTGACATTAAGAATTATATTTGGCCTGTTATAAAATACACGAGTCCAAAATTTACACCATTGTGTTTTTCTGTTGCAATGGGAAAAACCGATACCGACTATCAGTATAATTTTGTTGTTGCGTACTTAGATGTTACGCTTTGAGTCTTTTCATTTCTGATAACTGGGGAAGGAATCTTTGCATAGTTAAATTTGCCACTCTTCGCATATAGTTTTGATGTGTCTCTCTCGTTTATTTGAACTGCAATTGGTACAACGTCTTCTAGTAGATCCTTCCACAGAAAGGTGGACTGCAGAGTGCAGATATCCGTTTTCGCTCTCTGGATATAGGTTAGCTTAGGTAAGGTTGATGGGCTGACAGTGGATCTTGTTCCCGTCACACTTAGATCAATATTGATCCATTGTGATACCCTGATGGATTGGACAATTCCCTTAAATATATAACCTATGAAATGCTATGGAGTATCAAGCCATTTGGAGGCGTTGATGAAGTTCATTAAAATTATGATGTTATCACCTGTTCACTTCGAGATTTCTGCTAGATCGTTGAAGAAATAGCTATCCAGAAATTTTGTTTCCTTATATTACAGAGTGCCGGATAGTGACCTAGGTAGTGAAGGATATCCTCCTCTACTTCTTCGCCTCCGCAGCCTCTGCAAATGTCTTCAGTACTTAGTCTCATATTCTTTCTATGATATCCTAAGTGATTATGCCCTGTGATGATTCCTATCAAAAGATTCAGTGATCTTTTTTTCAGGTTCATAATTTTGTCCGTTTTTTTTTCTTGTTGTAGCTAGGCCACAGATTCTTTGTAGTGGTACAAGTTACGAGTGAGTTCCATCTGTCATTGGTAAGTTCCATTATCTTCTTACCAATTTCCTGTTTAATGGCACAGGGTGGAATTTTAACACCGGAGTCCATTAGGCTTAGTTCTAATGATGAACCAGTCCTTGCCAGTTGATCTGCTTTTCTGCTCTGATGTTGTGCTGCGTGGAAAGGACTTTTAGCTCTTCGCGACAGCATGAAACCAGCTTGGATCTTATTTCTGTGGCAGAGATAGCTTTGATCGCTGCTTGGCTGTCAATGTAAAAGGTGATGTCAGCCTGCGGTATCGCCAGCTCTCTGGATATGCATCCAGATCTGACTGAGCGACGAATATTTGTTGTAAGTTTTCCTTTGGCTATAAGATCTTCTGCTTAGTTTACAAGGAATCAAAGATGTTTTTGTTGTGAATTCACCACAATCATCATCAAAAGCCTATACAACACTTTTTTCTATAATTTTTTAGATTTCCTGTCTTGTTCGTACAACCCCGCTAGTTGATCGGCCCGATCAATGCCACCCATTATTTCTCTATAGACTTTTAAAAGCTAAGGATATGGTATAGGTATTTGTTCTCCGTTTTTATTGACTTGAGCCACAGTTGCAGTATGAAAGTTGCTCAGAACGGATACCTCCTTAGTGTGGTGCCATTTTATGACCATTAGTCCTGTATTGCTGGCCATGAGAACTGATTCACCTTTTTCTAAATTTTTATAATTTCCAAAATACATTTGGAAATGATCACAACAAACCGATCTCGGGAAATTGCAATTTTTAAGTGCCTCAATCCTTAGTGAAGCATTTTTTGACTAATTTTCTTTCGGTAGAAGGCACTCTGTTGTAGAATATAATTATTAGCATGCAACCAATAATTAACTTTCCCTCATCAGTCAGTGTTAATTTATTGGCATCGGGCTTCTTCTTTCTGAATGCGCTCATTGGTGTATTGAGCAATGTAGTTGGAAAGACTTTGAGGTAAGATTTTTTTTTTGAAAATTTTCAGTTAGTGGTCAACACGATTGAAGTCTTTATTTATGAATGAATAGCGGTGAAGACTTATACCTTCAATCGGGGCTAAAAAGACGGTTCGGGATTCGACCATAAAGGGTTTCCTTGAAAAACTCTATAGTATTGGGAAGATTTTCATCGTCTTCACTGGATTCTGAAGAAGTGTCTTCAGGATGTTCTGAATTAGATTCATCGTTTGATGGTTCAAAAATGCTTTCACTGGCACTGCCACTGAAATCTCTATCATCCTCGTCATTGAAAAAAATTATGTCAGTGACAGCTTGATTTGACGCAGCATTCCTTGCTATTTTATTTGCTGCAGATTATTTTTTTGTAAAACACATTTATTGGAAAATGAGCTACAAAATAACTAACAGGATATATGTATGTGTCCCACACATTTGTATATGGTGGAAAAATACTAGCGGGATAAACTTACACAATAATGAAATATAATGAGAAGAAGAGGGCGCTAGATTAAGAATGTGGGAGCGAATGAAACTGGGGTAAGTACTTTTCATCGAGGAAACCTTTAGAAGAATGAGAGTATTGAGAGTTATTGGAAATGGAACTTAGACCCGCAGTTAAAAGGTCAAAAGAAATGCGTCTATTAGGAGGTCTAGAAGAAGTGTTAGATAGTTGGAAGGATTGAAAGTTTGATGACATGGGATTGTTAAATGGTGAATTAGCAATAAGGGCTGCGGAAAAATTGGAAAATACCCATTTTACTGGGCCAGTTGGGATCGGAGCGGAGGATATTTTAAGCTTTATTAATTCAGTTTGTTAAAACCATGTTTTCAAAACGAATAGTGTCCGGATGAATAAAAAACCATCCATATTTAGATGGAATGAAGACTTTGAAGTGGCTGGTGGAGGTTCGTTTACATTCCACATCCTCGATCTAATAGTTTATTACTCATGAAGAATATTTTAACCCAGCGTACCTTCGGCATTACGACGAGCTTGAGGAAGAAAGGTCGCTTAATGTAAGGTGAATCTGGGGTTGATGCTTGTGGAAGAGAAGTAGCAACAATGGTGATCGAAGATGAAGTTGTTCGTGGTGATGAGGATTATTATGTTCAAGAAGAGGATGATTGTGTGGATGTTGTTGAGATTGACGGCAAATGGGCAGTTGTGGCCAAAGACGAAGACGAAGATGACATTGGATGTGAAGTAGAAGATGTTGAGTCAATGGGAACGTAATTTAAAGTGTTATGGGCGCATGGCAATTCGGCGGTTCTATATGAAACCAAAATGGAATCTTTTAAGGGTTTTGGGGCACTTAGAGTTAATTTCTAGATTTTCGTCCAGGGAAGATGCTTGAGTTGTTGAAATCGGTGAAATACTTGAAGGATATCTGGATCAGAAAAAGTTCCAGATTTGAGAGCAGCAAAATCTTGCGAGCAGATAGGTTCCTTTTGCATGGCCATGATTTCATAAAGGGTGGATTTATTATAGTGGACGTAACAATATTATTAACTGTCGAGTTTTGGGTTTACATATTTCATCTGCATTATCATTCTTACTTACAAAATTTTGAATGTATTCACAACAAAACACTTTTTTTCACTTTGTATGCTCATATCTATAACACTTAATAATGCTCAATTTAAATTTATTTCTCATTGATTCGGAATAACCACCAAAATCTTTAACTATACAATCGTGACTGGAGTTGATCATGTCTACACAGCTGCAAGTATGATTTTTCTGAAATCCGCAATAAATTATGTCAACATTGGAGACAGACCCTTACTGTAGAAAGATATTTTTCTTAACTTTAGAATCATTTCTTAATTTATCCTATACGAATAAGGGAACAATCTGTATAAGAAAAGCTCGGATAAAAGAAATAAATTTCTTGAATTTTCAGAGTTCCTTATATCAGTGTTGTACTGTGTATTTTCTTACTATCTGTCAAATTTTTATGTGAAGTAGAAAATTGACAGTTACATTGCTAATTTGTCATCACCTGTCACACTTGTCAACTTTTATTGAACAGACAAGGGTAAGGATTCCTGAGCAAATAATATTTAGCTTCGGAATTATATTATTGCCTATAAACTCAAAATTATCGTTTTTTTTTTAAATTTAAATAAATGTATATTTACTAATGTATCATTGTTTACTATACTTTATGCATAAAATGATAAGTTTTTTTCCGCAATTCTATATTTGTTAATTTTCTTTTTTTTTAATTACATAGTTTTTATCAAAAGTTAAATTAAAAAAAAAAATATATCCCAGAGCATTTTTTTGATTGTATGTATATCTACTTTTTCTTTGATTAATTTCTCTTTCCGAATACATATATTTTTTGTTCTTTACATAAGAACGTTTGTTATACTAAACTTCACATCGAGTTTACCTACCTTTTATTCACAATTTTTCTTATTTACAATTCTTTGTCTTTATATATCTAGGTACATTCTTAACATTTTTTACGCTAATACTTAGACATATGTTTAGCTATATTTAATCATCTTTGTATTTTAATTTTGAATTCCTTATATGTAATGTATATCTATGTATTAATTTATTCGTTTTATTTTGTTTTATTTACATTTTATGAAATATTTATGTATGCTAACTATTTCAATTAGGTATTTTCATTTGCAATCATCAATTCTGTAAAAAAAAGAATGTTCACTATATTCACTCACTCTATAATTTCATTCTACTTTGATACTCGTAATTAATTAATTAGTTTTTTTGTTTTTTGTTTTTTTTTGATTTTTTTTTGTTCGTTATTGGCTTCTCAATTTTTGGTATGCTATCTGCTTGCAATCAATAATTGATGTCCAGCTGATGCAAACTGTTTTTCCACACATTTCCCCACCCACACTCCTCCCGCGGACTTTAGGATGCGAACACTTTGAAGGATATAGAACAATGATGAAATGGCTATAATCCAGTTGGGAACATCAAGGCGGCTGGCATGCTCGTGTTGCATTGCTGCTCGATGCTCACTTTTAATGACATGAACGTACACACTATCGGAATCTGAAAATAGAAAAAAAAAGACAAAAAACAAAAGTGTTATAATTTAATAGCATTCCATCAAACTTAATTAAACAATTGCGTTATGTCAGACTGTCAGTGCGGCGAAAATTCAATGACATTAATTAATTCTCGAGGAGAATCGTACATTCAATCATCCGCAATCATACTAAACCTTCATAATACAAAATTGGGCTCAATATAGGTTGGAATGCACAGTGCTGCTGCTGACTTTAGAAACAAATCTACAAATTGCTTTTTAATTAAATATTTAAGCTGATAATGTTTTATTCATTTGAATAAGACAATCAGTTATCTTCTTGTGTTTCAATTTTTTAATTTGGTTGCATTAGTAGCCATTTTCAATGGAAAATGTAAGAATAAAGAAGAAACGAAATAGAGATAATTGACTCATTTTAATTTCAACCGTTTTGTCAATTTTTATTTCAAAATCCTTTTTTTTTTAATTTTCTTCAAAGCAGTAGAAACAATTTCGAGCAATCGCTGTAAAGATTTCTTAAAATTTTTTTGCCATAAGTTCAGATTTATTGATGAAATTGAATATATGTAGGCAGTTGGAAGAAGTAATATCTCTAACATCAAGAGGAGAAAATCTTTTGGTGCTGTGCTGAAAGAAAAACAATGAAATGCAAGGCAAAAGTTCAAGCGGTTGAAGGTGAAAATGGGTTAATCGTTAAACAAACTCTTAATAGTCAGAGGCAGTGATCAGGGTCGAGCCAGTGTGGACGGCACGACCTTCCGTCTAAAGCTTTTCAGAAGAAAAAGATTCATCGAGTGTTAGCCAGCCTTAAAAAGGATCCTGAAAGCCTTGAGGAAATATACATTACGCGTACATCATAGATGGTTAGTTTTGGTACTATTGTAAGCTGTGTATTTAGGGGGGAGGGAGAATATATTGCTGGCACCAGAAGTAAGTATAATCTCCAAATCATTTGTGGTTTTGAGTAGGCCATCTTCACCTCAGCATCGGATTCTTATAGTAAGCCGATATTCATGGATATCTTTTCTATTTCGAAAAAATAATTTCGGGCAAAATGCTGGTTCTTGGGCCATCTAATATAGACACGAGGAGGGCTTCGCAATGGAAATGCGGATACCAAAACCACTGGCTTTTGTGGCATCCGGGGAAGTGGGCAGCTATTTCCAGGCAGCACCACGCGGCCTATGGCGGCCATGTTGTTTTGTTGACATCTGTCAAATCTGTTGTTTATTATTATTGTTCAGTTAGTGATGCAAAATCACCATGGCAAGTTACATGATCCAAATGATAAAAGTTTAATATACAAATCTTTTGGGACAACGTTGTTGGCGCGATTTACAAGGTTGCCCTTCCGAGTCGATTATCCAACGTTTGGTGGCCTAATTTGAGTCGACTGCTTCAGTTAACAATTAGCCAACGCCCTTAAGTCACCGAAACGCAAGATCAACTGAAAACATATTCGCTATCGGTGAGTCACATTGCCATCAGCATTAACGGATAGGGCTACCGATCGATGATAACCAATTTTTACTGGCCCCAATTGGTTAATATATGTAGATGTGAACGACATGTGGTTCCAATAGAACGGCCGGCGCACAGTGGGCCGTTAAGGCAAAAATGCTTGCGAAATTCATTTTTCGGTGGGTTTATAATGCAAAACTTTTACATTTTTTGAATTAACAAATGTTTGGAGCTCTATTAATCGAAAAAATTATTTCATTTGTATGAATGGTTTGGCTTGTAGAGCGAGTCAAAGTTGACAAATTTTTATGATTAGAAAAAAAAACAATAATTTTAATTTTTTTCTTTTTAACTTTGAGTGTAAAAACTAGAAAAAACTTGTAAATAAAACTTTTTTTGTTATTTTTACTTGATATATGTGTTAATTGCTATAATCAGAAATGAAAAAAAAGTGATAATTTTTTTAAACTGCTAAATTTAATGTTTTTTGAAACACCCATTTTTGCACTCTTTTTCAACTTTACACTGATTTAAATCTTATAGGTAAACAGATTACCTTATAAAGATGTCATAAAATTGAATATTTTTAGTGCAGGTATTTAGTTGTATGGTATAAAGAATAAAACGAGTTTTTTTTAACTAATTAAAACAAAGCCAGGATTTGGAAATAGCAATGATGGAAACACTTCAAGAAGATTTTTTGAACAATCTGAGGCAACCGCTCGAATAACTGGAGTCAAGAGGTTATAACCAGGATCAAAATATTACTTAATGTTTTGAATTACAGGGAAGTAGTGAATATAGTTAAATTTGAAGAGTACACCAAAAAAACCGCAGAGTTATTGAGATAAATGTACCCTGAAAAACAACTCACACCTACTCTTCATAAAATTTTGGTTCATAGTCAAAATATCATCGAATACCAATCTCTTCCACTTGGAGAAGAAGCCCAGGAGTCCAAAAATAAAGACGACAAGAAATACAGATATTAAAATACGTGCAAAGTTTTAAGAATACGGCAGAATGAAGATCTATTTAACATAAAAGCAATCTCATCCGATCAACTTATTACTTTCTAAAGGCATGTAAGAAACCAAATAGATCTGAATGCACAATACTCACTGGAAATGATAAGTTTATTACGCACTACCCCGGACTTAGATGATAGTTTCCAAGAAATTTAATATTTGTATGTAAATTTTTGTTCCTTTTATTTTGTTTTTCTACTTTTTGAATTGTAATCTATCAATAAAATACTTTGTAAATGTACTCTCTTATAAAAAAAAATAAAAAATCAATTAATACAACAAAAAAAAAAAAACACAAAAACTGATTTTTTTTTTCCCCACTGTTTCACTCAAAGTGGTTTGTATTCTATTTTCCCCACTGTTGCACTTAAATTACACTCAAATTACTTTATAAATTGACTTTCGACCTTTATAGAATTAAATACTAATATCTTAACCACCTTAACTTAAACTTCTTATTTAAGCAGCAGATTCTGAAACACCCTGTAAATATTTTGTCTTAAAATTCACAAACTTTATAGCCTTGGAAATTTCCTTCAAGATAAAAAAAATGTTGGCGATATCTTTATTCGTTTAAGAGATATGATTTTTGCTACCAAAAAAGTCAAAACGGACCACTGTGCGGCGTGGCGGCGGGCTGCTTGCCACACAGCGATTGCCATAATTTTCCATTTCAACATCTACCCGCCGTTATTGAAAAACCTTTAAGAAGCTGGTAGGAGACCTTTCGAAGAAATCAATAATAACCTACCAAGTTCGCTATAAAAAGAAAAAAAAATCAGAGGAGAAGAGCCGCCAAAAAGTGGAACAAATGAAGAAAAACAAAAGAATCTAGGAGGTGTTGATTAAAAGGACAACTTCAGGCGAGGACTAGGTTTAATCGAAATACTTAAATTTTATTGATCTTTTGATTGAGCAAACAAATTTTAAAATATTTTCAATGCATACAAATATTAAATTCTTTCTGAATATCATTTAAAATCGGGAGAAAACGTCATATTAACATCAGAAATCGGCTAATCGGAAATAGCTCTAAAAATCGGGAGAAATACGATAATTTGGTGCGTTTGTGGCAACACTGGTCATAATTCGGAATATTAGTTAGCCTTGATGACCCTTGTGTCATGTAGATTTAAATTTGCCATGCTCATTCGATAAATTTTTGTTGCTAGATCCTTAATGTCATAAAAACCTTTATTACAAAGTTCGTTTACTACAAAAGGCTGCCGCTCTTTCTTTGCTGACTTAATTGCTGAAATGAAGCCAACGATCGGGTGAATAAATCGGGCCACTCTTCAGCAGACGTTTGATCTACCGTTCAATGAGGAAGTGAGCGGAATCACCTTCATTCTGAGCATGTCCTTTTATCAAGAATCCGTACGTTATCTCTTTAATACCCCAAAATCGGACGGCACACAAATAAAGGGCCAACTGTCCAACACAAATATCTGAACAAAAATATGATCTCTGCATTATTGTTGCTTTTTTGTGCAAAAATATTCATGTACGCAGTTTACCGGCTCGTTAAATCCTCCATGCGCATTGGATTTATCCCAGAAAAATCAATGGCTCAACGAGTTTATTTCCACAGGAACGCATTTGTGGGTATCATTCTAAAACAGGTATGTATTGCTTTTTCATTGCATTCCAGTAAAACAAAGCAATGCATTTATATTTTTTTCGTTTTTCTTTTCTTCGTATTACAGATTTTATGTGATATTTTAATTGGCCGGCCACCTGCGACTCTACCCTATTTTCGATATCAATGTATATTTGAATTTATATTAACGAAATAATTCAATGGCCTCCAAAAAGTTCGTTGCAAGATTCTGAAAGTACATTAATCTTCCCCTCGCCTTCAAAATCCATTTAGAATTTTTCAATATTTTTATTTCACTCCGAAAAAAAAAAAACTGCTAACAACTAGATTATGTTAGTCGAAGAGGAAGGAAAGGATTGAAAAGGTTGTCTGCTTTAAAAAATATAAAAATGGGGTTTTTATTGTGATTTGACGTTTTGTACACTTATCGTCTTTAGCTGAGGTTCGTCCCATTTAAATATACCTTGCACTTAAAATTTTTACTATGTGGTAGATACGTGCAAGAAAAAGAAAGAACATTGTCTATGTCTAGACAAATCCAGTTTATATCAACATTTTTTGTGTTGAAATATTAAAAGGAACAAAACAAAATAAATTAAATATTAACACTAACAAAATCGTCACCAAAAATATGTCTACCTATCTTATAAGCTTTTTAAAAGTAAAACCCAAATCTTCGTTTTGGGTGGTAACGTATGGTTCGCCATTGGGGTTAAGTGTTGGAATAAACGCCTCATACCTGGCTATAATATTTAGATACTGATAATCATAGCACCTTATGGTGTAAACAAAACATAAAATTCACAGACATGTCTATAAAGTTTGTATTATTGTTTTAATCCATAACCATGAAATATTATGGTCCCAAAAAAGAAAGGATCAAATTTGAAACTTTTGTTTGTCTCGGATTTACCGAGAATTTGAACACATTCTCATAAAAATACCTACCTATATCCATACATTATTCATGCACATATGTGTATCAAAAATGTACCTACCGCATATATCTGGATAAAAGTTCAAAAAACAATAATTTTTAGCTGCGTCGAAGCTCTCAGTTCGTCTCCGACCTAGCTATAGGAATCAATTTTAAATAAATAATATAATGGGTGATTTTTTAAGAGGTTTAGAACTTTTTTTAAAAAAAAAACACAAAAAATTCAAAAAAATGAATGAAATATTTATTTGAATCGATAGTTTGAACCTTGCAATTTAATGTTTAAAGATAATTTCATGCAAATGTTGAGTCCAATTTTGGCATACTCTTTCACACATATCGGCCGGTATCTCACGAATGAATGCATGGATGTTGGCTTCCAGTGCGTTAATCGAAGCGGGCTTGTCCCTATAGACATTAGCCTTGACATACCCCCACAAAAAATAATCTAATGGTGTCAAATCGCACGATCTAGGCGGCCAATTGACCGGCCCGAAACGTGAAATTAACTGTTCACCAAACTCGCCTCGCAATTGCGCCATTGTTTCGCGTGCTGTGTGGCATGTGGCACCGTCTTGTTGAAACCACATGTCATGCAAGTCAAGAACTTCCATTTCGGGCAAAAAAAAGTTTGTTATCATCGCTCGGTAGCGTTCACCATTGACAGTAACGCTGCGATTCGCATCATCTTTGAAGAAATAGGCCCAATAATGCCGCCGGCCCATAAACCGCACCAAACA
This sequence comes from Leucozona laternaria, assembly GCA_932273885.2. NCBI lineage: Eukaryota > Metazoa > Arthropoda > Insecta > Diptera > Syrphidae > Leucozona > Leucozona laternaria. Next base: position 42,348,456 of record OW026366.1, read on the forward strand.
GTGGCTTTTTCGGGATGCATTGGTAGCTGTTGCAATGCTTCTGGCTGAACTTCACTCCAAATGCGGCAATTTTGCTTATTTACGTACCCATTCAACCAAAAATGAGCCTCATCGCTGAACACAAGCAGCGCGCGATGAACATTTCGAACCGAGCACGAATTTTTATAGTAAAATTCAATAATTTGCAAGCGTTGTTCAGTGTTCCCAGATTGGTGGTTTTTCCCACCAAAATGGGGGGAAAAAATCTCTTTGGTGGGAATAATGGTGGGAAAAAATTGATGGTGGGATTTATGGTGGGAAAATATTTGAAATGCTTTTTTATGGGGGGAAAATATTATTTTTAACATAACCGAAACTTTTTTTTTCTTACTAAAAATTCATAACTCAAAAAAAAAAAACTATTTGGCCGAACCACCAATGACACAGAAAATGTCTCAATAAGAGAGGAACAATTTTTCGTTCTTCTTTCGCCACACAAAAAATAATGGGGCATATTCATAGTCACTTTTAAACTCCAGTTTATCTTAGACTTGGGTTTATTCAATGTTATTTAGATAGGATAAACCCAAGTCTAAGATAAACTGAAGTTTAAAAGTGACTATGAATATGCCCCAATATGTTTACAGTTTTCTGTTGCAATAGCGATCTTCTTTCTCGGCTAGCATTTGCATTTGCACCCTCGTTTTGGCACTTTTAAGTCTTCCCTTCTCCAATGCTTCAGTCGAGAGAGCGTTCTCAGTTGTTAAAATAGTAAAAAATAAACTCAGGAATCGACTTAGTATCGATACAGCAGATTCAGTTTTACGAGTTCGCTATAGCCTAGGAACTAAAGGCTGCATCGGTTCCAAACCTTCAAAGGCAATGCTCAATGCTGTCTAAATTCAATTCAGAGAACCTCTTTGTTTCGCATGACAGTAACCATGATGATGAAAACGAAGAAACTTTTGAGGCATTTGCCAATGAATTAAACGTCAAAAGCAATTTGTAAATATGTGAATAATGTACATACATATGTAAATACAAAATCATTTTACTTATTTATACTTTTAAGTAAATTTTTTAAATCAAATATTTTGAAGTCTTTTTATCTATTTTTTTACAAAAAATATCTTTATTTTTTTTTATAACAAAACTAAAAATATGTGTTCCTAGCTTTTTATTGAAGTAAGATTTTTTTTATATAAAAAAACTGTGAAAATGTACGAAAGTACAAATTTTATCTAAAAGATTTGACTTAAAATACTGAATTCTTACAATGAAATCTAAGAAGTTTTTTTTTAATAAATATGAAGTGAAATTAATTTTTATTTATTTAGAAAATAAAAAAAAAATATTTTTAGAGTGTGTTTTGTTTATGCGGGAGCTTTTTTCTTAAAGGAGAAGTTCACATCTAATTTAATTTTTTTTTTTTTTTAATATCTAGGAAAGGATTGTGGCAGAGAAGTATGGTGGTTTTTTGTTTCTTCCAGTACAAAAACAGTGGGATTTTTTTTCAAATACGGTGGGATTTTAAAAATCTCATCTGGCATCAGTGGTTGTTCATTTGTAAGACGATCCATGGTTAAATTGCAAACCAAACTGAAGCTGTTTGACAGTGACACAAGGTACTAAACACACGTCAGCTGTCAAAACCAGTGTTGCCAAAACCAAACCAGCTTAAAAATCACCCGTTACTTTTTTTGTATATAAAGTGGTTTTCAACAGGGACGCTACAAAAGTAGAGCAACAGGGACAGCAAACGACGCCATATTTCTTGCCGCTCTTTTGACGTTTCACAGTACAAAAAGTTCCCGTGCCAGTGAGACAAAGAAGTGCCCGTAGTGTCGAGAATATTGCTGCCGCTGAGGCTTCAGTTGCAGAAAGCCCAAATGTGTCTCTCGCACGTCGTTCTAAAGCGTTGGGCATCTCTGTGACGTCGTTGTGGCGAATTTTGCGAAAAAATCTTGGCCTTCATCCTTACAAGATTAAATTGACGCAAGAACTGAAGCCGCTTGACCACCAGAAGCGTCGTATGTTCGTGAATTGGGCTGAGCAACAACTTGAAAATGATTCGGATTTTCATCGAAAACGTACTTTCACAGAAATAAAGAATTTCATTGATATCCAAAACCGTTTTTGTTTTATTTAAAAAAAACTTTTGTAGCGCTCTCATTGAAAAACGCGATAGTTTCATATTAAAGGGAAGTGCTAGTGCAGCAAGCAGGGAAGTAACCAATTTGGGTGTTTAATGCTTACCTTAGGCTTTTAACCCGCGTCAATTTAATAAATGGTTGTTTGTTTTTGACGAACATTTTAACTTGTTTCCAAATAAATTTCCCCATAGCATGCCGAGCGCCAGTTCTCAGTTTGTGATGCGCGGTATATGTTATTTTATGGCATTTCGATTGGTAATATGCCAGAAAAATTTGATATATGTGAACACTTCTGAAAACCAATCCAGAATTAAATTTCTCTTCTTATATTCCAGAAAGTTTTAGTGGTCGCTAGCTACCACCCTTCAAAGTTTTGAAACATCATTATCATTTTTATTTTTCTAAGGCCAAGTTTTTCAGTGGTGAATTAAACCAGCTAATTCTAAAAATAAATTAATCCACAGTTAAGGGAGGAAGCAGTTTTTTGGTGGAAACTCGGGCTTAACTTTAATCTCGCACTGAAAAACTGGACCTAAGAAATGTACTTATAATTTAAAATATTGACTTTAATCGGTGCTACAAATATGTTAAAGTAGTTTTCTTCATATAGCATTATTGTAATATTTAGCTCTACACTAATTTATAAGAACTATTTTGAGTCAGCGGGAAATTATGGGATTTCTAACTTTGTACTTCAATAAGTTACCAAATCTCGCCTTCCTCCTGCTTATACGATCATCTTCATCAACTGCCTGAACAACAGCCACTTTTCTGAAATATGGAAAATATCAAAAGTTGTAGTTGTACCGAAGAAGACGAACAGGACGAGCGTCATTGGATATCGGCCAATCTCGCTCCTCTGCTGTGCCAGAAGAATTTTGGAGGGGCATATCTTGAGGAAGCTCAACCATGCTGGGAAAAGGAGATCATACCTGATTTCCAGTATGGTTTCAGAAGAAGACACTCCACAATTCATCAGCTTCTTGGACTACACTGAGACGTAACCCATGGACTCAACAAGAAGGTTACGACCATTTCGTGTTTACTGATGGACATTGAAAAGGCTTTGGACACAGTTTGGATCAAAGACATTTTATTCAAAATGTACAGCCTAGAACTACCTTACCATTTAGTAAGAATTATCAAAAATTTTCTAACCCATACATTTTTGTATGTACAGGTTAGCAAGCAATATTCGGCAAAGAAGTGGATCAGCGCTGGAGTACCACAAGGATCCAAGTTAGGCCCTATTATTTTCAACATATATACACCGGACCAGCCCATCAATATCGCAGGAATGAAGACGAAGCTGTATGCCGATGTCTCAATTACCTACGCAACATCCCTTTCACCGGAAATCGCTGCCTTGTTCGGTTCATTTGAATTGAAGTAATGTCGGGCGACTGTTGTTGAACCGACATGATTTAAATTTAGTAATAAGTTATAAATTGATAAATCAAAATTCTTAATCTAATCTCAATGTACCACTATACAAATGAGAAGCAAAAACAGTATTTATTACTAATTGTGAAAAATTACATGCGAAAATACCCTGATTCGAAAAAAATTAGATTTTTAAAAAGACTTCTAAAGCGGTTTTCCTATAGGGACGGGTTGATTTTGACAGCTCGTGGCGGCCATATTGTTTCTTTTACTTTCTGTCAAAATATTGTCTTTCAATCAGTTACTAAAGACAAATCATCACGTGAATTGGCCACCAAGATCGTGTGATTTGACCCTTTGGACTTTTTCTTGTGGCCCTCAAAGACAACATAATCGATGCCATCGGTCAAATTCAGCCTGACTTATGCGCCAAAGTTATGGAAAACTGGACCTTTCGAATCCGCGCCACCCAGCGACGACGCCGCGGCGGCCATTTGAACGATGTTATAGTTATATGAGATATCAATAAGATTTTATCTTTGAAGGTTTTTATAATACAAATTCTATATACTACTGAAATACATCAGCCAAGTAGAAGACTTAGCACTATTTAATTGGACTTGAAGATTGAAGATTTTATCTTTATTTGAGAGCCCTATCAATAACATTATGTGTGAAATAATGGGTGATTTTTTAAGAGGCTTAGAACTTTTTTTAAAAAAAAAACACAAAAAATTCGAAAAAATGAATGAAGTATTTATTTGAATCGATAGTTTGAACCTTGCAATTTAATGTTTAAAGATAATTTCATGCAAATGTTGACCGCGGCTGCGTCTCAGGTAGCCCATCCGCTGAGTCCAATTTTGGCATACTCTTTCACACATATCGGCCGGTATCTCACGAATGAATGCATGGATGTTGGCTTCCAGTGCGTCAATCGAAGCGGGCTTGTCCCTATAGTCATTAGCTTTGACATACCCCCACAAAAAATAATCTAATGGTGTCAAATCGCACGATCTAGGCGGCCAATTGACCGGCCCAAAACGTGAAATTAACTGTTCACCAAACTCGCCTCGCAATTGCGCCATTGTTTCGCGTGCTGTGTGGCATGTGGCACCGTCTTGTTGAAACCACATATCATGCAAGTCAAGAACTTCCATTTCGGGCAAAAAAAAGTTTGTTATCATCGCTCGGTAGCGTTCACCATTGACAGTAACGCTGCGATTCGCATCATCTTTGAAGAAATAGGCCCAATAATGCCGCCGGCCCATAAACCGCACCAAACAGTGGCTTTTTCGGGATGCATTGGTAGCTGTTGCAATGCTTCTGGCTGATCTTCACTCCAAATGCGGCAATTTTGCTTATTTACGTACCCATTCAACCAAAAATGAGCCTCATCGCTGAACACAAGCAGCGCGCGATGAACATTTCGAACCGAGCACGAATTTTGATAGTAAAATTCAATAATTTGCAAGCGTTGTTCATTTGTAAGACGATCCATGGTTAAATTGCAAACCAAACTGAAGCTGTTTGACAGTGACACAAGGTACTAAACACACGTCAGCTGTCAAAACCAGTGTTGCCAAAACCAAACCAGCCAAAAAATCACCCGTTACAACTTGTTTTATACAATTTTAAAATCGACCCGCCCTTAAAGGAAAACCCATTAAAAGCTCATTTCAAGTAAGAAATTGTTATTAAGCTTAATTTGTTATTATTTAAAATAAAATTGTTAAAAATTTACATTTATCACTATACCATACACATCTTAACTGAATGGTAGCGACCCCTAAAATTTAGTATTAAAATTCCAAAAAAATCCCAAACATGTATCCTCATGGGGTAGAACATAATGACGGGGTTCCATCCCCACGCCAAAATCGAAAAAAAAAATGTTGTCTATCAAATAAGAAGCACCCTACTACCTGTGTACAACTATTTGAAGTATCACTTACAAATTGCATTTTGCATATTGGATTTCGGGTTCTCAAATCCTTTTTTAATTCTATTTCTTTGTGATTTTTTAGAACAGTTACAAGTTGGTGGTTTCCAATCATTTGTCACTTTGGGTATACCCTTCCTTTCTATAGCCCATTCCACTCCACAATTACACTGCTTTGTTTGAACCATCCATGAGTACCTACCACTAAAAAAAAAAATGTATTCATTTTTAATTTAACTTTAAACGATTTTTCACCAGCTGTGACAGTAAATTTTCCATTTTCATCAAAACCAAACTTAATTGAATTGCTATATACAAAGTAAACAAAAATGCCTTTGCCATTCGTCCAAAGATATAAAATAAAATATTCAACTAGGTCGCATGTTCTTGATTTTTTAATTCAAGTTTTTTTTTAAAAGTTTTACTAAATCGAGTTAAGTATTTTCCATCAACTAGATCCTTAAATGTCACATAAACCACTGCTTTTGATTTTGAGGGATTAAAGGGGAACAAGTTGAAAACATCCTTAAAACTAATAGTATTTTTCAGGAAATAACAAGCAAAAATTAGATTGTAAAATTTAAAAAAAGAAATATTGTAGAACTTTTTTCGTAAGAACTTTTTCCAAATAAACATCGTCTAAGTCATTGGCCGGCTCTGCCGCGCGCTGGCCGTTCAGTACAAATTTGCGTTTTACTTGCTTTTTAGGACAAGTATTGGTTTAGGGTGAAAAATAAATCTATGAAGATTGAGAATTCCGAAAAAATGGGTGTCGTCATACCGTCCGTCGGTCAGTCTGTGCTTCTTCTTCATCTATATCTTGACGGTTTACTGCATTACAGTCGTTAACCACAAAAGCGAGTTCGCGCGATCTAGTCCTGCATATTATTATTCAGTATAACAAGTTTTTTCCACTTTTTGAGGGGGTGCTTTGCTAACTTCATATGAATTTAGAAAAAAAAAAAAACATAGAAAACATCGCATGAAAAAAATTTTAATTGTAACAACTAATTCACAACTGATGAACGGCAAATCATAAAGTAGTAAACCATTCAATATATCGGGTGATTTTTTAGCTGGTTTGGTTTTGGCAACACTGGTTTTGACAGCTGACGTGTGTTTAGTACCTTGTGTCACTGTCAAACAGCTTCAGTTTGGTTTGCAATTTAACCATGGATCGTCTTACAAATGAACAACGCTTGCAAATTATTGAATTTTACTATCAAAATTCGTGCTCGGTTCGAAATGTTCATCGCGCGCTGCTTGTGTTCAGCGATGAGGCTCATTTTTGGTTGAATGGGTACGTAAATAAGCAAAATTGCCGCATTTGGAGTGACGATCAGCCAGAAGCATTGCAACAGCTACCAATGCATCCCGAAAAAGCCACTGTTTGGTGCGGTTTATGGGCCGGCGGCATTATTGGGCCTATTTCTTTAAAGATGATGCGAATCGCAGCGTTACTGTCAATGGTGAACGCTACCGAGCGATGATAACAAACTTTTTTTTGCCCGAAATGGAAGTTCTTGACTTGCATGATATGTGGTTTCAACAAGACGGTGCCACATGCCACTCAGCACGCGAAACAATGGCGCAATTGCGAGGCGAGTTTGGTGAACAGTTAATTTCACGTTTCGGGCTGGTCGATTGGCCGCCTAGATCGTGCGATTTGACACCATTAGATTATTTTTTGTGGGGGTATGTCAAGGCTAATGTCTATAGGGACAAGCCCGCTTCGATTGACGCACTGGAAGCCAACATCCATGCATTCATTCGTGAGATACCGGCCGATATGAGTGAAAGAGTATGCCAAAATTGGACTCAGCGGATGGGCTACCTGAGACGCAGCCGCGGTCAACATTTGCATGAAATTATCTTTAAACATTAAATTGCAAGGTTCAAACTATCGATTCAAATAAATATTTCATTCATTTTTTCGAATTTTTTGTGTTTTTTTTTTTAAAAAAGTTCTAAACCTCTTAAAAAATCACCCATTTTAATAAGTTTTTAACCCTTTTGAGGGTTTTTATATGAATTTGGAAAATTATTAGAAAAAAACATAGAAGATATAGCACGTCAAAATTGAAATTGAACGGCAAATTATTATTAAGCAATAAAAGAAGAAGTTTTTTGAGGTTGTGTTTCGCTAACTTGATATCAATCAAAAAAACATAGAAAACATAGGACGACAAAATTTTAAATTATCAAGTCTAGTACATGACTGATAAACGGCAAATTATTAAGTAATAAACCATTAAATATAAGAAGTTTTTAACCCTTTTTGAGGGGTGTTTCCCGAAAATCATAGGAATTTGGCAAATTAGCAGAGAAAACATAGCACGACAAAATTTAAATTTTTATAACTAATTTGTGATTAATGAACGGCAAATTATTACGCAAAACAAATTCAATATAAGAAGCTTTTAACACTTTTTGGGGAGGTGCTTCGGTAACTTCATAGGAATATATCAAATTTGCAGAAACACATAGAAAACACTGCACGACAAAATTGAAATTGTGTCACAACTAATTGCAGTAAACCATTGATTGCTAAAAGTTTTTTAGCCGTTTTTAAGAGGGTGCTTCATTAGGTTGACACCAAGTTAGCAAAGCAGTAAAAAAAAAAAAAAAAACAGAAAACGTGGAACGACAAATTCGAAATTATCACAATTAACGGCAAGTTATCCTCATAATTTTATTACACTTGTTTGACTAATTTACTAGACCATCATAGCGGGCAGCCACGTTTTTCTTAAAATCATTCTCCTGTCCGGACAAAAAATTGGCATCTTTTTTACGAAGAATCACATAAGCTACTTTACCGTTTACCTCCAAATTTTGTATTCTTCAAAAAGCTGAGTTTTCGAGAAATTTGCAAAAAGAATGAACTTCATCGCCCCTAAACACAAATTTATTGCACTTTTTTGGAAAATGCTTAAGCCACACAATTAAAGCTCTCCCCCAAAATTCGGAAAAAATCCTCTAGAGAGAAACCCAAAAATGCTACGCGCTATAAGTTAAAGTCCTTTACAGTTAAAATTCCTCTACCCATCCATCCTTAAATTGCATTTCATTCAAATCCCGAGTTATGTTTTTTTACAAATCCAAAACTTGCCCTTTAATCTAATTGTAAATACGCACACAAATTTTTATATTATCCACAAGTTCGATCATGTCCAAAAACAACACGCTCACTGCTCGACAAAAATAAAATAAAATAAAATAAAATAAAATAATCCATTTTTCAGAATTCCGGTTAATGGTAAAATTCTTTCATCTTGTGTATAGCCCACATACGATAAACCAAGAACTGAAACTAATAATCGAATTCCCCTAAAAACAATTTTAAATTCATTTTTACAGAATCGAGGTTCTTTTCCCTTATTCAACTGTCATCTGCATGCCGGCGAGGCGAACACAGAGTGATTTATCACTCTTGCTCCAAGTGTGGGGGTTGCTGTTTGGTGACAGTTGCGTCAGATTCAGATTGATATTCTATTGCCCAGCAACTCCATAGCCGCACATAGCACCGGGGAAAGTGAAAGTCAACAGAATCATAGAACTGGACCAAAACTACCATTTTAATTATTAATGTCAATTTTATTCAATTTGCATATATATAGAGTATGGAAATGGGGTGTGCACGGTAAAAGAACGGAATAGAAGAAAACGATATTTCATAATATTCCTGTGCAAACAACGCAACGTTCAAACACTAAAAAGTCAATTTAGTGATACTGACAACAACAAAATTTGTTATACAAAGTATTTTCAAACATTTTCGTTTCTTTATGAAAGTTTATGACGTTCAGGTTGTTGTATCATTTTAAAAAATGGAAATATTTTGGAGATTGATATTAAAAAAATAGTCCACTTGTCCATTGAAAAAGCTTTCGGGCTGGTTGATACATTCGGTGATGGTGTGTTGTGGGTGGTGAACCCCCAGAAAATTTAACTTGATCTAGAAATTGGACACATAAGCGATTTGTCAGCAAAACAAAAAAAAAAAACACAAAATACAAACAAATCATTGGCTTCAGTAGTGGAACTGCAATCCACTGGGGAGGTAGTAGGAGCTAAAAATTTACAGAACATTGGAATTGTGATTCAAAGCGTATACAAATCGGCTCCGGGGTCATAGCACCCCATTTACATATGTGGGATATCTGCAAAATTTAGCTTTTAAAAGGTTTGTAATTGGTCAGAAAAGGTCAATTTATGATGTTTATGTACGATGTAGTTGGCCAGCCATAAGGTTTTTTAACGAATTTTTCAAGCTTTTTTAAGGTCGTATACAAAGATAAGATGGCATATATTTTTTGCGAATATCCCACATATGAGGTGTTAAGATCCCGCAGTCATACAAATCGGAAAATACCAAAAACTCAGATAATAAAGGCTGTTTGTTGTTGTAAGTTGTTAACTAATGTATGCACAAGATATAAAAAAGTGCAGCAGAGGGCTGTGCCATCTCACCCTCTTTTACCCTACAATTGACTCCGCTTAACTGGGACAATGCAATAGCAGAACATTATTTTTTCAGTTAAGCGGATTTTTTAGTCAACTAGATTTTTTACAACTGAAGCCAATTGCATCAAAGAGGAGTTCTGTCAAATTAAAGCAAATTCCACGTCTGAGAATGAGAAGTTGTAGCTTATATAATTATTTTCATCACGAAAAGAACTTGCAATTTTGAGCATTTCTATACCGGATTTCGCAGTTGATGAAATACTGGATTTAAAATTTCATTGTGAAATTTGCATAATATGTTGGTTTTTCAACAATCGGGCAATCTCAAAATTTAACTTCACACGCACCCTTAGTAAAATGTTCCACCTTTCTGTTGCCGCTAGGCTTCTAAAGCATCTTGATTTTTCTTACCCAATATCAGCCACTGAAAAATTAAGTTTTATTCTTCGCAAAAAGGCAATTTGCGGCGACTTTTGTAACTAAATACGTACACCATTTGTATGTACGTCAAAATGATAATTTGTGTCCCATCTGTAAATCCATAAACTGTCAAATATCATTAAAAGATAGCACAATTTCAACAAATAAAAAAAATCAGAAAATTTAAAAATCGTTAGTAGTAATTGCTCCAGAAAAAGGCGATTTTAATATTTTCAAGGGACATTTGGAAAAAAAAAACATGTAAAACCATAAAATTTCATTCATCGAAGGTTGGCTATGATGTCAAAAGAGATTGAAAAATAACATCTGAAAAATATAATAAAATTTGTTTGCTTTTCGGTATCGAAAAAAGAAAATAGGTACATATAGCTACCAAGCATTTCACGAGTTTTCAAAAGGGTGTTTTTTTTTTGGGCGTGTGGTTTTCAATCTGGCAATACTTTTTTCGGAGTTTTTTTGACACCTGGTCACTTGATTTATGCTCAGTTTGTTTTCCCATTTCATAATTATTGGACTTACTCCTGAACAAGGTTTGAAAATCGTGCAATTTTATTCGAGCAACCATGGTTCGGTTTCGCACCACGTTTACTCTAGTGAATAATGCGCATCCTCAGAGACGCCGCCGTACATTGCACACCAAAGACGCTATTGCTGCTGTGGACCAGAGTATCGAAGAAGACTTGAATGAGTCCATCGCGCGCAACAATTGGAGCTGTCGAAAATTGCTTATCTCGGCTGGAATTTATTAGAGCCAGCTGCGGCGGCCACTTGCCCGAAATAATTTTTAAAACATAATGGCAAACCTTTATCTCTATATTAAAGCTAAATTTTTGGTCATAACATTAAGTTATGGACGATACTAGAGACATGCCAGTTTAAAAACAGTTTTTCGCCATTAAAAGCGGGCGTACGTTAACGTTAATTTTTTTCTTATTTTGAATTTTTTTTCAAAATTTTTCAATGCAATATTGTTTGAACTAAATTATATCAAAATCGGTCTAACCATGGAAAAGATATACCTACGCGAATAACCCAAAAATAAGACCATTTTTTCAATACACCCTTGTAAAGCCTCTTGCCGTTATGTGAATTTTTGGCCAAATACCTGAAACGCAGGTTACTTGTAATCACTGTTGTAATGACAGGTAAGATGTTTAAAAAAAAATCGTTAGAGCTGTTTTCGAGAAAATTTGGGAAAACCAAAACTGTTGTACTCGTTCTAGGTGAGCTAAAAAGAAAATTCGAATTTTTCCTCTAGGGAATCACATAAAAATGATCTGTAAGAAATTTGAAGCAAATCGGTCCATCCGTTATAAGGTTATTGGTCAGATAAAAATGGACGCTCAGACGCACCGACGACGCGAAGCACACACGCACAGGCCCATTTTTTCGGACTTCTCAATCATTCCAGTCTTAGTTCTGTTTACTCGAAACAAATACTTCCCATGTAAAGCAAGTAAAAAAGGTAGAGTTTCTCCTCTAAGGAATTACATGGGCTAAATTTGAATCAAATCCTAATATTCTTTAAGGCTCTCCATCGATCTACAGGTCGACGCAATACGGCAACACTATACATCCAGGCTAAAGCTACAGCAAATCACAAAAAAAACAAAACTTCCTTCGGTGGGGTTGTTGTTTTCTGGTGTTAATATAGTTTTTAATAAATTCCCTGATTACATAGAAATGAAACACCTAACTCAAATAACACCTGGTCTCACCTGGTGTATAGTGGGGAATTAAATAAAGTGCTAAAGTTTCTGTCTCTCGGTTTTCATTTAATTCACCGACAGAATTATCTTATCCTAACTTAATATTACTTTCATATTTATAAACTAAAAAAAAATTATAAAGGCTTCGTCCGTTCAGAGCAAAGGAAGCTCCTAACGCTAACCCTATATCGTGTAGCACAGGCAAGTCTGTGTACTATAGCTACCTTACGTAGGATAGGTAAGGTTCTTTCCCAAGGTAATTAGATATTCCTTTTGGAGCATCAACACCGTATTTGATTTTTTTTTTTTGTCTCTTCCGGTGGTAGCTCTTGGGACAAAAGTAAACAAGAACAGCTGTCGCTCTGCTTATTGTAAATTTGCATTTTGCTAACGAAGGACGAAGGAAAAAGGTAGGTTATATAGGTATAGGCGGTGAGGCGGAATATTAAAAACAAAATCGAACTTCATAATATTATGTTGGTGTTTATTCTGCCGGGTCTTTCCTCTTTCTTCAAAGAAAATGACAACACAATTCCAAGGAAAGGTACGAAGGTTAGGTATATAGGCAGCATGTCTCCTAATTAATTCCTGTTGCTAAAAAAAAGGAAAAACAAAAACCTGATTGAATGGATGAGACAGAAAAGTTGACCATCAAGTGCGGAGACGACGACCTATATCATTGCCAAAATCTTAACTACTAACAAATTCAATTAGGAAACTTTGATTGAAACTGTGTCCTTGAATATTTTTACATCTCCTTACTCTCTATGGGGAGGAAAAGTAAATTAAAGGCCAAAGACACTCGGTGTTATAATTTTATGCATTCGGTTAGACTACCGCATAGAAGAGAAATACTCTTCTTAAGTTAATGGAATAAGAAACTAATGTTCTTGCTCCTTGCCCTGATTTGATGGGGTGCAGTGCGGCATGGGGGTGATGCGTGATTGAAGATAAATTTCTACTTTAATTTTCTCAAGGAATTTGTAATGCTAACAATTTGACAGGCAAAGGCTTAGTTTATAAGTGATATTTTAGGGCCCACAGTAGTTGAGGATTTTGCTTTTCGATTTCTCACGAACATAAAACCGCAATAGAAACAAAGTCAATACAAGCTTAATGAAACTTTAGCATTGATGAAGGAAATTGGATTTAATACGTGTGGGATTCTAAACATATATCTATGTACGAGTATGTATACCTACATTGTTGTTGTATTCCATTCCAACGCCGGATATATTTGTTTTGTTGAAACTGGAAGTACGTGCCTCTAAGCAAACACACGTCGCTTCCTCAAATATAAAAACTGACGTTTCAGTTAACACTGAAATATATATTCTGGTTTTGAAAATGTTTTTATTTGTGGAAAACCATACAGAGAATTTATGATACATTAATCATGGCACATCAGGCAAATTAATAGCCTGCTGATACCTGATGGTATTTTTCTGAGTCCTCGTCCTCGTTCACGACTATGGCCCCCCTTGGTGTATCTATAGAAAAACTTGCAATCATAATACAACCGCAGTATAAAAAGTTAAATTTTGAGTAAATTTAAATAAGATTTTGGTGCTTAAAGCATATTTCACAGTTCCCGAGTGAAATAAAAATGTATGCAAACATTTTCGCATGTCAAAATTCTTGAGATGAATAAAAGATATGTTTTGGCAACTGTTTCATGCAAAAAATGTCAATTACTCTAATGGAATGTCATATAATTAACTCCAACATCGAAAATCATTTCCAAATTACTATACGGTTGATGAAAAAGTACAATTTTACCTCAAGAATAAAAACCTGTTTACCTACCCATCAAAACTATACAATTAGTTAAGTTTTAATGACTTTTTATTAAACGGTATACAGGGTGTCCCGGACCTGCGTGCAAGTATTTTAGGGTGTGGTTATTGGGTATATATGTACATATTCTAAGTAAAAGTCGTTTTACAGTAAAGGTCTATCTCCAATTTTGATATCAGATAGATAGATAGATAGATTCGATTTATTGTTTGATATGAATATACAATTAACAAATTAATTTAATACAAATCGTTTAATCTTAACATTGCCGTCTGCCCGATTGACATCTTATAAAAATTTTATTCTAATAGTTTATTTTTAAACATTAATAATTTTTTAATTAAATACATAGGTAGATATACATTTTTTCATTTTCATTAAATTTTTTTTTTTTTTTTAATATTTTAAAAAGCTTCATTAATAATTTGTCTTCTGTATGACATTGCAAGTTGATAATATTTGAAAAGTTTTTAAATATTGCATTCGCAGTTGAGCAACTAAGTACTTCTTCTTCTGTAAGAAAATTGCTGTTCCAGACACCTCTCCTTATTTCGGACAAAACGGGACATTTTCCAATGAAATGGACGACATCCTCTCGTTTTTGAAGATTGCATAGACTGCAATAAATTGGCAAATCTTCTCGATGTGGTCTGTAGTGCAAATTGATCAGCTCACCTCTCATTTTGAAAATTACTGAAATAAGTTCCAACTCGTTCTCGTTTCGGAAGTAATTTCGTTCACACAAATTGTGGTTGAGACGGCTGTATATTGCTCTATGTCCGGACGATGTAGCCTTTTCAATACAGTCCAGTCTAAAATAACCATCAACCTTCCAGACAAGCACAAATAGGTCAGCTTTGCGGAAACTTCCATCTTCTTTCAGTAGCTTAAAATTGGTTCTGTAGCTACTTCCAAGTTCTTTTAACTCTTTATACCAGAAATTTTGTTTTGCAATAGTCTGCAGCGCAACAATTTAAGGCAGCCTTACATCTGGCATATCAAGCACTTTTGAAATGTACTCAACGTGATGACTTAGAGTTTTCGCAAAACGAAGTGGTAGTCCTGTCTCAATTGGAATCATGTAGTTAGGGGTGGTTTTGGGTAAGTGGAAGCATCTCTTTATAAAGTACCTCAGGAGCTTTTCTACTGTTTCATATTTTGCAAACCCCCATGCTTGAGCGGCATAAAGCATAACAGATTCCGCTACTGCTGAAAAAACCTTATATTTCACATGGTGTGATATTGATTTATTTAAAAAACAATTATTCCAAGTGGCACTTATAGCACTTTTCGCTTTCACTAGCCTCTCTTTGAGGTGGGGTTCCATGCTTAGGTTGCTAGCTATTATTGCTCCCAGATACTTGTAGGTTTTAACGATCTCGATAAGATCCCCGTTAAAGTACCATTTCTCATTTCTCGAAATTCGG
This sequence comes from Leucozona laternaria, assembly GCA_932273885.2. Lineage (NCBI taxonomy): Eukaryota > Metazoa > Arthropoda > Insecta > Diptera > Syrphidae > Leucozona > Leucozona laternaria. The sequence continues at coordinate 42,363,754 of OW026366.1, forward strand.
CCACCGCCTTTCCGAAAAATCATAACTTTCGATTTATCCAAATTAACCCTCAAATTCCATGTCCTACAGTACATTTCCAGTCGATTTATCATCAGCTGTAGTGTTTGGGGTGAGTTTGCAAATAGAACCACATCATCCGCAAATAAAAGAGCTTTTATGAGAATTTGTGAAACTTCGATTCCACCCGGTAGGAACTCAATCAGGTCGTTTATAAATAAGGCAACACAAACCACTCTGAAATGACTGATCCGTTCCAAACAGCTGAAATATTTCCACTGTAGATATTTTCAACCACCTTTCCAAACTTTGCTGTCATTCCAAGATTGTACAGCTTGAAGAATAAAGCTTCTCGGTCAACTGTGTCGAAGGCGGCTTTGAAGTCGACAAAAAAGACGTAAAGTTTCTTTTATCAATATTATCAATTGTTGAATAATTTTGACATCACTTGTCGTGGATTGCTCAAAGTGTCCTCCTTGGTTTTGTATTCATGCCCGTTTTTGGATGTCACGATGATTCTAACTGCTGTCGCACTTTTGATGACGCTTCGAAGATACGCCCTTTTAACTTCTAATTCGTTTAAAGTTGTTATTTCAGTGGAATAAACAAGTTCTTACATTCTTCCCCATACAAAAAAATCAATGCGTTAAGGTCGGGAGATCTTGGAGACCAGTGAACTAGTCCATTTCTTCCTCTCCAAAGATCACCGTACTCTTCATCTAGCCAAATTTTAACTGTTGGAAATATAATGAAGCTATAGTTGAATAAGTGGAATGTCCTAAAATAGTTCTGGCAAATCAATGGGCAAAAACTCCCGATAGTTTGTAGAATTAGAAAACTCCAGATAGTTTGTAGAAATTTTTATTACTCGTGGAGATACCTCAAAAACTCTAGCAACTGATTCCGTTTCTCGAAGCCTACTATACGCACCTACAATCTACATATTTCCAAATACTGCTCTACTAGGAAGTCGTCGATCAGGATAAATTTAATGGTAGGTATATTTATCGAGCATGAACTGAATTTCCATCACACTTCGCACAGAATAGTCTGATAGTCTAAACATAGTCTGCGCATTTTTCGTTTGTAAATGTAGACAATTCAAAAAGCGTTTTCAACGGTACCCTTGGCTTTAAGAATTAAACTGATGAATTAATTATTTTTTTCTAATCCTTTATTAGACCTTGATACCCCTAAATCAAACTCTTTCTGAGAAATTTTAAGGAACGGGGTAAGCAAAATGAGGGTTTTGACAGGTAGTCAAATAAAAGAGCACCCTAAGTTTTAAATAGCTACATATGTAATTTTCAAAACACTATTGACGAATTATTGTTGATTCTTGGAAAACCACTCTTATTGTCAACTTTTATAAGAAACGTAGGGAAAAAATCATAAATTCCATTTTTGTACCAGCTGCCGGTTTTCCCCAGTATCATTAAATCCAAGGGTTTTTCCAAGATCTTGTTTTTAATTTTTATTTTTATTATTGTTTCGTTTATAAGAAAAAATAGTAAAAATCTATCTTTATTACGGATTTTCTCGAGAAAATCGACCTCAAAGTTAAAAAAAACTAGCATGGGCAGGAAAAATGGAACAGGCTAGAAACTAGATATCTTAAAACTGAGACAAGATATCAACTTTATTTAAGTGGAGGCTTGAAGGCTAGTATTTCTTCTAAAAAAAAGTCCTAAACGAAGCTTTTACCACTAGTATTAACTAAGAAATGTTTGTTAACATGGGTTAGGGTAGAATTAAGTAAGCGTTTTGATGCACGATAAATTATATCAAAATTGGAGACAGTCCTTTACTGCAAAACAATTTTTTTCTTAGAATATACCCAAGAACCACACCCTTAAATACTTCCAACCGGGTCCGGGACACCCTGTATTTACATTAGTTGTGTTTTATATTTCCTATGTCGGTAGGTATACCAATTGGAAGCAATATTAGTACTCTTAATTCGATCTTTAAAAATGCTTGTTATGGAATTCAAAAAGGGTTCAGTTACCTTTCTGCAAAGCTTAATTCGCACTTCATAAATCTGTCATTCAATATGAAAAATACCTACTCTGAAGTTTGTCTATATGACAAGTGGTATACCCGCTATCGAATATACAGTGTAAACATATACATGAGCTCTAAAAAACTTCTTAAATTGTTGAATTAATAGCAGCACAATAACAGAAGTGTGGGATAATTGAAATTAAAAAAAAACATAAACAAACAATATTGGTCAAGCGGCTCAAATTTAATGGCGAATTCCTTTCAAGAAAAAAGTCGAATTTTTTCTAAACCGAATCGTTTTTTTTCTGTCAATTGAAAGGAATTCGTAAAAGAAACAATTTTGTTTGTTTGATTGTGTGTGTGTTACTTGGGATCTGCAATTAGTTATTTTAATAGTTATATTGACTGAAAATATTGTTGAATATTTGGTTTAGTTATGTAGAATCCGTTGCAACAAAAATAAAACGGTTTGCCTTTCCAAAATTCCACGACTTTCAATTTGACGTATTAAAATGTGAAGTCTGTGAAATCTTGCTAAAAATGCAAGATTTGTTTTGACAGAAAAGAATCGATTTTGTTTAGAAAAAAATCGGAACAGAATCGATTCTTTTGTTGAAAGGAATTCGACATTAGTTAAACATTTTTGAAACTTCAGGTCAAAGTTCAAAATAATTTTGAAGATGACCTTGGGGTAGGTCAGGGTGTCGATGACATTTTTATGGAGCGACATTTGGGTTTTGATGGTTCAGCTTCAAGTGGAATTATTTTCCATCTATAAGTTTTGTGTCAGGTTTGCGACCATGACGACGTTTTAATATTTCTTGTGATGACTTCTTCTGATTCAATACTTTAGAGGCATGGTATTGCTTATTATTTTTGGCTCTTAAGTTATTAGTTTTATGATGTCAGCAACTTGAAATAATACCGCAAATTAAACATTAATAGATATCGCTTCAGAAAAACATATGAAATAATATACAAAGAAATAATTATAAAGGTACTTCTTTTGAATCCGGTGGATTATTCCGTATTTTTAATGTCAATTTTAAGCTTTTTTTGTAGAAAGAGAATAAATTTTATTCAATTTTCATTATGACGATTGCAATTAATATTTATAAGTTGACCAACTTGCGCTTTAAAGGAAACTGATTTATGAATTTGGTCTTACAAATATTGCGGATCAATTCACCATACCTATTTTATATAAGTGTACAAATTTATTTGGAACTTGAACATCACGATAAACAAGAACAGTGTATGCTCATTACCTGTATGACGGACACAAATCCAATTTTGGAATATCGAATTTTCGAAAAAAATGCGTAGATAAAAAAAAAAAATTTTTGAAAATTTTGACACGCAATATAATTTGAGCTTTTTGGAAGTTTCTATAAATAATTTAATTTAATTGCATTCAGCCAATAATGAAAAAATCAAAAATAACGTTCTATGGGAGGTTTGCTGGTTATAACTTTCCAGCGTAAAGATATTTTATATTTAATAGTGGACCGTACTTACTTATTTAAGCAAACAGATATTTTTTCGAAGTTTTTGTATAAAAAGCAGCGAAGGATAAAATATCATTCGTTCTCGTGAAAAATTCAAAATGGAGTTCTATTTTTGATTCGATCGCGAATCTTATTTTTTGGTTCCTTTAAAATAAAATTAATTTTCACGATCGAAACACTAGGATGTGGTTACGAATCTATAAAATATTGTTCGTTCCGAATTTATCATGCGAGAACTATTGAAGATCCATTCACGAAACGTTTAAATAAGAAAGAAAAATGTAATTTTACAAAAGAAAAAAAGTTTCGAAAAGCCAAAGTAACGCAAGTATCGAAGGACAGTTTCAAAAGAAAAAGTTTCGAAATCCCTTGACCTTCATTGTTCCTTGATAGATTTCAGAATTAAAAAAGAAAAAATATTTTCTAAACGTTGCCATTAAGTCAGTTAAAAAGCAATATAATAACATAGAAAAGTGTTTACGTATTAATACATAAATAGATATAGATATTTGTTTTTTATTTTGATACACAATAATTATTTAAACTTTTGGAATTCCAATTTGCATGGAAAAGTTTGGCTTTACCCAAGTTTTTTTTTTAGGCAATGAAAATAAATAATTTAGATTTCGAGAAAATTACTAAACGATTTGAAAATTCAAAACAAAAAATTCGAATTCCGAATCAAACTTTTTCTTTTAAATAAGAAACTTAATTTTTTCGAAAATCTACACTTTTTATTTGTACACAAAATTTAAATATTTACTTCATTATTCAACCTTACCACGAACATCGTAGTCGGACACTTGTTACGAATCCCGAAAAAAAAACTCACAGAATCCATCGTAGTGCAAAACTTCACACAAATTGCCATCAAGAACACATTCCGTGATATTTTTTCGGGATTCTTAAACAAATCCGATTACGATGGATTTCATGATAGGGCTGATTATCAAATAAAAATCGTAATATTCGTTTAAACAACTGACCTTTAATAGCCCACAAAACAGATCAGCTTTAAATTAAAATTGTATGCTTACGCATACTATATTAACGTTTATTTTTTAAAGACTACGGTATTGTACGGCTGAAAAAACGAATCGTGTATTCAGGATCTATCTCTTACTTGTTGATTTCTAAACGTCAAACTTAGAGTTTGGCTCTTATGACATTAAACACCCATTTGTTTTTATTTTGGAGGCACATACACTCCACTTCAACTGAATAAGCACACACATTTTCAAAGGTAGTTTGTCCATTTTTTTTCCAAACGTTGTCCATTGTCATTGATTAAATATTAACTAAGGATATTTGCAGATACATTTGGCATGGTCCAGAGCCAGGGGGGGGGGGGGGGCAAATAATGAACTGTGACAAAAAAAGACAAGTAGATATTTGTTAAAATTCTTATTAAAAAATGAAAAAATATGTAAGTTGCGTGGTAATGCCAGGGGCGGGCAAACCATGAACTGCATAAGGAAGCTGTGAAGAATATATCCAACAATATCGAAAATAAGGACATTTTCAGATACATTTGCCATGGTCCAGAGCCAGGGGGGGGGGCAAATCTTGGATAGATGACAAGTATTTTTTAAAATTCATAGTACAAAATCGAAAATTTGTTAGTTGTGTAGTATTGTCCAGAGCCAGGAGGGGGGCAAGTGCCCCCCCCCCCCCCCCCCCCCCCCTTGCCCCTACCGCCGTTCGCATTCCTGTCGAATATTCTTCTTAAGGGCTGCGATTGTCTGAGGCTTGTTGGCATAAACCCACGACTTCAAGTAGCTCCAAAGAAAGAAGTCTGGAATGGTTAAATCGGGCGATCTTGCTATCCATTTGCCAAAACGGGAGATTACGCGACCAGGAAACGCTTCTTTTGTGGCTCGTGGTGTGTGTGTGCGGTTGCACCGTCTGCTTGAAACCATCACATGTTCACCAAGCCCCGCTCATCCAATTCCGGCACTAAGAAGTCGTTTGTCATAGCCCTGTAGCTTTCGCCAGTAACAGTGACCGTATTGTCGATGGCGTCCTCAAAAAAATACAGCCTTAGCACTCCTCCCGTGTGAACGCCGCAGCACACAGTGGCTTTAAGTGGTTGTAATGGCTTTTTATGCATCACACGCGGATTTACAGTGGCCCAGAAACGAAGATTTTGCTTATTGACGTAGAAGTTTAAGATATTGTCGTGTCTGTTATCCCTATGGGTGCGTGTGGATCGTTTTTATAGTAATGATACCGTCCTATATCAGTTTTAGTCTTCTAGTGGTGTCAATAGAATTCTTATGTAGGTTAAATTAGTGATATGGAATATTTGAAAAGTATTTACATAAAGAAGTACATCACTTGTTTAAATGAAGGTTATCCTCTAGTGGTAATCGATAATTTCGGCTTTAACTGAGAACCCGAGTATTACGGACAGGAGGGTAAGAAGTACACTGTCTGCAATTATATTTTCAGGTTATGTTTATGGACGATTTTTTTCATTTTATTTCCTATATCTTCTAATACTACAACTGGTTACAATTTAAGTTTGAGTTTACCCCAATGAGCCCCTGTGGTTTTCTTGTATACTGTTGGCTTGGGTTAGATATTAATTAGTTTTATATTCTTATTATTATACTGAAGCATTTTATCTTGTGCCATCGCAAACTTAATTGGAACTTCAGAATTTCAGTTTTATTAACTCATATATCACAAGCTGCTCATATAAATACATCAGTGTGATCTAGTAGACTCTAGACTGTGTTGTTGTTTTATACAACGTGCTATTTCTTGCAATGTGCTATGCACCTCGGAGCCGATTATAGCGATCAGGAACAAAATTTCTTTTTTTATAATTTAATGTGTTCACTTACAATTTGAAAAATATAAAGGATACGAATCGATGAGAAATCACTTAAAATAATTTTGTAGCAAAAAAAAAATTCTGTAGGGAAATATTTATTCTCAAAAAAGCATTTATTATTATTCCTGATACAAATTTGTTTTCTGTACAATTCTGCAAAATATGCAGTAGAATATGCAACAAATTTTGTTGGGTATATTATAGACTGAAAAAAGCAAAGCGGAATAAAATATAATAAAATAAAATAAAATAAAATAAAATAAAATAAAATAAAATAAAATAAAATAAAATAAAATAAAATAAAATAAAATAAAATAAAATAAAATAAAATAAAATAAAATAAAATAAATAAAAATAAAAATAAGAATACAAATAAAGAAATAGAATGAAGAAGCATGGGGATTCGAGAAGGTATGGGAGAGAAAGACGTAGCTTTTTGACACCCTGGTGTGGACGGTGATGGGATAAGGGGTTGAAGTACTGGGATGGGAGGAGAGACAAAGATGGAAAGAAAGGTACCTGAAGTGAACGCTAGGGGTAGAATGGGAATCTCCAGGATACATAGTGAGAGAGGAACGAAAAAGAGATAAGATAAAGATAAGAGCAGGGAGATGGGCATGGCATTATGAATTGAAATTAGCAGGTGCAAAAGGAAGCGAAATAGCTAAATATAGCGAAATGTTTAGAGGAGATGAAAGAGAGAGAGAGAGATGGATGGACGAGAGAGAGGATCACGATGGGAGTAAGGGAGAAAAGAAATGAGAAGGTAAGGAAGAGAGGACAATGCAACTGGATACGAGGGAGTGGACAGAGAAGACAGAAGAGAGCAGGAGAAGGAATGACGGAAACTAATAAAGGAATCCAGATACAACAGGTGGTATAAGGAAGTAATGACAGAAGGATCCCGCAATATTTGAAAGCGGGATAGAAGACAGAAAGAATGAGGTGAGAGAATGTTGGTACTGGAAACCAGAAGAAGAGTGAATGTGCAGAGCGTGATGGTGAACAAAAGACGTGGGAACTTGTGATAGAAAGATGCAGATCAGGCGGAGATGAAGGAAAATCTATAAGGGAAAAAATTAGGGAAATAATAAACGAAAAAGGTAGAAGAGAAGAGTGGATAAGGGAAGTGAGAAAAGATAAGGCAAGAGAAAAGGGATGGAAAGAGGGAGAGTAAAATCAGAGTAAGAAACGGAATCCTTGTAACCCTAAGGGGAAGCAATAAAAGTCAATACAATGAATACATTTGTTTCTTATTATTGCATTATTGCCCACCCGAAAATCGATTCTGCAACCTTTTATGCCTAAATGAGCCACTACGATAAGCGCCTCATCATATTTCAACTCCCTATCATTAGTGGTTCCTCAGATATATGTAGGACTTCAAAAATCGCAAAAACCATAACTGACTGGCAGATCATCAATATTATGGAGCACTTCCCTACACAGTAGAATCCTGTAATTGCGCACAACGGTAGGTCTTGCGGTGCATAAAATATCGAACATTTTACGTGGCATCCACATACTTTATTAGAATTGTTCAAGTTGTTGTAGAATAGTATACAATTTTGACTTGACAATCTTTTGAAAAAAAAGAATGACATCGAACCAAACACATTATTCATGTTAAAAAAAGAGGAAAAAAGTTGGAAGACACTTAGAGAAGAGATGGGGATAGAGATAGCTCATAGTCTATCGGCAGATTTGTGCATCCTGGCGATTAAAAGATTTATAGAACTTAGATCTTAGAGGCACACAATTGGAAATAACAAATGACAATGGGACGATTTGCGGGGAGCAAGCAAGGAGCTAATTTATTCTGTTGAACAGATAGATAAACGAGTTTGTGGGTGTAGATTTAAGATCGACCTGCTTACTTCCAGCATCGCCACATATGGGCGAGTTGGGAGCGAATGGTTCGTTCTGTGAAGCAAGTTCTAACAAGTAGATATGAATTCTTCTCGTAACCCTTCGGACGAAATTCTTTTAAGTATGATGGCTGAAGTCGAGAATATCATCAATTCGAAGCGATTAACCTATGTTCCATTAGACAGCGATATCGATGAGGCTTTAAGGCTTTTAATTGGGTTCCTTCAACGGTAAATCTCAGTTCGGCGAATTCAACGACGATGGTATTGTTCTAAAAAAGGCTGGATGACATATCTACCGACCTTAACTAAGCGGATATAGTTTTTCCACTGGAGTAGATAGACCAATCAGTAGATATTAGCGATGTTCCTATCGAAGTAGATCCACAGTTCCCGAGAAATCAATGGCCGAAAGGAATAGTTAAAAAAGTGTTCCCAGGAAAGGATGACAAAGTACGAAGTGCTTTAGTACAAACAGCATCATGGTGCTACAGTCTAGGCCTTCAACCAAACTCGCGCTTTATGTCAATAGACCGGTGCTTGCGATCTGTAACTGTCGCATAGTCACATCGATGAATGTAGTAGAGAAACGATGAAAATTGAAACAAATCTTATGAGTTTTGTTCCATTTTTCATTGTTTCTTGACCAATTTTATCCCTACAAGAGTTACAAAACGTAGGCACAGGTTTGGTTCAAGATGGTAACCAGGAACATGGCTCCAGCTCACCAGGGGGGAGTGTTGACAAGCCTGGCAATGCTAACACTCCCAAAAACCCGACCAAACCTGGGCAGCGCCAGCATAAGATACTGTCAAAAGAACTTCACGAGGCCCAACAAGAAGTAAGGACGTTTGTTACCGACCCAATCTAAAAAATGAAAGTCGATATTGAGGATATGAGGAGACATCATCAACGATTATGTGTTATGAAGAACTGAGCCGACAAAACGCTGTCAACAAGAATGATGACGTAGCTTCGGAAGTGTGGCGAGCAAAATCGGGTGTTCCCTACTCTCTGAATCAGAATCAGTCAATATCTGTTTACTAGCTTTTGGGGCAACTAAAATTGAAGGGTATCTATAGCGTCATTTTTGGATGTGACCTGTCAATTCATAAATTTTTGTTTAAAGAGCTGTTTATGCGGGCCCACAGGTCTAGGGCCCTACTTCCCATAGTTACCCATAGTTTTTTTTTCAAGCTCCGCTAAGCACGTTGACTATTTCATACTTTTAGTGCTAAAAACTGTTGTAACTATGTATTATAAATTTGCATTTCTCTAGTCTCATCCTCTTGTAACCCCACTGCTACAATTAAGCTACAATACACAAAAGTCTCAGTAATATTTATTACTTAAGCAATATAAGCATTAAAGTCATAATTATAAATATTCCTTTCTTTAATTTGAATCTCAATTTTAATCAGGATACAATATTTAAAATTATCCTTTTTCATGTCTTACGTTATGATTATTCAAATTGGGTTTATTCGTTGAATTCTTATTTTCATTTCTATTCTTGGGCGTATTGTTAAGAAGGAATCCCTTATATCTTTTTTAATCTCTTGAGTATAATTTGCTGTTTTTAAAGTAGGTACATATATTATTTTTCTAAGAAGTTAAGTCGGTTTCTGTTCGCTTTGTTATCTGAATTGGTTTGCATGTTGTTGTGTTCGAAAGGGAGATTCAAGCATTCAACAGATGGTTTTTTTTCTTCTAATTATAAGAAAGATTATGTATGAATCAAAGTAATCTAGTCAAGCAATAATACAGAATTTAATTTTTATTCAAAAAGCAAATCCTCCTATATCAAGATTTTTTTTTAAATTTGAATCTAGGTTAAGTTAGGTTAGATGGGGTGATGATACGGCAAGCCTCATCACCTCACTGGGATGTGAATATGTAGATCCATTGTGCGCCCCAGATGTAGGCAAGGTTAGGATATGGAGGGGTAATGAGAAAGTGAAAGCTTAGTTGTGGATGTTCCTAAACCATCCGGAATTCTGAATGAATTTCAGTATATGTTCTTTAGTGGTGAAAACGCGAAGTCTTGGAATTCAAATTCAGAGAACAAAGGCTGGTGCATTCGCAAAAGAAGTGAGATGAGCCTTCCGACTCCTCTCCACCCTGAAACCCTCTGCATAGGTTAGATGTGCTGATGCTTGTTCTGCTCATATATATGTTCCCATTGAGTTGCGACCTGTTAGGACTCCAACCAAGGGGAAAAGTTGAAGCCTGTTATTTTGAGTAAGTATTTTGTTTATTTGGTCCAAATGATCCACCCATATATCCACCCGACAATTCTCAATTGTTGAGACCAACTGTCGTTTGCGGCATTGAGATAGCTCTGGTGAACTCTATTCTTTTCTTGCTCCAGTTGCATCAGTACCCTCGGTATACAGTTCGGCTCTATTCAAGTGATGAATCGTTTTTGGTCAGTTTATCTTCCTTTCCGTTACCATATATACATATGTTATGTCACGGTTTTCTTGGAAGCATTGCATCTCTGAAAGTAGATGGTCCACTTGATGGTGCATTTATCAATCAAGCCCTAACTAAGCGGCTTTTCTGCAGGAGATCTGTCAGTAGAGGTAACCCGCAAGACGGGTCTCCCCTTCTTTGGAACTTGATAGTGAATGAACTGCTGACATGACTGGAAGCAACGGACTACAGAGTGTTTGCCTATACAGATGACATTGCTATTTCCGTATCGAAAAAAACTATTACAAATCGCTGTGGACTCGGCGTTAGCCCTCCTAAGACAAATCCTTTTCTCTTTTCAAGGAAACACAAAATTCCCCATATACACCTTCCCTCTATCAAAGGTAATCATCTTGAATTCTCAGACGAAGCCAAATATTTGTGCCTTATCTTAGCCAAGAAGTTAAGTTGGAAACCCAATAAACAAGAAAGATTCAAAAAGGCCATCTCTGTTGTTGTTCTTACATACGTTGTAGCAGTATGGTGGACCAATCTTGATAAAACAACTAATTGTGAAAAACTAAGCAAGGTCTACCGTACTCTCCTTTCGCTTCCCAATTACTGTAGCATGTTCCAGGCGGAACATAAAAGAAGTATTGTCTTGCCATAAGGAAAATGTGATATCTAACACAAATATAGTCATCTTTTTAAATAGCCAAGCCGCCATAAAATCCCTAGGCTCTTTCTGTACCAACTCTATAACAGCCTTTAATTGTCGATCATCTCTCATTGAGATGGCACAGCTGTTTAATATTCACCTTTTCTAGGCTGACGAACTCGCCAAAAGCGAAATAATATAATTTATCAAATAGGACAAATATAGTTATACCCATTGCTACCTACGCAAACTTATGCTGAAGCAAACAAACCTTAAGTGGAACAATATCAACATCTGCATGGTGACAAAACAGATATGGCCATAGCGGGATGTGAAGCGCTCCAAGACCCTAATATCTATAGCAGACTGCACATCGGGTCTGCAATAGATGTCATTACCGGACATTTTTTAAGAGGATCGGAGTATTTTCAAATGAGATCTGGAGAAGTTGTATGGATGAGGAAGAAGAAGAATCCATTCCTCACCTGTCCTGCTCTATCTGAATGACCGACGTAAACTCCATCTGGGAGACTACTACTACAACGATCCCATTGAATTCTTAATGTTGACATAAGTTCCAAGTAATTCAATGAGTAGAAAGAAAAGTTAATATAGAATCTGGTGGTATCTCAATGGTTCCAGTATGTCGAGCATCTTGCTTGACAGCCACCTAACCTAACCTAGAATTCGGTATCAGGCTATCGTGATATATACACATATCAGTATATGGTGATATGGCCTACCCCAGCGAATGCGATAGCCTTTAACTACAGAACGGCATTTTGTCTAGGTGGGTGCCAACACAATAACAACGACAATGGATACACGGAAACACAAGTCAAGAATAAAGCCGCATTGGCCGGTTCACCCTCAGTCGGATGATCTCATGAATCGGGAGACACTTTACTAACTTGCCAAATTCGTCAACGACAAGCAGGATGAATGCGATGGTCTCCTTCCGCTTATGGCAATTGTTTACCTTTCGTCGCCTGATGAGTCAATCAAATAAAGAAATTATGTATGAATTTCTTGAAACCCCACCAGATTTGGATCCAAGGACATACCGGGATATCGCCAAACAGTTCCAAGATCAGCTTCAAGTTCGATGTTCGGCGCAGAAAAAGAGGTGTGGGTAGTTTTCCTATATTCCAGGTTGGAAACTTTGTGAGATTCCACAACTCTCCGAGTTCCGAGAAGAATTCAAATGTATCTAAAACTTCAATCTGATAAGAATGGACCATTCCAAGCTGTGGAAACCAAAGAATTTAGAAGACACTTAGCTATATTTATAATATATATGTGTACTGATGGATCGTATGACCTCATACCGAAGTTCTAACGATAATGCTTGGCCTTTCGAGAGTTGGCCTTAGATTCAAAAAGCTAAAAAGAAGGGAATGTTACATACGTATTTCGAAACTCTTCAAACGCTTATCGGAATCACTATACAGAAGCATCACTTTACGCATTTATGGGTATTTTCGTCACTTCTTTATTAAAAATAGTTACACAAATCATCGCCCTACAGCCCACAAGAGGTAGATATTGAATTCTGAAAATAGCTGAATATTTTTTGTAACAAGTTCCATTGCACATTACCTTTTTATGCCATTGTCATGAATGTGCGCCAAAAAGGTAATACAAAAATTCTGACATTTCATTTCTTGATCCACGACATTTAACACACAGTGCCTTTAAACACGTCATAGGTATATAGAGCATAAATCATCCGATGCCTACAACAAAAACCTTCATTACAACACAATTTCAATGGTGGTAATATAGCCTTATTACACTAAGGCAATTCTCCTGTAAGCTCAACGCATTAAAAGTTGCTCTAGGTTGCGTAGCACTTGGCGGGATCGAAACGATTATACTCTCCAGGCCCTTTCAAAAATGTTTATACACGCACCCGTTTAACAACTAATCTCTATCTCTTCGTGCTGTGCCATGAGACAAAGCTTTGTGCCACACAGAGAGTGGGGATTAATGATTAAGATTGGCTTGGATGTGACAGGTATTATACCTACGTGAGTTAATGCATCCTCGTCTTTCCTTCTCAACAGGGAATACGAGTATACAATTTAAAATGCGATGCTCACATCACATCACATCACAACCAATGACACTAGAAATTATGTGCTTTGATGAGGAGTAAGCATCACGAGGATGTCGTCCCCTTTTGTACAAGAATTAATTCACAGAACGTGAATGCCAGAAGTGAGGATGTTTTTAAGAGCAAACTTTGTACTTGTCCATGTCCTTGTCCCTTATTGTGAATGTAAATGTATATTTTGTTTACAGTTGTTTTAATGGCAACCCAGAATGGAATTTATAAAACAGAGTGCCACAGAGTATATGTAGGTACGTATAATAAACAAAGCTTTCGAATCGAAAACTGGGTCAATATTGAACTTCGTTCATAGCTGATCAAATCAAATTAAACAATAAAACACATTTTGAATTCATTTGTAAAATGTTATAAATTAATACAAATGGTATAGATGTGTACTTATAACAAAAACAATTCAACCATTCTGATACTTACACACGTTTTAACATTTTAAAACAAACATTTGCCTTTCTTTAATTAGCTGAGTTAACTCTGAGCTTAATAAGAGATAGGTTATCCTGCAAATAAAGGGTTTTCAATTTGTGTGGGTAGATTTAAGCGGCGGCCATGTTGTTTTGGTGACATCTGTCAAATCTGTTGTTTATTATTCAGTTAGTGATGCCAAATCACCATGGGAAGTGACACGATTGAACAGCACGTCCAAATGATAAAACTTTATTATCAAAATCGCTTGTGGTAACGATGAGTGCGTTACGCCCATTTTACAGTTTATATGGTTGGCCTTCTCAGTCGACTATTCAATGTTTGGTCTTCAAAATTGATTCGACCGATTCAGTGAACAATCAGCCGTACTTTAACGAAACGCAAGATCTACCGAAAACATCGCCGATTTTCATGAGAGTCATCGTAACATCATCAACGGAGAACGCTACCAATCGAGGATAAACATTTTATTTTAGCCCAAATTGGATGACATGCATGTGAACGACATAATATGATTCCAACAGAACGGTGCTACGTACCGTACAGCAAACCCCGCAAGTGACATTCCGCATGAACGATTTGAGGATAAAGCCAAAGTTGCCATCAGTTATAGATTTCATTGAAAATTTTAATGACTTATTTTGATACTTTTGATTAAATTATAATTTTTGTAAAAAGAAAAATGATTCGGGCCCAGACTTCGTCATAAACTGACGTTTATTTTTTCAATCATCATTGGTAAGGTAGTTCAATCATTGAAATAAAAAAAATCATTTTATGTGGACGGTTGGGCGAAAACGGAATTTTTTTTTGCAAGAATTAAGCTACGATAAGACTGTCAACGAAAATGGCCAACGCGTTGACTCTCTGACGTCAAATTCCATCTCAAAGTTGTCTTGTAGTATGACCGTCAACGCAGAATACTGTCCATGCGTTGACGGCTGCGTTGACACCGACGTTGACATTGTTTTTACCTTCAACGCATTTACTTTTTTCGTTGAACGTGTAATCACTCTGAGCAAATGTTAGGACCCATTGACGCAAAGCGTTGACCATAATCCCAACGTTGACATGGCATACTTTTCTGCCACGTCAACGTAGCCTGCATTGACATCGTGTGACATTGACGGAGTAGCGTCATTCTTGTGATCGTCAATGTGTTATGCATTGACATGGTCAAAGTTAACGGTCCATTGTCAGTGTGTTGATGACTTTTTTGGTGACATCAGAGAGTCAATGGGTTGACCATTTACATTGACCGTCTAGTCATGGCTTTAATAATTAAATCACCGCCTTTATATTGGCATAAAAATATGCACTGATTTTGCTTTTTAAGTCCTTCAAAACCAAACATTAAAATTTTCAATAAAGAATTTCAATGAAAGCTATATAACTGGCACCTAACTCTCTCGTAGCTTGAATTGTCTCTCAAGATCGTGCGATTTGACCTCGTTTGACTTTTTTTTGTGGGGTTTTCTGAAGTTGCAGAGGTCTATGCGAAGAAACCACAACAGGCCATCGCTCAAATTCAGCGGGATCTATGCGGAAGAGTCATTGAAAATTGGACCACTCGGATCCGTGCCACCGTTAGAAGCCGAGGCGGGCATTTGAACGAATTCATATTCCATACATAATGACAAACATGGGCCTTTCAAATAAAAAAAAATTGTTACTACCTCACTCTTTTAAGTTTAAAAATTCATCTTTAAAAAAAATCAGCGTCTCCAAACTTTAACCAATAGACCACTTCGAGAGGTTGTCGATGACTGCCAATTGATAAAGCATACATTTCATTCAGTTGATGGATGGATAAAATGATATCGCACACTCTTACCTGCTTAGTACTCTTACCCTTAATGGCATTACATTCTTCAAAACAGTTTTTATAATGTAAAATTTTATTTAACATATTATTATTTAGGAAAAGAACCTAGATATTCCAATTTTTAACGTTATGCTTATAAAAGTTCTGTTCATCATTCTCTATGTTAAAGTTACACTCCGCCACTATAAATTTCACACTTTCTTTTCCAAAAGGCAGAATAAGAAAGTAAAGCCCATAAAAATCAAATGAAGTCAAGGAAAATAAGAAAAAATAAGAGTTAGTCAACGAGAGGTACCGGACCAAGCAACAAGTGCCGATCAGACGAAATTAAGTAGAAGGTAACCAAAAAAGGTAATTTTTTCCAACTACCCCCAACCAGAGGTAAGGAGTCTTTGAAGATATTTGATTGCCGGTGAAAACCGTTTATTGCCAGCGAAAGCTGTTGATAACATAGCATAACCATAAAATAAAACTGTTATTACCAGGGACCTGACATCAAAAATCAAGAAAGACCAGCAACATATACCTGATGGTGATAAGAACTCCAGCATCTACACCAGAGCAAATACCGCCTATAGTTAAAACTAAATGAAAACCATTGTTAAACCAAACTATACAAAATTGAGAGAAACAAATAATGGGTGATTTTTTAAGAGGTTTAGAACTTTTTAAAAAAAAAAACACAAAAAATTCGAAAAAATGAATGAAATATTTATTTGAATCAATAGTTTGAACTTTGCAATTTAATGTTTAAAGATAATTTCATGCAAATGTTGACCGCGGCTGCGTCTCAGGTAGCCCATCCGCTGAGTCCAATTTCGGCATACTCTTTCACACATATCGGCCGGTATCTCACGAATGAATGCATGGATGTTGGCTTCCAGTGCGTCAATCGAAGCGGGCTTGTCCCTATAGACATTAGCCTTGACATACCCCCACAAAAAATAATCTAATGGTGTCAAATCGCACGATCTAGGCGGCCAATTGACCGGCCCAAAACGTGAAATTAACTGTTCACCAAACTCGCCTCGCAATTGCGCCATTGTTTCGCGTGCTGTGTGGCATGTGGCACCGTCTTGTTGAAACCACATATCATGCAAGTCAAGAACTTCCATTTCGGGCAAAAAAAAGTTTGTTATCATCGCTCGGTAGCGTTCACCATTGACAGTAACGCTGCGATTCGCATCATCTTTGAAGAAATAGGCCCAATAATGCCGCCGGCCTATAAACCGCACCAAACAGTGGCTTTTTCGGGATGCATTGGTAGCTGTTGCAATGCTTCTGGCTGATCTTCACTCCAAATGCGGCAATTTTGCTTATTTACGTACCCATTCAACCAAAAATGAGCCTCATCGCTGAACACAAGCAGCGCGCGATGAACATTTCGAACCGAGCACGAATTTTGATAGTAAAATTCAATAATTTGCAAGCGTTGTTCATTTGTAAGACGATCCATGGTTAAATTGCAAACCAAACTGAAGCTGTTTGACAGTGACACAAGGTACTAAACACACGTCAGCTGTCAAAACCAGTGTTGCCAAAACCAAACCAGCTTAAAAATCACCCACAAAAACAAATCGGCTTGACGGCTTCGTCACTTCGTGTTCGCTGCGCCACCAGTTAGAAGGCCTTTAAACTAAAGCTTCTGTACTTAATTAAGTAAGTATTAGTACCCTAGAGACCGGTGAGTGAAACCTCAGCCTCAGACAACAAGGTACATCACAGCCCTAAAAAGCAGAAGATTACAAGTACCTACATTTACCAAGCCTAATACTGATAGAAAAGCTAAAATGAATGAAATGTAAACTAACTACACTGTATTGTTCCAGTGGTTTACGCGTTCACAATATGCTCGAAACGTAGTCCTCGTACCTATACCTCGTCTATAAAACAACAGGATATAAAATCCTGGAATTTCAGACTCATAGAGTGTCTATTGAAAATTGATATGCAATGCATGTCCTGTACGTATAACAAGAGGAACAAACTGGAAACAAGGTTTATAAATGTAGAGTAGACAAAGGTAGAGGTACTCACTTGAATTACTGGGTGTACACGTATAGTTGCCGGAATCTGACGGCACAACACGGGCTATCACTAATTTACTTGTTTTTGTCTGGCGTTCGGTTAGAACATTGATTCCGCCACGTTGCGAATAGTTTATTAAGTCACCATCCTTGTACCAGTAGATGTATGATGGTGGGGCGGGTGCTTGTGTTGCGATACATGTTAAATTTATATCACTTCCACTTTTGAAGAACAGCTCAGGATTAGCGAGAATTTTCGCTTTGGACACTGCAATGAAATAAAAAAAAAACACAATATTGGTATAAAATGACATTTTTTATCATGAAAGGTTTGTACACGTTATGATTTCACAGTAAAATGATACGTAATTTCAGGTTGTTTACAAAAATCATACAAAACATGCATTCATCATACCTAATACAATATCAAAATTAAACGATTTAAAATCAGAGGTTCACTTGAAATTTAGAAAAACATAAATGACAAAGTGCCAACAGAAATTTTATAAGGTGTAAAGTTAGCAGGACAATTGCAAGAATTTTAATAGATTAAAAAGTACATGATGTAGAAATTAGCTGCTTTATAGTTGCTAATTAGTTACGGAAACAAAAATGAATCACTCTGTTACAGTCCGAAAAATTGCATGGCCTGCTAACTTGAAGTCAAGAAGATTTTATTCTTATGTCTCCCAACAAGATTTCGTTTCGATTTTTCGATGAATAAAACAAATTTTATTGTTGTTGAAACATGCAATTTATAATCTATTTTTAATTCACTTTTAACCCCCCCCCCCCCCCCAAAGTCATACAAAATTCCTATTAAAATTTTTGATATAAAGCTCATTTTAAGAAATAGTTCCAAATTAACATTTTCAAAGAACAGAGCTGCAGATATGACAACACTTTATCATAGACTCCTTCATTATACCAAATAACTAGCTTGTACCCATTAACCGTCAAACAGAAAACCGGATGCTGAAATTTGTTGTACTTTTTGAGAAAATTGAAAATATCTAAATCTACTCTACCTACGTAGTGCAAATATAATCTTTAGAGCAACTAAAGAAACGGAAAGGGAATTTTACTTCTGTTATTTTCAATTTTCTAAAGAACAAGAAGAAATTTTAGCATCTGTTTTTGGCATTTGACTAAAAATTAAAAAGAGCATTGATTATTTAAAACAAAAATACTACTTAATAGCGCAAAATTTTAAACATTAAATTTTTTTTTTTCAAAATTTTAAGTTTGAAAACTATTATTCCAAAAATTGTTTACTAAATAAAAATTATTTACCCCCCCTCCTATGCGATTTTTTTCTTGTCTCTACCCAACCTACACGCTCTAGCATTTTGCTACACCTTATGCGAATCACCCTGTATCTATAATGTTTTGTTTTATATTTCGTTACATCTAAAAAAATTGTTTGCCCCCCCCCCAGAACAAAATCCTAGTTACGCCACTGCATGACATCACCAGACCTACCACCACACATAAGAGTTAAGCATAATCCTCTTAACAGATCCTATTTTAGTTTTTTTTTTGTTTTCAGTTAAATATTTATCCACTTGCACAAATTCGCACGTGAAACAGCTTTTACTTTAAATTCGACGTCACAAATAACTACCTACAATAGTGCCATAAAATTAAACAAAATCACTGCCTCCCGACAATACTATACCATAGTGCTTAACTCAATAGATATCTTTTCAAACAATATTAGGTCTGTAACCAGAGTTGCCGACTTAACTTAATTCTTTTTTAATTTTTCTCTGTGATTTTGTTTGTCCAGTATTTGTAATTTTAAATTGCAGAGGTTCTCATAAGTCCGAAGTATGATAAAGTTTTATTTTTAACACTTCTTTATACCTAGGAAGCTAAAATCTTGTAAATTGACAATCAACTTCTTCCATGGGTTGTCGCTATTTTCAATTTACGGGTATAAAATCCGTATTTTTTATCAAGTATTTATCAAAAAACAGTCCTTACCAAATTTGAAAATACTTATAAGTTCTACACCTTTGTAAACATATTCAACCCAATTCTTAATAACAATTCCCCGGGAAATGTTTCCCTTTTCCATACTCCCGTATTCTAAACAAAAAATTCCCGGGAATTTCTATCGGGGAATTCGGAATAAGAGTAGGTCCTACTAGTCCCGAGAGAACACGTCTCCTGGGGAGTTATTTCCCGGGGAGTTATTTTCCCGGGGAACGTTTAGAATTGGGCTGATTTTCTTTAAATATATATTTTTTTTAATTTTAGTTCTTGCGATGGCACTAGACTCTGTTCAACAAAAATTGTCAGTACAGGGAAGATAGGACGTTTGTCTCTCAGACTGGTTGCATTGGCTTGCATAAACCTATGTCCCTTTTTAAAGCCCTCACAGGGTTTACGTAGTTTAAATTATAAATCGCCAAAAACGTGAGAGAAAAGTGCGTAGGGTTACCCGTTTGCTGAATTAAAAAATAAAATAAAAAATCCTTTCAAAGTTTTTTTTCAAAAAACAAATCTAAAGAAAACAAGTAAACTATAATGTTTGTTCGCGTATAAATACTGTCCAAATCTACTAATTTCAACGATTTTTTTGTTCTATATTAATTTTGAAGGATTTTGTACAAAAATTCGTAGGGTTGGACAGTACGTGAACAAACATAATAGAATAACTTCATAAATATTTATTATTACTATTATTTAAAAACAATATCAGTCACTTTTGACTAAACAAAATAATAAATATTAGACGGTGTTCACATTGGACTCACTCCGCGCGACTCATATTGACATTTCTTTGTTTTATCTCACTCCAACTCATGATGAGAAAGAGAGAGTCTAGTGAGGCAGGATTTTTTCAAAAAAAATTAAAAATCCTGCCTCACTTTCTCATATAGTTGTGCAGAGTGAGATAAAAGAAAAAGATGTCAAAACGAGTCGCGCGGAGTGAGTCCAATGTGAACACCGTCTTATACGTATGACGAATAATGAATGTCACATGAATATTTCAAAGCCTCACAAAAATAACTTTTTTCTTCTTAAAGACTAAAAAGCCTATAAGTCTTAACTGCATTCTCCAGAAAAAAATCAAAAGGGTAAAAGGAAAGCGACAACACTTCACATGCTCAACTTCATAAAGGACCATGGGCAATTTGGGTCCTTTTTCAATATTGCCCAACAGTAATGAATTTTATATCGTACGAAAGCTTATGGAGAGTTCTTTATTTCATTTTATGGTAGCTAAAAAAAAGTATTTAAAATGGAAACAAAATTATTTAAAAAAATGGCAACACTCACTAAAAAGTGTTTGACCTTTTTGAAAGCTTCAGCTCTTTTATTTTATTTTTAAATCCGCTTATTTCTATTAATACTTTGCGATATAAAATTTTCCAAACTAAAAAATGGTAAGAAACAAAAAATTGAATACTGATTTTTTCACTGTTTTAATTCTCTTTTATTTCGTGTTCCATCAAGAATTATTGGACGTAGCGAATACTGAAAGTGAATTTAGAACTTAATTTTTAAAATTGTGATTTTCCAAGCAATCATCTTTTATGGGTCACCAGCTTGGGGAAATTGTGCATAAAGTCATATTCAAATGTTACAAACTGCTCAGCCAGTCAGTCGCAATGTACTTAAATTTTTTTTGAGAATATTTTGTTACGATTCACCAGAGACCAGAAAGCTCTAAAATTGTCTTATTAAAAAAATCAAATCTCAATTTTTTTTAGATCTTTAGAGGTTTTTTAATCCACCGACATCGTAGAGCGTAGACTAGACATCCTTTAATAAAATTTAACAGATTATTGCTCGGCGGATAGGCAGCAAACTGTAATTTGACGTCTGTAGAATATTTCGTTACAAAACCACCGGAAAGTTCTAAAATTGTTTTTTTTTCTTAAAAATTTGGATTTTTAGAGGTTTTTCTATCTATTGACATCTATGGCATGCTTCAATCGGATTTGACAGTTAAAAGGGGTCCGCAAAATAACTTCTTTTTTTTTTTTGAAAATGGTGCACAACATCGAGTGAAGCTTCGGCTGTGTGGCACGTAGCGCCGTCCTGTTGAAACCAAATGTTGCCAATATCCTCCTCTTCAACATGGCCCGATAACGATCGCCATTGAGTGTAACGGCCACTCCTTGCTCATTTTCGAAAAATGGCCCAATTATGCCTCTGGACCAAAATCCGCACCAAACAGTGACTCGTTTTGGGTGTATCGGCTTTTCAATGTATGCGTGCGGGTTTTCTGTGCCCCAAATGTGACAATTTTGCATGTGTGCTACCCGCCAAGATCAAAATGAGCTTCATCTGAAAAGATGATTTTTTTTGGCAAAATCGGCATCTTCTCTAAGTCGATCGCAGGCCCACTTAGCGAAGCGTATACACAACCATATTCGTTCAGCGGAAGGATAAAACTAATTATCTGTCAAATCAGACCTTTGTTAAGTGTTACCATTCAGGAAATAAGCACTAGTTGAAAAAAAAACGTTAGATGGCAGACCCTTTATTTAATTCGTTCCAAATGTCAACCGATTGCCCTGAAAATGCATTTTTTCCGGAGCAGAAAATAAATCTTTGCATTTTTCTTGAATATTCATTCCAAATGTATAAGTTTAGTGCCGCCTACGTCACAGCCAGTACACATATACGAATTTGTGTGTGGCCTCGGGGTAATGTGGTTTAGTGAAGGTTTTTACAAGTAGCTTTCCTTCAGTTAAATTTCAATTGTTTTAACCCATTATAACTTTAAAAACTAAATTAAACTTGGCAGTAGTAAGGTAGTTTATATGCCAATCTCTGTAAATTGTGCAATTTAAGAAAACAAAAAATAACAATGATTTCGCTACGATAAATTCAATACAAAAAAGTTTTAATTAAAAATATATGGACATTTTCTAGGAAAATATCGTTTGTCTAAGGGATTTTTTTTAACTTCTATTGATTTATTTGCAAATATTTTCCTTTCTTACTTACTTTTCGCTGAAAAATACTACCTTAATCAAAATTATTGGGAATTCAACTTTTTACAAAAAAGATATCAACAATTTTTTGTGAGATCTTTGGTTCTCAATAAACAGGGTGATACGCATTAGGTGTGACAAAAAGCTAGAGCGTGTAGGTTGGGTTGGGTCTATTGCCTCCGTTTGGCCAGGAAGGGTAATTTTCTAAAAAAAAAAATGACTTAAAACAGAAAAAAATTATCAAAAAACAACGATTTAAATTTACAATGCCATGATACAATTTTTTGTACAGCTAGGAATCTGTTCTTTTATTGTGTTTTTAAATAAAGTTCTTTTAGAGAATAGTTTTTGAAAAATTAGTTTTCAAACTCAAAATTTTGAAAAAAAAACATTGAAAAAGTTGTGTTCAAACTAATTTTGTTGAAAATTTTACGTTTTTAAGTAGTATTTTTGTTTTTAGCATTCAATCGTCTTGTCAATTTTTAGTCTATCACATAAGCTGGATGCTAAAATCTCTTCTAGTTCTTTAGAAAATTGAAAATAACAGAAATAAAATTCCCTTAATTAATTATTCCACTACGTAGCTAGTAAAGTAGATTTAGTTATTTCCAATATTCCCAAAAAGTTTAAATTTAGCATCCGGTTATCTGTTTTTGACTAAAAACAGAATTTTAAAAACCAAATTAGTTCTTAATTACTTAAATTTTTAACCAAATTAGTTTGAATTTTTTTTTCATTTTTTTTTCAAAATTTTTAGTTTGACATTTCATTTTCCAAAAACTATTCTCTAAAACAACTAACTTTATTTATAAACACAATAAAAGGCTTTACAAAAAGGTATATCATGGCATTGTAAGTTCAACTGTAGTTTTTAAAATTTTTTTTTTTCAGTTCATTATTTTTAGAAAATTGCCCCTCCTGGCTAAACGGGGGGGGGGGGGGGCGATTTTTATTTTCTCAATCCAACCTACACACTCTAGCTTTTTATCACACCTTATATGCGAATCACCCTGTATGTAGGGGAAAAAAAAAACATTTTACTCCACCTTTTTAAAAATGTTGAAAAGCAACAAAAATATAGGGTAAAATATGAATATGGTTTAAAATTTAAAATTCATATTTTAAGTGCACATTTTCAATTTAAGGAGCTTATTTTCTATTTTTAAGCGCATGGAAATCCTATTATGATTTGTACCTTAAAAAACATGTTCATATCAAAAAAAAATTTACAAAAATCATTTCTTTTTTTTCAATCAGCAACACTGTCACTCCCATACATTGACAGGAACTAAGTAGTAGCCACAAGAGATGCGATATACTCCCACTTGCTTTTAATCCGCTAAGTCTATATAATTATTTATTTAGTTCAGTGACAGTTCTGGTTGTGTCTGTCCTCTCTGTTGCCCACATTGACATTTTTCATTTATCTTTTCATATATGTATGTAGGTATAGGTTTTGTGGGGCTCCTATAAAGGACAATGGAAGATATCTGATGTTCTTCCTCTAACCATTGTCCCATGATGCTTGTGTCATTAGCTGAAATCTGTAATTTTCCATCCTATCCTAAGCTTAGGTACGTTCTCATTTCAAAAGGCGATTAAATGAGCAGAGACAAGGAAATTATTTTCCTGCATCTAGCTAGCTTCTAACCTTTCAACGACGAACCACTGCAGTGCAGTCTTTCTAATTGAGTTTGAATGAATAAATTCTATGGGTTAGGGTGGGGGTAAGGATGTTTAATTGCGAAAAAGCGAAAGCTCGAGAGAGGGAAATCAAAACAACAAAAAATGGTCGGTTGCATGCATACCTATTATATACCAACAATTTGAGTTTCATTGCTTTCACATGTAACGCGCGGCTGCAAGGAGGACTTTCATCGCGAATCTAGCGGTCCACGTTAGAACAAACGGTTACTACTAGATACTCCCTCTGGCCACTATCATTGCAGAATGCCATATACGCTACTGATGATCCTGTGGAAGTGTGGACTAGACCTTTATATAAAAACTCTTTATTCCTGAGCACTGTGCACTGGTGCACAGTCAACTCAGCGGTAGATTTGTTTAACGGTTAAGATAATTGGAATCCCATTTTTTTGTAAACGGTATACGGTGTAACTCTACCTATACCTACTACCAGCTTTTGTTTGAGGACTTATTCAAATTTAATTGCTTACATTTCGTGTCTTTTATACGTTGTGCCGGCTGACATCAGCGTAAAATTTCGGGTTTGTTCATCATCGAAAGCAAACGGCGGAAATAACTCACGGCCAAATAGCAATGATGCGTAATTGTTCGGTCTATACAAAAGTCCTTCTCCTTTTTTGTCTATCAATTTCCTTTATCAATTGTTGTAAATGCGACTTTAAATGTATCTATATCAAATCGAACGATTTTCAATTTAAATGCAGAATGTTTTATTATTCTGATATACAAATTAAATCCTGCTATACCAGATAATGAAGTGATGGATTGAAGCAAATTGATTTTTAAGTTCGAGCACAAAATTTATTACAATGAAAGTTCAATCAGTGCCCTCGGATAATTTATCGCTTTTTTTTTGTGCTATAGCAGGAGAGTTTAGTTTTCGGGGGAAAAAGTGTCCCAAATGAGGTTTTTATTTTTTACCATAGAAAACTGAAATTGAATAAAAGACACAGAACAGAACCTTTAAGAAATTAATCAATTGCCATTATCGACAACAATTATGTTCGGAACTGTATTGCCGACAACGACACCGACGATAAAGTGGCGGAAGGGGCGGACGGGCTGCGCTGGTGACGCACGTCTGACTTAGAATTTGCCACGGAATAAAGGATGAAATAAAGGGAATTCCAGGATACACACTGGAGCAACATGAAATGGTGCCTCATACTAAACTTCACAAGCCGTTGGTAAATATGCAAGATGTCATATTGTCCTGGTAAGTCATGAACATCGCATAGTTAATGAAAGAAATTTGTTTGTTTTTAAAATTCTAATGCTGCTCATAAGGATTTCGGTCTTGCTGAAAACTCATGGCCAAGCCGAGGTTGACCACACCATACAGCTGAGCACTTTGACTGGACAACAATGGTTTCCAATAAGAACTTTCGAACTTTGACAGTTGATAGAGGCAATATTGTTGGAGCTGCATCTGCCAAATTAGCTGTCATTGATTCAGTCTGTTTTGGCCAATCACCATATATGGATATAGAATTCAACAACACGTGAAAATGATAAAATTGTTTTGTCAAAATAGGTGTTATGTTCGGACAACGTTCCGCGTGCTTCGCCCATTTCACGGTCGGTCGCCATAATCGTCCTACCGAGAGGACTATTCGCAGTGTGGTGGATAAATTTGGGTTCACTGATTCAGTAAACGATCAACCCGTGCGTGGACGAAACGCAAGATCTGCCGAAAATATCGCCACTGTCCGTGAGTGTCCAGGAGAATCCGCCGTTTACCGACCACAACTTGGCGAATTTTGCGTCCTGACCTGGGCCTGCACCCGTACAATATTAAACTGACCCAGGAGCTGAAGGTTAATGACCATAGACAACGATGCGAGACGTGTGTCCGCTGAATGAGCTCTGGAGCAGTTGGAAACTTACCATGATTTTCATTGAAAAATCATCTTCAGCGATGAGGCCCATTTCTGGATGAATGGGTGCGTCAACAAACAAAATTATCGAATGATGTTTTAAGAATTTGAAATGAAGTTACATATTTTATTTTCAATATATACAAAAATATTTTAAGAACTTACAACTTGATGTAAAAGATAACATAAACATAAAGTATATATGTACATACAAAGTACAAAATCTTAAATTTCAACATCGAATTTGGGACAATACCAATTCACATGAGATCCAAGAGCGTCGAATGCATCCCGAAAAAAGTCACTGTTGTTTGCTGTGGATTTTGGGCTGATGATTGCCTGAATTGGATGATATGGACACCAACGACATGTGGTTTCAACAGGATGGCGCTATGTGCCACAGAGCTTGGAAATTCTGGACGAGCGAGTTACATGTGCAACCAAACCGCCCCCACACCATAACCGATAACCTGATTCTGATTAATCAACACTATTTTACTTTTTCGCTAAATAAGCAATTCCTACTTTTAAATATTTTTACTTCAACATTATTTTACTTTTTCGCTAAATAAGCAATTCCTACTTTTAAATATTTTTACTTCAACATTATTTTACTTTTTCGCTAAATAAGCAATTCTTGCTTTCAAATATTTTGACTTCCAATGAATTTGTATTTTTAATAAGTAAGCATTTCCCTCAAAGGTTAATGCATTATTGTTTCTAAGAATTCTAAAGACTTATGTATTTTTGCCTAACTAAACAATTTGTATTTGTAATATTGTATTTAATTATTGATTTGAATTTCAATTAAAGTTTGTCTGTCAAAGAAGAAAGTTGGTTTTTTTTAAGCTCCCGTTTCACGACAAACATAACTAGCGCTTCCAGGACATGACCATCTCACGAGGAGGTCAATTGGCCACCGAAATCCTGCGATTTGACCCCGTTAGACTTTTTCTTGTTGGGTTTTCTGAAGTCGCCATAAACCACAGAAGTTCTCAGAGCCAACATAATCCATGCCATCGGTCAAATTCATTCTGATTTATGCACCAGAGTCATGGAAAATTGGGAATTTCGGATGCGCACCACCCAGAGAAGCCACGGCGGATATTTGAACGATGTTATATTCCATACGTAACGCCATCGATAGGCCTTTCATACAAATACAAAATTTCGATGATAACGCACACTTTCTTTTATTTAAATTTAAAGAAAGGAAGCGCTTAATGAAAGACCCTGTACTTTAAGAGCAACAATAATATTTTGTTTTGTTTTTAATTCTAAATAATGTCAATATACGAGCAATTCTTACAACTACAATGTCTCCTTAATGCGTTGGCAGGCCACGAGCACGGTAATTTCATCTCGTATCGATGAATAGTTGAATTGCAATACCAATTTAACGAGGTGTGTTAGGATCCTCACTGTCTATGTGTGAGGTTTTTATATACACATTCTCTTTTTTAATCTGCAAACTGACATTTCAAGCTTGTAGGCAAATTGAAATGGCTGCCGAGGATTTTCATCTTATTCACGACTTCACGTGGATTATCTCTGGCTTAGACCGTCTAATGGTAGGTATCTATCTAACCACCTAATCAAACTTTCATTGATCTTAACTTATACCTTCATCCTTATAACTTTTCTGTCTATGCTATAAAGATATAGGCCCTTACAGGTTTTTAATTTTACATACATACCTCCTAAAATACGTTTTAATATAAATAATTCTGCTATGAGGCTGCGACCGAAGACGAAAAGTATCTATCCTGTTATCGAGAACACAAGAAACAAAAATAAGAAGATTAAGAAGCACATAAAATAAACAAGGCGCTTGAATTTCATCTCAATGATTATTATTTCATGATATCGGAATCTCTGTGAAATCACGCCGCAAGCTAAATCTTACTTTCATTTTAAATCTGTCTAGCTATATATGTATAAGGATAGGAAAGTAAAGGAGTTTCCTAAATGGTGGTTATAGTGGTTTTTAAATTGCTCTTCTTTATTCTATCGCACTTTTCTTGTTTCTCTAAATCCTATATATATGTATTTTACAGCAAAAAGCATCCTTTCGATAGAACCAATAAAGTGTTGATAAAAAAAAAACACAAAAAAAAAAACATCGGTGCATCTGTTGTTAGAAGGTGCTAAACGGAGTGGATGGCTGGATGTTAAAACTAATAGGTTTCATGTATGTATGCGACCACACACATGAATCTTAAAATGGAATTTGTCTGAGCTTAATCTTGAATCTCTTGCTCCATGTCCACGTAGAGCTCGTGAGAGGTACGTTAGTCTATTTTATCGATTCGTTTAAGATGAAAAGTATTAAGAAGACAGTTTATATGGAAAAAAGTGTGTGGATTGAAGGTAGTTAAGTAAAAGATTTATTTTTTTACAGTATGCTACATAATGGGTGATTCATTAAGGTTCAGTTTTTCAGTGCGAGATTAAAGTTTAACCTCGAGTTAACTCATCAAATTTGGTGAGAGTTAACTCAGGATTAACTGAACAGATGCTTTTGATGTTTTATCCACCGAGTTTGTTTAGTCGTGTCGCATGCATTTTCCACTGAAAAAACTGCTTACTCAGTTAACTGTGGGTCAATTTACTTCTATGGTTAGCTTACTCAGATTTAACTCACAACTGAAAAACTGTGCCTTTGCCTAAGAGGTCTTTTTTCATAGAAAAATTCAATTCTATCTGGTCATCTTTAGTATCATTTTATGCAAAGAAATTGTGATCTTATTTTTATCTAAGGCTCGCCGGTCTACCTGGGTTCGATCTAGGACAAACTTCAGATTTAAGTCTGTGGCGCCTGAATTTCAGGTTATTAAATTTATGACTTCGGATATCGATATTCCCGAATATGACTTTTGGAATCCGCTGCTGAACGTTCCTATGCCTATCTGCTTATCAGTTGATGTAACCAAGGTTGCTAGCGAACTGTTCTTTCCTGGGTCTTGGCTTTCCTCGGAGTCGATGGCCATTACCTCTATTTTGTTCTTTCCCCGGGTCTTGGGGCAGCACGTCGCACGGCGGTATTACGACAATAGACCTGATGATTGGTTTGTCAATGTCAAGGTCCATGTTGGCTCCTGGTCGTGGCTTGAGAGTTACTGCCTGGTGCTGGATGAATAGTGTTCTAGGTGGTGTAGGTGGCGACCTGATTCCCATTGGTCTTGGTTGGGTGCGTTTCCTTACTGTAAAGTCGGACATGTTTTTTGGTTTGTATACGGCGCGATGTTTGAAGCACGACTAGGGTAACCATCAACGAAACTTTATAAGCCAGACGGTTAGGAAAGAAAAGCCTGATTTTTGATAAAAAAAAAGCCTGACAAACTTTATTTTTCAAAATAAATTTAATTTAAATTAAAATTCATAAAAAAAATGAAACTATTAGTCCGGGGTGCAACCGTATGGTTACCTATCTCATTGCGGTTGTTGAGAAAGATATCATTTGATGACCCATTCATAGATATCCCATATATAGTTATAGGTACTTAGCCAAAAGGGCAACAGAAAAGAGCATATTCTAACCGAAGTAACCGGAAAATGCTTGTCCGACCGGCGGTTTTGCTTATCATCATCATCATCGTCGGCTCGAAAACCGGGGTCCGGTCCTGGCCTCCTTCAACAAGTCTCTCCACCCATCCCAGTCTCGAGCCGCCGCCATCCAGTTGCGCACTCCAAGGTTTTGCTTATAGTGGCAATAAAAAATATAGGTTGGTATCCTCTTTTTCAAGAGTATGACGTATCTTGACAGCAGTGACATATACAGGTAGGTACAGTTAGGAGATTGAGTATGCAATTTGTTTTCGTTGTTGTCATTCTGTTTACATCTGTCTGTCTCTTTTTTTAATCTTTCGATTATTCTTAACATAGTTGTAAATTAAAGGATATATAGCCTACGTATATATACACACCACTGATCTCTATAATACACTGGATAGCGTATTCATACAAACAAAATGACTCCAATTGAAGATTGTTATACGGTGCGCTTGGCACCAGGTTTGTATAACAGTATAACTTCTTTTTGTCAAAGTGGCTGAACACATTACACGCGAGTCATGGCGCGCGTCCTTATCTTACATTGTTAAAATACATAAAATTTCGTTATAGAACGGTGTTCACATTGCACTGTCTCCTTCGATTTTTCTTCGCGTCTCTGTACTTTATCTCACTCACACTTCATGGTGAGAAAATGATGGCGAAGAAAGTAAGGATTTTTTGCTTGAGATTGTTCATTTTTTTGGCGTTTTCTTTTGTGATATCTGTTCTCTCTGTCTGTACCTTATCTTTGGCACTTAAATCCTACGGAATCCAATTTTTTTAATTGAAAGCATTTTCCTAATAAGATTTACATTTTGTAAGTGAAATTTTTCTAATTAAGGGGCCTTTTATGACTGGCGAGTCGAACGTTCGACTAATGTCGAACGATTTGGCAAATTATCAGTTCCGTGGTATTACGAATAGCGAACTTCGAGGTTCGCATTTGAAGACAAAACTGCCAACATTTTGACATTAAGCGCGAACTTCAACTTGGCGATTCGCAAACAGTAATGCCAAACAGTCACATTCGCCGATTTTTTAATGTGACTCGCGAGTCATAATAAGGCCCTAATCCTTCAACAAGCAAAGATTTTTGTTTTGTTTTAACGACTGCTAAACGTCAGAATGAGTCGGATGTGTTCACATTAGGTTTTGTGTCTGTAGCCACAAACGCGATTCTGGGAGTTAAATAGTAGGTGACATTTCTTGCAAATTTGCACAAATTGTAACTGAATTGTAATTTTTTGTTGTTTGGCTAAACGCACAATTTTTTTTGTTTTGCATCTATTTACTAAAATAAGTTTGTACTTAATCTTATAAAAGGGACATGGTAAATTAAATGCAGTTTGAAATATTTGTTGTGAATTTGAAGGACCATTATTTTTTTGTGTTCAAATTCCTGTCAAATAGAACTCACACCATCATACACAAAAATAAGCCATCTGAAATGGTTGAAAGAAATCCGACACAAGTTTTAATAATCACGCTCATGTGAACGCGCGCCCTGCCGCGTGTCCTGACGCGCGTACTGTGTTCAACCAGTGAACTGAAAAATGTACGTCAAATTACTTTTTTTTTTTAAAGAAAGACGTCAAAAGGTGCGCTTGGCACCAGAATGTCATCTTCAATTGGAGTCAAAAAAAAACTGTTATACATAAAGGGAATCCACTATCCAGTGTATTATAGACATCAGTGATACACACTTGAAAAACCATTTAAGGAATGCGGCCAGCCTTGATAGTGTGAGATATTAGACCACAATAATAATTTTTTACTGCATGCAGATGAAAGAATACATTCGCATTGTAATGTTTGTGTTCATATTAGGTTTCATTCAGTAAAAATTTAGCATGGTGATTTTTAAATTGAATTGATTTTTAAACTGTAATTTTTACCTCCTTTTGATATCCAAAAGACCGAAAAGCCTGGCAAAGCACGAGGCCTGACCTGAGTCTGACAGAGGAGTGAAAAGCCTGACGCGTTAGGCTAAATCCTGATGTTTGATAGCCCTAAGCACGACTCATGTTTTGGTCTCCATGGTGCTTCAAACACCACATGTGAGCTGTAAGGTAATAAATTACAAATCCTATTGTGCAATTTACTATTAACGACGTCATCATTTCTAAACCTCTATGCAATACTGTTTCCTATATCTTATCTCATCTGTCATCATGGTAAAATGCAGCTATAGTTTCAGGCTGAAAGGCTCTGCTTGGTCTGACGGTCGGGTCTTCCAATGTGAAAGCGGGTATCGACGACGACGGCAAGGATGAATTTGCCGAACCAACAAAATAACAGAAGAGAAGGAACTCCAACACACGAAAACAACGAACCGAGACAAATAATTCTTTTTTTCTAGCACAACAGACAACAGCAACAGCCGAAACATTTGAAAATTAACTCCGAAATATGGCACACCATATTCATCTCATTCTTTCTCATTGCTACGTTCAGGAAATATTAGGCGAGAAGCTTAAAGGCTGTCCCAAACCAACGCGAAACATTCGCGCGAATATGCGACGACTGAATAATGTTCGAAGATTCGCATCGCGCCAGTGTGGGTGTTCCCATTAATCTCCATGTAAATAAATTAAAACAGGCGGAAGTTTCGTTGTCGCGCCGAATGTTTCGCGTTGGTTTGGGAGAGCCTTAAAGGTAAGAAATTCATTTTTTAATGAAAATGAACGCATTCAGATTTCAAAGAATTTTTACTCGGAGGAAAAATATGAAAGAATATTTTACTCAGAGGGAAATTTCAAAGAGTTTTTTACTTTTGAAAATGATGAAATAGGAAATTTAAG
This sequence comes from Leucozona laternaria, assembly GCA_932273885.2. Taxonomy (NCBI): domain Eukaryota; kingdom Metazoa; phylum Arthropoda; class Insecta; order Diptera; family Syrphidae; genus Leucozona; species Leucozona laternaria. The sequence goes on from OW026366.1 coordinate 42,396,347, forward strand.
TAGATAAATATTATTCTAAAAAGGGCGGAAAGGGGGCGATGGATCTTGCTCTATTTCGATAGGGTAAATAAATTTCACCATTCAGACTGTCGACCGCGGAAAAGTGAGCCGCAAAAGGATGATGAATCTTGTTGTCTTTTAAAAATGGAAATTCACCATCGAGGTTCCTGATCGTCGTCCAGTTACTGCCTTCAGTGGACAGTGGACTTCTTTCTTCATTCCGTCTACTTTCTTATCGAATCTACCACACTCAGTTGTTATCATTGTTGCTTGTGGGCGGTCAGAGTGGTGAATTTCTATGATTGCACTGATTAAGCTATTTGATATCTTGCTAATCAGTTGTTGGTCGTACCTGCTGGTGTGCGCACTGCGCATCCTGGCCAGGAAAGTTCTCTTTATTTATTCACCATTTATTTTTATGTTTTCTGATAATTAAGCAATTTAGGTAAGGAAACAGGTACCTAGATAGGGGGGGGGGGGGGGTATAGAAATTGTAATGCTTCATTACAATATAGGTAAATTTTGTAGACCATAAGTTGCTCTTAGCGTATGAAACAAATTCCTCGAGGAACTCTGATTTTAATAACTCAATAATCAACACTACATGTCTCGTGTGTTGTGTTGTGGAGTGGCGTGCTGAGTAGCCGACTGTGCACACTAATCAAGCGTGGTGTGTTGCAAACTGTCAGTCTTGCTTTAGTTATTTAATTATTCTCTTTCCAAGCAAGCACTGTGTCTGTGACACAGCGTGGTACGGCGCAATCAAGACAAGATGGACTCCGACAAAATACTCCACAACACATCACACAAGACAAATATGGCTCAAAGCCAATGAAATACATTGGAGTAATAGCGACACATCACTCCACAACACACCATACGAGAGAAATCTGGTTCCGGCTTAAGTCTTTCCGTGTTGGAATGTCAAAGAATAATAAATTCCACGACAGTTGACTAGACCCTTCCGTTATCTGTCATGAGTCTCTACTAAAAATAAAAAATATAAGTCACCTAAATGGATCACCCGCTATGTATGTATAAATTTATTACCTATTATTAAAAGTTGTCACAATCTCACAATCAAAATTGATTTTGTTATAAATGTGTACCTTTATGATGTCATCAGCTTGAAAAATGATACTAGGATATTTATGTAGATATATTTTGATTTAATGTATAAAGTATTTAAAAAATAAACTCACCTACAACAGTTAAGCGATACGCTTGACTTATTTTAGGCTCAGTTGACACCTGACATTCATAGATTCCCGAATCTCTAGGTTGTACTGAAACAATCTTCAAGATCCATTCATCTGTTTCATCGAGATGCATAGCTTGAAAACGCTGGTCATTGGTGTATGTCATTATTCCAATGGTTAAAATGTGTAAGTCACGTTTTCGTATCCAAGATACCTAAAAAAACAAAATAACAAGAGAAAATTATAAAATAATCCATGAATTTTAATATAAATATTTGTTAAGTTTCACATTAATCTGAATAAGATCTAATAGCTGAACAATTTTTCTGCACAATATCAACACATGTTTTAGATGTGGGCCTAATTCACAGAATTACATCACATACGTTGTATCTTGTATGTGATTTATTTTCCTTAAAGAAGGCCCCACAGATAATTCAGTGTTAATTTTGAATTTAAAAAAAAACTATGCGAGATCTTAATAGCCTTTTCACATCATCATCATCGTCGGCTCGACAACCGGGGTCCGGTCCTGGCCTCCTTCAACAAGTCTCTCCACCCATCCCGGTCTCGAGCCGCCGCCATCCAGTTGCGCACCCCAAGGCTCCGGGCGTCCTGGTCTACGCCATCTCTCCAGCGCAAGCATGGTCTACCACGCTGTCGTCTACCATAGAATGTACCACAAAGAACTTTCCGAGCAGGTTCCTCTTCGCTCATGCGAGCTAGGTGCCCTGCCCACCGGAGTCTACCGAGCTTAATTTTTGTCACGATATCTGCTTCAAGGTAGATTGCGTACAATTCATGATTGTACCGTCTCCGGAATCGTCCTTCCTCACATATGGGGCCAACAATTCTCCTTAAGACTTTTCTCTCGAACGCGGCTAAGAGGTCGGAGTGCCTTTTGCTAAGCACCCAAGTCTCGGATCCATATGTGAGTACTGGCAGGACCATGGTCCTGTACAGCAGCAGTTTTGAAGTTATGGTGAGATTTCTGGATTTGAAGAGCTTTGACAGACTATAGTAGGCTCTGTTGGATTTGAGAAGCCGCCCGCGTATTTCTTTTCACACCAAACCCAAAATGAGGTTTTCGCCAAAAAGTTTAAAAAACTCATAATTCATAAAGCGTTCACACCAAACAATTACCCGTTTTCGTTTGACATTTCAATTGTTTTTAAATCAACACAATGGACGCGACAAGGGCCGCGAACCGCAATACTTTGAAAAGCATCAAAAAGTGTAAACCAAATAAACTAAACAAACTCGTTTAAGTTTGGTTGGAGTGTATTAATTTCAGCGTAGAGCGCGTGACGCTAAGCCCATAATATAAAACATAAATTAAATCATATATAATCGATAAAAATTCACCTTGTTGAAGAATTTTTTTTTATAAAATCAAATATATAACATAATTTTATTAAATATAATTAAAAAATAGGAAAAACAAGACATCATAAATTTATAGCAATCAAACGGAAGCGTAAGCAACTATAGCCGTCAGAATTCATACATATCGATTTTTTATTTCAACACATCCTAATAAATTCACTTTCAGTTTCGCATTAAACATTTATGTACATCTTCCGATGTTTGTCTCACAATACCTTTCTTTTTATTCCCTTTTGTTGCTTACAAATATTTGCTTGTATTCATTGATTGTTTTATGTAATCGCAATTATCACATTGAATTTATTAATATGATTCTGCAGACTAGCACACAGACTCAATCAAGCGCAGAATAATAACAAACAAACACAAAAGACTACGAGAATCAGATGAAAATTTGTCGCATGTTCCGAAAATGTGTATTTTCCACAAGTTTCACCCCCTTTGTTCATGTCGTAAGCAAATAACTGAACGTGGAAACCTTGGCTTTTTAATTCAATTTGAAAGCGAACTGCCACGTTTAAAATTAAGGATGCGCGTCCTGTCGCGTCTACTGTGTTTAATTTAATTTATCGTGACAGCATCCCGTCGGCTTTCGTTTTGACATTTGATTGAGCGCTGAACTTATCGAAAGGTGTGTTTGTTTAGTTTAGCTCTGAATTCCAATTGGTTTTCGACACGTTTTATGTAAAATCTGTAGTTTACGAAAACTTGTGGTTTACAAAATTGTATGGGAAAACTTTTGTTTTCGATGTATGTTGCACGCGAAAACCCATTTTTCGCGAAAACGGGGTTTTGGGTTTGGTGTGAAAAGCCTATTAGGAAAGCCATAATTAAAAAAATAAAATTTAAATTGCACATATCTGGGGCCTATTTCACGTCACATACATTAGGTCTGGTTGCTATCATTTTTCAGCAAAATGTGTAAAACCTGTCAAAGAACCAAAGTGAGAACGAGTTTCTCAAAAATGGAAAAACTTACAAGAAAGTTAACAAACGCACTTACAAGAAAGTTAACAAACGTACCAATTTTGTGTACAGAACGTCAGAATTTTACTCATCACATCAACAATCACATGCCAAAAGTCTGGTTTTGTTAAAAATTTGCGTTTAATTTGAAAAAAAATTACATAAATTATAAATTTCCCAAGTTATTTATTATTTATAAAGTTAATTTTCAGGTATCAGAAACCACAATTTCAAATTAAAAGCAAAAGATGCTAACAGCTGGGTGTTTTGACAGTCTTTACTCTTCTTGCACACAGAAATTTATGTAGCACAATCTCAAGTTTTCCAATGGAGGGGAAATTTTTATCTCTCTCGATGTGCTCTCTCGTTGCAACTTTTTCGAGTTAACAAACAAGAATTTGTGAGTAATTGTGCAATTTTGTGAAAATTTGTGCAAATTCGCAAGAAATTTCACGTTACCAAACAGACCTATTGTATGTGATTTATGTGATGTATATTCCGTGAAATAGGGCCCTGATTGCTGATGTGACAGTTTACCTACGTTGGATAAAGAATAAAACCAAAGCGTTTAAGTTTAAACAAAGATGAAATAACTTTTTATAAAGTTCAAAGGGTGTAGTTATAAGCATAGAGTACCTATATTACCTAGAGAACCGACTTAGGCGGTCGTTCTCTTCCACCCTACAAGCTGTACTGAGAGGAAAATGCCCATTAAGTTTTGTATGGGGTTGTTGTCCAATGCATTTTAAATGGGACCGAACCAACATGGCTTCAATTGAAAGGACTTCGCTCAAATTGCTCAAAGTGCTCAATAAGGTGGATAAGACCGCCCAGGGATTCAAAAAACAAATCCGTTAAATTCAAAAATTGAGAAATTTATTAATTTCGTGGTCAAATTTCTTTTTTTAACCTTTTGTCAACCTAAACTATGAAGAATATCGGTCATTGTTGCTCCCGGGTAATAAATTAAATAATATTTTTGAATATTTATGTTTAAAAAAAAAACAAAAACACCTACCGAAAATTGGAAGCGCACTCTAGTTTCTTAGCTCAAAAAGGTACGTGTCTACGATTTAGGTGTGCATCGTAGACACGTACCTTTTTGAGCTAATGCCACCACTTTGTTCACAATTAAACCGCAGACACGTACCTTTTTGAACTAATGCGCCAATTTGTTTTTATATCCACCATTCACACGGATTCACGGATATGGAAAAAAGAGTAAACTAAGAGAGTTTTCACTTACTCACCTCAAATAAAATTTGCGGGTGTTTAAGGCAAGAGGGGTACCGGTCGGTTCTCTAGGTAATATAGGTACTCTATGGTTATAAGCATCACCTTACTGAATTAAATGAAATCAAAAGTAAACAATTAACTTCCAAAGCCCTTGATCACGTCGTAAATAATTTTTTGGCAAGGAGTTAGCTCATGGTATTTTTTTTTTTTGAAAATCGATAAAATACGTTTTTTTCAAAATTTGTATACCGATGTAAAGGACTGCTAATTCCCCATTCAGCATTGAAAACCGCAATCTCTTAGCAAAATTGGTTGCAGAAATATAATTTTTTTTAAGATTGGATCGAATTTCGGTGATGGCCCAGACCAGAGATCATGTATTATAAAGATTGGAAACCTTCGTACGTTTCACCCTCCAAAACCCATTTGTTTACATTGTTGTTTTTGTAATTTCGTTTCGTGTCGATGAATAGATGTGAATTGCAACAACAACAGCTCGACCATTTTTTATGTGTAAAAAACACAGCCATCTTTAACAACAATTTTAACTCATCAGCTTTTCACCACGAAAATGGCGGATTTTAGGTGGGATATCGGGATGTGTTCGGAAAATACAGATTCAATGGTGCAAACAGAATATTTTAGGGTGCACCCATATTGTTCAGAAATCTATAGCTGGCCATTCACGATTGAGGTCTATGTTAATATTTTTTTTATAGAAATCGACACTTGCAGCTACCTTGGTAATTTCGTCAAATAGAAATAATTAGTTATTATCGAAAGTGATAAAAATATGATACAAAGCTGCGTAATACAGATGATTAAATAACGACACAGATCTTACTAAATTTACATTAGGTGTGTTCCTTTGGGCTCCAGTATCTACTGCCAAGTACTTCTGGCTGCAGTCAACTACTTCTACTCTGTGGTCGAAGTAGTTCAAAGTAGTTCATTAATCTAGTAACAGAATGTTTCCAAACAAGAAAAAGACATCACCAATGAACAGAAATTACGTAATAGATTATTGTTGTTGACATTTTTCACATTTTAAAGTAAAATAAGAAAACAAAACCGAAATTAAATTGATATTGAGGTTAGATTTTACTTTTGGCAAAATTAAATCATTGCATTCATCATATACTGGGAAGTACTAAAAAGTACTTTTCAAGGCCCATTGGAACACGGCTATTATATGTTGTGGCGAAGATTGTGCTGAATTAGAAATTTTGAGTTTATTTTAAAAATGCTAGAAACGCTTTTTTTGCTATAACAATTAAAGCCCAAACTACACTACTCTCGTGTAGTGTGTTCTGGAGTTATGTGTCAACGTTGACAGATTAGTGAATAATTAGGTTACAGCCCGGAAATATTCCATAAGAATATTGAATTCATCCGGTGTAAACGGGGAATGAAATTCTGGTGGAAACTATAGTGCCATCTGTGCGTTGAAAGGGGTAAGCGGAAACAGAGTTTAAAAGTAGTAGATGAGGTTTGGGGAAATGTCAAAGAAAGAGTGGTAGATACAGAATGCAGATACAATTTAATATGAGAAACAAACAAAACAGATCGGATGATGCAAACGGTGTAAGATAAGGGAATAGTAATAATAAGGGTATTCATGCAACGTTGGAAACTTTCCGAAGTTGTAAAACCGTAAAGTTTCCCACACACGTTTCATGAATGCCAATCGAAAAATTCGGCGTAAATGATGTGGTAAAAAATCAGCTGATTCAGCCAATGTCATAATCCCATTGAAAAAAACTGTACCACGTTTACCATTTTCGTTTACAACGTGTACAACACAAATTCTTATCAGAAAGTTTACGATTTGTTGGAAAGGATTTTCCATACAAATTTTGACAGTTCGTTTACTACATCGTAAACTTTCCGACTTTTACGATGGTTTTCCGACGTTGCAGGAATACCCTTAATATAAAATCACTTCGAGGAGTTATCCGATGAAAGGCATATTTATGTTTATGCTAATTCACTGTTCAGCATTTCTAAATGAAATAGATCAGCAAAGAACACTCCTTAAGCATCACTTTCAACAGCAAATGGAAAGAAGGTTTTTTGCAATATTCTGGTCTCTTACTATCCGATTAAATTGAACTACTGCGTAAATTAAGTATTGATTCATTGTCAATTTGCATTTTGTTTATTATTTTACTACCCTTTAAATATAATTGTTCAAAATTTTCCATGCAACTTTAAAACCAAATGATTTTAGGTGTCGTGAACACTTGATAGTTCGTTTCGCCATTTTTATAATTTTTTGAACGTGCCCATTGAAACTCATCAAGTTTTCAAAATATCGTGGTGAAAATCAGTAAGTTGCACTAGTATGAGTTAAAACACGCATGATAATGCAACTTACTTACTTCACCACGGGCAGCCATATTGTTTAGCTTGTAGGCAAACCCGAATGACAGCCGAGGTTTCCAATCTTTATAATTCATAATCTCTGGCCCAGACACCGAAGAATCTTTTTGATAGCAGGTGCTCTTAAGTATAGTTTTTCAGTGCGAGATTAAAGTTAAGCCCGAGTTAACTCATCAAATTCGGTGCATTAACTCAGACTTTACTGAACAAATGCTTTTGTTGTTAAATCCACCCAGTTTGATAAGTCGTTCCGCATGCACATTCTCAACCGAAAAACTGCTTCTTTAGCTCACTGTGGATGAATATACTTCTAGAGTTAGCTAGCTCTGCTTTAACTCACCACTGAAAAACTGGGCCTTAGAGTATGAAAATACTTAGATGTAAGGGTTTTCCAATAGATACAGATCCATGTAGAGTGTCGGCCATGTTTTGTTGGTGGCGTCTGTCGAATTTGTTGTTTATTATTTAGTATGCAAAATCACTATGGCACACCCAAATGACAAAACTGATGATAAAACGTTGTGCGCATTACACCCATTTTACAGGTAACGCCCAAATGATAAAACTGATCTTAAACGCTGTGCGCATTACACGTTACACCCATTTTATAGGAGAGGCGATGACCCTTCAGTCGACGCCACTGTTTGGTAGCCAAATCAAAATTCGAGAGAACACTCGTACGGTCGTACGTTAAAGGAACCCCAGATTAGCCACGAACATCGCCGCCGCTGCTGTCCGTGAAATTGTGTAGGTATAAGGCAATTTTGCGTTGTAACTTTGGCCTCCACCTGTGTAAAAGATCCAATTGACCCAGGAGCTCAATTTTAATGACCACGACAACGCTCTTTGTTCGCAGACTGGTCTTCGAAGCGTTTAGAAGAGGACCTCAATTTTAGCCAAATAATCATCTTTGACTATGTTAACAATCAAAATTGCAGTATATAGCACGACGCACGCCAACCCACAAAAAGTTACTGTTTGGTTCAGATTTTGGGCCGGTGGCATCATTAGTTCGCACTTCTTCGAAAACGACGTTGGTGAGGCCATCACCGTCAAAAGCGATTGCTACAGACAAATCTCTTGGCCTGTATTGAACGATATCGACATGTTGCTCCGGCCGGTGGCGCCGGCGGCGCGGCGCGCGTAGGATGGCGCTACTTGCCACACAGCGAACGCCACAAAGAACATTTTGCAAGAACGATTTGTGGAAGGCGAATTAATATTTTGTCTACACGGTAAGTGTAAAAAAAATACTTTATTCACTTATTAAAAGGTTACATTTAATTTATTTATAATCTAAGTTCTTAATTTAGACTCAGATAAAGAGTCAACTGTCGTCGATGGTTTCTGCGGAAGATCTGCCTTTGTAGCTTCCTCGTCGAGAGGGTTGATGTGATGTGGTTTAATTGTAATATGATATTATCATTGTGATGTACTATTTGTGTTAGTGTTGGATACTTGGATGCACGTCCACTCATGTTGCGTCCGTGGTCATTTGGTGGGTTGTTTATTATATCAACATTCCATACTCAAGTACCATGGAATGTTTACGTTTTGTATCGTGGGAAGGTATATGATTAAAATATATATCGATTATCACTCATGAGATCGAGTGTGTGTTAACTAGGCGCTTTACTCTCGCGGAGGTGACATGAATTGACCACAAATGTCGTGCGATTCCACCCGGTTAGACTTTTTCTTGTGTGGTTTTCTAAAGTCGCAGGTTTATGCCAATAGGCTGAAATCGACCGATGTACTTACAGTCAAAATTACCGAGGTTATCAGCACTCAAATTTAGCGAGATAAACGTTTGTGTGCAGTCATGAATGAATGAGTGAGTGAGTGAGTGAGTGAGTGAGTGAGTGAGTGAGTGAGTGAGTGAGTGAGTGAGTGAGTGAGTGAGTGAGTGAGTGAGTGAGTGAGTGAGTGAGTGAGTGAGTGAGTGAGTGAGTGAGTGAGTGAGTGAGTGAGTGAGTGAGTGAGTGAGTGAGTGAGTGAGTGAGTGAGTGAGTGAGTGAGTGAGTGAGAATTCTGAATGAATGAATTCGCCAAAAAAATAATGGCTGAGGGCTGACTTTTTGGTACTTGCTATAGGCTGGGGCATTCAAAGAGAAAGTGATAGGAGCCCTCCTCCGCCTCTTCATCTTGACAACCACTACATAGTTCGGACGTGCTGATGCTCATTCCGTTAATGTGGGTTCCAATTGAGTTGTGACCCGTTAGGATTATATTTATAATCCATAGAAACAGTTGAGGCCTGCTTAGCTTGAGTAAGTAGGTGCTCTGTTTTTTGTTTTTTCTTATCGACATTCGGCCATAGGTTCCTCGAGACCCAACAAGTTATTGTCAATTGCAGACCATTCTGTCGTCTGCGATTTCGAGAAAATTCTGGTGGATTCTACTCTTTTTTTTGCTCCAGTGGAGCGTTGTTAAAGATTCATAATTATTAACCAAAGTAATTTTGAAGCTATTGAAGAATTTTGAGTGAATCGCCGCGCCGTTTATGCATTCTCTATAACCAATTTAAATAAAAACCGATAGATATTAATAAAATTTGTTTGTATAGCAAAGGCTTTTATGAAAATCACTAAAAAAAACACCATTTCAATTTGCATAAATCAATTATTCAGTGACTTGTGACAATTGCACATTAAAATGATTAGATTGTAAGGAAAAGTGAATGTTCAATATATTAAAGTTTAAGACAAAACACAAACAAATACAAAATAAATAATTTTATACCATCAATATTTTAATTTGTTTGATAAGATAAAGATCATGGATATGAATGAAGATTCTGTGAGTATAGTGAATTTTTTGGTTAAATGCACATTTGGAATGGGAGTTCTGGGGCCCCAAGTCAAGGGGAAACTTCTCACGGTGCTAGTTCTAGTACTTGTAGTGACAGTGACAGACATTTTATGTCCCGATAAAGGAGATGTTCTAAAATACTGCCAATATGCCAATAAACAAGCTTTTTGGATGGTCCTTTTTTACGGTTGTCACCAAGAAGTCTGTCGGTAAGAATAAAATAATAATTCTTCAGTATGCTTCAATTTTATCCTAAATCCAAGAATGATTAAAATGGAAAGAGCAGTTTGGTTTCACGTACTTTGATTAAAGAAAATTGTATGCTTTATATGTTTAAATTAATCAGAGATATACAAAAATATATTAAATTGATGTCTGTAGCGAAATGACTAAATTGATACCTGTAAATTTCTTATAAGTCCCTTGACTTGCAGTAATTTTTCTTATTTCGACTTTGTATTTAGCTCACTCAATCAAAGCTCACTACGAAATTTGATTTTGCCCGAAGGGTCCAGATGCTCAACGTACGCCCCTATTTTCAATGCTATACATGCTGTTTTCAATGACATTTTTCTCCCAATGGACCATTGGTATCATATTAAAGTTGATAACAGCTTCATTCTAGTGCGAGGAACTTCATCTTATAAGCTTGAATAACCGTTGTTTATGTCAGGAATTCTTGTTTATTAACAGACAATAACAACTTTTGTTCTCTTTAAAATTAAAATCAAGACATAGAGTGATAGGTAAGTAAAGTTTCGAGTAAAATAAAACACACACTTGGTCCTTGCTTTTTATCGTTGAGGTTCCTTAGAATTGCACAAAACTCATTTATTTATTCGATACAAGAATCGGTACATAATTAAAGTATATCTACGGGTAGAATTCTCTACACACAATCATCGTTCATATTAAAAAAGCTACATCTTATTGATTCAAAATAAACATACTCAAATCACTACTATAAGTTGGCATGTATTCAAAATCACTGTAATAAAAGAGAATAATAGGGTTGCGTATTTATTTCAAGTTATTTCCCTATCAAGAAATTTCTATATTGACTTTCTGCTTATCAACTTATTTTATAACATTTATGATAATTTTTCCACTTCTCGAGCAATCTTCCTTAAGTTGTTAATTGTAACGTGGCATCTTTGAGAAACTTAACATGATCATTTTTCTTTCTCATTCACCTTCTTGAGGCAATAATGAATCTTGAAAACAAGACTCAACTTAACAAATAAACCGAATTTACCTTCAGTGAAGATCAGAAAAGACTTTTATCAAGGAATATATTTATATTTTTAGAAACTCTACTCTTACCACCTTTGGGACTGACGTCTACAGACCCATCGGGCCGTCTAGGCAAGAGTCGAAAGGGGTGTCCACCGCGTTGATAACTGAAGGCCTGATAATATCCATGCATAGCTCGTCGATGGAGGAGAGAGGGGGGGGGGGGGTTCGTTGTTATTTGGGGAGGACGGTTTTACTTCCTTTTTTCACAGGCCTATTAGTCTAAGGTTATATATTTCCATTTTTTAAAGTGGCAGAACCCGAACTTTTCCGAATCTTTTGTTTTCGACTTACATACTGAGAGGAGGACGTAGGTGGTCGTGTCCTATTGAGCGGTTTTTACCCTCCTTTTATAGTGAACACTCCAACGCCATTGCTCTTATGCTCAAAAAAAATTCTGGAACAGTCCTCAGTCTTTTTTAATTCTACTCTGTTATGTTTTTATTTTTAATCAGGTATCTAGTTTCCCTTGATTATAAAGCATCTACTTCAATTGAATTTACTTCACTGTTCTGTTTTCAAATCTTTAAAATCAGTGTTTATCAAAATTTAATTAACTTTTTTTGTTTTAATTGTTTTCGTATCGAACAAATAATTTTGTTTTCTTTTATCTTTTTAACTTTTCAGTTCTTTTTCTGGCATATCATAATTTTTCTTTTGTCTTTTTTCATATTTTATTTTCCTTTAAATTGTCAACTTTGTACGTACATATGTGTGCATTCTTAACTTTCCTTTCTTAACTTTAATTTAATTTTTCTTTTAGGCACTGAATTTCCTTTTATTCGATTCAGAACTTTTCTTTTACAAAGGTTCTACTATTAATTATTCTTTTCGTCATATTATACTTTCTGTTTTAGCATTTTAAATACATATGTGCATTCTTTTTACTTGCGAATATAGGTACTATATGGCAAGTTATGAATTCGTATAAAAAATCAAACTCGAGATTTTGATCAAACTTGACATTACGATGATAGCGAAGACGAAAAAAGTGGGTCTCGCAAAAACGTCCGTCTGTCCGTCTGTCTGTCTGTCTGTCTGTTCGACTACAGCCTAAACGGATGGGTCGATTTTCTTTAAACTTATTATTTAGCGTTTTTTGGACATTCCTTCCACCCCTTTTTTTCCCTTTTTTTTAGAACCAATAGTAACAGTAGCTGTCATACAATATTTCTTGGCCAAAAAGGAAAAACTTATTTTTCTGAAATTCAGCGCTACAGATTTTTTTTTTAAGAACTCAATAAATTTAAATATGTAGTTATAAGTTGCCGTTTAATAAAAAAAATGGTTCCGAAAAATGGATATTAATGATACTTCCCACAGAACCATTTTTTTAATATTCGCTTTTCTCTAAAACGGTTCAACTGATCCTTATCAATTTTTTGAAGAAAAATTATTGACACGTTCCTAATTATATTATGTACCAATATTTTCAAAACAATACTTCTTGAGTTTTTAAGAAAAGTTTGAATTTTTTTTTTTTGAAAACTCAATATTTCAAAAACGACTCTGTGGATTTCTATTAAACTTAGTAAAAAGCTGTTTTTTTCACTTTATCTAGAAGATTTTTGACAAAAATTATTTTAACACCCAATAATAATAAAAATGTTTAAAAACCGTTAAGAAAAATATTTTTTTTTCTCAAAAACGACTCCTACGATTATGATTAAAATTTTTGGGTGTGTTGAAATTAGTACTATCTACCAAATAAAATGTTTATATTTACAGTACCTCTCATAGAACGGTTTCTTTGATTTTAAACTACCTATCTCAATATTTGATTAACCAAACAAAACTAGATTTTTTATACAGATGCTTGTAACAAATATAAATAAAAGTTCGTACCAACATTTTTTAAAAAATGATTTTTGGATTTAAAAAAAAAAATTTAAAATTATTTTTTGAAAATTCGATTTTTCGAAAACGGGTATCAGATTTTTTTGTGAAGTTCAATTTTTAACTCAACATTATTAAATACTTAAAATTGGCGTACTAATTTTAATCCAACTAATCTCTCCAGCACTTTTCTTTTTTCAAAATTGTTCTCTCCTACTCTGCTTTCCTGGCGCCACCGGTACCGTACTTGATGGCCCGAAGAGTTGGCTCAGGTGCTTCTTATCCTCGATGTTTTCTTTTGTCAATGAATCCAAGATGCCTATGTATTTATAAGGAAATTTTGTGTTACACCCTACTTCAGTCTCTTAAGTGTTTTGTACCTGCGAACTGCGAATTGCAAATGGTCGAGAGTTTTGAGATTTTATTCACATGAGTACTGAGTAGTCGCTCACAACTGCGAACTGTCATCAAACAATAAAGAAGTAAAATTTGTGTTTGAGGTTAAAATCGAGCGAATTTTCTATTCGCCAGTTTGTGGAATGCGTCCAGATGTTGTGGATTGCGAATTTATTTTTGGCAGTTCGCAGAAGTTAAGATTTTGGTCGCGAAGAAAACATTAAAATACAAAATTATCCATTTTAAACTAACTTTGTGCAATGTTTCCTGTTAAGATTTGTTGATTGGATGGAATATTTAGTTCTCGAAAAGTAAATACAGAAAAAATTGTGTGTTTGCTCTAGAAATTGATTTAAAAGATTTGTTCGTATTCGAAGGTCGCCGTTCATGTTCACTTTACTGAATAATTTATGCTTACCTATATGATCGGATTTGAACTTCCTTGAGACGAGTCCTGGTCCTGATCAAGTATTTTTGCTCTTTTGGGAGGACGGAGCAGCAAAAGAATATTGTCAGCACTTGTGGAAATCCACCCGATGCCGATGTGACGCTCACCTCTACGTGCCACCGCTTTAAGGCTGGTTTGTACACCAACGAATTTTATGGGAGATTAGCATAATGAATCCACGACCTTTACGCCAGTTCTCTGGACCAGGGATTGACTTCCTAGTTGAGTGTCTGCCGGAATGGTCGGAACTAGGGATTCGTTCGATGGAGGATTCTACCTGTATGAATGTATAGTAGGTATGTCCTCTCTTATTACGATTTACAAATCCTTCGCTTAGTTTCGACTCCCCAACAGGAATCCTGACGGAGGAATAAATTTATGTTTGTATCGTCGACGCTATGGATCGTGTATTGGTTATTGAAACCGAACTTTATATGTAAAATTATATAAATTATGGCTTCGCCTTTCGTTTTTTTGTATACCAACGAGTAGGGAACTTTATCGGCCGACGACAGAGAATGAAAAGACCGCTGGTTGGGTTTCTCACAAAGATTGTTGTTTATATCGAGGATCTTCGGAAGTGGTTTAAGAAAGAAAATATAGCTTTAAAATTCTCAATAGCCATGGTATGGAAACAGCAGACAAATCATTCAAATGATTTTTGCAGCATAGATGTTTCTGTATATAACTCTAAAAATATGAAAGTATTTGTCTATCTTAACCTTACTGATCGACCGGTAAGACATAGACTAATTTAGAAGATTTAAAGATTTTTTTTAATTCATACGTCACTAACTAGCTTATGAATTTAATAATTTTAATTCATAAGTCACCTTCCAGCTTATCACTTAATTTTTTTTAATTCAAAAACTCGCAGCACTTCTCCAGTGGCATTAGTACCGATATTTCATTTTGGCTCGGATCAAGAGATGATCCGTTATTGGCCAATCTATCCGCCCTTTCTTTCCGGAGTATATCTCGGTGTCCTGGGACCCATCCAAGGGTCAGGGCCGGCCCCAGCCAAACTTGCGCCCTGTGCAAGATTTGTAGAAAGTGCAACTTTTTTATATTTGCATACATACATACACTGATACACATATGCATAAGACTTTTCCACATTACCCAGGAGGAAGACTTTCAATGCGTAGGTCAAGTGGGATCTATAATTTTACGATATTTTGAGTTAAATTCTCCAACAATGAAAGTGAAGTTAGTTAGTGTGCAGTTGTGATGGATGTTATTTTGGGATTATTTGAACAAGTTCTCTGGTTAAAATGCAAATGGCTGTACATATTTGTTTGCGCAAGATCAGATTAGATTTTCTTGTTCCTGGTAATGCGCCCCTAGAATTTTGCGCCCTGTGCATTTGCATATCTTGCGCATATGGTTGGTCCGGCCCTGCCAAGGGTAACTGTATTGGCAAGGGGTTAGCCCATGATTTTTTTCGAAATCGATACAAATATGTTGTCAAGATGGCAAGGCCTGTTCATTTTGCAATTCAGCAATGAAAACCGCAACCTCGCACCAGGATTTGTTGCGGGTGGAAATACTATTAAGTTTAAATCAAAATTCAGAAAAATCACTCCGGATGGTGCAGGTAGCCTGCCGTTTTGCTGTTAGAAGTCAACTATTTCCTGATTGAGTTTAATGTACAAACATAACGCAAATGACTTGACTTCCCTCATTTTTGTCACACATTTACTATACATAGATACGTCAAGTTTAACCTCTTTTCCTTATTCAACCCCACAAAGACTATTTATTATTATGCCCTACAACATTAGGTACGCAAATGGCTTTTTATGTCGTTGGATCTCACAACAATAAATAAAATTACATAACCTCGATATAAATTGATAGCAATACATTTGCACTGCAGATTTTCTCGAATTCAATTTCAAAATACGAAATAATATTTCAATTTGATGTCATTAATTTCTTACCGCACGATCACCTAAATTTCTCACTTTACAGTGCAACTTCGCCGTCCGCCCAACTGCCGCTATAATCGACCTCTGTGTTGTGTTCTCAAAATACGGTTGCATGTTGTTGTCTTCTTGTACGATTGTCGACAGTTCATTGGATTGGGTCCATGATTGTTCTGTACCTGGAAAATAAAAGAGAAAAAAAAAACAACAAACATCAGAATCAGAATCAGAAACAAAGGACGTAGGTAGTCGTAATGGTAATAATGAAAATTGTCTGCTCCTCTAAATTGTAACTGAAAACCACTGACCAAAGAGTGATTTATACGAAATTGATTTCGTTTTTTGTTTTTTGTTTTACCAATTCAATTGGTTTTGGTTGCCCTCTGTGTGGTGGTGGCAAGGTTGTGTCCTTGTGTCTTGTGTGTGGAGTGTGAGTTGGCAGGCGGATGTGTCCTTTTTGTTTTATTTGCTGTAAAAGGAATAAAGCCAATGAATGAAAAACTAATATTTCATGTTTTTGGACAGGACGTGCACAAGGAGTGGCCTGGAAATCCTGCTGGGAAATAAACTTATGAGATTATGCTTGCTTATAAGTTTATTGGACTTTATAAGACGACATTAATAGACGAGATATAAAGGGATTTAATTTAGAATCTGAAAGAGGTGAGTTAAATATTTAATTTCAAATTATTATAAATTTAATATGGGATAGCAGAGATGATATATAATGGAAATAATCATTAGGAACTGGACAGTAGTCCGTGGCGTAATGGCTAGTACCTAGGACTGTCATATATTTACTGGTAGCCTGGGGATCGAAACATGCTTTGGTTCAAAACGCCATCTATCAGACATTATTAAATTTTTTACTTATGAAAATTTCACACTTCATAAGAATGTGATGTGCTTTTTGTGTTCCAGTCGAGGTTTTGCTCGACGCGACGGTATCGCCAGGGTCGTCCTGAAAAAAAACACGAAACTCCAGAGCGAAAAAGACTTTAAAACCTTATTGCAAAATCTTTATTTCTTTTAAACAACTCTTAAACTTATAACAAATGATAATTCAATTTACGGACGGTCTTCGAGTCCGTGTGTGATGCATTCGTATGATTCACGTTTCTAGATCTCAGTCTTGTTTCTTGATTTAGGTTCTGGTCTTCTGGTATCGGGTAACCTAGTTACCTTCCACTTTGATCCTGGAAAATAGTTTGTAAGTACTACGCCCCTTTTAGAACTCGACACAGCAGGTTTTCAGTCTACTAGATCAGCAGATAATACAACCCTGGCGAATCTATATTGAACAGGTAATATAGGCACCTGGTGCCAATCTACACAGCAGGTTTTCACTCTGGTAAATCAGCAGGTACTACACCCCTGGTATCACTATTGATCAGGTATACTGGGCCTCTGGTGGTGCTCGATACAGCATGCTTTCGCTCTGGTAGATCAGCAAGTACCGAAGACCCTGGTCGCAATCAGGATATTAAGCTTCGAACCAAGGCTTCTCACCACTAGTGGTGGGGGAAACCTTCGTAAGAAATAGCTGGACAATATCGCCTACCTATGCTTTCAATGAAACCAAATTTGAACGATGGCTTATAGGCCTGGTTTATGTTGACTTTGAGGGCATCGGTAGATTACGGCTTATTGGCATAGACCTGCGACTTCAGAAAACCACACAAGAAAAAGTCTAACGCACGATCCTGGTCGCCAATTGACGTCATCTCCGCGTGTGGTTTTCTCTATGGGGTATGTAAGAGCGGCGTCCTGCTGAAACCAACTGTCTTCCACCTCCGTATCGGTCCATTTGGGCCTCCAAACCCAGTCTGCGAACAAACTGCTTTGTCTATGGTTATTAAAAATTTGGGCTCCTGGGTGAGTTGGATCTTGTACGGGTGCAGACCCATCAAGTTAAGACGAAAAATTCAAGTTGTAGTCTGCGAAAGGCAAACTCCACACTTTCACGAACAATGGAAATGTTCTCGACCCTCTTGGCGTTCTTCTGACATACGGGCTTACCGAACCGGTCGGCATGAATGTGGTCACGAAACGTTGAAGAGCCACCGCTTCTAACGAACACACTCATTTTGATTATAATTTTTTATCATTTGGACATGCTGGTGAATTGTGTAACTTGCCATTTCGATTTGGCACCAATGACTCGGGAATATTAAACAACAGATTTGACAAACGCCGCCAAATAACCATGGCCGCCACAGACTGCCAACATCTATCAGTTATACCTAATGGAAAACCTTTTCCTTGTTATTATTGGGTTTTTCAGGGGCTTTCATTAAGAGCTTCCTATCTTTAGATTTAAATAAAACAAAGGGTTTGTGAGATATGGTGGTGTCCATACCATCCAATTCAGGCCAAAAGAAGTTGGTAACCATCGACGTCCCGCCGCCAGCCAAAAATCTACACCAAACAGTGACTTTTTTGGGATGTATTGGACGCTCTTGGATCTCATGTGGATAGATATCGTCCCAAATTCGACAATTTTGTTTGTTGACGTACCTATTTATCCAGAAATGGGCCTCATCGCTTAAGATGAGGCGAAGCACGTGCGGAGCGTTGCCTGAACAGAACACCCATTTTGATAAAACAATTTTGTCATTTGAACGTGTTGTTGAACTCTATATCCGTCGGTAATTTGGCATAACAAACTGAATAAACGACAGCCAATTTGACAGATATAGCTTCAACAATATGGCCGCTATCAGTTGTCAAAAGTTCAGAAGTTTGGAAGACCCTTTAGATGCTAGCTCTATCGCTTCAAGAATAATTTGTTGAAATGGCATCTTTTTAAAATAACCAAGGAATGCGGAACTTTTAAATTTGAAAAGAGACTTCTTAAATGTTTATCTATTGTTTTCTTCTGAGCGTACCTATGATAATAACAAGGATGAGGATAAGATAGACATCACTGCCCTAAGCTTGAAATATTTTTAACATTTCAAAAGCATACATATGCACAAAATATAAAATTAAAAGAACCAGTTGGCGGCGTAAAGGAGACCGACAAAGCTTTTAGTGGGTTAATAATAATATTAAACATAATGTTTACGAGTCGAGTACCTATTTCTAAGTAGAATCTTCAATCTCGTTTTATTACAATCTCATTGCCAGCGGTTACAGACCAGTAACATAGTTTGGTTTGATTATTTCTCCTTGAGATGTCTAAACACAAAAAGCATACAACAGCATACAATCTTTATACCTACTTCAAAAACGGTGTAGGTGATGTAAAAAAATATACATAAGAAGTTAGAATCGAAATTCTTGCTTGACAAAATGATTAGAATTTAAGATATTAAAGCAGATACATATACAGAGACAAAACCTTCATTGAAACGTCATTTCAGTAGCAATTAAGCAAATACTCGTAGAAAATCCTTCGAATTTTCTAAATCCTCCAAAGAACATAGCAAATTCTTTTTGTCTCATTTATATTCCGTGCGATTATCATTTGCATTTCTAATTCTAATTTCACCGGGCTTAAGTAGAAAAGTTTTAAATAATGAAGTCGCAACCAGGATGTTGTCTGTGTTTTCGAGAGACATAATCAAGCGGAAGTAACACATTGCAAAAGGCAATGCTAAATTCACCGCAAAAAGCTATTCACACTACCCAAGTTGTATTATACGAGCCGGCAGACCGTCATCGTATGGTAAGATGGAATTAATAAACCTGCCAGAGGGTCCTTTAATGGCCACCTGCCACCACCAGAACCACAAGCACCCCATTCATAGCTTCAGCAGGGCGGCAGGATGTACAAACCAAGAGCCCAGCCAACCCTCCAAAAGTCACCCATATCTGTGGCAATCTTTTCCCAGCAATCTTCTTATTTAAATCCATTAACAAAGCTCGACGAAGACAATTCAGTTAGTGTGGTGCTACATTGAAGGAATGTTTGTCTACATATTTGGTTAAATGGATAATACCTTTAGACACACCCTGTCATCGTTTAGTTTGGTTAGCGATAAGATATAGATAGACATTGTAATGGGGATTGGTGTGGGCGGTGTTGGAGGCGGAGGCGGTGTTGGAGGCGGAGGGTTGTGCTTTTGCTTGGGGATTGACAGAAACTTTTCTGCAATTACGTAAATTTTGCGAAAGCTGACTTCCATATTATGTATATCTACTGATTTAGGGATGTAGGGGATCCAGCCAGCACCAAGGATGTGACGACGACACCAATCCAAGGGGGTGTGTGTGTAGCTTGTAGCACAACCTTCTGGTGTAATTTGCCCTTATTTGGTTTGTTTTGCTTTTGTGGGCAGTATAGAGCAAGGAGGGAAAGCTATATATACGAGTACGAGTAACTCCTATATATACACACTTGCAATTGAAAGACCTGGAGATTGAAGCGAGTGTAGGGATAACTATTGCACGTGATTGAAGGGTTTTTCCATTTGACTTTTGTTATTTGCTTCTCTGAGTGCTTCTTCTGTGTATATCTATCTGCAGATACCTTCTCAAGAGTTTCATCCTTTGATTACTTATTTTTTTTTATCCGTACGAATCGAGTTACTTCTAGCATTTGTTTATTGAGTTGCTTGGGTTGTTTGTCTTATAATATGTGGTGAATACAATGAATGCAAATGGATTCATTAGGAAATTGATAGAAATTTGTGACCTGCTCATTTCTGTGAAGAGGCAAAGCTATAAAATAACATTGAATATATTAGTTTATAGTGAAGTCGACAAAATTCTTATATTGTTATGTGTATGATTCTTTGATTTGATCATAAATATTGTGACAAAATTGGCTTATTTTATTTACTTCATCTACTACTTATAAGACCAAATGAATGCACATCGGAAGAGGAATACAATTTTGCTTTTGTTTCGATCGGAAAAAGTATATAGGTACATAGACAGGATAGGAGGGAGGGACATCGTACAATAAATAATTAGTGTCTTTTCAAAGTTATAGTTTTATAAATGAAACGTATTGGTACCTAAATATATGTAGTTTAGAACAAAATAGACATCCAATACCAACTAACACATTAAGAAAAAGGAGCACTATAAGGGCCAGTTTGCTTACAATATGGTTTAAATGTGCACGATGACTTTCAAACAAAATCGGCTGATTAGCGATTTCCATGATTAACAACTTAATTTATGGATTCGTTGATGAAAACAAAAAATGGTTAACAGAAAAGTCGATGAATAGTAAATAAGGAGTTGCAGGTACAACTCCTTGATTAAAGATGATTAGCTGATGAAAAAACTGGCCGTTATGTCCAGTGTCACAGTTGAATTTAGTGGCTCTTAAGTGGCCATAATGCGAAATAATGAGTCCCAATTTCACATCTTTCCTCAAAAAATGAAACAGACTCCCATATAGGCCTCAATAAATCGTTTGCTTTTTTCAATGCTATATTATGAGGAACTTCAATTTATCAATACGTGAAGAATTCGCATATCGAATAAAACAAATTTTGAAACTAATCAACCTCAAACAAAAGACTCGAAATCGTTTTGTCAAAGTGATTAATCGGACACACTTCGTGATAGGAATAGGACCAGAAGTATCTGCTCAACCCTACCTCATCCACTTCAAAAATATATATTGCTATTATTATTGATGAAATCCTAGACAGTGAACTAATTCTAGATGAAGGACAAGCTTAAATCGAGGAATCGAGGAAGACGGCGTTCTATATGAATTTTCCAAAAAATGATCCCGAGGCGTTAATATTATAATTCTTTAATATCTACACTTTACTTAAATAAGGATGATTTGGCCTATAAGTCAAAAATCTAAAAAAAATAACAAAACGAAACAAAGTTTATATTAATAAGTGGATTTTTAACTACCATTTAACACTAATTTGTTTTCCAACTCTCTCCGATTGTATGCTGGGAAAAAGAAGTGAAAGTGAATTATTTTTACAACTGTTGATAAAACTAAATCACTTGAATCGAAAAATTATTCAAAGTATGTGGAATATAAACGAAAAAAAAAACTATAATAACATTCAATTCAAAAATAAAAATACAATAAATTCGAATCAAATGTCAAAAACTCACAATCTGGCTTGCAGTTTCGGCATTGGAAATAGAGCTGTTTGGATTTCTCTCTTACACACCTGGCGTGGACCATCAGGGTTAGAACCTTTACCTCAGTAGTAAAATTTCGAAGGAGTAGATTTGAAAACGAAAGAAAAAACCTTCAAAAATTGTATTTTTAACAAAAACAAAATAAATCGTATACACAAATTCACTTTCAGAACTGAATAGAATTTTAAATTTAAACGTTCAGAGCCATAGTTGGTTAGAAAAATGAACAACACAGCCCTTTTATATCAATACCTTCCCGTAAGAATGTATTAAGCGACATTTTTAAAATTGTTTAGGAAACAAAAAAACGTCTCATTTAGTTAGTTTTTGAAAATTGTAATAAAAGGAACAGATTTCGAGAGGGATTTTCAGAATACAAACTTGACATCATTGCAAAACCGAAATTTTAATCAGATAAGAAGTTTTTGACGCTTAGTACATTTTCGTGGTCAAGACATGATACAATGGTAAATGGCGCTTAAGACACTGTAATGGTCACAAAAAATAAAGGTTTGAAATAAATTGTGTCGTTTAATTCATTTTTTTTCTCATTAACAATAAAATAAATAAAAATATATATAAAAAGTAACATAACATTGATTTAAAAACAAAAATACAAAAAGGACACCTTAGGATTACTGATCAAAAATATAATACATACAAATCTATATAAAAAGCAACATAAATTAATTTTAATGATAAAAAAAATGAGTTTCGTTTCATTCGATCGCGCTCGCGTAGTCGAAATCTCTAAATGTTGTTATCCCTTTCTTCAAAAGCCAACTCGATCTCTTTATACTGCACAGTCTCTTTATACTGCATAGTTGGTTGCAAAAACTTTGAATATAGAGAACACACACGATGCATTTGAATGTATGTTATATTCCACTTGAAATTTTTCCCTTTTCCCAACTCCCGTATTCTAAACGAAAAAATTCCCGCTAATTTCTCTCGGGGAATTCGGAATAAGAGTAGTTACTACTACTTCCGAGAGAACACGTCTCCCGCGGAGTTATTTTCCCGGGGAATGTTTAGAATTGCGCTGAATATCTCATTTTTCTGTTCCCTTTTCCCTATCCTAAATTTTTTAAACATAACTGAACTCATATAATACCAATTAATGGATGTTTTCATTCGATATATCGGAATACACCGATGTTTTTATTCGTTATATCGTTAGACATCGATATAACGTTTCGATACAATACATCGAACAAAACATCGATTCATTTTGTCTATGGACATCCCTACCCCCAGGGTATACGAAGGAGAAGGTGTTTGAAATTGCGAATATTTTACTTCAGGGGATGATTTAGAAAAAATGAAAATGTTTGATTCCGTAATCTTGAAATTAGTTTGCTCCTTGGTTTTTACTCCTTTCGTTGGAAAATATTTCAGCGCTTCTTTTTTTCCAATCACGGAAATCTTTGTATGTCAAAACTACCACCTCATAAGGTTTGGGATTTATTCTTGAATTCGAAATCAGAGTAACCCATTCTGATGGTGTCCAAATTGTCCTTTTTTTAACAAATCGCTCTATAGTAGCATGCACAAAGTCAACAGGCATGTAGGTATGACCAGGAAGTAGAAATGTTAATTTAATTTCGTAAATGTGTTTAGCTTGTTTTTGTATAAACAAAAAAATAATTGTTATGATTTGGCGATTTTATTTTGTCCAGGACAGCTATCACAGTATAGGGAAATGGAAGTAACAGTTTTTCTCTCATCGACGATTTTCAAATACTGATTGAGGATGGAAAAAATTTCATTTGCTCCTCGCACTCCATCAACTTCGCCCCAAACAAAAGCATACGCATTATGAGTTCCACTCTCATAAACTGTCTCGTTAAAAAACGAATATTTTCTCGAATAAGAAAATAGCATACTCTGCGTATGTGGAACGTTTAGAACTTTTTGCAGGTCAAAACTAGCACAAACAAATGAAGGTGACTTTTTTGGCTTTTTCCTGGTCTTCCTTAAACAGTTTATGGCTCGTTTCTTTCTGTTGGGAATGTTTTGGCACTTTTTTTTCTGTGTCTCATCCAATTTACGGTCCTTATAGGATTCGCAAAAGGTACATTTATCTTTTTTGGAAACATTGATGCCAATATTGTACAATTTGTAAATTCTGCGAAATATTTTTTCGGAAACAAAATTCAAACCTTGTTCCTCTTAGCTTTCTTTGAATTTTCTGTAAAGATTAGAAACACTAAAATACTCGGTGGGCATGTAAGTTCTTTAGGTCCTAGAACGGCAATAATGGGATGGAACCCTTGGTAAGATTTCAATGAACGTGCAAACGGCTTCTTTAAAATCATCGGATGTAGCATTTGACGTAGGTGGTGCACCCTTCCTGCCTGTTTCTGATGTAATTAAAACTGTTGTTTTTTCAAGGGCATATGTGACAACTCTACTGGAAATGTTAAGAGTTTTCAGCAAAAACTGCATACATACTTGTATTCTCTTCCCTTCAAAATTTATAAAATATTTCCTTGTTTCTGTCTTCTTTTCAATTTCTTTGCTTCGTCGCCTTTTGATAGGAACACGACCAACACAAGATAATAACCAATCTATTTGGTGTCTATGTGGCAGTTTCCAATAAAAATCAAAAAACGGCTTGCCTTTGTGACTCTCTAGTAGCACATTTGTTTTGGCAGCTCTTGCATGGATTTCTCTGCACAGTTGTTTTTAATTCTACCCCCAACCCCTGGTTAAATACCTCAATGGCCATGACTTTCGGCTTTGGATTCTCGTTTACTTTTCAATGTTCTATTATTTCATCGGAACTTGAATTTTCTATGGAATCATTATGCCAAGATGAACTCCCATCTGTTTCAAACGGATCACACTCAGACTCAGACCCAGATACAGATTTGTATGGTGCAGAAAAACTCCTTTCACCCGTAGTTATTTTTGTTTTTTCAAAATGATCAACCTAAAACAATTCACTATTGTATTTATCTCACCTACCTACCTCAAAATAATAAATAATGTATCAAGAATCATTAGCTTTTGCAATCCAGAGGGACCTGGCAAATTTTCATTCATGGTAAAATTTATAATTTCACTAGAATACCACGAAACGATGAACTAACAAACAAAAACGTGTGTATGTATCTAATTAATAAATGATCACAATAAGCCACTTTTTTTGCAACACTCCTCAAAGAAAAAAGTACGATGACAACTGACGACAACAAAAGGAACAAAATAACCTGAAACAAAACCCAAGCCTACTTACTGCATTCAAATATTTGAAATAAAATCAACAGCTATCTGTGCAACGGAATTTACATACAAAAATACGGTTACAACCGACCAGACAAAAAAAAAAAACACAAAATAAATGGGAAAAAAAGCAGTAGCCTACTTGATAGAAGAATATTCAAAATCAAAGAAAACCATATCTGGATTGTTATAACTTATAAGCGAAAAAAAATGGAGCAAGTTCTATTTAGAAGAGTGTGCTAAGCGACAATTTCGGTTAAACTATGCGACATCTAACAAAATTTTTTTGTGGACGTTTGGTTGCTCAAGCCAATAAGGTTTTTGAAAATGTCGCTTAGCATAATTTCACTGGCGGATAGTACAAATTTCAGGGAGCAACATTATTCCAATCACAGATTAGCCATGTGAAGATGAGAATGTTTCGAACGTTTAACCCTCCAAAACCCATTTGTTTACATTGTTGTATTTGTAATTGTTTCCCGCGTCGATGAATAGATGTGAATTGCAACAACAATTTAACCAGGTGTGTGAAGATCCCTACTGTATATGTGTGAAATTTTTATACACACATTTTCATTTTTTATCTGATAACTGCCAGTTCAAGCTTGTAGGCAAATTAAAATGGCTGCCGGGGATTCTCATCTTCATGTGGCTAATCTGTGATTCCAGTGAGAAAACTTGGAAAGAAAAAGAGAAAAAACTACTGTTAAACTATGTCAATCTCGTATTCGTACGCTAAGTGCTAAGTAGCCAAGGAGCTTAAATTTCCCTTATATTTTTGTGAATTCATTTGTTATTATTTAACGTATTCCTAAATTCAACATAAATTTTTAAGAGCGTTTTGGATAATTTTCGAAGTTATCAAGGACAATGGGAAGAAAACAAAGTGAAACCTCTAAAGAACTTATGTTCGGTTTCACAAATATTTAACAGGCTTTTAAATGACGTATTTTGTATGGAAACAACGTCATTTAAATATTTAAAAGCATGTTAAACAGTCAAAAGGGCTTTATGAAATCGGCCATTAGAAAACTTATTATAAAATACCATCAAGAAGGTAAATCATATAAAGAAATTTCATCTTTAGTTAATCGAGCAAAATCAACCATTCAAACTATTGTCAACCGGTTTGTGAATGAAAAAAGAATTGAAAACTTGCCTCGTAATACGACGAAAACTATTCTCAATACGCAAGACAAGAGGGTAATTATGCGAAAAAAAAAAAAATCAAAAAATTTGTGCACCAAAACTGGCCCAGAGTCTCCGTCAATCCCTCGAAAAAGAATTTCGCACTGAAACCTTGCGAAAATGTATACGAGAACATGGTTTCAACGGAAAAGTAATGCGTACAAAACCCTTTATTAGCCATGTCAACAGACTTAAACGGCTTGAATCCGCTAAAGAATACCAATCCAAAGACTTTGACTTCTGGAAAACCGTTATTTTCACAGACGAGTCAAAGTTTAATATTGATGGCTCGGATAGCAGGCAAATGGTTTGGCCTAAGCCGAATACAGGGACAGGAAGGGACAGTCAAACATGGTGCTAGGTCGGTGATGGTGTGGGGTTGTTTTTCAGCAGCTAGAGTTGGAAGACTGCATATGCATATAATTGAAGGAATTATGGATCATAAGGTCTACATTGATATACTGAAGACTAATTTAAAAGATAGTGCTGCACAAATGGGTCTAGAAAACAACTTTACCTTTTATCAGGATAACGACCCCAAGCATAAAGCTAACGCAACTCGTATGTAGCTTCTTTTTAACTGTCGGAAAGTTTTGGAAACACCCCCACAATCACTGGATATTAATCCGATAGAGAATTTATGGGACGAACTGGACCGCAGAATCCGAAAATACACAATTGAGAACAGAAACGACCTCAAAGAAAAAATTCTCTATGAATCTGAGATAACTGAAAAATTGGTAAGGTCAATGCCAAGGCGATTGCAAGCCGTAATAGCGTCCAAAGGTTACGCAACGCTACGAAGTATTGAACACAGATTTAACTTAAGTTTTTTTATTGATTAGAACGGGGTACGAATATGAAATCGACCCAGTATTACTTTAGTTTTTTTCTTTTTTTTGCATTGATACCATCTACAAAAATTTCATAAGATATATTGACCATAAATGTAGTTAACTTGCATTTCGTATTAAGACGGAATCTCGTTTGAAAATCCTGCTAGTTAAAGAGGTATATCTTTTTTGAACACATCGGCCAAACTTTTTTCGTCCGTTCTATATAAAAGGCTATATCAGTGGGTAGAAAACAATAAGATTTTGCATGAGTTCCAAGCCGGATTCAGGAGAGACTATTCGACTGTAGACCAGATATTTTCGTTGTTAAGCTTAGCAGAGATCTATAAAAACAAGAATAAAGAGAAACTCTCTTCTCCAAATTATATACGCTTGGAATATCTTCAAAAATGTTAAATGTATTGAAAGCTTCGTACCATAATAATACAGCTCGTATCTGGGACGGAAAATGTCTCTCCAAAGATTTCGAAACAACAGTGGGAGTAAGGCAAGGGTGTGTTCTTAGCACACTAATATTTACACTATATATAAACTATATCACAGATGCTCTTAGAGGTGGAATTGAGCTCCGTCGGACAAAAATTCTAGGCTTATTATATGAAGATGACATAGTTTTCCTCGCAGAGACAGTTGTTGGCATGCAGCTTATGATAAACAGATTAGAAAGGTATTGTAAAAGTTGGAACCTATCTGTCAACCTGGAAAAATCGAAAATGATGATCCTAAGAAGTAGTAGTAGTAAGGCAGGCACTCACGAATCGAGAAGTGGGCGTTTCAAGAGAGGAAATAGAAGTTGTAAAGGAGTACAAATATCTGGGAGTGTTGATTTCATCTTACTCTAACATGAAAAAACATCTTCAAGTCAAACTAGCAGATGCAAAGCGAGCTATATGTTCGGTTTGGGGCAGTTGTATCCATAAGAATAGTATTTCACATACTTCAAAACAAACAATATTTCGTTCAACTGCAACTTCCATTCTTCTTTTTGAAGCACAAGCTTGGGGATTCCGACCCTTCGAAACAGTAGAGAAGTTCCTTCGTTACTTTATTAGGAGGTTCTTTAGAATACCCCCTAGTTCGCCCAACTATATGTTACATTTAGAGTCTGTTGTTCCCCCTATGTTTTTGGATACTCTTAAGATTCATTTCAACTACATAATGCGAGTTTTAGCAATGAATGAGCAGAGAATACCAAAAACTGTACGTATGCACTTGATCTCGAATGAAGGTGGATGTGTCCAAGAATGAAAGAAACTGGCGTCGGAATGTGGAGTAAACTTGGTGGTTACAGCTGAGGAGCACGTGGAATCCCTAAAACCAAAACTGGAAGAATTGCTGAAGAAAACGGGAAACAGAATGTACCAAAACTTCATGGAGGAAGCTCAGAATTCGCAATACAGATTGTATTATAGTAAATTGAATCACTACTTAAATGAAAGAACTTATTTTTTAGAAGAACATTCGACGGAATTAATAAGCATAATATTCCGATTAAGAGGAGAACTATTAAACCTCAATTTTAAACAACACCGTCCTGAGTTACCTATTTTATGTACTTTATGTAACCGTAATGAAAGAGAAGATGTGTTTCATTTTATAGCTGTCTGTCCCGTTTTAAAAGAATTTCGAGTTCATTATTTTGGAGTGGAGTCATTGGATTTAGAAGAAACCCTACAAATCTTAAATGGATCTCGTGGCTGGAAAGTGCTTTATAATTTCACCGTTCAAAACTTAAAATAAATAAAGTAAACGAAGATTTTTAAACAAAAAAAAAAAAAAAAAATTATATATTATCTGTTAAACATAATCAAAATTTTAAAACAAAGTATGTTAGTCTGGTAGACGGCTTGCGGCCAAACCAATAGACTTTTAGCTATAATTATCAAAATGTTTGTATACTTCATATATTATTTTAATGAGTCAATAAAACTAAAACTAAAACTTAACTATTTATTTTTTTATCTCAAGTCATTTAGGATTAGGAGAACATTTAAACTTTTAAAATAAAGAAAGAAGTATTATGCGCAGCCTGGGATGGAGGAAAAAGCACTAGCTCGTTCGGTACTTCATTTGAAGATGGTCTATCAGTGACACCGCAAGGAGAAAACTCATCATCCCCAAAAACATCTGGATTAACTGGCCAAATGCCTGTTACTCTGAGGTCCGACGATATATTGATGGCTGTTGCTGCTTTTTCTAATTCTTCCTTCGCAAGTTTGCGTACATATCGTTTATTTTTATTCGATTGCCTGGAAGTGATATATTTTTCTTAATCGGAACCTAATAGTTAGTGCTATTACTTAGTAATGTTACCTGCATTAGATATTATCCAATTTACACAAGCTTGATTGAAATATGTCTTCATTGTTCCAAAGACACTACGATCCAACAGCTGTAATTTCTGAGAGCAGTGAGGAGGCAATGTGAGTGGGCACGTTCAATCACAAAATCTGAAAATTCAGATCTGAATTTTCACTTCAAGATTGCTGTGCCAAATGCTAGCATTTACCTAAATGATTTACATTAAAACGAAATAAAACAGAACTTTAATTATATTCTTAAACTTAAAATTAGGCGTCAGTAGTTCTGGTGATGATATATTTATAACTAAATCAGCAAAAAAAATACAGCAAGACTATGTAAGGTTCAATAATGGAAAAATAATTCCACAATTTTGCGATGGAGAATTCTGGGAACATTTTTCTAAGAATAGTCAATCGTTTGTTTTAAAAACTCACTTATGAATAAATAATTAGTTCTTCTATGTAAAAAAGTATTAGTTTGTTCGTGATGAAAATTAATCATCACAAATCAACTACTAACCAGATCGAAAATAATAAAGTTCAACTTCTATGCATAGTACTTCAACATTTTCCCCACCACTATCACTTTATTCTGAATTTTCAGATGATGAAAATTCAAATGAAACGTAAGCAAACGTAACTAAAAGTCACTAAAAGTCATCTAACTTCTTATGGCGGCTGGCCAATCAGAAGTTCCAAAAATTCAGAAATCTGAAAATTCAGATGGAAAACGTAATGCGTTGAACGTATCCAGTAACACTATACCATTTTCTTTGCAGATGTAGATATTATATCTTACAGATAAGATAAGATAATATATCTTACAGTGTTAGCTTGTCATGAATTAAAATAAATATACTAAAATAAATATGTTATTGAATTATCAATGAGGACTAATATACGATTGCTCTGGGAGGCATTACTATGTTGAGCCGCTCCTATACTACCGATAGGTTCACCTTTTAGGAACGCCGGATTAGAAGAATTCAATTCGCAACAAATCCTGAAATTTATATCTGGAAGACCCTATGCGGTGGACGTTTGATATTTTTGCCCAGCATCAACAATGATTAGGGAGACGGTACAATCATGAATTGTACGCAATCTACCTTGAAGCAGATATCGTGAAAAAAATTAAGCTCGGTAGACTCCGGTGGATAGGGCACCTAGCTTATATCAGGGCACTTAGCTTATATCAGTTTTACGTTTGTTTAATAAAAATGATAATTTATTAATAAATTACAATAGTTCTTATTTGTTTGTTATTATGACACGAAAAAAAATATCTTCAGCATAGTGAAGTAAGTAATAAGTTAACGGTTAAGGAATCGATTTTGTGTTCTAATGGGTGATTTTTTAAGAGGTTTAGAACTTTTTTTTAAAAAAAAACACAAAAAATTCGAAAAAATGAATGAAATATTTATTTGAAATTATAGTTTGAACTTTGCAATTTAATGTTTAAAGATAATTTCATGCAAATGTTGACCGCGGCTGCGTCTCAGGTAGCCCATCCGCTGAGTCCAATTTTGGCATACTCTTTCACACATATCGGCCGGTATCTCACGAATGAATGCATGGATGTTGGCTTCCAGTGCGTCAATCGAAGCGGGCTTGTCCCTATAGACATTAGCCTTGACATACCCCCACAAAAAATAATCTAATGGTGTCAAATCGCACGATCTAGGCGGCCAATTGACCGGCCCGAAACGTGAAATTAACTGTTCACCAAACTCGCCTCGCAATTGCGCCATTGTTTCGCGTGCTGTGTGGCATGTGGCACCGTCTTGTTGAAACCACATATCATGCAAGTCAAGAACTTCCATTTCGGGCAAAAAAAAGTTTGTTATCATCTCTCGGTAGCGTTCACCATTGACAGTAACGCTGCGATTCGCCCAATATGGCCCAATAATGCCGCCGGCCCATAAACCGCACCAAACAGTGGCTTTTTCGGGATGCATTGGTAGCTGTTGCAATGCTTCTGGCTGATCTTCACTCCAAATGCGGCAATTTTGCTTATTTACGTACCCATTCAACCACAAATGAGCCTCATCGCTGAACACAAGCAGCGCGCGATGAACATTTCGAACCGAGCACGAATTTTGATAGTAAAATTCAATAATTTGCAAGC
Organism: Leucozona laternaria; assembly: GCA_932273885.2. Lineage (NCBI taxonomy): Eukaryota > Metazoa > Arthropoda > Insecta > Diptera > Syrphidae > Leucozona > Leucozona laternaria. The sequence goes on from OW026366.1 coordinate 42,428,001, forward strand.
GTTGTTCATTTGTAAGACGATCCATGGTTAAATTGCAAACCAAACTGAAGCTGTTTGACAGTGACACAAGGTACTAAACACACGTCAGCTGTCAAAACCAGTGTTGCCAAAACCAAACCAGCCAAAAAATCACCCGTTATGTCCTATTTGAATAACTGGTATCAAGCACAAAAATGCTATGTCCATAGCTATTTTATTCTATCATGAATAAATTAAAGAGAGGTTGAAGAATTATTTATTTGTCATTACTATACTTTTACAAAGGTATCAGGCCATAACATACTAAAATATTATCAAAGATAATAAGCTGCATTAGTATTTATGCACGTAACAAAACTTTACTTTGAGTTTGCCAAAAACAGCAAAAACGGACATAGCACATGTGTGCATTAAGGTATCGTATGTGTGTACTGACGTACGCGCGCTAGAAGTAAACTTCTTTTCTCTCAAACAAAGCCTCTCGCCTCTGTCATATTCTTACTTATAAACGTACAAACATTTTGTATAAACCAACATAACAATTAATTGTTGATTAAAGATTATAATGAATTCTTTACAAATTGGTTAGATAATCAAACTAAAGTTGACGATTTTCGCTTAGCCATTACACCCCGACTCCACAGGGCATTCAGATGCCCAACATCACAACCACAATCCAATCAGCGATTTTTTACCGCTGGCAAAAACAGAAATTCCTTTCCCCAGTACTTCTACCTTTTTCCTTCAACATTTACCACCAATAGCAAATCCAAAGCAAAGCTGGATCTTGAATTGTTTTTGTAATAAATGTATTTTCGTGTTCAAATCCAATCCGGATCAGATCTGGGGGAAATTAAAATACCTACGGCTATTAAAGCTTACTGATTTACAATTTCTAAATCAATTAATTTTACGTAACGTGACGACGTGAAATGCTTTATTATGCATATCCTCGTCATAGTTTGAAACTAATTTAACAAGAGCGACGAGATCTCGTCACACTCACGTCTCGTTTTCTTATCGCATCCATTGTGTTCGAGGACTAATTCCAAATGCGTATGGCAATGCTGTTTAAGATTTGTCAGCGGGTTAAGGATTCCACGTATATGGCAATGGTCGTCTACGTTTGTCAACATTCAACAAGAAAGTTTTGTTTACTTTGCGTTTTTCTTATTTTATGTAAATTTATTTGTTCATTTTAAGTAGTTATTTTATAAGTTAAGTTGGAAAAAACTGATTTGTGTTATCTAGCATTAAGTGTTTAATAATTTAAATTAAAAATATGGTCGAAAAATATATTTGTTTGTGTTTTTTTTTTTTTGTTAATAATCAAAATCGTTTTCTGTTCTGGTGGCTGTTCTTCGCTGTGTTTAATTAAAAAAAAAACAATTTTCATGTGGTTTTTTTGTATAGAGCTATGGCAAATGGCAAAATCTGTCGCGAAAAATTCTGTCGGTTTTTGACAGATAAAAAGTGTCGGTTTGACATGTCACTGACAGCTCCATATGAAAATTTTTACCCCCAACGCCGGAAAAGAAGTTTTACTTCAAAAAATAGAGAGAAAAGACAAATACAAGAATATACAACTTACTATGGTTACTGCCAAGCCAAGGCATTGGAAATTCGAGCGATTTCCACCCGCCAGCGCAGCGTATGTGACCGTACGGTGTTATAGTGTAAATTCATAAACGCATCACTGCAATAATGATGCTCGATCCTTAAAGTCAAACGTTCACAAACGCAAACATTTAGCATCACTTTAGACGCCAACTGTTCATTTTTGCAAAGTTTCATAAACTGATGCGCATGAGATCTTTACGAAATCCCGCAGTAGGTACTCTGAAAATACGATTGGAAGAATTTTGATGGGGATTTCGAATAAAATAATACAATTGGAAGAATTTTCCTGGACTTCTGGACCTGGACAAAGGTGGATCTCGACCTGGCCAGAGATGTAATTTTTTTTTTTTTTTGAAAAAAATATTTAAAAAAATTAACTTTTTTGGAAAAATATTAAAAAAAAACTTTTTTCGGACCAAAAAAAATGAGATTTAAAAAAAATGGAAAAATTAAAAAAACATCCTTTTTCCTAAACTTTTTTTTTGTAACAAAAAAATGAGATTTTTGAAAAAAAAAATAATAAAGAGTAAACAAAGTTGAAAAAAAAGTTTAATTTTAGTTGAAAACTGTTGACATTGATTGGAGCCTGCCAGTCGACTGAACAAACCCTAAGTGGAGCAACGGGATGACCACCCGAAAAAATTAGTTAAAATCCATAGAACCCGCGCAGCGAGCCACCCAAAGTACCATTGCGCTAGAAAACTGTTGACATAGACGCCTGCCTGGCGACTGAACAGGGTTATACGTAAGTGGCTTAGAGAACCAAAAAAGGGAGTTAAAAAAGCATTTTTTTTTAATTTGTAAAGCTAAGTTTATGAAAAATTTTTTATTTCCAAAAAAAAATATTTTTCCTTTGTCCAAGTTCCAAACTCACTTCCAGAATTTTTTTTTTAATTTGGAAATTTTTTTCCAAAACCAAAAAAAATTGTCCTATGTCGAAGTTCCAGCCCGCCTCCACAACTTTTCTCCTGGTTCCAGATCCACCTCCAGAACCTTATTTCAAAAAAGAAAAAAAAAATTGTCCTTTGTCCAAGTTCCAGACCCGCCTCCAGGACTTTTTTTTTAATGTTTAAAAAAGTGGTTTCCAAAAATAAAAAAAATGTGTACTTTGTCCAAGTTCCAGAGCCACCTCCAGAACTTTTGTCCCGGTTCCATATCCACCTCCAGAAGCTTTGTCCCAGATCCAGAACCTCCGTTCCAGTTCCAGACCCAAGGCCAGAACTTATTTCCAAGGACTAGGGCCACAACCTTTGTCCCAGTTTTTAAGTTTTTTAAAATATTACTACCATATGATAAATTAAACGCCATAAAATGTTTTTTTAACATAAAACAGATAAGCGATCAGCATCGCATCGGCAACAGCTGTGAAAGCATCAGCACCGCAAAAAAGCAGTGATGCAGGATCGCTACACAAACAATTGACGTTTGTGAATTTACTCATAGTATTGACGTCGCTGGCCAACATAAGGTCATACAACAAATCAGTTTCCAATTGAGTAAAGCGCTTGGCCTGAGTTGAATTCTCCTTTTATTTGTATTCTTTTGGTGGCACTTTCTGTATGCGCGCAATTTAAGATTTTTTGTTCATTTTGATTCAATACTTAAACTTGAAAAGATTGATAAATAAATCAGCAAACAGTTGCTCAAAAGCCAAAAAAAAACCTTTTTTATGAAGGTTTTTACAATACCAATTCTATATAAAGGGTTTTCCAATAAGAGGTGTTATTTTGATATTCAAAGAAAAATGGATTTTTTTGAGATAAATGATCGGATGTTTATTTCATTATAAACAGGAAGGTATGCTGTTAATCATGAAACACAACATCAGCCAAATGGCAGCCACGACCACGCTTACAGGACCATATCCTTTTCATGAAATTTTCCATAACCAAATCGCAAAGTGGCTGCCCTATGTCCTCGATAGCCTCACGAATTCCATCTTTGAGGTCTTGAATCGACGCTGGGCTGTTGGCGTAGACCTTATCTTTCACGTGGCCCCAAAGGAAGAAGTTGCAAGGTGTTAAATCACAAGATCTCGGTGGCCAATTGTGATCACCTCTTCGAGAGATAACACGGTCCGGAAACTTTCCCCGTAAAAGATTGATGGTTTCATTGCTTGTGTGGCACGTAGCGCCGTCTTGTTGAAAGTAAACGTTGTCCAGATCAATACCATCCAATTCCGGCCATAAAAAATCATTAATCATCTCTCGATAGCGCAATCCATTGACCGTAACTGTTGCTCCAGCCTCATTTTCGAAAAAGTAAGGTCCAATGACCCCGCCGGACCATAAACCGCACCAAACAGTCACGCGTTGAGGATGGAGAGGCTTTTCAACAATAACTCTTGGGTTTTCCGAGCCCCAGATGCGACAGTTTTGCTTGTTGACGTAGCCTCCGAGGTGGAAATGGGCCTCATCAGTCAAGATGATTTTTCGATGAAATTCCGGATCATTTTCATGCATTTCAAGGACCCAATCAGCAAAGACACGACGTTGTTGATGATCAGCCGGCTTGAGTTCTTGTGTTAACTGAAATTTATAAGCCTTAAAACCCAAGTCTGTATGCAAAATACGGTGTAATGACGTTTGTGGAATGCCTAATTCCCTAAGAACGACGAGGAATGGACAAACCTGGGTTTTCTTCAACACTTTGGGCTACAACAGCAATATTCTCAGTTGTTCTTGAGCGACGTGCACGGGTTTTATTCTTCACATCACTAACTTGTCCCAACAGCTCGAATTTGTCCACCAATTTCTGTACTGCGGTCCGACAAGGTGCTTCACGACGACCCAAAAATGTTTTAGTTTTACGAACCGTCTCTGCCAAATTTTCACCATTTTTATAGTGAATTTTAATAATTTCAATGCGTTGTTGAAGCGTGTATCGTTCCATTTTTGTTAATGGCGTAGTTTCTACTTGTCAAATGTCAAAAAATGACAGCTTCAAAAGTGACAGCTACCGATATAGCGGGCTATTCAAAATAACACCTCTTATTGGAAAACCCTTTACTACTGAAATACATCATCCAAGTAGAAGACTTAGCACTATTTAATTGGACTTGTTGAATTATTGATTCAAAATAGCTTTTAACGGCCTTTAGTCCATTAAAATTGGCGTTTCGTCCCGGCGATCTCACTTGGACTCATCAGTTGACTAGTGATATTTTGAAAACCTTTTTTAGTTTTTTTCATACTTGCGATGCTATCCGACGTTCGGTTTAAATCACAAATTTAAACCGACTTAAACCGAATGTCAATTTTTGCTTAAACGGTGTGAATATTACCAATTTAAACAAAATTTTGTCGTTTAAATTCTATCGGTTTACTTCGTTTAAATGTAGTCGGTTTAAGGACTTTTAAACCGAGTTTTAAACGGCGTGAATATTACGGCGGTAAACATCAGCAAATTACTGAAGAATTTTGAGACTTTGGGCTTATTAAAATTCATTGCTCTTGCGAAGCTAGTTGGATCTGGTTTTCGAATGGCAAAAGACATTCAATTTCAATTGGCTTTCCAGGAAGCAGGCATTTCTAGCTATAAAAGCTATATGCACAATGATATATTTATGCATCTAACTCTTCCTCTAATACAAATTAAATAAAATCAATTTTATTTATTGGCTTTTAAACTAGGTTTATTTCGTATAATCATTTGTCAAAACCCTATTACCCAACAGCTGGGTAAACAGCGCCGTCAGTGGAGTCTTCAACATTCATTTAGTTTTCCGAAGAAAACGACTTAGAGTAACGTGACAGATTTTGGAAGCTTTTGAAATAGATCGAATCGATTTGCCATTTTTAAGAACATCTTCTGCTGCCTTTACGAAGTTCTGTTTTGAAGTCATGCCTCGAGAGGTTTTCCTTATTCTTGCAAATTAAAAAGAAACTATTAAAGTAATCAGAAAATCATTTAATCCATTACATTATGAAGAAAATGAACTAGAACTTTGATTAAGGTACTTTCATTTAGTAAATGATTTATTATTTCAAGAAGTATAATGCAAAACTCACCAAATTACAAACATATATTGTAGATTTTTACGTTTTAAACTTTTGTTTGGCACAGTTAAGCATTCTGAAGTTTGGATTTTCGTGGGTGCTTTCAGGACATAATTGCAAAGAAGTCTACATTTAAAAATGAACGCACATTTTATTTTTTTATTTTATTTTTTCGTTAAAATTGAATGTTACAACCGACCCACCGTTATTTTCGTACCCATTCTCCCCTACTGGAAAGGCGGATAGAACAGAACATCCTTTCGGAGCTTTAAGCTAGGTTCAGAAAAGGCTTTTCAACAGTGGGCCATAATTTAAGTACAGAAGAGGTATGACTATCCTACGCGGATTCATTACCTCACTTAGTTCGTTATATAATTATTATACCAATAAAGAATAAAATTATAGTAGTCGGTCGTTTGATGAAAATCGTTTCGCAATAATCAAAATAAATTTTTATCGACTCGCAATTTCGCGAGAAATTAACTATTATTTACCTTTACCATCGAAGGGCAAAATAATTTAAGAGCTAAATAATAATATGCAAAATAATAGCAATAATGAAATGCGGCATACAAATTTTCTATGAGAAATTTGAGAAATAATGATTTTGCGAAACAATAACATAACGAATTAAAAATTTGCCAAACCATTTGAATGCGAAGTGACTAATTTGCAAAGCAAAAATTGCGAAAAGATCATTGCGAAATGAAAAATAGCCAACAAATGACCCCAGTTAGTTATAGACGAGCAAAATATGACTTGTTGCTAAAGTTCCATGCTGGTTTAGATATTTACAATGCATATCTAAGCATTTGCGAACTCCTGCCTGTACTATTAAGAAGGTAAGATACGAGGCTGTAAAAGGACTAAAAAATGCGATGTGAAATTTGGGAAATGATGAATTTGTCAAAAACTTTACCAAAAACTAAATGCGAAAAGACTTATTTGCAAAACAACAACACAAAATTGCGAAATGAGCATTGCGAAATGAAAAACAGTCAATAGAAATCTGCCAAATGACCCCTGCTAGTAATAGACAAGCTGCTAAAGTTCCATGCTGGTTTAGATGTTTACAATGCATATCTAAGCATTTGCGAACTCCTGCCTATACTATTAAGAAGGTTAGATACGAGGCTGTAAAAGGACTAAAAAATGCGATGTGAAATTTGGGAAATGATGAATTTGCCAAAAACTTTACCAAAAACCAAATGCGAAGAGACTTATTTGCAAAACAACAACAAAAAATTGCGAAATGAACATTGCGAAATGAAAAACATTCAATAGAAATCTGCCAGATGACCCCTGCTAGTTATAGACTTGTTGCTAAAGTCCCATGCTGGTTTAGATGTTTACAATGCATATCTAAGCATTTGCGAACTCCTGCCAATACTATAAAGAAGGTTAGATACGAGGCTGTAAAAGCACTTTATCAAGAACATCCAAAGGAAACTGTTTGTTATAGAGGGGAAACAATAATTATCATCGTCCTTTCTTATTTTTCTACTTCTATTTGAAAATTCCCTTCTGTCCAAGTTCATCGCTAGCAATTCAACGCAAATATAATTTATTTATGTATGTAGGTTGTAGGACTGACTATAAGAAAAACTATATAGGTCCTTGCGTCGGATAAATTGTAGATATTTATTTTACGCCAATTTAATTCTCAAGGTTTGAGCAATAAAATTCAAGCAATTTACTTATGTGTTGTGTTATATGCTGCCGAAGCTGATATTATGGGCTTATAGTATAGTCTTTTGTGAATATAGTGAGTAATTTTTTTGTTTTGCTTTTAATAATTTATTGCATTTTTTGTATACTTTGTATTCTGCTAGAAGATAAACTATTTGTGATTTTAAATTGCTTTGATAAATCACTTGGGCTATTTTATTTTCCGAGTTCGTGGTGAATTCTTGTGTGAGACAATATATCAATAATGTATGGAGATTAACGTTTACTTGTCTCGTAGGTATACAACATACAAGAGAAGTAAAAGTTGTTTAGAGATTGTAACTATATTCTTTTTGAGGAAGTGGTAGTTAAAAATGATGAATGAAGACTTTTTTATTTATTTTTGAATGCGAACAACGCATATTTGTGTGACATTTATTTACATAATAAAATTGTTATTTTTTTTTTAGTTCGGACTTAAGTTTCACTGAAGTGTATGATATTGGACAAGAATGTAATTATGTTGAATAAGTTCAGTTCAAATAAAAACAGACAGATATTTATGTAGGTTCCTAAGCATATTTCACCGAATAGAAAATATTTTTATGTGGTTTTTGTTATTTTTTATGGTAGCATAGAATCACTAAAAGTAACCATTATTTATTTTTATTTTTAAAACCTTATTTTTAACATATTGCGTAGGTGTCTCTATATTATTGGACAAATTGTTATTTTTTTCGCCTAAGCCTATAGTCAGGGAGGCGACCATAAAAAGTTGACATTAATCGATAGCTTTGGGATGCATGATTATGAAACCGGTGGTCGGACAAAGTTCTCTGGTTGCTTTGGTAAGACTACTTCCGTAGGTACCCATTTTTGACGGCGTACCTATCCCGTAGGGATTTTGACAAATGGGTGTTAAATGAAAGCTTATAATGTCCTCTTTATACGAAATTAGTGATCGAACAGCTTTATGATGGTAACTAACACAAGTCTAACCATTTTACGAAAAACCGGTGTTTTTTAATACTTTGCACCTTAGGTCTTCAAAAATATAAGAAACTATATATAACAATAAGACTCCTTTTTATGCTAATACCTATAATATAAATTTGATAGTGGAAAGCCTATACTTAAGCAGGTCTTTCAGCAGCCTTTTTGATTTTTTACTAGCAATAGTAGTTTTGTTTTTGGAGATCGGTTTTAATAATAATAACCAACCCTTTTCCTCTTCAGTTTTCAACATATTATGAGATATCAAATGAAAGATAATACTATTCTCTTTAAAAAACCGTCGGTAGTCGGGCATACTTTTACTAGATTATACCACGAGTCCGACCACTTATATGAACGTAGGTGTTATTTTTACTTTGCGGTTTATATGCTAAGATGTGTAGATATACATAAAAGCATTGCAAATATTTACGAAAATAGTATCAAAAATAGCTAACGTTTCCATTTAAGCTAAAAAAACATGAGTTCGGTACCAAACATCCTGCTTGATCCGTTGTTTTAACATTTTATTGTGATATTTTTACTAACAACAAGTTTTTTTTACAGCACTACCAATAGAGCTTTGTGATATCGATAAGTGGTACATCAACTGAAAGCTAACACCATCACCTTTAGGAAACTTATAGTCAGACGGACTTTTGTTGGCTTATACTACTATTCCGACCACTTTTCTAAAAATATTTATTTACTTTCTGTGCTTTACATATGTTAAGAATTAATATTTTATAGTAATGTTTTTGAATAATTGTCATCCCTGAATTTACTTCGCTCTTTTCTTAACTTATTATATGTACCTATATACTAATGTTGTACTTTATCATTCCAATGCAGGCCCGTAGCCAGGATTTTGTTTCGGAGGGGGCTTGCTTCCAAGTCTTACGAACAATTCTTTGAACAAAAAATATAAAACTATAACGTATTCCAATTTATAAATTTTTATTAGTTTTTAAATAAATGTAGATATGTTAAGTATAATACGTATTATTAAAATTATTTTTTTATTCACTTTTTTTACGGCAGAAAAAGTCTTAATTTTTTTTATATGGGACCAATCACCTCATCTGGATCGACATCAATATCCGAATAAACAGATATCATAGCAAGTGCGTTAAGTCTTGCATTGCTCATATGCCTTCCAGACACTGTTTTAATCATTTTCATCATTGGAAAAGTTCTTTCAAGATGCTTTTGTCACTGGAAGTGTGCCAAAAACCGTTTTGCATTTTGTTTTGCTCTCTGGTGTGTTTTTTTATTGATATTTTGGAAAGTTATTTTGCAAACGATGGCTTGTACATGTACAGTGTACATACCAAGCGTTTGGATACTGTTTTTCTGCTTTGTACTCCACTTAAGTAACCTGCAGTATTTGCGGCTCCGTCATTGCCTTGGCCAATACAATAGCTCATATAATATATCAAGATGTAGTTCTTCACATCGCTGCAGTAATGGTTTTGGTCAGTTTTCTAGAAATTTGGTCGTCAACGAGAACAAAACCTAAAAAACTTCCCCAAGCATACAACATTTTGGGTCTGTTAAACAATAAACAGTCGACATATCGAAGGCATATGGAAAGTTGTTCAGTGCCAGAAACATCCATTGTTTCTGAGATCATATAATTTTTGTTATTTTTATTTTGCAATATTTTGGCTTCTTCTTGTTAATATAAACGAAGATAATAATTGAAGTCCTTTACTGATCTTTTTATTTTCATAAATTTGAATTGATATTAAAAATATGAACAACAATATAAAAAGTTACGGAAGTGATATCTACGAAATGACGATTTTGCGAAACAATAACATACAGCGAAGTGAAATAGTTACCAGTAAACTTTATTGGTAACTGGTTACTCAATATCCAAGTTATCCAAGTATTAAAATTACTGGTAACAAATAACTTTTTAGCTCTTTATGTTATCCGAAATCAAGGTTACCAGTTTTGACAAACAATAGCCGGCTTTAAATTATTCTATAACGCCCATATTGTTATAATTTAAATCCAAACATCAAATCCAATAACATATTGTTCAGGCTTTAATTTCACATTTAAATCCATTTTTTTAAATCCAACGACAAAGATATTATGGACATAATAAACTCGGATTTAATACATTTGTATTTAAAGTCCATTTAAATCCAAAGTGATATGGCCGTATTAAAATTATTGAATACATCTTTACCAGATAAGACAAAACTAGTAATTTTGAAGAAAGGCTTCGATGAAGATAAATTGCCAGGGCTATGGGTCATCTGGTGGATTTTGGCTGGCTGGTTTTCATTTAAGTACTCAGTATTGTAATTAAATTGGAGCACTTTCAATTTCAATAAGGTTTGAGGTTTTTTTTTTGATAAAACATCACGTTAATGGCTTAATCGATTTTCATATAATTTTGCAGTCCAGTAAATTTTATTTCAAGTAATGTTGCATTTAATCCATTCAGTACGCCGGTCGTGGTACAGGACAATGAAAATTTGTAAAGACAACTCTTAAGTTCACTGTATTAACAAATGTTTGTAACATTATAAAAAAAATCAAAATCAAAAATTAAAAAAAAGGTGACAAGAAAAAAATATTTTTTGTTTAGTTTTGAGGGTAAAAAATGATGAATACGTGAACATTTTGTTTTTGCTTGGTATATTTGTTTATTATTAAAAAAAAAAACAAATTATGTCTATCATCTTTTTTCAACAGAAAATTCTGAAACACCCTGTATAGGTTTTTTTCTAAACTCATCAGCCTGATTGAGTTGAAAATTCCCTTTAAGATAAAAAGTTGTTACGAAAATGGTATTCCTCTATGATTTGTTTCCAACCAAACGAGTCAAAACAGACCACTGTGGCACATCCATTTGCCATTAAGCCTGAAATTGTGAAGATTCGGAAAGTTAAAATGGTAGCCATTTATAAAAAGATCATCCAACTGTAAGCTATACAAAATAGTTTTGACGTAAAAGCCAACTTTTCAAATTTAATTTTCAGCCCATTGCAAAAAGACTGGCTTTATTGGTTTCAATAGTTGTGAATTGTTCAGTCGAAACTTAAACAAACATTAATTTATCAAAAACAACATGAGCAGAAGTCTTCTTCTGATATCTATGAAATATAATTGAATCCTTCGTGCTTTTTTTGCCATCATACGTTGACGGATACCTATGTATGTATATAAACTTGAATTCAAAATGCCGGATAGCGCTCTCCATCTTCCTAGTCGAAAACTCAATTTTTTCATGGATAAGTATCCAAACAGCATAAATGTAAAAATGTCTTAATTATAAGCCAAAAAAAAAAGCGCTTAGGTGTTGGAAGAACAATGACTTCAAAATGTTTACAATTCAATAAGTTAGAATCGATTAAGATCCACATTTACACTTAGACTTCGACCGATATTTGACAGAAGTTTTGATTTTATTGATTTAAGAAAAACAGCTCTTGGGTGAAAGCTTAAATCTTGTGTACCTATAGAATAACCCATATCTCCTTTTGAAATTAATATTACTTAGCAAACTACAGAACGTTTACAATGGACATCAACCATATACTATGGCACATACAGATACACATTTCATTTTCAACAAATCCTTAATTGATTACAAAGGGAAATATTACTCACACTATATATCTTGTTCTTTGTGTTGACCAAAATGTCGCAGGATCAAAGGACAGACGAATTCACTTCCCATCAATTACAATCAAAATGTATTCCTTTTGGTTCGTTCACACTTCACACGCCTTTGACGCTCTTCGTTCTCGTGCCAATCCATTTGTCATCGTTTTTCAATTTCAGAACAAAAATGATATGCCCTTCGTTGTCATCGCTCTCGGGGCAACATGGAGTTAGACTGATGTTGAAATTTGAAATGTACATGGAAAGTTAGACGGTGATGCTCCGGATCCGGATCCGGATGCGTTATCTAAAATAGATGTCGCTTGTTCCTCTTGTTTGTCGACTTGTTCGCAAGTAATTTCAATACCATATGACTGAGCACCATCAGAATACAGACAGGGACACTATCTGTTAACGACGACGACCGACGAAGGCAACGTTATACATGTCATCTCTGTGTACCAAGCAATCCGAACTCCCACTTCTTCAGCAATAATATATCCTTGCTTTTTACTAAGAAATTGTTGTTTGTTTTTGATGCCATTTGGCATTGCTTCATAAAATCTCATTAAAGTTTATATTTATGATTTGACGCATAGCGCTATTTGTTGTGTTAATAAAAGAATGGAATACACATCAATAGACGTCAGCGTCGGTCGGGACAGCTTGACGTAAACGACGGATTCCAATTATTTGAAATGGCATCTGCTGAAATGTTATTTATCAGGTCCTGTTCATATAATCAACAAAGTTCACGACTAGACCGTACGCAAGGGTGTTGCAGGTAAAGGAGCTTGCCCCCATCCTATAGTCCAGTCAAACCATCATTTAACTTCGCGGACCAGAGGCACTGTCTCTTTTTTTTGTCATGGATCTAATAAGCTTATACCCAAATTTGCAACAACCAACAACTATTTGTTGGCATTTTTTTAGTTCAGTAAACATTGGAGCACAAAAGTGTTGGTAACAATATTTTATATTATCTTAAGGCAAATTCTTTTTGTTTGAACAAATAAATATGCACGACTTGATCGCAAGAAATTGCTCTTGTCGTTAACAATCGTGTGTAACCACAAATTTAAAAGGCATGATATATATATTTAACGAGAAAATATTAAAAGAGTCAAAAGTAAAAAAAATATCAATTTTTTGTTTGATTTTTCTTTTGTTTATAAAAAAATGTTTTTAAAATTTTTTAAATACATTATTGTTTAAACTATTGAAAAGCATCAGATGGCAAAATTATAACAAAATCAAAACCATGGCAAAGATATAGGCGAATAACCCACCTTACCTACCGGTAAGAAATTTAATCAAAATCGTTAGAGGCGTTTTCGAGCAAATTTGAAAAAAAAAACAAAATATTTGTATGGCAGCTACCCATTCTAGATGAGCTAAAACAAAAATTCGAATTTCCCCTAAAAATGCTCTGTACAAAATTTGAAGCAAATCGTTCCACCTGTTTAGGCTCTAGCTCAAAGTACCTACAGTGGACGCACAGACCGAAGCGACGGACGGCATGACGAAACCCACTTTTTTGGACTTCTCGATTATCGTAGTGTTAGTTTTGATTACAACCTCAAGATTTTTTTTTTACACGAAACCAATACTTGCCCTATAGAGCAAGTAAAAACGTAAAAAGAAAAGGCCGTGTGAAATGCTTTGTGTAGCCAATTTTCTTAAAAAAGCTTTATCTTTTAGGTATTAAAGCTAAGTATACACGATTGGAAGATCTTCCAATATTGTCATATATTTCGCAAAAAATTTTACCAATATTCTATCAACCGTGTAAACATCCAATTTAATCTGATAAAATTGACAGCCAAAATGCTTGCAATCGTGTGACCAGGTGTAAACACACAATTTTTCTAGTTGACAGGTAATTGGACGATTGACAGACTAATTGGATATTGGAAGATGTTCGTGCGAAGAAATTGTAATAATTGTATACTTCCTTCTGCGGGCTTGTTCGTAATTGCTACGCTAAGGTTTAGGAAAAAAGAAAAGTCGGAAAATTCACTCAGGTGGCCATGTAGGCACACTTTTAGTTTGTCAGTTCAATTCAATTACGGTTCAACATGTGGCGCTGTAGGCGGTTAGGAAATGACTTTAGGGATACTCTTTTTCAAATTTTGTTTTTTTTTTTTTTTGCAGGGTGAAATGGGGTAAAAATAAAAAAAATATCCAATTAAAGAAATTCTTTTGGTGTTTGAAAGGTTGTTTTTACTGGATGGTCTTAGAGATTTTTTTCAGAAAATTGGCATTTATAGGGTGAATTGGGGCGAAACCGGAAAGTGGCATCTGATTGCAAAAATTTTGTTTGTGTTTGAAAGGTTTTTTTAAAAAAAAAACTTATTACAAAAATTCTTTCCGTGTTGGGAAAGTAATAAAGGTTGGCCTTAGATTATCATGTTTTTACAGATTTAGCCCTTCATAAGGTGTAGTAGGTTAAAACCAATAAAGTAGTAGGTATAGGATTACAAAATTTAGCTGAAATAATAATTTATATTTACTTTTGTAATTTTCATGTGAAGCTAAGGTTTATCTACCCGTGCGAAACCGGTCGGGCCAGCTAGTGACTATTATTTTATATTACAAAAAAAAATAAAAAAAAAATTGATGCAGAAAGTCGACGAGCAATTCTGTGTATTACCCCTCCTGCTTACAATTCGCTATCCAAGCTTTCGTCCAAACTTTGCGACATCTCTTCTAAAGCAATTAATCTTACTCTTCACTACTCTCCCACACATATGCTGCCAAGATAGTCACTATTGCTCCATTCATATCGTTTTTCTATTGTCAGCAATTGTTAGACAATTTTCTACCAAAAATTGGCTGATTTTTGGATAAAATCAATCAATCGTGGAAACGGACAATTTTCACTTGATAGAAAATTGGCAATTGGAAGCTTATTTGATGCAATTGGGAGACTTCTGCAAGGTCTGCCAATATTGGAAGTTCTTCCAATCGTGTAAACTTAGCTTAAGAAAAGACTCCACATTTTTATCAATTTTAAATGAGTTGGGTACGAAATACCGCATCACAAAATCCCGTATCACGAAATCTCGCAGCACAAATTCCCGCAGAATTTACCACAATACGACAGCGCATACAATTCTTCTTTCCCATAGGAATTGGTGACTCGATTGTTCGAAGATCACCAAGAACGAAGTTTCCTGCTATTTTTCTGGGAGTGACGACTATGGTCTGGTATCCGGATCTGGTCGGTCGACGGCAGTGGATCTGACGTGGGAGGCTCTGGAGGTGGGTCTGGAACTGGGACATAGGTTCTGGCCCTAGACCTGGAAATAGGTTCTGGCCTTGGGTCTGCAACTGGGGCGGGGGTTCTGGATCTGGGATAAAGATTCTGGAGGTGGATTTGGAACCGGGACAAAAGTTCTAGAGGTGGCTCTGGAACTTGTACAAAGGAAACATTTTTTTTTTGAAACAAGATTCTGGAGGTGGATCTGGAACCAGGAAAAAAGTTCTGGAAGTGGGTCTGGAACTTGGACAAATTTTTTTTTGGAAACAGAACATTTTTCATGAACTTCGGGTTCTCAGGATTTTAACTCCCTTTTTCGGCTGGTCATCCCGCTCACACAACTCCGTTGCTCCGCTTAGGGTTTGTTCATAATTGAGTCCCCTGGCAGGTGCCAATGTCGACAGTTTTCAACTTAAACGAAACTCTTTTTTTTTAATTTAAAAAAAAACTCAATTTTTTACTCTTTTTTGGATTTTTTTTTTCAAAAAAGAAACAAAATATAATTTTTTTTTGTCAAAAAGAAACAAAAAAAAGTTTAGGTACAAAGTTTTTATTTTAATTTTTCCAAAAAAAAAGTTGAGAAAAGGTAATTTTTTTAAAATATTTTTTTCAAAAAAAAAAAAATTCCATCTCTCTCCAGGTCCAGAACCACCTTTGTCCAGGCTCAGAAGTCCAGAAAAATTGAAGTATCCAATTGAATTATTTTATTTGCAATCATCAAAATTCTTCCAATCGTATTTTTTTTTTAAAGTATAGAAAATCCCGCAGCGTACTTTTTTCCGGGATCTTGTTGTATTTATAATCTGCGGAGGGATTTTGTAACGATCCCATTTTGACGACGATATAACATTTTTCTAGAAAGTGGGCATGGCTGATGTGGGCGGTTATTAATCGTTTTCATTTCTCATTCGATTCGTTATGCCAGAAAATTTCATCAAAATCGTAGTTCAGTTTTATGGAGTATTTTGTCCGCTCTCCCATACAAAGTGCACCACTGTTCGACGGACGATAATATGGTGGAAACCATTTCATTTAACTTCATCATCATCGCCCTGTCAGATTTGACTAAAACCTCGACATTTTCATTGAAAAGAAACCAATACTTGCCCTGAAAAATGTTGACGGTTGGACTTTTTTATGCTTAAGAGTTAAGACTTAATTAAGAAACAATAAAATGCAAAGTATACCTACAGTTCTTTACAGATTTTGTGAAATGTAGCTTAAATGTACTAAACAAAATTAAAAAAAAGGACAGTCTCTACTAAAATTTACAGTATCCTAGATGTGGAACCAACAAAAAAATATTCCATAACTTATGTTCCCTATAGCCTGCTCGTACCTAGCCTACATAATGATAAACATATGGACTTTGGGATTCAATTTAACTAAATTTCAATTTGTTCATACAAATCACAACCGAATATATTGTCCAGTATACGACAACTTTAGATAACTTGCATGTCTTCCAAATCCACATTAGTTTTTTTTTTTTTTAAAGAAAAACGATTTTTAATCAATTTAATGCGACTCTCCCTCGAAAAACAACATTTCTCGAAACCATTCAATTTCCGGGATAGGAAATCTTCATTTCAATTTTAACAAATACTTTTGCCTTATCATTTTAAGTCTGCAAAGCAACGAAGGACGAAAAGTTGAAACATATAAAACCCAAGCACATGTTGTCATCTGTTCACCCGCACCCGCCGTGCTGTTGAAACACATTCAACTATTTCATCACATCGACAATTCGACATCACAATACCATTTCCAAAACACCCTTGTCAACCTTTCAATATTGCTCAGAGAAATTTTATGCTGTGCATTTGAGAATTCAAAATTGTTGCCCCAAACTTAATACCCCCATTCAACTACTACAACTGGGACAAAACGAAAATTTATATAATAGGTATGGAAGTTCTAAGTCAAATAGGGAAAAGTATTTAAGTTACTAATGCTTGTTTGGTTTCACTTTTAGGATTTAAGATTTCACTCTGGAATACAACTGGAAACTGAAGCGAGTGTGACATTGATTAGGGTTAACCATGAAAGCGTATAGATTCTCTTAAATTAAAATTAAAAATAAACCTATATACCTACTGACCCTAATATTCGGAAGACTGAAGTTATGTTGTATTGGAAAAAAATTTCACCCTTGATTCGAATGGCTAAGTCTCCAAATACATCAGCCCATGATGATTTGTTATTTTGTTTTATTAAATAATACATTAACAAAAAAAAAAAACCGCGCCGACGCACGCCTTAATATAATATACAACCAAGAAAAAAATCGTCCGAAGAACATTTAATTTTTAATCGATATTCAATCAAAAACAACCTTATTTAAAAAAAAGAATAAGGATGTTCCTAACTTTGGTAAAAAAAAATAAAATGCTTTTAATAAGATAAGAGAGACCTTGCCACCTTAATTATATTTGTTTTTGCAATTTAAAATTAAATGCCCGCCTCGGCTTCTTACGGTGGCACGGATCGGAGTGGTCCAATTTTCAATGACTCTTCTCCATAGATCCGCCTGAATTTGAGCGATGGCTTGTGTCGATTATGGTTTACTCGCAAAGACCTGCGAGTTCAGGAAACGCCACAAGAAAAAGTCTAGCGTGGACAAATCATATGACCTTGCTGGTCAATTGACGTCACCTCTTCAAGAGATAACCTTACCCTCAAATCGTCCATGCAGAATGTCAAGTGTGGCACGTAGCGCCACTCTGTTCGTGGGAACCACATCCATATGATCAAATTGGAGCCAGCTAAAATTGGTTATCATTGATCGGTAGCGCTGTCTGTTGATGCAGATGGCAATGACATCGTCGTTTTCAAAGAACAATACGGACTCTCACAGACAGCAACTATGTATGTTTTCGGTTGATCTTGCGTTTCGTTGACGCAAGGGCGTCAACGGCTAATTTTTCACAGAATCGGTCGACTCAAATTTTACCACTAAACTTTGGATAATCGACTTGGAACGACAACCATGTAAACCGTGAAATGGACGGAACGGATACGTATCGTTGCCCCAAAAGAATTTGATATTAAAGCTTCATCATTTAGACGTGCTATTCAAACGGGCCATGGTAATGTGGCATCACTACCTTAATAATAAATAACAGATTTCACAGATGTCACCAAAATAACATGGCCGCCAAAATCTACCTACGTTTTCTAAAAATGCCTTGGGGCGACCCCAGAGTGACTTCATGGCTCAAAGAACAAATCTAATGTCTACTTATACTGTATTGTTTTTATGCATTTTTTATTGAGAGCATTGGATTCTATGTGTTATGCCTGTTGGCTGGCCCGGAGCAACTCGACTCACCCCTTAAAACTAAATCCTGGATTCCGTCTAGTGCGTGCTATTGGAGAATTGAATCGCAAATGTACATATTATTTTTAAACAATTTACTCTGGCTTAAAATCGATAGAATGTATTTGAAGTAAATAAAGTTAATCTGAAAAAAGATAAATATACAGGGTCTTTCACTAAACGCTTCCTTACTTTAAATTTAAATACAACAGAGTATGTGTGAGATATATTAGAAATTTTGTATTCGTTTGAAAGGCCTATTGATGCCATTATGTATGGAATATAACATCGTTCAAATATCCACCGCGGCTTCTCTGGGTGGCACGCATCCGAAATGTCCAACTTTGGTGCATAAATCAGACTGAATTTGACCGATGGCATGGGTTATGCTGGCTTTGAGGGCCGCTATGGTTTGATGCTTATTCGCATAGACCTGTGACTTCAGAAAACCTCTCAATGAAAAAGTCTAACAAGGTCAAATCACACGATTTCGGTGGCCAGTTCAAATCACCGCCACGTAAAATGACCAAGCCCTTTAGTCGGTCATGCAGAATTTCCAATGTGGCGTGAGCTGTGTGGCACGCAGCGCCTTCCTGTTGAAACCACATCATATCGTTGGTGTCCATATTATCCAATTCAGGCCAAAAGAGGTTGGTAATCATCGACCTATAGCGCTCGCCGTTGAAGGTCATGGCAGGCCAACGTCGTTCTCAAAGAAATATGGACCGACGACGCCGTCAACGTCAACCAAACAGTGACTTTTTCGGCATGCATTGGATGCTCTTGGATCTTATGTGGATTGATATCATTCATCCAGAAATGGGCCTCATCGCTGAAGATGACCGTAAGTAGACGAAGGGCGCGGAAAGTTGCCCGAACAGAACACCCATTTTGATAAATCAATTTTATCATTTGCACGTGTTGTTGAACGCTTTATCCGTCCATGGTGATTTGTCAAAACAGATTGAATACATGACAGCGAATTTCACAGATAAAGATATAACAATATGTCCGCTGTCAACTGTCAAAGTCCGGAAGTCTCGTTTTGAAGACCCTTTATCTTTGTAGATGTATCTAACATACAGCTGAGATACACAGTCAATTTTTTTTATCAAACATTCAACAAAACGTGGTTCAGTAAGTCTCCCTTTTCTCGCTATTTGTTTCTATACATATTTTAAGCATTTACTTTCTTTATCTTATCTTTCTCTATCGTTATCGATTTAGATTCAATTTATCCCTCACCTTGTCCCAATTTGTTTCACATTTTCATTTGATTATTATGTGAATCTATAGCCCAAGGCTCATTGAGAATCTATCACGTCTTTGCAAAGTTATCCAAGTTCCTACACCGCGAATATACCATCAGGGTTCCGGAGTTCCGGTATCCATTTAGAAAGTCGTCAAACTAAGTTTTTTTTTGTAGGTATAAGGCATAGAAAATAACGCATCATTATCGACACATCATTATGAGGACGCAACGAAAATAAGATGAAAAACTTTTTTTTCATGGGATATTTTCCAAAATATTTTTTTTTTTCCTTTCAAGAGAATTTGATGATACTTTCCTCCTCATCATTCTGTTAACAGCGAGTGATTCCTAAAATATAACGAGAAAATGTCCCTCTTGCTAAACTTCCGGCAATTTTGACTATAAATAAATAATTTCACATCCTTAATCATAAAGTCAATATTGGGGCCCTTCGTTTTTTTTTCTTTTTTTTTTTGTTTCTTGTTTTAAAAAGTCTTGTTTTCAATTAATTTCCCAGTATTTTTTTTTTTTAAGTATGTTTTGTTAAAACATTAAAAAAAAAAAGATATAGCTAGGAAGATTTTGTTCAAAGTATAATAGAAATTAAAATTGAAGCTTATTGATGTAATATTTTCCGAGTGGGTGGTTCTTTTAGCGATGATAATAATAATTTTCATCAAGATAAAAAATTAGTTGATCAAATCGCCTTTTGTTATTTACGATGGCCATTAATTTTGAAAGTTGTTTCTTTCAATTAAATTCTGCTAAAAGTTTGCGGAAGGAGGAGTTAGTCTTTAAACAAAATACAAATATTTAATAACAAACTTAAAGTACAAAAGTACAAAGTGTGTGCAAAAAGGTATATCAATATGTACTTGGACACATGATTTTATGGGGTTTAACAAATTAAATCAGAAAATCTAGATACAAACCTAGCTATTTTCATTTAAAATAAATTAAAAAAGTTCAATGAAGGTTTTTTTTTTTAAATTGTTGGCAAAACTTAATGGAAGATGGAAAAGACTTCATAATGAAATTAAATAAAATTTTCAGTCAGCATTAATTGAAATTGCTTTCTTCATAGTTATCAACAAGAGATCGTGGGTTATTTTAAGTAAAGATCTAGTAGTCAAGTTAGAATATATTTAATTAAGGAGAATCATTTTTTTATTGATTGGATTTTGTATTCCTATCCAGTGTTGCCGCAACCTGAAAATAAAATTCGCTAGACCAACCTCCAAAGTCGCTAGATTGGCTGAAATTTCGTAAACAGAAAGTCGTTAGAAGTCGTCAGAAAAAAAAATAAAAAAATAATTTTTGAATAACATTTTTATTTTAAATTAAATAGTAAAATTATTAAAAACAAAAAAAAAACTCAGTTTCATTGTTAAGACAAGTTTATATAGCATACATACAAATGTATATATTATAAATATATACAGTGTTCTCCGCTTAATTGCACTGGCCATTTTGTCTGATTTTTCGAACAAGTAACTGAAACATTTAAACGTTTCTATCTGCAGTTTTTTAAGATAAATGAAGCGGGAAAATCAAGTAAGAGAGGTTTAAAAAAAATCATGAATACTATAAAAAAAAAAACAGTTCTATTGCAATCTGTCTTTAAAATTCAAATTCCCATCCTCGTGTGAATGAAGCCTATAGTGTAGGTTTTTAAAGTGA
The DNA here is from genome assembly GCA_932273885.2 of Leucozona laternaria. NCBI lineage: Eukaryota > Metazoa > Arthropoda > Insecta > Diptera > Syrphidae > Leucozona > Leucozona laternaria. Next base: position 42,449,396 of record OW026366.1, read on the forward strand.
AGTAAAAAAATTTAAAGTTGAACACTTCTTCTTCAAAACTAAAAATGTAAAATTTATTAAAATCTACGTATTCTGAATTTAAAGAAGAAGAAAAAGAAATGAGACTGGTTTGTTTTTAAACAAAATGGGGCATATTCATAGTCACTTTTAAACTCCAGTTTATCTTAGACCTGGGTTTATCCTACATAAATTAAATAAACCCCAGTCTAAGATAAACTGGAGCTTAAAAGTGACTATGAATATGCCCCAATGCGTTTAGAATATTTTTTTCGATAGTATCGATATTTTTAAACTATTGGCGATACTATCGATGGTCAAAAACTATGTTAAGATAGACTATCGATGTTTATCCAACACTAATTCAGAATACCGCGCTCACTCGCACTCACATTTCGGATAGTTTGCAATGTGGTCACATCTAAGATTATTATTCCAACCAACATCGACGTAATTTGAAATAAAAAAGTATAATTTGCAGGTTGTAACTCACAAATTCAGAAGTCGCTAGAAATAATGTAGCGACATCAAAATATTTTTTGTCGCTTTCTAAGTGGAAATGTCGTTAGAAACGGCAACCCTGTTCCTATCTTCTCACACAGTTCTGCTCAATTTTTTTTTTTTTTTGAGATTCATTTAATTAGGTACACGGCAACCACTTCTAATGGTTGCATTCAGATATATTAATACATAACTAGAAGTGTTGGGATGCAGTAAACCCGCACTCGACTGAACTGTATACAGGGTGTCACCATCCTCTTATTCGCAAACAATAATTTTTGAAAAGATTCTTGGGTATATTTTAAGAAAGATATCGTCTTACAGTAAGTGTTTTGCTCCAATTTTGACATCATTTATAGGGGATTTTAGAAAAGCCTTACTCTGGTGCACCCTACCCATTTTAAGAAAAATCGCTCGGTTAGTACGCATCTATCTGTCTATTCTATTTAAATAACGCTGAACTCTTGCTTTTTTTGTGTGTTTTTTTTTTTTGCTATTTGTAGGGTGAAATAGGATACAAATAAAACAATGGCCGCTTTAAGAAATGCTTTTTTTTGTTTGAAAGGTTTTTCTTAGGAAATTGGCTTTAGGGCTATTCTTTTTTTAAGTTTTGTTATTTGTAAGGTCATGGATGGCTTAAGGGTTATTTTTTTTTATTTGGTTTTTTATAGAGTGAGGTGGGGCGCAAACAAAAAATTAATATTAAATTTCAAAAATTCTTTGTGGTTGAAAGATTGTTTTTTAGGGGTACATAAAAGATACATTTTTTCAAAAATTTTGTATTGATAGGTTGAATTGTGGTAAAAATAGTTTTTAAAAATTTATTGGTGGAAATGCGGTAGAAACAAAGAAAAAGGATTTTCGATTTAACATTTTATCTTGTGTTTGAAGGGTTATTTCTTGGGGATGGCTTAAGAGATATTTTTTTTTTAATTCGCTTTTTGTAGAGTGAAATGGGGCAAAACCAAAAAAGTTACATCCGATTTCAAAAATTCTTTTTGTGTATCAAAGGTGTTGTTCTAAGGGATGGTGGAATATTTTTTTTTTCTTTCAAAAAATTGGTATTTGTGGGGTGAAAAGTATTTGGTTTTTGTAGGGTGAAGTGGTTTTCGATTACAAAAAATATGTGTTTGGAAGGTAATAAAGGTCTGATTGAGATGATCATATTTTAACAAAGTTAGCCATTTATAGCGTGAAGTGGGTTTAAACCCATAAAGTAGTATGCAATTACAAAAAGTAGCTTAAATTATTTATATATATTATCTTTTGTAATTTTTATGGGAAAATTAGGTTTGTTTTTCCGTGCGAAGCCAAGCGGGCCAGCTAGTATGTAATAGAAACTTCGTGTTGGGCTTTGTTTAGCATTTGTAACTGCGTTTAAGTAAAGTTGATATCTTGTTTGAGTATTAAGATATGCAATTTCTAATGTTTTACTATTTTTTTCTTATAAACGTTACAAACGTTACAATAAAAATTTACGAGAAGTTTGCGGAAAACCCAATAGATCTTATGATACTTGGGAAAACCTGCAGCAGGTAAAATATGGAATTTTTAATTTTATACCTACATTTTTAACAACATTTCACAATAAATGGGCTTTTCCAAAAAATAATAAATTTCCAATAATTTTGATTCGAACAACTCGATCTGTATACTTACATCACAATAATGTCAAAGTAGAATTGACATTTGCCGCCATTTGCAAAAATTAAAGCATCTTCTCTTCCGATAGGGTGGTGACTTTTGCGCCACTTTGTATAAAAATTACGAACTATTTCCGCGTTAATTTAGGCTTGTTTTGTTGATTTTTATTATTTAAGTTGATATCGTCCCAAATGTCATCAGACATTTGTTTAAGGATCTGTTTCCAACTGTAAAATTGTGCTTTAGTATTAAAAGGTTTTTTTTGTTATACTGCCTTATTATTGTACAGTGAAATCCAGTAAAAAAACATTTGGAATAAATAAGTCGCACCTGGTCGAAATTTATATTTTTTTAGGAAAAGCTCATAAAGACATATAAATAAAACTGTCTTCTAAGCTAAGCTAGTCGGTATAGTTTAAATAAAGCTTTTTTTCACGTCTTATTATCCAAGCTGTCAGAGTGATTCGTTAGGTTGGGTCGATACATGAACAAAATTATACTAGTGGGCGGGTCTATTACCATAGTTATAATTTATTTTTAAATCAAGTTGAATTAACCGATAGTTTTTGAAAAATTAATTTTGAAACTCGTTTTCGAAAGATAAGAAATATATAATCTTGAGTGTATGAAGTTAGTTATTTTTGAAAATTATTCCAGGTTGTTCCGCATTGTTCCAATTTTATTTTGAAAAATATTCCAAAGTGGGGTTTTTAGAAAAATTGTGGGTGGGGTCTGATTTTTTTGAAATTTTTTATACTACAAATTAATTTCAAGAAACTCAATTGTGGAACAATTTAGAAGAGCCCTGGAACAAAATGGAACAATTTTTTGAATCTTCTAAATTTCTAAATAGGAGGGCCAGAACAACGATCGTAGGATATTTTCATTTAAAGTGTTTTACTCGGCTTAAAATATTCAATTTTTAATATTTTAGGATAAATCTTTGGAACAATTGGATTTGAGCGTTTCCGATTCCGATTGTCCCAAGGACAAGTTTTGAATCTGGAAACCTGGGGTGGAGAATGATTTGGTGAAATAATTGTGAACTTGTAACAAGTTTTAGATTTTGATTAAGATAAGTTTTTCCCCAAGTTCAAAAACTTGTAGATGTTTTTTTTTTATTAATTCGATTAAGAGTGATAATATAAACGTTAGGGACATAATATTTTCTCAACACATGTATTAATCATCAAAAGTCATGAATAATATATTAAAAAAAAAATAAAATATTGAATAACGGTTTTCGAGTTTTTGAAAAAAAGTTTAGAAACCCTTATCTTCAAAAAAAGACACTCTACAACTTAAATTTTTTGGAGAAATGGTAGGAACACTTTTTAAAACATAAAAATATAAATAGTTTGACTTTCGAAAAAAGGGGGCTAGATTTCTTTCGAATTTTGGCCATAACTTTGGAAATTTTGAAAATAGAGGTCCCAAAACTTGGAACAATGTTCAGAACAATCTAGAACAACTTAAAAATGTTCAGAACAATCTAGAACAACTTTCAAAATTTTGATTTTCAAAAAAGGGGGGGCTAGGTCATAACCCCTATTTTTGAATATTTTTCAAAAAAAAAAATTGGAGAAATGCGGAACGAATCGGGAAGAACCTAGAACAGTTTTCAAAAATTACAAATTCAAAAAGAGGGGGGCTAACTTCACACACTCTATAATCTTACGTTATTAACCATACCCACTATTTTTGTTTTTAATCCTATTTCCACTTAGTAAGTACATATTGTAAAGTAGATTTAGTATAGAGGCCTTTTAAGCATTTGGTTTTTAATGCTAAGCTAAAAAATGATAAAGGAACATTGAATATTACAGCAAAAATGAATCGCCCTGTATAGATTGAATGTTATGACTGAAAAATGTACTGAGTACATATATTGATATAAAAAAGTTCCACGTATGCATACATATAAAAACGATACTGCCCTTTCACCGAAAGTCAAATTCTTTTAAAATGAAATGCATAGATACCTACCTACAGGCTATACGGATACAAATATGTACATACATATATTAAATTCCTTTAAAAATAAAATTTTAAGTTATTTATGAAGGTATATCAGTTTTTTTTTTCTTTGAAAACTCAAAAAAGGAAAATGAAAGAATTTTCCAAGCACAAAAGGTAAAAAAAAAAATCAAATAAAATCCTATTAAGTTTACACTTCGCGTACATGAAGGTCATTATATATCCTTTTTACAAGGTACTTTCACGTTTCTTTCACCTGTAGGCAACTTAGAATGATAAAAAACACGAATAGGTAAAAAAAACTTTTTTTTTGATTTTTTTTTACTCATTCCGAATTTTCGCTGCCTTCTGCCTTTCTTCGTTCTTTCATTCTTTGTCAAATAATTCTCTAAAGCTTGTGATAAGCTGTAAGGTTGGTTAAGGTAGGGAATTCTTAAAAGAGTTTTGGCATTCGTGTGCTGAGGCTGAGCGTGAGCACATACCTACAATAAACAACTTTTATGAAAATGAAAAAAAGTGACACGGGAATGAAAATAACGGCACCTCTGTGAAAGGCGTCGCGGGGTATGGCAGGCGTGTTGAAAAAAATTCAACACGTTCAATTTCTCGACGTAAAAAAAATAAAATATCTTAACCGGTGTCGCCATTATACATAAATAGTATATGTATGTAAATATATGAATATATGGAGCTATGAATAGAAAAACCTTAACTGTGTGAAGTCATTTGTATACGATTTATTCGATTGCGGTATAAAAGCGCCTTATATAAGCCAACAAGCTTACACACTTTTAACACAACAAATGGGTTTAGTTAATTTGCACCGTTTGCACTACCTGAATAGAAACCTAATTCTGAGGATAATTTACACGATAAAGAGGACGCTATAAATGGTTAAACAACACGGAAAACGGAATGCAATATATGCAAAGTAGTGTCGGGCAAGGCTGTACGTTAACTCCAGCGTTAGCTAAATATTTGACGACCTACTTACTTAATTTAACCCTGTAAGTGTTCAAATACATATGTGTAATATTCTGTTGGTAGAGTTTTGTTTATAATATGCATAAATACCTGCACGTAACTAAATATCAAGGTCACAATCGCATCTCATCATCTCTGGTCCAACAGTAAGTATTAGGTACTAGATATATACGTATAGGTACGAAGGCAACATGGTTCAGTACTTATTCTTATGTATATAATAATTATAAGTGCCAATCTTTGCAAGTAATTCACAAGGTGTGAGCTAGGGTGGATCATTTTAGTATTAACAAATTTGATTTTTTTTATAAATAGAGTTAAGCCACAGCTAAAATTAGTATCCAAATTATAAAGGGTTTTCCAATAAATTGGCGCGGGTAGATTTTGGCGGCCTGTGATGCCCATTTAGTTTTGGTTATATCTGTCAAATATGTTGTTTATTAGTTTAGTACTCAGTTATTGATGTCACATCACCATGGCAGGTTAAACTATTGAACAGCACGTGTATATGATAAAACATACGTGCGTTGCGCCGGCACGAGTACGATAACTTTAGCGCCAAAAATTGATAACGGTTTTTTTTAGAGGGGTCAAAAACAAGCATTTTTTACTATTGGTCCATCTCGCCCCGTTTAGGAGGTAGGGGCAATTTTAGAAAAAAAATTACTTAAAATGTAAAAATAATTATTAAAAGACAACAGCAACACTTACAGTAAATTTATAAACCGTTTTTGAAAGCTACTAATCTATACTTTAATCCTGCATCCTGCAAATTAAATTATCTTAGCCGATAGTTTTTAAAAAATTCGCATGCAAACTCAAAATGTTGATAAAAAGAAATGGAAGAAAAAAGCTTAGACCAATTTTTCTCAAAATTGTGAAATGATGCGCTGACTTGGCTTTTTGTGATCAATGCAAATATCAATTTTGAATCGACCACAAAAAACCGAATTGATTTATGTCTTCTAGTTTTTGAGAAAATTGATAATTACTAAAACTACTTTTGTATGAGATTTTAGTTTTTTTTGTTGCTTACATATATACAATGCTAGCACCCAGCACTATGGCGTATAAATAGTGAGATATGCAACCCCCTTGCTTAGCCCATTACAGGATTTGGGGTATCTGCGAGGTTGGGTGTATGCAAAGTTTCTTTTGCATTTAAAGAATCTGGATTCAAATTTCGTTTGCATTTAAAGAATCTGTATTTAAAATTTCAATTTGTCAATTTGTCAACAGCTGATTTCTAAATATACATATACGTGGCCCAAAGTTGCACATTTAAAATTTTCAGACATGGAAGAAATTGGTCTGATTACCACTAAAACGTCAACTCCACCACTTTGTTGCAACTTACCAATGAAAGCGGAAAAATTTAAAAATATTAAGTTCGGTTCGATGTGTTGATGCTTAAAAAAAAGCTCTAAAAAAAAGGTGACAAAAATTGTAGGAAATCAATCAACCCCTCCATGGGCCTCAATGTCGGCTAGAGATTCGCGAAGTGCTTGCGATAATTATCTCTTTTGTGATTAAAATACCTGTGAATACAGGTTTTCAGGTAAGTTAGTTAAATCTTAAGCTACAACTTAAGGATTTTTTTTTTTAAATATTATTTTATATCATTATTTTAAAATAAGCATTTAATCGCTTGGCGCCATCACGACAGTAAAAGTGAGCTTAGTAAATCTACTATAATAGATTTCTTTGACTATTGTCGTGAAATAGCCGAAATAATAGCGTCTTACGTTGATGTTAACATTGGCGGCGAAGAAAACAAGCTTCTAAAAAAAACTATTTTATGCCGGAAAACAACGCACCACCTTCACCAATATATGGCACTTTTCTTTTATAGAAAATACTGCCTTGAACAAAAATATGAAGACGACTTGGGCTCCCAAATCATGGAATTTTTACTAGACGTAAAAAAAGTGTACCCAGTTTTTATCAATTGTGAAGAAAGTATGGGTTTGCAACTAAAGGACTTCGACCCTCCCACTGTTCACAGTGAGCACTTAGAGGGTGTTTTACCGCCAAAACAACCTCGGCTTTTCACCATCAACGACGAACTCAATGAACTCGACAGTAACACCAGTACGGACGATGACTTCATGACATACCTCTTTAATACATTGAACATTGACTTTACTATTTTTAACTAACTCCTGACTTACTCACAAGCTGACCGACTGGGACGTGGAATGCAATGCAATTCTACCTCCTCGTAGTGCATTCTGAGTAACGCTAAATGAATTGCTGTACTTAACTTACAAAGATGAACCTAATCAACGTAAATACCAAAAAACAAAAATCTCATAAGAAAGTAGTTTTAGTAATTTTCAATTTTCTCAAAAACTGGAAGACATAAATCGTTTCGGTTTTTGTGTTCGATTCAGAATTAATATTTTCACTAACTTTTATAAGCTAAATTAGCGCATCATTTCACAATTTTGAGAAAATTTGGTCTAAACTTTTTTTTCCATTTTTTTTATCAAAATTTTGAGTTTGCCTGTGAATTTTTTTAAAAAAATATCGGCTAAAATAATTTAATTTTAATGCAGGATTAAAGTATAGATAAGTAGCTTTCAACAACGGTATATTTATGTACTGTAAGTGTTGCCGTTGTTTTTTAATAATGATTTTTTCATTTTAAGTCATTTTTTTTTTCTAAAATTGCCCCTACCTCCTAAACGGGGCTAGGTAGACCCCCCCCACCTATAGTAAAAAATGCTTATTTTTGACCCTTCTACAAGAAACTATTATCAATTTTTGGCGCCAATGTTATCGTACTCTCCCCGTTGCGCCCAATTCACAGTTTAGATGGTTGTCCTTTCAAGTCGCTTATGCAAAGTTTAGAGGCCAAATTTGAGTCGACCGATTCAACAATCAGCTAACGCCCTTGAGTCAAAAAATCGCCAGATATATACCGAAAACATCGCCACTGTCCGTGAGAGTCCGTACTTCGTTAAAGACGACAATGCCATTGACATCACCATCAACGGACAGTGCTACTGATTGATAACCAATTTCTTTTGGCCAAACTGGATGATATGGATATGAATGACATGTGGGCCCAACTAAACGGCTCTATCTACAACACAGTGAATGTAACAGTGGAAATTCTGCATGAAAGATTTGAGGGAAGAGTTTCTCTCGCAGAGTTGACATGAATTGGCCCCCAAGATCGTGCGATTATACCCTGTCAGACTTTTTATAGTGTTTTCTGAAATCGCACGTCTTATGGGTCAATAAGGGGCTTATCGATCGATCGATGCCCTCAAAGTTAACATAACCCATACCATCGTTCAAATTCAGCCGGAGCTATGCAGAAGAGTCATTGAAAATTGGACCACTCGGAACCGTTCCGCCGCGACGGCTGGCCGTAAGAAGCTGAGGCGGGCATTTGAACGATGTTATATTCCATAAATAATCGCATACATGGGCACTTCAAATAAAAAAGAATTTTGTTAATACTTCATATACAGCTTGTTTTATTCCAATTCAACATCTACCCGCACTTATTAAAAACCAAAAAAACGACATCGGTGGACGGTGATGCTTAACGACGTCAAAAAATGGAGTTTCCATACAAACTATCGATAACAAGAATTTAATTTACATCGGTAACACAGTTTTTCTCCGTGACTCGAGAATTCCCTGCGCTTTTCTAAGCCCGAAGGGGATTAGTTATTGTTGCTGCATTTTACATGAACTTACTTTGCTTAGCTCCGAAGTCGTTTTTTATCAACGAATTTTTCCCGGGCTTGCAAAAAAAACCATATATTAGAGAAGAACTGTGTTACCGGTGTGAATAACATTGTTATCGATAGTTTGAACGCAAACTTTATATCACCAAATTGGGTGAGTTAACTCGAGTGTAACTTTAATCTCACTCTGAAAAACTGGACCTAAGTGTTTAAGGAAATTGAAAATAAATCTACTTTACTACCATTGAAGGAATAGTACCATTTAAGAGTACTTGTTGAGACTACACTTTTGAATAAGAAATGGGTTCTATAGAAGTGATTTTAATTCAGTGACGTCTAACCTCAGACTGTAATTTAGTAACTTTTGCTATCTAAAATTCTAGTTAAGTGACGTCTGCTATGTTAGACAGTAATTTAGTGACGTCTGGTATCTCAGACTGTAATTTATAAACTTTCACATATTCTTAAAATCTTCGAAAGTATTTTGTATGAAATCTTAAGTTTCCGCTGTAAATCTCTCATATCCCCTAGACAGCACGGCTTTCTTAAAGGTAGGTTTTCAACTACGAACATTGTTGAATTAGTGTCCTTTACCTACTCTCGCAGCCCTAGAAACGGAAAGGAAGTCGATGTTGTCTCAACCGACTCTAGAAAGGCCTTTAAAAAAATTTCCCACAGACTAATACTTCTTAAACTGTCCACACTTGGCTTTAAACCTATATTCTTGAAATGGATTTCCTCTTACCTGATGTATAACCGTCATTACAATATTCTTTTCAGATCAGTCATCTCCAGCCCCTTTTTAGCTACCTCCGGTGGCCCCCAAGGTAGCCACTTAGGTCATCTTCTTTTTATTCTTACCATTTATGATGTTGTCATGGTTATTAAACATTCCCATATCTCACTCTACGCTGGCGATACTTAGTTTTTCAAGATTATTTCTTCAACCCACGATTCTACTCTTTTCAACAAGTCCTCGACAGTTTCTTGCTTGGAGCTAAGTGTTGCCAAAAATATGCCAATAAATTACTTTTTCACGTAAATTCATCAGATCTCCTCCTCGTCCCTATGTTTTACATACCTAATAAACCAATTTTCAGCGTGGAGTCGATTCGCGACTCTGGTATTTTATGTGACCGATAGCTCAATTTTCTAACATATGTCGACGACATAATTCGCAAAGCCAATTTAGCACTTGGCTTTGTCTCTATATTACCTTTATTCGCCCACTCCTCGAATATGCCTGTCAAGTGTGGTCCCATATCTGTAATGTAAGTTAACACTTCACTCCACTTGAAGAAGTATGCTAGACGAACGGCGGCGGCGGCGCGCGCGACAACAAAGAGTCTTGTTTATCACCAAGCGATGTGCATGTGACTGACCAAATAGCCACTTGAGCATCGGAATGCCATTTTAACATGTGCATTGGTTCCAGTTTCCAAAATCAGCCCCCATCCACATCACAGACACAACAAGATAAATACTCCGCTCAACATAGAACAGCAATCGAAATCCAGTCGTCGGACGAAGCAGTCGTTATAGTAAACATTGTACTTTAAATTTTAAGTTTGGAAAACAAAGTTTTTTTTTTATAAAAAGTTTAAGAAATAAATTAATTTGTATCAACATACATAGTCGTTTCCTACGATTTTCCCTTCGTTTTCTGGCCTGGAATGATCCTTTAGTACTACCTCCCTGTTAAGACCGTCTTCAACTAATGAACTTAAATTCGCTGGAAAACCGAAGAGAAATAACTGACATCCTCTTTATTAAACGATTTTTTTCTGGTTTAATTGACTGCACAAATCCTTAAAATTCTTTATCGTTTTTAACACAAACCGTAATCAAAGAAATCCTCGTCTCTTCTATCTGCCCAAACACCGTACATCTTATGGCTCCAAATGAACCTATTATTCGTATGCTGTTTCGAATTTAACCTCAGTTCACCCTGCCCAAAACTCCGTCTTCTCGATCACCCTCTTAATTCTTCCTAATCATAATTGTTAGTCTTAAGTTAGTTTAAGTTCTTATTTTAAAGATATTTTAAATTAGCTTGTATTAAGTCGAATAAATAGGGGTATTTGCCCCCACCAAAATATATTAAATTAATTAAAATTTCCTTTCAACGTTGACGGTAAAAATCCAGACAAAAAAAGGGCACATTATTTTGTTTTTCTTTCTGTGCGACGCAGACTGGCTACTTCGATTTGAAATCAAAAAATTAATAAAAAAAAGAGTTAAAATGTTTTCATTGAATAATAAATGTATCAGATGTTAAAGGTTCGCCATCTCCCCCGCTTTCACCCTAAATACAAATAATTTATTTAAGTTCCCATAATTAACTTTCCTTACAAACTGACATCATTATATTAAAATGATACATTTATTTAACTTCAAATTCAGTATTCATACATTCTATGAAGGCTTTCATTTTCAATTAAATCGGAATGTTCATCCAAGCGCAATAATTCAATCTTTTTAATCAACTTTAATCAACTTGAAGTTCTTTTAATTTTCATTTAAAATTGAAACTTTGAGCCTTGCAAGAACTTTTTTTTTGTTTTCAAATTTTTTTTTGATCTACGAGGAAATAAAATAAATTAATTTTGTTAGACTTGTCGACTTGTGTAAGTACATATGTATACATATTATGTATATGTCTATGGTCTATGCTAAAAATTAAACAGGATTATAACTTTTAATATACTTCTCTTTCAAATGAATAGTACATCGAGGTATGGGTCTGTAGTTCTAATAAAAATTGATTTATAGTTGTTGAATCATATAATTTTCATTCAAAACATTCACAAAAAAATTTATAACACTTATATTCACCTTCTTTTGTATATTCAACTAAAAGATCCTTTTTTTCCTTTATCGCACATTTTAATTTGTACGGGTCTATCTTTTTCAGAGCACACAGTTTGAGGTATCTACGACACGTGAATGTATTTTTCATATTTTACCGTAAACTTAAAACATTTGTACTGAAAAGCCAGTAGGTAAAGGTATTAGGAGTAGGTACCTAAAAGCAGTGTGTTTTGAAATAACATAGTTTGATATTTACCTACACAGAAAAAAATATTTAAAAATCATAGTTATAATATTAATAGAACAATATAACTGTTATTTCACTTCTTTTACGAGTAGTATACGATGGAATTTTAATGGTTTGTTTCTATAAGCGGCGGAAAGGCTTTAAAAAGGGTTTCAGTAAAATCCACCAAGTCAATTTTTTTTATAATTGAATTTTCTACTTGCGATCACATTGTGGTTCTAAATTCTGGAAAGAATTTGTGATGTGGGAGCCTATATTTCATCCACTTGCCAAAACTGTACACAAAAATGAACAATAGAAATTATATTATTTAAACTGGAAAATTGTTATCAACAAAATTATAAATAAATTGATTAAAATACTTCTGAAACTCTTTTCAACCCAATGCGATTCAGACCATCTGATCACCTTTAATAAATCTGAATTTATGCGAACAACACTTTAAAAATTGTTGGAGCGGTTTTAAGAATAATTAATTTTTAATTTATAAAATTTTGCAAACATTTTTAAGAAAGAATTTGGTTTTCCTATTTTATGAATTTATTAATGTGGAGTAAAAAATTTATTTAAAAAAAATTACCTACCTGGTTTTGATGTGTCGAAATTTATTTAATCTTATTACAAGCTTATCTATATCTATATATATTTATAAAAATGAATCATGGTGGGTTCGGATGCTTTAAACTTGAGAACGGCTGCACCAAACTGGGAATTTCTTTCCACGGGTTTGTTGTACTGCGAAAAAGTCTCAACAGGTGGCGCTGTAGGCGAAAATTTCGTTTTTCAGTTCAATTCAACTACCGTTTAACAAAATCCCATAAGGTGTTTAAGAAATGGCTTTTGGGGTACTTTCTTCAACTTTTCTTATTTGTAGGGTGAAATGGGGTAAAAATAAAATAACTGTCCGATTTAAGAAATTCATTTTAGTGTTTGAAACATTAAAAGTGTCCGATTGAACAAATTCGTTTTTATTTGAAGAGGTTTTCTTAGGAAATGGTTTGAGGGATATTTTTTCAAATTTTATTATTTGTAGGATGAAATGGTTTAAAAATAAAAAATTGTCTGTTTCAAGAAATTATATATCTGAGAATAATTAAAGATGATTCTCATTGGCTTTGTTGGTCGGGTGTCGGGTCACAAGTCGGACATTCGTTCGAAAAATTCTGGAAAGATGGGCACTGACTTGCCACAGCGTTGAATGGCCACTAACTGAACTTTGATGGTTTGGAGATCTTCGCAATGGAGAAAAACACTTGCAAACGCTACACGTTAGAAACAGTACACATAATCAATAACAAGAACAATATGAACCAATATGAAACAAGCCATACAAAACATCTCAGCGGTGTACTGCTCCTTAGTTTCCAACAGTAGATCCAAAACTTGAATGTACTTATTGGACTATTGTTCAAGTTTATGTATGTGTATATAATGTACGTAGTTATTTTTTTTATAACTAAAAATCCCCTAAAGAAGACGGCATCCACCGTCGAACCGTTGGGAAAAAGTGAATGAATTAATCTTTCATTTTATCATCATAACGACCAAAAAAGCCGATGAGAATCATCTTTAGCTATTCTCTAACATTCAACTTTTTCAAAAATTTCACTAAAAAATATTAAAAAAATAAATTCTTTTTTCTTTGAAAGTTTTTTTCTTAGGAAAAGGCTTTCGGGATATTCTTTTTCAAAATGTAAGTAATTGACAATTGTAGGGTGAAATGGGGTAAAAATAAAAAAATTGTCCGATTTAGGAAATTCTTTTTTGTAAAAGCTTTTTCTAGGGAAATAGCTTTAGGGATATTCTTTTTTAAATTTTGTTTAGGGAGTTAAAATAAAATAAAATCGGGTTTAAGAGTGGATGGTCTCAGGGATTTTTTCAGAATTTATAGGGTGAAATGGCTTAAAAATGAAAAGTGGCATCTGATTTTATAAATTCTATTTGTGTTGGAAACGTTATTTTAAAAAAAATTATATTTATAGAGTGAAATGGATTAAACACAAAAAAAAGGTTTTTGATTACAAAAATTCTTTCTGCGTTAGCAAAGTAGTAAAGGTTGGACGTAGATGATCATATTTTAACGAATTTCGCCATTCATATCGTGAAGTGGGTCAAAACTCAGTAAGTAGTATTCAGTTATTTTTTAATAATTTTTCACAAAAAAGTTGATCAAAATCCGTTAAACAGTTTTTGAGAAAGCGAAAATAAAAAAAAAGCAAATTGGGTGTGCCCCCAATGACCATTTTTTGAAACCAATTTTTTTACTGATACGCAGCTTATACGTTAAATCTATTAAAATTTTGATTTTTTGTTTAATCTGTGGAGCTGATCTTAAGAAAAAATAGAATTTTGCCTTTTTGGGCTTAAACATTTTGTAATTTTGGTTCCATCCGTTTTAGCTGAAGCCGAACAGACCGATTGTTGTTTTTGCGAGACCCACTTTTTTCTTCTTCCCTATCATCGTAATGTAAAGTTTGATCAAAATATCAAGGTCGATTTTTTGTACGAATCCATAACTTGCCGGCTCTGTGTTTGAAATACGACCAAAATGGTCTCCATCGTTGGCTTTGTTAATATCCCGCAGGTGGAATCGTACCATAACGCTGAGCTAATTTTTCCCTGAAATGATCAACCGCTGTTGATAGTACTTTCAATCTCCGGTGAACATGATCGCCTATATACCCGGTTTCCAAGCCCTTCTCCTCAAAGTTTGGCGGTGCAGGTTGTCGGGCCTTTCTTAAGTCACTGCCGTAGATTAGGAAGCCTGGCGAAAAACTGGTTGAGTGTTTGCTCGTGTTAGATGCTAAAGTGAGCTCAGGTATGTGCTTATCCCAAGACCTCTGGTTCTGTTTTAGGACATCATTAAGAAGTTTTCCTTGATTATGTGAAAGAGGCTTGCCTCCTAAGAAGCACAACTGATTTAAGCTTTTCTGTAAAACGTTTTAACTGATGTTGATCAATTTTTGTATGAAGAATGATTGATACATTCTAAATAATATTATGTACCAAAACTTTCAAAAAGATATGTTTTGGATTTTTAAGAAATTTAAATTTTTTTGAAGTAAAACTTCTTTTTTTGAAAAGTCAATATTTCGCAAGCAAATAAGTTTATTTTTACTAAACAGTTTTTTTTAACTTTATCTAGAAGATTTTAAACAAAAAAAATTCTAATATCTAATATATATTTAAAAACCGTTAAGGAAAATCTTTTTTGCTCAAAAACGACCCCTACGATTTTGATAAAATTTTGTTTGGGTACCAAAATTAGTACGATATACCATTCAAAATTATTGAATTTAACATTTTACTTTTATTAACAATACCTCTCATAGAACGATTTTTTTTGATTTTCGACTATCGCATTATCTGATTAACTGATTAAAAATACATTTTTTATACAGAAGCATGTAACAAATATAAATAATATTGAATATCAAAATTTTCTAAAAAATAAATAAATATTTTGAAAACGGGTGAGAGATTTTTTTGTAAGATCCAATTTTAAATTCCACATTTATAAATACTTTAAATTGGCGTACCAATTTTCTTTTTCAAAAATATTTACAGAATTTTATATAAAAAATTAATAGACCGTTCCTACGATTTTTAGTTTTTTTTCTCATAAATTAAGATTTATATACAAAATCAGATTGTGTACAAAGCATTGGATTCAAAGCAGTTTCAGAAGTAATTTGATCAATTTATTTCTAATTTGTTTGATTGAAAACAATTTTCCAACTTCAATGATATAATTTCGTTGCCTGTATAAAGCATATGTGCAACATGGGGCTATATTGTTAATTTAATTACTTTACTTAATTTACTCACATAATACCACGGCGTGCAACTAAACTAAGTCTATGCAAAGGAATACAACACAGGCTCCCATAACTGATTTATTTAAGACTTCAGAATCACAGTGTGATCGCACATACGAGCAAGTTCGTGAGACCCATACATTTCTATACATTTTCTTATAGGTACATTTTTATTTGTTTAGATATGGTCAAACTTTGGTGTAAATAAATATGTAATCATTTTTATATTGAAAAATTAATTTTAAAAATTAAATTTGACTGCCTGGCCTATCTATATTAGTACAGATATTCTAGGGTACATATTATAAAAATTAAAAAAACAATTCGAATCATTCATTCGAGGTCGCAGTGTTCAAATAAAAAAATTGAAAAAAACATCATAACATAGCGGCCACATAGGCACTATTTTTTTTTATTTTTTTCTCTGAAAGGTCTTAAAGCCAGCTTTACACAGTTGCAAGGTTATCCATTATTAACAGGATACACTGTATGTAAGAATAATAACGGAGTCATAGGTTTGATTTTTATTAATTGTGCAAGACAAGCATCAGGGTACAGCGCATTTATGGCCCTTAAAATCATTTATTAAATAGACATTTTTACCTCTATTTTCTAGGGTGATGCAACGTTCACCAGGTTCCGCTAGTTTTCATATTTGAATACCACGTTAAATCGAAGTTTTTCTTCGGATAGTTTAAATTTTTAAGATTTATTGTCTTCAATAATAAGGTATCTACGCAAAAGGACGAGTCGAGAGCTTGCAGCAAATGTCTAGAGTAAACAAAATCAAAAAGATATAGGAAAGGTAGATAAATGTGAAAGGCAGTCCTGTTGAAGGTGGTAATTAATATACTTTCGTCTGCGACACCGTTTCCACTTCAAATTGATCACATTACCAACTCCTTCTCTTTTTTGATTGTAAATATGCGGTAGTGACCTTGTCATTTCAGAGAAGCCTTTTGACAGACACCATCACCGTCTCTGTTTTGTGTGATTACAGACCAATTAATATAACCAATTAAATTTGGCAACTTCCCAACGCCTTTTACACCCTGAGAAGTAAAATTGAGAATATGGACATGAATTACTTTTTAAGTGAAGCCAAAACCCTGCTTGAAGCCACCATACCACCCTATTAGCGTTATGGCAAACATCTCAAAGTCGTGCTGATGAAAATAATATCTTGTTGTGATATATGATAAACAGAAGCCCAGACAAAATGGAATTTTAACAACCAAAAGTTAATAAAAACTTTACTCACTGCCTTCACACACACAAACAGCCATTAAATTTTACCAGACAAATATTCAAGGTCAGTTGCAAATTTGATGTCAATTTTATCATTGCTCTTTTTTTTTTGATAGGTAAATGTAAATGATAAGCAGTGCTAGCCCCAAAAATATTTAATATTTATGATTCCGATAGTAATATTGTGACGAGAAAGAATTTTCTTTGACTTTAGAATATGGGAGAAATCTAAGTTTACATAATTTCAGGGTTAAGGTTTGGCGTTTTTTATGTGTTTTGTTGACTCTTGACCATTATTTTGTTATTTGGACCATTTAATTGTGAGCGCGTGGGACTGTCAGGCAGAAGGTCTGGGTTCAAATCTACAAATCCACTGTGAACTTTTAACCCATCCAATCGGGTCAGAAGTGCACAGAATTTCTTTGTGGACTAATGACCCGTAGATTGTGGTCTCAACGCTCACTTAAGTGGGTCATAAGTCCATAATTATTTGATGTTATCATTTTCGTGTAGAAACAACAAAATTCGAGAGAATTTTGTACTACTTCTTTATGATTTTTTTTTTAAATGAATTTATAATAAAGGGTGTTTTTTTTAGACGTGTGGTTTTCAATCTGGCAATACTTTTTTCTAAGTTGGTTTTTTGACAGCTGTCGTTCGATTTATGCTCAATTTGGTTTGCCATTTCACAATTAATAGACTTACTCCGGAACAACGTTTGCAAATCGTGCAAATTTATTACCAAAATAATGGTAAAATAAATTCTATATTTAGACAAAAATAAAAAGTTTACGGCTTATAAACAGTAAGGTAGGTATGGGCACGATGCAACCGTGCAACCCGCCTGCTTGGCTTCCCTAAAGGATTTGGAGTTGATGCGCGGTTGGTTATATGCTAAGTTTTTTTTGGATAGAAACCTTTTTGTTTTGAAGTAATAGATTTTGTTTTTAATTACTTTGGCGATATTTCCATCGAATTGTTTTAGTCGAATTGTTTTAAGCCCAGTTTTTCAATAGTGAGTTAAACCAGAATTAGTTAACTGTAGAAGTAAATTAACCCACAGTGAAATGAAGAAGCAGTGGAACGACTAAACAAACTCGATGGATAAAGCGTCAAAAGCATTTGTTCAGTTTATCCTAAGTTAACTCACCAAATTTGATGAGTTAACTCAGGGTTAACTTTAATCTCGCACTGAAAAACTGGACCTTAATATACAAATAAGGGGTGTTTTTTTTTGCAGGTAGGTATAGAACTTTAAGTTGGCAACACTATTTTAACTGGTGGCCATTTTGTCAGCTGTCAAGTGATTTATTTTAAGTTTGGTTTGGCATTTCAACATGACTAGGCTGACGTCTGAATAACGCTTCCAAATTATGCCCAAATGCGCCCAAAACAAGATTGCCGTTGATCCCAATTTTCATAAGCGAATTTTGTTTAGCGATGAAGCTCACTTTTGGTTAAATGGATACGTCAATACACAAAAATCCCGTATTTGAAGTGATGATAATCCTCAAGTGTATGTTGAGGCACCGTTATATCCACAAAATCTGACTGTTTGGTGTGCTTTATGGTTTGGTGAAATAATTGGTCCGTACTTTTTTGAAAACGATACTGGTCAGAATGTTACAGTCAATGGTGAGAACTGTAGAGCCATGATTACTGACTTTTTCGTTCATTAATTGAACAACCATGATGTTAAAGAGCTGTGGTTTCAACAAGACGGCGCAACATGTCACACAGCTCGTGCCACAATTGATTTATTGAATGAAACGTTTGGTAACCGCATAGTTTCACGCTACCCTTTATAAATTCCTCTTGGATCGTCACTATACCTCCCTTCCCCCCCATGCCACAACCGGAGTAGAACATTTAGATGAGCGAATAACAAGCCTAATTCAAATCTCAGCTCCATTTGCTCACAATAACAACTCTTACTCTTTTACTCCTAAAAACTTATGATTTGATAATGATTGCAAGAAGCTCCGCAGCCTATCATTTGTGTATCTCAAACTATTTCGATCCACAAATGCATTGTTTTTCAAAAATATTTACCTTCACGTGAATAAGGAGTACAAGATTATATGTGCAGCAAAAAGAAGAGATTACAATATTAGTCTAGCGAAGAAACTTGTTGATTGCAAAAGCGCAAAAGTTTTCTGGGGTAATGTTCGTGAGCTAGGAGGATGTTATCGACAGTCGGTGAATACTCTCGCAGCTGAGACACTAGCGACTCATTTTAAAACGCTTTTGTCGGCTGACGTGAATCTCCATACCTTCTCTTACGCTCTCCCCAACTTTATTGTCGATGGACTGGATGGTCCAATACTATTACGTGAACTGGAATTAACTTTACAAAAAATGAAAAATAATAAAGCACCTGGTATCGATGGAATTCCAGTAGAATTTTACAAAAATGGTACTGATCAATTGAAAAATTATCTTCTACTATACTTCAACCGATTATATGATGAGTCACATGTTCCAATCAATCTAAACAAAGCAGTTATTTTTGCGATTTATAAGAGTGGAGATGTTAACCAGCCGGAGAACTATAGAGGCATATCTATTCTTAGCTCATTAAGAAAGATCTTCACTTCAATACTCTACGAACGGCTGACCAATTGGATTGAGGATAAAAACCTTCTCAGTATGTTCCAAGCCGGTTTTCGAGCGGGTTACTCAACGCTAGACCATATATTTGCGTTAACAAGTATTGCCAAGAAATCTATTGAACAAAATAAAAAATTATACGCTTGTTTCGTTGACTTCAAAGCTGCATTTGACAAGGTGAATAGACAGGCATTGTTGTACAAGCTTTCAATTCTTGGAATCTCTCGGAAATTCTTGCAGCTATACTTCAACTTCCTTATCTCGTCGACTGCTTCGGTATGGGATGGGTCGCATCTGTCAGATTGGTTTGAAACGACAGCAGGTGTCCCACAAGGCTGCATTTTAAGCCCAATCCTTTTTGCTTTATTTATTGATGATATTTCCGATGTTCTTCCAGGAGGAATATCTTTTGCCGATATTCAAATAAAAGTATTACTCTATGCTGATGATTTAGTATTGCTGGCGGAAAACCCTTTCTCCCTACAGCTGCAAATCAACAGGTTAAATGCATTCTGCGAGAAATGGGGATTAGTCGTCAATACTAGCAAAACTAAGGTGATGATATTTGAGACTCGTCAAAGAAGAAGGCTTCCAGAAGAGAATTGGTTACTAAATAATATCGCTATTGAAGTGGTGCAGGAATTTAAGTATCTGGGAGTTGTAATCACACACAACCTTAACTTCTCAAAGCATGTGAAGAATAAAAGTAATGAGGCTAAATTGGCTTTGAGCTTAATGTGGCCCAAGTTCTTTGCGAACCAAGAAATCGATCTGGTGTCAAAGTACCGTGTGTTTCGCGCGACTGTGAATACATGCATGTGCTATGGTGCCCCGGTTTTCGGATATACTTATATTGAGGCCTTCGAAGCATTACAGAGATATTTTTTCAAGCGCTTGTTTAGATTGCCAAATTCAACACCAAATTATGCCATCTACGTAGAATCTGGATTATCGCCTCTTTACATTGTAAATCTTAAATCAAACTCCGACTATTTAATAAGAGTTATGAGAAGAAGCGGAAGAAGTCTTCATAAATCAATCATGGTAAGATTGTTGCAAACGAGGGCCTCACCATTTAAGGATTGGAACGAATTAGCCTTAGCCCATGAAACTAATCTTCCCCTAAATGAAACAAACGTCGATGAATGGCCGGGGTTTTTTGCTAATGTCATTGCAAAAAAAAATGAACAGATTTATACCCAGCATCTATCTGGAGCAACTAAAACAACATCTAGAAATATATATAAGAACCTCAATCACCAGTTGCCCTCGGAAGCGAATTATTTCTGTAGTGAATTTTCGGTCGAAGCTTTAAGCTACATATTCAGAGCTCGTGTCGAACTGTTTAACTTAAGCTTTATGCCCCACCGAGCTGACTTGCCACAAATTTGCGATCTTTGCAACAGAAGAGAGAATGAAGATACAAGCCATTTTATTGCGATCTGTCCAATATTGCAGGAAATCCGACGATTGTATTTCGAAACAAGTTATCTCACTCCAAATCGACTTTATGAAATACTCAATGGAGCGCTAGGATGGTCTACCCTCTACAAGTACTGCAAACACGCCTTAGCATATCGCAATAGTTATGTTACTTAAAACAGTAGTTCAAGCACCAAAATTTATGTTGATATCTTTTGTGTTTCAAATCACTTTAAAATTGAAAACGTATAAATATATTTGTGTTTAAAATCATTTCAAAATTGGTATCTTTTTGTGTTTCAAATCATATTAAAATTGTAAAAAAAAAAAAAACAAACTTGTTACTATTATTTATTTTATTTCACTTATATTCTTTATAACACTTAATGAAATGTCATATCAGGCAGACGGCAGAATAAGCCATGTCATTATTCTTAAGAAAAGAAATATTGTGATTCAAAATTTGTTTGTTAATAAAGAAGTTATCTATCTATCTATCTATCTATCTAGTTTCACGTTACGGGCCAGTGAATTGGCCTCCAAGATTGTGGGATTTAACGCGCCGCTTGACTATTTTCTGTGGCAATATGTGAAGGCGCTAGTCTACGCCGATAAGCCCGAAACGATTGACTATACTTGGAGGACAACATTCACCGCGTTATTGCCGATATACGGCCACAATGTTGGAAAAATTCATTCAGATTAGACCACGTCCGAGCCAGCCGTGGCAATCATATGCCAGAAATCACATTTAAATTGTAATGCCAGAAGATTATCTTTCGAATTAAGTAAATTTCATGTCACTTTAAAAAAAATCATCTTTGTTTTATTCCACATCAAAAATCTATAGCTCTAAAAAAACACAATTTATTTGTAAATATTTGGTTTATGTCATTGCAATAACTGTGGACGTATGTCTCGCCTTCTTCTTAATATTGTGGCCTAGGACTCTAGGGCTTTTGACCCAATTGGATGGGTTATAAGTTCACAATTGAATTCGGTTTCCCATACGGATACACTACAAACATTTCGAGCCGTCGCCGCGCGCGCCGCGCCGTCGATACCAATAATAACATGCAAGCCTGTTAAAAATTCAACATATGGAGTTGTTTATTTTTCTCTCAGTGTGGCTGATTAATTTTAAAAACTCAATTTTGCTCCCAGAAACTCTATTGTCAATCATAATTAAGGTGGAAAAAGTTCAAATGTTCGGAACACACCGCCTCAAAACCAGAAAACATTGCACCCGATCCACATAGAAAATCCAGGGCAAAGTGAAAACAAACCAAAACCACCAGTGCTGGCTGCCACCGCTGCCACCAGCTCCATGGTAGGTAAACACCGTTCTCCCCTATCAGTGTATCTATATGGATCCTTTTTCAGGACCGCTTTTCTATTAAGAATTCAACTGCTACGTTGTGGTGTCCCTGGCCAGCCACAATAAAGTTCACTCCAATATTGTGGGTTCAAATAACTGAAGAAGACGAGTTGAGCTTTAACCAAAACATATACAAATAATTCCTCCCTCCTATAGCCATAACCCTGCCTTCATAAATATTTTAGAAAGAAGAAGTTTACGATGGATACCTACCTATGTTTGTTGGTATGTGTATATATGTTTCTGAGGAGCAAACAATTGGGTGGAAAAACATTTTAGTATATAAATTACTCTCGTTGGTTGTGGTTTCAAACTTTTTCAAAATTTAATATACCTAAAGGTTTTATTTTATTAGATTTAAGCGAAGGGTGCGGTACCTATCATATACGAGTACCTACACATCGTATATCCTGTATGAAAAAGTACCTATACGACTCCGTCAAAACTCAAAAGTATGGAAAACACGAAAGTTAAAATTTAATTAAAAATTTGAAAATATGTTTTCATAAAAAAAAACTACCCAATAAAATTATCCTTTTTGTTAAACATTTCGAGCACCCTCACATTCAAATTCTATTACCTATTAATTTTGAGATTCAAAACTTATATGGGGAGTGACAAAATGGTATAAAGAAAAGGTGGACAGTTTAATTTCAAACTTGTTCCTAAAATCTGGACTTATTTAACAAAATTATTCTGCGTTGTAACTAAATGTGAGAGAATTTTTGGACGCAGTCTATAATATTATAATTTATAAAAAGGCACGACGTCGGGTATAAGAACTAATTTAATTTTTGGCGTAAAGTTGTAAAAGGGTAACCATATTTTTTAAGTTATTGAGGGTGTTCTTTACACCGACCGCAGGTTTTGTATGTTTGATATTAAATAGAAGAAGAATTGCCCATTAAATGATATTTCCTGTGTTACCAAATGAGGAGCCTATTTCATGGCTACTATCCTGCTGTAGGTATACTAAGAAAAGAGGGCGTGTCTACATTTTAGTATTTAATTGTTTTTGATTATTGCACCTCCTTCAACTTAAATAATTTTTAAAATTTTTGAAAACGATTTATTAATACACTAGCTGGGCCCTATTTCATAAACATTGAGAATTGCGACAGGTGACAAAATGTTACGATCTGTTCCATAAACAATTTAACAATTTTATACAATTGTCGTAAAATACATGACAGTTGTCAACTTTTCGATTCATAAAATAATTGTCATGACAATGAATTGTTAAGTATTTTTCTACAATTGTCAGGAATTTTCTGCCAAATTTGTACTATGACAATTCTTTTATGAAATAAAAATATATATAAAGGGTTTTCCAATAAGAGGTGTTATTTTGAATAGCCCGCTATTTCGGTAGCTGTCACTTTTGAAGCTGTCATTTTTTGACATTTGACATTAATAAAAATGGAACGATACACGCTTCAACAACGCATTGAAATTATTAAAATTCACTATAAAAATGGTGAAAATTTGGGAGAGACGGTTCATAAAACTAAAACTTTTTTGGGTCGTCGTGAAGCACCTTGTCGCACCGCAATACAGAAATTGGTGGACAAATTCGAGCTGTTGGGACAAGTTAGTGATGTGAAGAATAAAACCCGTGCACGTCGCTCAAGAACAACTGAGAATATTGCTGTTGTAGCCCAAAGTGTTGAAGAAAACCCAGGTTTGTCCATTCCTCGTCGTTCTTTGGAATTAGGCATTCCACAAACGTCATTACACCGTATTTTGCATAAAGACTTGGGTCTTAAGGCTTATAAAGTTCAGTTAACACAAGAACTCAAGCCGTCTGATCATCAACAACGTCGTGTCTTTGCTGATTGGGTCCTTGAAATGCATGAAAATGATCCGGAATTTCATCGAAAAATCATCTTGACTGATGAGGCCCATTTCCACCTCGGAGGCTACGTCAACAAGCAAAACTGTCGCATCTGGGGCTCGGAAAACCCAAGAGTTATTGTTGAAAAGCCTCTCCATTCTCAACGCGTGACTGTTTGGTGCGGTTTATGGTCCGGCGGGGTCATTGGACCTTAATTTTTCGAAAATGAGGCTGGAGCAACAGTTACGGTCAATGGATTGCGCTATCGAGAGATGATTAATGATTTTTTATGGCCGGAATTGGATGGTATTGATCTGGACAACGTTTACTTTCAACAAGACGGCGCTACGTGCCACACAAGCAATGAAACCATCGATCTTTTACGGGAAAAGTTTCCGGACCGTGTTATCTCTCGAAGAGGTGATCACAATTGGCCACCGAGATCTTGTGATTTAACACCTTGCAACTTCTTCCTTTGGGGCCACGTGAAAGATAAGGTCTACGCCAACAGCCCAGCGTCGATTCAAGACCTCAAAGATGGAATTCGTGAGGCTATCGAGGACATAGGGCAGCCACTTTGCGATTTGGTTATGGAAAATTTCATGAAAAGGATATGGTCCTGTAAGCGTGGTCGTGGCGGCTATTTGGCTGATGTTGTGTTCCATTATTAACGGCATACCTTCCTCTTTATAATGAAATAAACATCCGATCATTTATCTCAAAAAATGCCATTTTTATTTGAATATCAAAACAACACCTCTTATTGGAAAACCCTTTACAATTTACATATTTGTCAGTATTTAATGGACAATTGTGACAGGAAACTCAGTAACGGTCAAGTGTTGACAATGAAAAGACAGAAGTTGAGCTAAAATGCTAAATAATATTTTTTCAAATGAAAGTTTTGACAATTCTCTGTTGGAACTCCGTGTAATACGCCGACGCTCACGACATTTTAAACGGAGGATAAATAATGATTTTGACACGTTAAATGGCTATATTATACACTTCACTTTTTAATAATGAAACACATTTTCGACAACTGTGTCATTTTAAATTTGAAATAGTGCCTGTGTTCTGTAACTTCTAACATCGAGAAAATCGGTCGAGAAAAGATGAGAATTGAAACAAAATGTTTCATTTTTTTATCGTTTTTCGACGTGGGCACTGCATAAAGTTATGTAGGCCATGACAAACTTCAAGATCATACAATGACAAAATTGTTACAACAAATGTGTCAGTATATGAAAATGACAAATTTTTCATTGTATTCTTCTGACAAATTTGGCAAATGTCAATATTTTATGAAATATAAATTTTGTCAGACAAGTGTCACAAATTTGAAGAATTGTCACTTGTCAATTTTTATGAAATAGGGCCCTGGCCCCCCGGCTTCGCACGGGTAGACAAACCTAAACTTCGCATAAAAATTACAAAATAAAATGTAAATGAACATTTAAGCTAATTTTTTTTAATCGAAAAGGTACCTACTACTATATGGGTTTTAACCTACTTCACGTTATGAATAGCTTAACATGATTCTCTCAGTCCAACCTTTATTATTTTCCCAACACAGACAGATTTTTTGTAATCAAAAGGCACTTTTTTGTTTTTATTCCATTTCGCTCTATAAAAATAGCATTTTTTTTTTTAAATAACCTTTCAAACACAAAAAGAATTTTTGAAATCAGATGCCACTTTTTGTTTTACTCCATTTCACCCTATAAATGTCAATTTTCTGAAAAAAATGTTTAAGGCCATCCACTCAAAAAGCAACCTTTCATACACCAAATGAACTTCTAAAATCGGATATTTTTTTATTTTTAAAAAATAATAAAATAAAATTAAAAAAAAAAAATTAAAAATAATATCCCAAAAGCTATTGCCCAACCGTCTACAGTGCCATCTGTTGAAGGGTAATTGAATTGAACTGACAAAAAAATGTGCGCCTATAGTGCCACCTACTTTTCTGTTTTCTTAAACCTTCGCGTAGCAATTACGAACAAGCCCGCAGAAGGAAGTATATAATTTGGTGCAGTCGTTTTCAAGTTTTAAGCATCCGAACACACCACGATCCATTTCTATAAACATATATATAGATAAAATATGAACAACTGGATCGCACGAACTAACTCTGGAGGTTAACAACTCTAGGTTATGTAGTTATCATACACATACATACATTGCATATGCATGTTAATGGTTAATACTGTTGTGAA
Organism: Leucozona laternaria; assembly: GCA_932273885.2. Taxonomy (NCBI): domain Eukaryota; kingdom Metazoa; phylum Arthropoda; class Insecta; order Diptera; family Syrphidae; genus Leucozona; species Leucozona laternaria. Next base: position 42,475,790 of record OW026366.1, read on the forward strand.
ATCTTTAACAAGAAAATGTTAAAAAAGTCAAAAGTAATACAAAAAATTATGATTTGTTTGAGTTTTTTTTGGTTGTTAAGTACAGAAATATAAATTTGTTAGATTAACAGCGCGAAATTGTTAAATCTACAATCATTTTCTGTAATATTTACAACAATTTGTAGAGACTAGAGAAAGTTTATTATAGTCAATCTGCAACTTGTTGTGAAACATATAACAACTTCGTGACCTATACTTGGATTATAGAGCAAGTAAACATTTATGCTCTTCAGCCTACCGCTTACTCGTTACTTAAAAAAAAAAACAATAATAAATTTGACATCAATTTTGCAAATGACCTTGAATATTTGTCTGGTAAAATTTAATGGGTGTTTGTGATGCCACTGAATATGCAGTATAAATAAAGTTTTCATGAACTTTTGGTTGTTAAAATTCTATTTGTTTGGGCTTCTGTTTATCATGTCACACCATAACGTATTTTCACTCCCACGACTTTGTGATGGTGAAATAACACTGAATGCGGGTTTTATGGTGCCATCAAGCAGAGGTTTGGGGTCACTTAAAAAGTATTTCATGTCCATATTCTTAATTTTATTTCTCAGGGTGTCGAAGGCGTTAAAATGTCTGCAAACGCACAAAACAAAGACGGTGATGGTGTCTGTCAAAAGGTCAAAAGTCTTAAATGACTGTCATTACCGCATATTTACAATCGAAAAAGAGAGCGGGTTGGTAATGTGATCCATTTGAAGTGTGATTACACTCAGTAATTCTAAAAGTTTTCACATACATAAATGGAACGTAGGTACTGTTGAAGCAATTTTTCACGGCAGCGGTTTCGCAGACGAACGTATATCCATATACATATATTTATTACCAGCTTCAACAGACGGCCTTTCACATTCATATCTACCATCTTTTGGTTTTCTTTTACGCCAGACATTTGTTGCAAGCTACATATATGCAAAAAATGTATATTATAAATAAAATTCAACGTTTAACGAATTTCCTGTATACATATACCTACATATTTAATTAATAATTATTATATATTTATTCACTATGTGAAACTTGAAAAGAAGCACAAAGTTCGTTGTTTAAATTGCTTAAAGAATTGCTAAACATTTAATAATCCAAAAACGAAGAACGCCGCGCGCCGTCTGAATTATTTAGGAAAAAATAAATTTTGTGAAAAATAATTGAAAATTCATTGCAGCAGATTTATAAAAAAAACTAATTATTTGTATACCTAAACGATTCCTCCTACATTTACACTTCAAAAAAATTTATTAATCGGTTTTCAAAATATGTATTGATTTTCCAAAAAAAAATTGATTTTTTTTAATCCAAAAATTATTTTTTTCAAAATGTTTGTCCTTGAATTTCAAAACAGCTTATGATAAAGTTAATCGCCAAGGGCCAAGCATTGATATAGATACATATAAAAGAACATACAAATGTATGAGGGGCTTTTATATCAGAAACAAGAGCAGGTAGCTATAAATTTTTGATTGAGAGAAAACTTAGCAATTTTCAGATGTTCAACAGACTTACGACTTACCAAAGGATAATGTTCTCACTCTTCATATATGATCTGCTCGACTCTCGACTGCATACCAGGAGCTGCTCGTTTTGCTGACAACACTACCAAATTCCTACTGTATGCAGATGATCTAGTCCTTCTAGCCGAATCACCCTCAACACTTCAGTTAATGATCCACAAGTTCGTAACACACTGTGATTTTCGGAACTTGGAAGTAAATGCATCAAAAACGAAAATCATGGTGTTTGGAAACACTGGGACAAGAATAGGAGAAAGATGATGCTCAACAACAAAGTAAAGGGTGTTTCTTTTAGACGCATGTTTTTCAATCTAGAAATACTTTTTTCGGAGTTGATCTTTTTGACAGCTGTCACTTGATTTATGCTAAATTTGGTTTGTCATTTCATAATGAATAGACTTACTCCTGAACAACGTTTGCAAATCGTGCAAATTTATTACCAAGATAATGGTTCGGTTCGCGCGACGCACAGCGCGCTGCGTCCAATATTCTATGAAGCTTGTTTTTGGTTGAATGGGTACGTTGATAAGCAAAATTTTCGAATTTGGAGTGATCATAATCCACAAGCCATTGTTGAGACTCCGTTACATCCCCAAAAAGTCACTGTTTGATGTGCTCTATGGGCAGAGGGAATCATGGGTCCGTTTTTTTTTCCGGACATAATGTAACAGTCAATGGGGAACGCTATAGAGCCATGATTAATGACTTTTTCGTGCCTGATTTGGAGGATGTTGATGTGGAATTCCTTTGGTTCCAACAAGACGGCGCTACATACCATACAGCCAACGAAACAATCAATTTATTGAAGGAAACTTTTGGTGAGCGTATTATTTCGCTTCGTGGGCCTCTGGCCTGGCCTCCAAGATCGTGCGATTTAACATTGCTGGACTATTTTTTGTAGGGTTATGTGAAGTTGCTTGTCTACGTAGATAAGCCCGAGACGTTTGATGCCTTTGAAGAGAATATTCGGCGCATTATTGCTGACATACGGCCCCAATTTCTGCAAAAAGTGGACGAGAAGTGGGCCTCTCGGCTGGAACTAATTCGAGCCAGCCGCGGTCATTTTTAAAACATAACGGCAAACCTTTATCTTAATAATAAAGCTAAATTCTTGGCCATAACATTAAAGTATATGCGTTTTAATTCTTCTTGAAAACCACACTCTAAAAAAACACCCTATACTTGAAGTTGTAGATAAAATAGATACAAATATCTTGGCGTGACTTTTATGCCAAAAATGAGCTTTAAAACACACAAACATAAGAAATGCGCAGAAGCTGAAGAATAGCAATACAGAAATTGTGGAAAAAGTTCTTTTTCAAACAGTTTTTTTTTTAGAATATTGTACATCCCACTTATACGGGGAGAAATAGACCCCCCTCATAAGAGATTTCTTTCGTATCTCGACCCAACCTATACATGCTTGATTTTTTTTGTTGCACCTTATCCGAATCACATTGTACGGGGAAAATCATAAATCAGATAAAAGTATTAGATAAATGTATGTTATCTTTAAATTAATTTCATCAGTTCGTCAAATTTGCAGTTAAGATTAACTTTTTAAAAACTATTAAGCATACCTATGTAAGGTACCCAAAATAGGAAAACTAAATGCCAAAAGCCTATACCTCCCTAAATACCTTTTTCTATTTATATGTAGGTATATAAGTTAGAAAGTACAAAGCCAGCAAGATTAGGCACTTTTTCATGGTAGCCCATTTTGTGATTTCAATCTGCTATATGTATATAATGACACCCTGGCTGGTATATCGTCCCAGAAGGATATTAAATGTAAAACTAAAATTTTTATCTAACATCCCTTGAAATCCAGTCTCTTTATAAAAGAAGCAAGGGATTCGCTTTTGCATACAAAAATTTTGCTTGTTTTTAACACAGAGTTCCCATTTCATCATCATCAGGGACCGCAAAACTTTTTGACCAAAAGGGTTAAAGTATATCTGTATAAAAAAACCGAAGTGCAAAAAAAAAAACCATTTTTGATGGAACTCATTTATTATTTAATTGAATTGTGTCCACCTGTTTCGGCACAAGGATTAATTATTTGGGTAGAAAAGTATGTGTGGCTAATGGGATTCTCGTCCGTTTGCCTTTTTTATCATGACTCGTCAGCTACGCATTTTTTCATTGAAATATAGCAACAGATGTGAGAAAGCTAAGGGAGTAGAGTTTTGAATAAGAAAAATTAAAAAAAAAGTGTATTGGACTTGGTCACATAAACTCGCTCTGAAGGTTAAGAGAGACGCAGCACCTATAATCAAAAAATATGGATTTTTATTATGACATTTGTTAGGTTCACTATGTAAGGTTTAAGAAAACCTAAGAAAGTTAAATAAAACGTTGGAAGATTGAAAATGAGGTTTTATGATCAAAAGAAGCCTTCCTTTTTAAATTTTTTTCTAAATTGTTCCCATGTATTTCATTCTAAGATAAAAATATGTTTAAGAAGGTGAACCATAGTAAGACTCTTTTAAAGCTTGGCTATGGTGTTTTTTTCTTCAAAAAATAAATCCTTAAAAGTTCCATTATTAAGTCCATCAGTAACCTTATCAAATGAAAGGGGATATCTTGCTGGAGATCCGTTAGTTATAATTTTCCTTTGAGTTGTTTATGATGTTGGCTCAGTGAATAATACCAGTTTTTGACTTCAATCGCTAAATGCAAAATTTTCAAAAATCCAAAACATCAGCACAAACAAAATATACAATTTTCTTCCTTCAGTTTTTAACTCTGAAGCACTAGTTTTCTATTATAAATAGGTCGAACGTTTTCGAAATGACTTAATTTGAGCCCAGAACTGTTTCTACAGAATCTATAGTTTGATAAAGTTGCATAACTGAATACAGTTCTCATGCGCTCAAGAATTGACAGAATCTCAGAACGTCCGCGATATGAAATGGATCGATTTTACGTTTGAACAACGTTAGAACATATTTAAAAGTTACTTCCAAGGTCAAGGTGGAATGTTGTCGCTGTATTGCCGAAATAGTAAGAATTTGGAAAAGAAATTTCGGTCGAAATAATGCACCAACTCCAGCTGCTGTTAGCAAGTTTATGAACAAAATTCGTGAGACTAGTTTGCTGAACGTATTTGTCCTGTGAGCTCAAGGGATAATAGCACAGCTGTTTCTGAAAGTGTGTGCCTAGGTGGAGAAATGGCGTTATTGGCCGATTTTTATTACAAAACGATGATGGAAGACAAGTTTCAGTCAGAAGAGAGCATTACCGAGATTGAAGATTTGTAATTGGGTGAGCTTAGTACAATAGTTCAGCGTTCGGACTTAACTGCGAAAGCAGTAGATTTACTTCGCTTTTTCATACATTATCAAATCTACTGCACCACTGCGCTTTGCTAACAATCTACTTCTATTTTCGATTTCGATTCAATTGAGAACAAATTTGGTTTGTTACTAACTACATTCAAGACTTTTTGCTCGAAAGTGGAAAAGTATAGAACAAAAACAAACCTTTTGAGATGCCTGTGTGTGTGTAAAAGCGGTTTTGATCTGTCATTTCAGATTGATTTGACAGATGAAGCACAATTTTTTTCGAAAACAGGCATCTCTAGAGTTTTTGTTTTTCATTTTTTCACTTTCTACCACCCTTCAATATGAAATTAAAATTCTACTTCGAAAATGTTGGTTTCACTGCGATTTTTGTTTCGATCTACTTCGAAATGCGATTTCTGAAGTCCGAACCCTGCAATAGTTGTGTGATTACCTAGTAGTTTTGGTGATTTTGCTTGTAGTTGTAGTTTGACGCTGTTGAAAATTTTGTTTGTGGGGTTTCATTTAATATCGACGATATGCAAATAATCCACGGACAAATCAGGTACTAAAGAACAATATTGGCCAAGCTATTCGTGAAATAGGGATCGAAAAAATCGAAAATTTATTGAAAAATTGGGTGGGGAGTATATATAGCCTACTGCCAGCCAACCGATGCAGTCACTTGAATTTAATAATATTCCATATGTTTATCCTTTTCAATAAATCAACGATCTTTGGAAAATATTTGACAATGTTTCTTGTGTAGCATTTTCAAAAAGAAACCACCCTTTATGTTAAATTTTCTGACGAGCCAATGCCCAATGTGTTTCTAACTAGAAATAGTTTATTCATTTATTTTATTTGCTTATGCCATTTATGGAATGCGCAATATTTTACTACTGAAGAGAGAACTCGATCCCCAGTGCATCAACGTCCGCGTTAAAAATGATTCACCCAGAAGAACTACATTGTTGATTCTCTAAACCATTTTATCAATTTCAAATTTCCTTATCGATTTTGTTAAAATTGTTTACATTTAAAATTAATCTTAAAAGAGTAACCCCCAGTTTCACAGTGGAAGTTTTAACTCCACTTTTGGTTTAAACCTCAGTTCGACAATTAATTCGGTTTCACAGTTTCGTTTAAACCTTGAACTGAGTGCATTCTGTAGTTTAAGTTAAACGACAATAGTCGTGTTTTTTGAAAGAGTGAATAGGCAGCCCAGCAGATTTTTACACCCAAACAACAACAAAACTAAGAGTGAATATAATTTTGGTCAGTAATCAGAGTGAACATAAAGTGGATATAAATTGTTGAAATGTTGAGATGTTTAGGTGACGCTTAATTCGGTTAGAGGAAAATATTCGTCCCCGAATGGTTTGTAGCCATAGATTTATTGACTCACAATGGGATTTGTTCTTGAATGCATCCCGGGTAAAAAAAGTCGGCTGAGTCAGTGGCCTCAACGTTAAGAGCGCTAAAAATCGAAAAATCATCTTCAGCGATGAGGCTCATTTCTGGCTGAATGGCTTCGTCAATAAACAAAATATGCGGTATTGGTCAGGCAGCAATCCACACGTACTCCACGAGTCATCATTGCATCCCGAAAAAAATTACGGTTTGGTGTGGTTTATGGGCCGGCGGCGTCATTGGGCCGTACTTCTTCCGTGGTGATCAAGACCGGCATGTTACTGTAAATGGGGATCACTACCGATCAATGATAACCGAGTATTTTTGGCCCCAATTGGATGATATGGACTTGGAGGACATGTGGTTCCAACAGGACGGCGCCACAAGCCACACAGCGAATGTCACAATCAATTTATTGGAAACCAAGTTTGGAGAACGTGTTATCTCACGAAATGGTCCAGTCACTTGGCCGCCTCGGTAGTGCGATTTAACGCCGTTAGACTATTTCCTGTGGGGCTACGTCAAGTCTATATTCTATGCCAACAAGCCAGCGACGATTGATGAACTTCGTACGAATATCGAACGTGAAATTGCAGCAGTATGGGCCGATTTATGCTTGAAAACCGTCGAAAAATGGGTTCAGCGTCTGGACTTCTGCAAGCGTGCCCGTGGTGGCCATGCAAAAGAAATCGAGTTCCATACATAATGGCATCAAACGTACTTTCACAGAAATAAAGAATTTCATTGATATCCAAAACCGTTTTTGTTTTATTTAAAAATAACTTTTGTAGCGCTCTTATTGAAAAACCCGATACATATTTTAAATTTTCGTGTTTGGTAGTGCCATGTGTAAGCAAGCATGTGTGTGTTAAGAAGTTATCCGTTTTTTAAACGCCAAATTTGGCGAATTACAAGTTGACAGTTGAGCAAGTTCTATCACGTCGTTGTTCACCGTTTATTAAAAAGAGGGGTTAATAAATACAATAAGTTTGGTGGAGCGACAGGTCGTGTAGGTCCAGGGCCTACTGACTAACAACTCTCACCTGTATGCGTGTATTATTTCTGGGTGATTAAGGTTTTTGTATAAGCTTTTGAAGTGCATTCCCAGGTAAAATCTAAGAGCTCTTAAATTGATATTACAGCACTAGATTAGGTCCTAACTGGTTCCTAATTCCATCAGCATCATTAGATTTTTTAATTTAAAACATTTCATTTTTAACGTGGTGAGTAATTCCAAATTTTCAATCGAAATTCCTTCACTATTTTACCAGCAGATTCTCTAGTAAAGAAATTACTGCAACACACAGTTTGTCTCCTTCTCTGCAGCTTATTTTTGTTGGATTATGTAATCGGGATGATTATATTCTAATATGGAAAATCTTATAGTTTATGAACGTGTTAAAAATTGACCGAAAATATTTTACTCCATCAGCCAAGGATTAATCCTTCACAGATCACAGAACAAAGCTAAACCCAAATCCTTTGGTTGGAGCAAACAGCATGTAGAGTATATGTATTTGTATAGTACGTGTGACCCAGTCGTGCATTTAATTTTTATTCGAAACCAATACGTGCCCAATAGACCAAGAAAAATATTGTAGGACCATTTCCTCAGAGTAGGTATGGGTTTCTATCTATGCATGTATTGTTCATCTTATTCTTATACAATATTCGTTCTTTTTTGCCACGAAATAGGTACGCAGCCACGTGTAAAATGTACGTCAATTTCTTGCTAGAATGAATAGCATAATGATGGACCCTTGTTTATCTGTCTGGAAAATATGAGACATTTTTCCTCGTTTTGGGGGAAAAGATTATTATTATCAGTTAAGAGCTTCGGTAATGGCGATGAAATTGCTGAATAATTCTACCGCTTTATATCCTTCCGAATTTTAAGTTGTTCTCTCTGCTATCTCTGTTCCGCGGTGATTTGTCAAATGGTTTTTTATTAATTGCATGAAACAAAATGCGAAAGAGAAAAAAATACAAAAAATATGCACGAACGAACAAACTAACGACCCAAAATTATTCACATCACGATTTACGGGTTTCTTTTCACAGAAATTCACCGAACTTTTATAGGAGCAAATTTTACCGAATAAAACAACATTTTGCTGCATCAAGGAGAAATGTTTGCACAATAAATGTTAGCGACATGATACGATTTTTTTTTCTTTTTTTTTTTAAGTGAAATAAAATACGGAATTCCATGAACGAAGAAATGCGTTAGGAAAAAAAACTTTAATGGAAGTTGAATAATTTGTAAAAAAAAGTTTAGGTAGGAACCAGAACCATCCCGAGGGAATTTAGTTCTTTTGTAGAATGAAGATAGGTCCACGTACATCTACACTTACACCTGCAAATACATATTGTATTAAAATCAAACCATTTGCTTGTGGTGTGGTGGTTTGGAAAGTGAGATGCGAGATTTATTTTTGGAGTTGAATTTTTTGTTCAGAGATTGAGAATATGTTAAAACTTTGCTTCTTTTTTTTTTGTTTCTTTGATCTTCTGGTAGGGGTGTCGTTTGTTTATACCTTTTCCTGGATTTCCACTTCCTGTAAGGCTCGTTTATAATATTTAACTTTTTGTTTTTCTTTGGTGTAAAGCATAAACATATCATTAAGAATCACTTTACATAAGATTATATTTTTAATCCTGTTTTTGTTATTTTCTTAAGATTATATGAATGTAGGTACGACTTATGACGCCGGATTGTGTTAAAGTAAATTCGAGACATTTCAAGAACACATCACATAATCACATTTAAGTTCCAAATGGTGTAAGCCCAAATTTCAAATGTTGTGCCATACTGAAAAAAATATAAACTGTTCTTAGATTCATTCCATTACCAACGGGTCTAACTTGTGTTCTATAGATAAATGCCAATTAAAAAGGTCTTACTAACTGTTGGTTAAACTACTCCAAATAAAACAGTTTTTGGATTTGTAAAATATGTCGAACTTGAGATTTTGATCAAACTTAAAATGGTAAGGAAGAAGAAAAAAAGTGGGTCTCGCAACTCTGTCCGTGTGCCTGTCTTGGTGAATTTTCTTCATCCCAAGAAACATTTTTAGCTGCTTAAATGCTTTAACGGCGCTTCCAGAGTAAATCTAAAAGCTTGTTTATTTGAGAAAGAGCTCTAGATGCAACCTTAGAGCAAGTGTAGGGATTGCATACAGCTAATTCATTGAGTTGTAATGATGCATTAGAGTCTAATGATTAGACCCTCTTCTTCACCGCCGCCGTTTATAAATTGCAAACATAGCTACCCCGAATCACCGTTAACAACGACTCTAGAAAGGTGACATTTTGAAAGATCTTGCATTAGTTTTTTGCGCGTATGTTGTTAGCAGCTCTACAAAGTCCCTATGTATGCTGATATTAAGAGTTTGCTCGTTGCAAGATCGCATGAACTGTATTAAGAAGCATATTTTTAAGTATGGAAGCGTTGTAAAGTTAATAGAGCTAAAGTGATCTAAAACTTCGATTATAGAACATTGTTTTCAAATTAAATGTAGGGAGCTGTGAAATAATCTATAACAGAGCTGTAATATTGGATTTCGCTATCTAAGAACTGTAGAAGTACAGTTTTGCTTCTAATAGCTCCAACGATGATACTTGGGTAAATTTGGTACCTCGCATTTGATCTGTTTTTTTTTTTTTTAAATTCATTCAGTAAATTTTAATAAGTATAGGCTGCCTTGTAGTAATAAATGGTTCCAAAAATCTTCATTAATGGCACCTTCCAAGTTACAAAGAATCAATTTTTGATTTTGGGATTTCTCGAAAACAGTTCCATATTCCATTGATTCATTCATAGTAATATATTGTACCAAAAGGGAATGCCCATTTTATTATGGTGCTTTTTCCCAGAGTGTACAAGAATTATTGGTATCAAATGAAGCCCTATACATAAGTTAAATAGTTTTAAAATCATTCATGGGAAAGCCGAGATATTTGGGCTTGAAGTTGCCGATTGAAAAAAATAATGATTTCAGATTTTGTTCCAATTAATTGTCCATAACGGGCGAAATAATTGACGTATAAAAATTATATTGATATCATTTTTCTATTTAAAAAGATTTTGCTAGAGTATGCTGAGAACACACAGCTTGACACACATTAAATACGGTACCTCCCATACAAATGTTTACAAATTAATAGGAAAAATCTTATTTTTTCGAAAACGACTCCTACGATTTTGATAATTTTTGTTTGTTTTAATATTAGCAGCATCTACAATGAAATGTTATTAAATTTGACATTGTACTTATATAATATAATATGTGTAAACATCAACGTTTGTCTAAGCGCACCTTTGAGGATCAATATTTGGACCCTTGTGCGAAGTCGTCCATACGTTGTTGGCTACGGATTCAAAACGGACTAGTTTGCTTGAAGTGGATCTTCAGATTTTTGTCACTGAACGTACTCAATACTCTACTTTGCAGATTTTCGTAACCTTAAGTGCTACATCGTAAAGTGTGTGACCTCGTAACGTCGCACAGAAGAAATTCGGCGTTTTTATTTAACTCTGCCGCCGGCATAGATGTTTACACATCAAAAAGTCACCTAAATTGTGCTAAGAATCCAGCGTACGCCCTTTTATAGTTCACTTCCTTTAAAAGTTCATTTCCTTTAAAATCAGACAAATAAGTTTACAATATTCAAACTTTTAAAACCACAGTGTGGTGATTGCACATCAGAACAAGTTCGTGCGACCCAGTTGTGTATTTTATTTTTTTCTTATTATGGTTTTATGATATCTATCAAAGTTTTGCTCAAAAAAGTGAATGATATAAAGAAAATTGATTTGCGGTAGTAAAAAGTTTTCCTTTTTTAATCAACAAGTGATTTAAAGCATAGAAATTCTTCAAACAACCTATGCGCTATGCCTACTAGTTTTGATTTAGCAATCGAAAACTCAAATCAATCAATAATTTTCAGCCTGTCAGTCGTTTTGGTTTTATATTCAGTTGTTTTTTTTTTTTGCTTATTTCTTTGACGTAGATTGATGTTTCAATTCCGAGAAAGTTTTATTTTCAATGTGTCTTCTAAAAAGTTGTTGAAGCATTAATTTCGTATCGATATATTTAGAAACCTTCTTTCAAGCACTTTTTTAGTAACAAAATTGAAAAGCTAAACCCTAAAGCCTGGGGTAATGATATTCAGTGTGAGGGGAAAGCACTGCTATCTGCTATTTGATTTCATGAATGGAGCAGCTGATATTCTTTTGAATGGTAAGGTAAAGTTAAAATTATTAATTTACTATTATTTTTAGGCATTAAAAGCGATAGAAGGAGCTCAAAGAGGATAGTCGGGGTCTATCCGTAGAAATGAATGCATTAATATAGTTGTTCAACTGTAACGGTTTTGTTGTACTTCCTAACACTCTAATTGACTTTACATATGATCAGAAGTGGATTGCTAAGCCATCAAACAAGAGAACGGTATAGAGACAAGTTTTTCACATTCTTCAACTGGTCTACTTCAAAATCAATCGTGCAGTTTTGCGAAGAGTATTTTTTGGAAATTTGAACTTGTTACGTTTGTTAGACTTGGCCCGCTAAGTTTCTGCATAAACACACAAAGAATTTAATTTTATCTTTCGATCTTGAAAAAAAAATTTAAATGCCCATTTACAAACGTAGGTATATCGGGGCAAGTTTTGGATTCTTCTAATCAATCATGATAAAACTATAATAGAGAACACGAAAAAAGTAACACCCACATACATACTTACATACATATTATGTACATATGTATTTATGTATGTCCATATTCATATATAAACATGATCAAAAAAAAAAATAAATCGATATTTTGAAAGCAAATTAATAATTTATTTTATAAATTAGGTTTTTAAATGAATATTATTAACAACAAGGTGTTTAGTAAAAGATTTAAAAGTTTGAAAAATTTTAAAAAAGAAACTCATCTCCAATGCAAAATATCTTTATTGTAGTTTAACAACAAAAAATGCGGATTTTATTTTTGGCAAAACCACGTTCTCCAAATACCGACCATTGATTCTGGCACACTCTTCGAATCAAGTACACAAATTTTCAGAAACGCGTTTTCCAGAGCGATTGAGGAATTCTGCTGACCTCGGCTTCAATATTTTCTTTAAGTGGTAGCAGAGCACTCAGATTTGCTTTTGAAGCACGTACATATCTTAAGTGTCTATATCGCTTGTTTAGGTCCTGATGGGGCCGATCGCCTATGTCACCAAACAATTCTCAGTGCGAGATTAAAGTTAAACCCGACTTAACTCATCAAATTTGGGGAGTTAACTTAAGATGCTTTTGATCATTTATCCAAAGAGTTTGTTTAGTCGTTCCGGGTGCATTCCCCACTGAAAAACAGCTTCCTCAGTTAACTGTGGGTTAATTTACTTCTAGAATAAGCTAACTCCGGTTTAACTCTCCACTGAAAAACTCGGCCTAAGAAGGTTGAAATTTCACATACTGTCTCTTTTTTTGTGTAGTTAAAGGAAATTTGAAAAAAAAAATGTTTTAAAAACATCGGGTTTTCCAGAAAATTCACTTTGCGTTTTCGCAACGCTCGCCGAAAGGGGTTGGAACATGGATATACTACATAATCTCGGCTAGGCAAGGTCTACTAACCTTCAGGCAGGTTCGAGCACATCCATATGGATTTAGTAGGACCTTTTCCCCCACTTCAATTGGTTTTCAGTACATACTCACGATAAAAGATCGTCTAACAAGGTGCCCAGAAGCATATTCGCTCAAATCAAGTAGGTACTGCCTCATAAGAGTTGATAGAGTCAAAATAGACCAAGAACAACCTTACGAATTGCTATTTATAATAATAAGAAGATTTCGGAAATATTTTTTTAGATATCAATCGAAAAATTCAAACAATATCAATAGATCGTCTTAAGCCAGCCCATGAAATTCAGTAAACAAAATTTAATTTTTTCCTTTCGCGGAGGGGAGCTATGTAGCATGCTTCAAAAATATTAATTCCCACAAATTCCAATTTTCCGCCGATTCACGCTCCACAAAATTCTGCTTTTCCATAGTTAAATATTCGCCTAACTGTACTACTATAGGAACGCGTACGCGCTAAAAAAAGAGAAAACCTAAAAAAAAAAGTCAATTGTAAAGCGAAGGTTGAAGGTGTTGGTCACGAGTTTATTATTAACTTAATTTGTTATTACCATATATCAAATAATTAATTTATCAATATTAATGTTTAATAAGTAGTATTAAGTTTGAAATAATAAAGTGAATTATTATTTATAATTTAAATAAAAGACAGCGTTTCACTTCAGTAAAAATTGTTTACTGGAACACTTGCTACCAGGGCCGGATCAACCATATGTGCAAGATGTGCAAATGCACAGGGCGCGAAATTCTGGGGGTGCATTACCAGAAGCAATAAAATGTAATCTGGTCTTGCGCAAACAAATATGTACTGACATTTTGCATTTTAAAAACAAAACTAAGTTGAAGTTATCCCTGTGCTAAGTAATTTCTTGCACACTAACTAATATCACTTTCATTTTTTATATTCAAGGAGAATTTAGCTCAAAATATCGTAAAATTAAAAATCACACTAGAACTACGCATTGAAAGTCTACCTCCTGTGTAATATTGAAACGTCTAATGCATGTGTATCATTGTATGTATGAATGGATGCAAATATAAAAAAGGGCGATTTCTACAAATCTAGGGCGCAAATAGGGCGCAAGTTTGGCTGGGACCGGCCCTGCTTGCGACATGAAAGATGCTTTTCTGTTTTGATGACTGTGTGCTTGATGTTATCGAAACGAATAACGAACCACTTCCTTGGGGTTTCCTTTCGTTTGAAGCACAGGTTGAATATTTGTATATTTGAACAAAAGTTCTAAATTCAAGTTGTGGAATTGGTGTTTCCTTATCAAATTTTGGCAAATGCAATGTATCTCTTCCATGAATTTACCTAAAAATCGCCAGTCCCAATTCTTTCCTCGAATACGAATGCGATAGTTGCATGTAGTATAATCAAACAAATCAACTCCACCCATCATTATGTTGTACTCACAAATTGGATTTGACATTGGAATCTTTTGAATCGGTCTTTTTGATTATTAAAACACTACATAATCATAATAAAAATGGCCTGAGCTTTGAGGTTTTCTTTACGCAGAAGGTACCTACTGCCTACTTAGTTCTAACAATATAGTCAAGGGGATAATAAAGGGTTTTCCAATATGATTTTTTTCTCAGAAAATTTGCATCCTTATTATGGTTTTTTTTTATTTTCAAAAATTGGTAGGTACATTTTAAACATGAATAACCGACATCCTGCCTGAGAAAAAAACCGTTCAATCTGATTTGAAATCGCAACGAACGCAAATATTTTTTTAAGGTTCAAATACTACTACGTTAGCCGAGGGTTGCGAAAACGCTACACAGTGCTTTCATCTCAACTGTCAGGCAGGCAACTCATATAAATTGAGTCATTAATATTTTAGAATGGGCACGTTCAATCACAAAATCTGAAAATTCAGATCTGTATTTATGCTGTTGAACGCACAAAAAATCTGAATTTTCAGTTGAAAGTTGTTGTGTCAAATGCTAGCGTTTACCTTAAGGATTTACATTAGAACGAAATAAAATAGAACTTTAACTACTATATTTCTGAAATTGAAAATTAAGCGTCAGTAGTTCTGGTGCTGATTTAGTTTACAGTAATTACAGTAATACTATGTGACGTTTAATGAAAAAATAATTCCACAATATTGCGATGTAGAATTCTGGGAAAATTTTTCTAAGAATAGTAAGTGATTTAGCAACTCACTTATCAATAAATAATAAATTCTTTTATGTAAAAAAGTAATAATTTGTTCTTGACGAAAATTAATCATGACAAATCAACCACTAACCAGAGCGAAAATCATAAAGTTCAACTTCCTCGTATTGTACTTTAACATTTCCCCCACCACTATAACTTTATTCTCAATTTTCAGATTAGAATTTTTGGCTGAAAATTCAGATGAAACGTAAGCAAACGTAACTAAAAGTCATTAAAAGTCATCTTACTTTTTATGGCAGCTGGCCAATCAGAAGCTCCAAAAATTCAGAAATCTGAAAATTCAGATGTAAAACGTAATGCGTTGAACGAGCCCAATATTATATTAACTTTTAATTACCTGTATTTGACATTATTTTTTTAAAAATTATAATTTTGATTTCATTTTTTAAAAGTTCAAAAATTCTATAGGTACCTAAAAATTTCGTATTTTGAAGGTGGTAAAAAAAATACGAATGAAAATTTTAGAAAAAAAAAATCCCAAAACAGGTCGACTCAGTTTTGCCAACCACTTTGGACAAAATTATGCCTTACTTGAGAAAAAAAAAATGCCTTTTTCAAAAAAAAAGCCTCACCTATTTTTTTTTTTAAATAAAACAAATATGATTTAAATAACAAAATAATCTTCTTTTGAAAAAAAAAACTTAAAGAAATCACAATAAACATTTTTGTTGAAACGAAGATATGTGGGTTTGCTTAAATTCAAGATCATTTTTATTTTTGAAAAGCGTCTTTGCGTGAAGAATACAACTTAAGGTTTCTGTCTTAAAGCCTATTCCTCAGCTTTGTTTTATTTAAATAAGTGCATGAAAAAATCCTTTCAACCGTTCGCGAGGAATGCGGCAAACATAGAATAAATTTAAGATATTACTCTGTACATTTAATGTTTGTTTAATAAATAATAATAATAAATAATAATAATGTTTTTTTTTTTAATTTTTCAAGAAAAGGAATCTTATTGAAATGCCTTTCTCCAAAACTTGGAAACATTTGACAAGTCGGTAGTAAGATTTAAAGTTCTCAAAGATCGGAATTCAATATATCAATATCGTTAAAGTTATTTTCAATAATAACATGCGGAAAATGCAGCGTAAGTGGTATGATTGACTGATTCTTAACGTGTTTTATGTTTATTTCTAAATAAAAACGGTTAAGCTTTGTTTTAAAAATTAACAATTTATTATAAACTTTATAATGCAAACATTTAATATTATTATAAATAAAGTCAGCGACGCGTTTCAGAACTTTTGTTCCATCATCGGGCTACTGTTGACTGTTGAGTGAGTCAACAGTAGCCCGATGATGGAACAAAAGTTCTGAAACGCGTCGCTGACTTTATTTATAATAATATTAAATGTTTGCATTATAAAGTTTATAATAAATTGTTAATTTTTAAAACAAAGCTTAACCGTTTTTATTTAGAAATAAACATAAAACACATAAAGTAGCAAACATGGAGATAAACAACACACCATCTATGATTCTTAACATCTGAAGGCTCTATAAGATCGCCATTTCCTTCAGCATCAAAAGTGACTCAAAAGCAAATGGCAATAAAATTTTTCTTGCACTTTCGGTGAACAAATTAAGACAGTTTTCGCGAAATAACTTTAAATCGCATGCATTTAATGTTGAACACATTTCCTCTCAAGTATGTATATCTCTTCTAACGGCAAACAATTTTCTTTACTGTCATATTTTAAAGTAACTACATCATTTTCCCTCAAATACTAAAAATCCATATAGTTTTCCAAAATGTTTTTATAAGAACTGGCCACTTTTTTTTAGATAACATGAATTTTTGTATCCTCACTTTGCATCTCTGTAATTATTGAAATAAATGGGCGCGTTCAACGCATTACGTTTTACATCTGAATTTTCAGATTTCTGAATTTTTGGAGCTTCTGATTGGCCAGCTGCCATAAAAAGTAAGATGACTTTTAGTGACTTTTAGTTACGTTTGCTTACGTTTCATCTGAATTTTCAGCCAAAAATTCTCATCTGAAAATTCAGAATAAAGTGATAGTGGTTGGGGAAATGTTAAAGTACAATACGAGGAAGTTGAACTTTATGATTTTCGCTCTGGTTGGTGGTTGATTTGTTCTGATTAATTTTCATCAAGAACAAATTAATACTTTATTATAAAGAAGAACTAATTGCTTATTGTTAAGTGAGTTTTTAAATCAAAAGATTGACTATTCTTAGAAAAATGTTCCCAGAATTCTCCATCGCAATTTTGTGGAATTACTTTTCTATTGAACTTTGCAAAGTCTTGCTGTATTTTGTTGCTGATTAAGTTACATATGTATATCATAACCAGAACTACGGACGCTTAATTTTTTACTTGAAGAATAAAATGAAAGTTCTATATTATTCCATTTTAATGTAAATACTTTAGGTAAATGCTAGCATTTGAGACAACAACTTTCAACTGAAAATTCAGATTTTTTGTGCGTTCAACAACATAAATTCAGATCTGAATCTTTAGATTTTGTGATTGAACGTGTCGAATGATGTTAAGATATACGGCAAAATTCCAAAAAATTAAAAAACGCCTAAAAGGCATGAAAAAGCCTCAGTTGGCATCGCTGGGTCGATTAGATAATTCAATTTACTCTCAAATTCACTATTTATATATTATTCAAATTTATCAACAGTTAAGTTTCAGACGTCCTCAGATAGTACGTGAAGTTTTCACAACGCTAGACGAAAATGGGATATAATGTTCATATCTCAATTCCCAGATTTTGCCAAAATGTTTGTTATAAAGGGTTTTTCAACAAGGACGCTACAAAAGTAAAGCAACAGGGACAGCAAACGACGCCACATTTCTTGCCGCTCTTTTAACATTTCTCTTCAGTAAGGTTTGCCATTCCATGATGGAAAGATATACGAGCCAACAACGAGTCGAAATTATTAAAATTTACTACCGAAATTCGGAGTCAGTGGCCTCAACGTTTAGAGCGCTACGTCCAATTTATGTTCGTCATAATCGTCCTAGCAGATCAACAATTGAGCGTCTTGTGGAAAAATTTGAATCCACAGGCAGAGTACAAAATGTTCCCGTGCCAGTGAGACAAAGAAGTGCCCGTAGTGTCGAGAATATTGCTGCCGCTGATGCCTCAGTTGCAGAAAGCCCAAATAATGTGTCTCTCACACGTCGTTCTCAAGCGTTGGGCATCTCTGTGACGTCGTTGTGGCGAATTTTTCGAAATGATCTTGGCCTCCATCCTGACAAGATTAAATTGACGCAAGAACTGAAGCATCTTGACCACCAGAAGCGTCGTATGTTCGTGATTTGGGCTGAGCAACAACTTGAAAAAGATTCGGATTTTCATCGAAAAAACATCTTCAGCGATGAGGCTCATTTCTGGCTGAATGGCTTGGTCAATAAACAAAATATGCGATATTGGTCAGGCAGAAATCCACACGTACTCCATGAGTCATCATTGCATCCCGAAAAAATTACGGTTTGGTGTGGTTTATGGGCCGGCGGCGTCATTGGGCCGTACTTCTTTCGTGATGATCAAGACCGGCATGTTACTGTGAATGGGGATCGCTGCCGTTCAATGATAACCGAATATTTTTGGCCCCAATTGGATGATATGGACTTGGAGGACATGTGGTTCCAACACGACGGCCGGCGCCACAAGCCACACAGCGAATGTCACAATCAATTTATTGGAAACCAAGTTTGGAGAACGTGTTATCTCACGAAATGGTCCAGTCGCTTGGCCGCCTCGGTCGTGCGATTTGACGCCGTTAGACTATTTCCTGTGGGGCTACGTCAAGTCTATGGTCTATGCCAACAAGCCAGCGACGATTGATGAACTTCGTACGAATATCGAACGTAAAATTGCAGCAGTATCGGCCGATTTATGCTTGAAAACCGTCGAAAATTGGGTTGAGCGTCTGGACTTCTGCAAGCGTGCCCGTGGTGGCCATGCAAAAAAAATCGAGATCCATTCATAATTGCATCAAACGTACTTTCACAGGAATAAAGAATTTCATTGATATTCTAACCCGTTTTTGTTTTATTTAAAAAACTTTTTGTAGCATTCTTATTGAAAAACCCGATATTTACGACTTTCTTATACATATTTAAATAGTCTATCTTATAGACAAAAAAACATATTTTTTATTTAAATAAATACGTACGTATATAGATATTTAAGTTCAAGTAGGTACTGATAGCCAGAATTTCAAGTCTACCTACATATATTTAAAATATATTTTTTTTGAGTCCTTGGCCGACAATGGGTTAAAAATATTCCATGATGCCCTTTTATGTTACCTACGTATATTTAATAATTGGGCACAGGTTCATTTCCATTTTGTATATTGTCAGCACCGTTGCAAAGAACAATAGGAAATTAACAAAAACATTCCAGAAATTAAAATTATTAACATATTTTTCATTAAATACATTATATTCAGTTTTTATTTCAGTTTCATTGGAATAAAATGAAAATTCCAACAACTAAAAAATTTAATGAAATGCATAAAGCTGAATTACGTACAATTTTCAGTTTACCAGCAGAAAAGTAGATACATAGCTTTTTGACTGGCACTTATTAAAATTAATATAAGAGGATGAAACGGAGAGTCCTATACGAATTATGCATACAATTTTCTTTTCTTCCTCCTTGGGTAGATATGACATTAGCATAAACATACATTAATATTATGTACATATATACTTCGTTTGTATGCAAATTTGTTTGACGAAAATTCTCAGACTCAATCAACGATTTAAGTTCGTTATACTTTATATTATACGGAATAAGTTTTGTTCCTTTTGAAAACTATACGACACTAGACACGTTGTCACATTCATGGAAGGAATTTCAAGGGTCAAATGTGAAACATTTTTTGACCTTCGGAAATTCAATTACAGTGAAGTAATTTGATAAAATATTACAAAGGGCTTAAAATTTGTATATCATAAAGAACATAATTGAGTAAAAAAAAATTTTGTAAATTTGGGCAGATGATGGATGAAGCTGTTTTGATTGTAATATAAATATCTATATACCTACAGCCAAATTAATAAAAGTGGAATAGCGAAGGCTTAGGCCTTATTCCGTGGACTAAGTGCAAAATATTATTTATAAAATAAAATTTCAACTAAGTGACGTTTTCTAAGTTAAGCCACCGAAGAAGGTGGTTTAGCGAAGGAATAAGAACCAGATGTGTCAAATTTATTCTGCATTTAAGAAATATAAGTGAAGATTGCAAATTTAATTTTGGATAAAAATAATAATGTCTACTAGGTTTTTCGAGTTCTTAAACCATTTGGAATTATTGGACAATCAGCCATCAAGGACAAGAAAAAGAAAAATATACAAAACCAGATACGATCTATTGCAAGTGCTTAGCGAGGAGGATTTCAGGAAGAAATATAGGTTTTCCAAGGAAAATATGAGGAAAATCATAGCTATTGCTGAAGATGACCTGAATGGGGATACAAGAGGTGGACACATTCGTGTGGACTTGCAAGTTATGGCATCCATCAGATACTGGGGTCGTAATGAGGTACGATTATTGACTTTATATAAACATAATCTTAAATACATTACTAAAATAAATTAGGTTCAAGACGATTGTGCTGATATGCACGGCTTTAGTCAGTCTACATTGAGCATCATTTCTGCACGTGTAGCCAAAGCATTTGCTTCGAAAGCACGGCAGTTTATAAAAATGCCCCAAACAATTTCCGAACAACTATCAACCATGCAAACATTTAAAAATATACGTGGATTTCCAAACGTCATTGGTGCAATTGACCAGGTACCAGAAAATGAGAAAAGCAACAAACACAACACAAAAAATTGAAAATAATAACAATATTGACAAAAATATGATAAAAATAACGGAATTTTTAGGTGTGTTTGGTAACGTGAGCTTTATTTTTTTTTCTTTAAATTAACACAATTTACTGTCAAAACGCATACGAATAAAAACCAAGTTTACGAAACTTGGTGAAAACTTCAAGTTACCAAACAGGCATCTTACTTATTGTAGTAGATTTTCTAAAAGTATTTTTCGTAAACGTCACTTTACTATTCCTCGAACAATTTGTTTTTATTAATGTAAAATTTTAATCCGTAGCCCTACCATTATTCAATGGTTTAGTAAGGTCGTGGAATAAGGGTAGAATAAGCGTTTTTTATTAATATGGCTGCTAGTGTTTTGCATTAGATGGGACAAAAGGCTAGAGCGTGAAGATCCTAAGTCGAAAGAAGAAAAAATCGCAGAAGAGGGAGGGTTTATTTCCCCTCGTTTAGACCAGAGCGGAGAAGCAGTTTTCTTTCATTTTGCTTAAACTCAAAATTAAAAGAAGGACTTTTTTTTATAAAACTACATATATACATTAATTTCTTTTTCTTTTCTATTTTAAGTCAATTTTTTTTTAAAAGGAGTGAAAGAGTTTCCCTCCCGTATAATTTTTTTCTTATTCTAACACAAACTTTAAACAGTAGACGCTCGGTAATAGTGAATCTCGGTAGAGTGAACTATCCAATATAGTGAACACACAAAATTTTATATACATTAGGTACAACTCTAAGGGCCAGTTTTACATTCGACACTTAGGGCCAGTTTCACAGTTGACACTTACCGAAATAAGTGCCACTTAAGTTTCCCATATTAGGAATTT
Organism: Leucozona laternaria; assembly: GCA_932273885.2. Classification (NCBI taxonomy): domain Eukaryota; kingdom Metazoa; phylum Arthropoda; class Insecta; order Diptera; family Syrphidae; genus Leucozona; species Leucozona laternaria. Next base: position 42,497,527 of record OW026366.1, read on the forward strand.
AAGCTTAATTTCATAGCTAGCGTAAGTGGAACTTAAGTCACCAACATCGGAGACTTAAGTGCCACTTATTCAGGTAACAGTGAACGGTGATATTGGGAATTAGATCTTTCACATTCCCCACTTACATAAGTGTCACTTTTCTGACTGTGAAACTGGCCCTTACCGGGATAAGTGGCACTTAAGTATCACATATTAGGACTTAAGGCTAAGTTTCATAGCCAGGGCTAAGTGGAACTTAAGTCTCCAACATCGAAGACTTAAGTGCCACTTATTCAGGTAAGTTTGAACTTTGCTATTGTGCATTAATCTTTCGATTTGCCCACTTAAGTGCCACTTTTCTGACTGTGAAACTGGGCCTAAATAATGAAAACGAAAATCTCGATATAGTGAACACACATTTTTTTCAGAACTTAACAATAATATTTCAGCTGCAATTTGTGTGCAGTTTTGTCGACTGACTTTTAAGAAATTTTACCGTTCACTCATGTATGTGGATTGCACATTCAGTCACGAAAGTAGGTATACACTAGACACAGTTGGTATAGCACAAAGTTAAGGATATTCTATCCTTGATTATGAATAAAATGCGAACGCCAACCCCGAAGGGCTGGCCTAACTGTTCGACTTACGGTGTTATTCTCTTTTTGTTAAGATATTCAAATTCACGACGTTCACGCCACGATGTCCAATTAGAACTAACTAACGGAATCCAAGTTCTCCGTTAGCTACCTCTTCTTCCCATGATATTCGGCTGGGGCATTGGTCCCACGGTGCAAACTGCTGATTCGTCAAATATACCAATGCAGGTATATGCAGGTATATCGGCGTAGGCGTTTGCGTAATATGATCTTAATGCACCGCGACTGTGGGAACAGCTTCAGTCATGAAAAGATGACACAGCGAATCATATATGATTCGCTATTTCATTTTTAGGTCAATGCCCGGGTGCATTGTGATAACTCCTCCCCCTTTAAAGATCTACGTCCCGTAGATCATATGTGACGTCAGAACCTGAGAAATATGTCTGACGTATGCGCGGTCGGGGATCGTTAACCTGATAAGGATTGTTCGGCGTATTAACTTCCGGAGGGATAGGCATTGAGATTTTTCCATAAATTTTACACGAAATGGTCCAGATAACGATGATCATTAGCAATAGCATTGTAGCTGTTATATGGTTGTGGAAGTCTCTAATTTCAAATTTAAATCTCTTAGCTGTTTTATATTGTCCAAGCTTATTCCATGAACAAAGCCGATGTCGATCTTTTGATCTCTATAAGTTATATTCGCCAACACAGGAGGCAAAGCTTGAAGGGATGTAGAGCTTCCACTTGAAAAGGTCCTATCCCCAATGCTTATCGATTCGTTGTCGATGTGTATCACGTAAGTCCCCGAAAGAGATCTTGAAGTATTGTTGGATGTCAATTCGCCCTTAAAATTCGTGAGGAAAATAGTATTTTCTTTTATAAGCTCGACTATTTCTTCCTCATTCGTGCGAAAGACACACGGAGCTTGTCCTCCTTTAATCAGTGTGTTGATACAGCATTTTTCAGGAAGTTTTTCTAATGCGGTATCGTTGCAGATTGTAGAATTACTTATAGAAAGGCAACGTCTTTGGTTAACCAACACTTTTTCATAATTATTCAATTCGATATGCTTATTTTCCAGAATTGATGCCCTCGTTAGAAGGACATTATATTCTTCATCTCTAACTTTTGGTATTGAAAGGACATATAATAACAGAGAATTGTTCGTGTAAACAGAAGGAGTACTGTATTCGATGGCTTCAATTTCGTTTCCATATGGCAGCGTCTCTACTTCATTGAGGATCCTGTTTATCTCCTCTATGTCAAGAAGGTTTGTATTTACCAGGCCACTTTTCGCCATTTGGCAGGCTCGAACAATCTCGTTGATTTCTTCCTTAATAACAAGTATCTCGTTAAGTATGTCTTGCTCCAGTCTCCAGGAAATTATGTCCTTCACGCCATTATTGAATCTCGATATCACCATGTTAATTTTTTCAGTGATCTCCTTCGTGACGCCGAAAAGTTTGTTGTTTATGCGATATTGATGGTTGTTGTTTTCTGTTATGAATTGTTCGTTTTGGAGAACCTTGTTCCAATTCGCAGCATCCGGGTTTCCTGCCAACCATTTCTAAGCGGACCCTATCCAATCAATGGATCTTGTTTTTCTGGGTGATTTCCCTTTCAGCAAGCTAACTCGATCTTTAATTTGTCGCAGATGGAATTCCAAAAATTCGAGTTCTGTCTTTCTCCTTAATGTTGTTCACTATTGCCTCAGTCATTTTGTCCAAAAGTTGATCAAATTTATTCAGGTCGACGACATGTACTAATTTAAAGTTCCCCTCGATAATCCATCCTTTACCCTCTTTGATTGTTACTAGGGGTGAGGTGTATTCATATACTTGGATGCCACTGACAGTAGCGACAGTAGCTAAGGAAATTAGTCTGTAAGGTAAGGTTAGATATAGATAAGGAGATAAATATAGTATTATAATTGATTATGCTCTTATTGAATTTAATTTGCTGAGCATTTCCATTAATTAACTCTTATTCAAGTTGTGATGTACTGGTAGATCTTCGTGAAATAATAACGCAAGAGATAGTTTATTAGCTAAGAAGATTTTTAATAAAATATGAAATGAAGAAATTTTATGTTTTATCTATGTTAGCTTATGAATAATTGATACAATTTGTGCGTCTTGTTGTGTGCGATTTTTTGTGCTTTTTTTTGTTTTATTTGTGGTGCGTTATAATATGTTGGTATATGTGTAAACACATTCCTTTTTTTTTTTTTTTTTTTTTTTTTTTGAATAATTTGGCTTTACACATTTTGTATATTTACCATTGTTTTCTATGTGCAAACTATTCTTTTATAATTTTCTTACAACTAACTATTTTCATTTTCATTTGTTTTTTCATATCATATCATTTAATATTTTTATGCTTTATTAAGTATTAAGTATTTTTATACTTAAATTGTATATGTATGTGTATGTATATATACTATATATATTTAATATTTTGTTAATTAAATATTTTTAATATGTGTTTTATGCACTTTCCTGCCATTTGAAGTAAGAACTGTTACTTTATTATTTTTTAAGACCATTTCTTTTCGGAAAAGCGGTTTATTCTTTCCTTTAATGCCCCTGTTAGATGTGAAAATAACATCACCTCTTTTATATTTCTTTGGACTTGTTCTTTTAATATTCCTGTACTTATTTCTTTCCTTTTGTTTCCTTTCAATCTCACCCTTGAGTTCTCTATTCACAATGGTTCGAAAGTTCATTAAGCCCTGATAATTTATTCTTTGGGATCTATCGAAAAATATATCACTTGGTTTTCTCTCGATAACCGAGTGTATCGAGTTGTTGTATCTATCGACCGCGATATTTACAAGTTCTTTAACTCGGAATTCTTTATATTCAGATTTTAGACATAGATAGATCTCCAATACTGTTGAGTGGAACCTCTCAACCTGACCGTTTACCTCAGATCTATGTACTGGGGTATGGTAAACTTTGACGTTTAACATTTTAATATAAATTTAGAATCATCGGGCTCAAGAAACTTCCCTCATTATCCGTAACCAAGATTTTCGGAACAGTAAAATAATGTAAGATTTTGATTATTTTGTCCCTCAAATGAAGTACGGATCTGTTTTTTATATGGAACAATTTCCCAAATTTAGAAAATTTGTCCATACAACTGATAAATTTTTCATTTTGGAGTTCTAATATGTCCAAATGCAGTATCTCACAAGGATAAGAAGGAGTGGGAGTGAATTGAAACTCAGGGTTAATGGGATGTCGGTCATACTTATTTGAATGGCAAATCTCGCAACCCTTCGTTTATTTATTCACCAGGCTGTTCATGCGTGGGAAATAATATTTTTCTAATAATTGTTCCTTATTTTCGCAAGGATTTCTGTGAGCTCTTTTATGTTCATTGACAATAAGAGAAGCGACACGTTCTTCATTTTTAACGTTCTCCACCATTCTTTGTGCAACCCTAATATTGTATTTCGTGAAATTTTCGAGGTAAGCTTCTTGAAGTAGTCCGAGGTAGGTTTCGGGAATTTTAACTCCTTTAAGGATGTTTGGCCGAAGCTCTAACTGCAGAATGCTTACTAGATTCGTCTTTGTTGGGTTTGGCGAGAACGTAATGGCGAGAAAACCCAGGGTGAGGTTCTTCAAAAATTTCGAATCCTTTCCCAATTTTAATTATTATCTGGGTTGATGATCGGTATATATCCGAATTTTTTTGCTCCATACAAAGATGAGTGCAGGTTGTCTAAAGCCCATAAAATTGCTAACATTTCCTTTTCATTGGTTGCGTATCCTTCTTCTGACTTACTTAAGGATTTACACTTTCTTTGGGTCAGCGCGAACACCTTCGCTGGAGATAAGTAATCCCAAAAATTCGACTTCAGTCTTCATGAAATGTGTTTTTCGAGGTTGACCTTAAGATTAACCTCACGGAGAAAAAACAGTGTCTATGTTTCGAAGATGACTTTCTGCGTCGTTTCCGAAGACAATAATGTCGTCTATGTAAACGTAACAGATTTTGCCTATATATTCCTTCAGGACATCATCGATCATCCTTTGGAATATGGCAGGAGCGTTCTTCAGACCGAAAGGCAGTCTAAGAAAGAAGACGAGAATGCCGTCTTTGGGATGTCAGATCCTTTCATAGGGATCTGGTGAAAGCCGGAAGTTAAGTCTAAGGTCGTGAAGAATTCTGCATTTCCAAGACTTGCCAGAGTGCTGTTTATGTCGGGTATTGGGTATGCATCTGAAACTGTCACAGAATTAGAAGGTTTTGGCTTCTTTGGGACAACCCAAATGGAAGAATTGTAAGGACTCTTCGACGGGCGGATTATACCTTCTGAAAGTAGTTCGTTTATCTCTTTTTCCACCACTTGCCTCATGCAAGTGGGGTAAGGATAACTTTTAGTATAAATTGGATCACTCGTTGTTGTTTTGATTTCTGCCTTTACTGTGGTTTGAATGGTCTCACTGGCACTTATTGACCCGAAAAGTGATAGGTTTTTATTAACTCTGTCTTTCAAAGCTATGCGAATGTCTTCGGGGAGGTTTTCGTCCAGCAAGGGATTTACTAGCTTTGAAATTTTATTTTTTAGTATAATTTTGATATTAGGTGCCAGGTGTAAAATAATGTCTTTACTATCTATGACCGCCTCTAGCTGTTTAAGCCGTCAAATGATGTAAGACCTGGAAGGATGTAAAATGTAAGGGGTGAATTGTTTCCTAAATTTTTGAAAAATTCTCCAGTGATTTTACTTGTGACTTTTATGTCACCGGCTGCAGAGTGTACGGTGAATGGTTTGGTAAGAGGGGATGCACCGTACCCTATGTGTGGACTGATAAAGTTCTTGTTTGCACCTGTATCGATCAAGAACTTTAAGTTTGTCCCCTCGCGCGTAGCATATTCTATATATGGTACGCTGGAGTGGCTCCCGTCATAAAATTTACAGTATCCTGATTATCTCCATTGACTACTTCGACCTCTTCGACTGGTAACTCTTCACGGTACAACAACTCAGTGTTGTACAGCTTTTGTTGCTTTCTATATCGGTTGAATCTGAAGCCATCAGATTTGCCTCTTCTCTTAAAAGGATTAGGACCACTCGGACCATTTCTGGGGTAATTCCTATAGTTAACCTGCCGAGTTTGTACCGACCCTAATTCCATTTCCTCGTGTGTGGTTTGGGTGCAGTAGGCCGCGGAGGAGCAACATTTGCTCGAGGATGGACGTACTGAGGTTGTTGGTGGAATCTTTCGAATCTTTTAGGTGGGAAGAGCTGTCTCGTATCCTGCCTAAAAGATTGGTTTAAAGGTGCCGTTTTCGTATTCGACACATTAGATATATGAATACTATGGCTCCGATAGTTCAAATTTTGAATTTCCAGACAGGCAGAATATGCCTCTGGGAGAGTTCGAGGTTTTTGGACAATGAGCATCCGCGAAATACCGCCGTTGAGGCCGCGCACAAAAACATCAAGGGCTCGATTCCTATAAGTTTCAACCAGTGCCGTAACGGTTTCCTGGCTATAAGTTTCGGTCTTAATCTCATTGATCATCAGGGAAAGTTGATGATTCACCGAAGCGTAGAACTCGTCTTATTTCGAATTCCTCTGCGTCAGCTGGTTCAGTTGGTGCTCCAGCGTACGCATGTCTCTTTTGTCTGCGTAATGCAGAGAGAGACATTCTTTCATCGCTGCCCAATTATTGTCAAAGATGTTATATGAAATCAAGGCAGCATCTGCGCTACCTCTGATTTTTTGGCGAATATGTTGTAAAATCGCCCTGTAAATAGGTTTACTTTTTACTATGTCGTAATACTTGAGGATCCCCTCGACAATATGTACCCAAGACACATATTGTGTCGGGTGGGGATTGCTTGGTTTCAATATTTTGAAGACGCATATCAAGTGCTGCCTTCATTTGAAGGAGTATGTTTGTAACCGCTCCATTGAGCTCGGTTACAGCACTTGCGATCTTATCCATTTCAATATGTTGTTAAAATTTTTTTATTTTAAGATAAGAGGATTAAATGAAAAAAAATAAAGTACTTATCTGTTTTAATGCACGAAGTTCTCCTTTTTTTTTTATTAATTATGGCAGGAATTCGCACCCCAATTTCCTTTTTGATATAGATGTAGGTATAATTAATAGGTATAAATTAATTAATCAATTTAAATTACTTTCTTTCTTTTTTCATATGCGACTTAATTTTATTAATCGCACTATTTTCACAAGATTTTCGCAAATGAATTTATTTTTTTTTTATTTGAGAAATTTAATTTTTCTTTTTTTATGCAACTTAATTTTTTAATTCTCTAAATTTTTTTGCAATTTTTTAAGTCCCTGTGCGTTTCGAAATTCGACATGGCTACCGAGATATGGCCATTTTAAAATTGTATACAAAGTGAAAATTGTTTATATTTTAAAAAAAAAAAAGGGGGGGTGCAATTTCTTTTAATTGCATATATGAAATGTGCAATTAGAAGTACATAGGATAGCATTTTTTTTATAGTCAAAATCAACACTTCGCCCGCTGGCGTCGCCGTGGTTGTTAGCACCAATTACAAATTTGAATCCATTTAATTCGGCAGCTTTTTCCAGAGTTTGACTCTAAGCATTTTCGTTTTAATTCATCGCATTAATTTTGGTGTAGTACATGTAGCAGTGAAAACGATTTTTGTGAAAACGTTATTTAAACTAAAGTTGAAAAAAATATCATACCCTTTATCTCTATTTTAACATTGAAAAAAGCTTAATTAAAGTTAGCTTTTATTCTAATATTTGTACTTTTTAAAGCGTAGATATTGTTTCGTAATGTGTATAGCTTATCAATGAATTAAATAAACTTAACTAAACTAAAAAAAAGCCATAACCCTGTCGTGTTCCCAGGTATACAGTACATTTTAGTAACGAAAATTAAAAAAATACATCCCCGGTTGTCGGCCCGATTATCAGGTCCGGTAGAAGGAGTACAGAGTGTAATGCACATGAGCTGCGACGCGAGACCTTCGAATACGCATAAATCATTTTCTAGGACAAACATCGACTCTCTTTTTTTATTTTAACTTTTCCACGAAGTAAATAAATAATCTAATCAACAAATTTAAACAGAACACACTGTGTAAAATTTGTTTAAGTTGGAAAATTTTGTATTTTAATATTTTCTACGCGACCATCAACTAATGTTCTGCGAACTGACAAACGTAAGTTCGTAATCCACCGCCCGGCGAATACAAAACTTGTTCGAATTTAACCTCAAACACTCTTTTTTTTCTGCAAAAAACCTGAAACACAGAACTGTCACAATTATTTCGGTCATTACAGGTACGAATACAGGTACGATGTTTAATCAAAATCGTTACAGCCGTTTCCCAAGAAACAATTTTAGCTGTTTAAATGCTTTAACAGCGCTTCCAGAGCTAATCTTAAAGCTCGTTTATTTAAGAAAGAGCTCTAGATGCACCCTTAGAGCAATTGTAGGGCTTGCTCACAGCTAAATCATTGAGTTTGAGAGCACATTTTAGCTCGTAATCAGCTTGTTATCAGTGACTATGGTGGCTTTGAAGCTCTTAAGTATGTTTATATGAAATCCTAAAAGGAGCACTTTTGACAGCTTTTTGTTTGTATTAGTTTGTGAAATTCAAATGATAAATAAATATAATAGTTATATGTTTGTAATGGTAGGAAGCGTAAACTTCATTTATTGTGAAGTCAACAAGCTAGTTAATATTTATTCCTATTGGTAAAATAATGTATCTAATTAATATTTTTCGGTTTAATGCCAGTGAATTTTAAGTGCGCGCTTAGTTTTTTCATAAATGTTTTGGAGGTACTTCGCAAAATTATAACGCGCCTTCCAAATTTTATATATTACGCTGTGAAATATGAAAAAAAAAATAAGTTGAAAAATGTAAAAATTTGTTTAATAAATATTTCAAAGCACGAAATAAAATATTTTTTTTACATTGCAACAGATATTGTGTTTTATATTGAAAGCGAAGATTTTAAATGTATTAAAATGAAAGAAGACAAATAAATCAAATAATTTTCATTTATGTCGCCATGTTTTTTAATATGGACGGAATTTCTCTTCAATGGAGCTGCACTATGGCTTTGAGTGTTTTGTTCTGTTATTGTAGAGCTATTTGCAGCAATGAAACAATTTTTCGTTCAGGGCTTTGTAGAAAATAGGGTGTTTTGGGAATTGAAAGTTAGAGAATGTTATGTAAATCTAAATTATAGAAAATCTAAATTATAGAAATAACTTTTAGTTCAAAGAGTACTTGCCATTGAAGTGTATATGGTTTTGTAAGCGCCTTAATTATTTTATTTATTTATGATTTAATTTTTTTAGGAAACAGCATAGTTAATTTATTTTAATAAAAAAAATTGTGCATTCCATGTCTTATTCGAATCTTAAGTTAACAAAGATAAGGGAATTAATTAATTTTCAACTATTGTAAGTTTTCCAGTTGAAATAATTTTTGTTTGTATTCTAGTTTGTAACACCCTTTAATATAAGTGGTACCTAGCATCGTTTTAAAAGAGGATTAGTATTTATTCGGCTCTATATTTGCTTTATTGTAGCTCTGTTGATGACACCACATTAGTTGTGTGAGAATATTAGTAATTCCACTCTAAAGCCGCTTTCAGTGTAGCTCTGTTAGTGCTATTTTTGACATTTCGAAAGAACATGCGTTAGTATTTTACGCATGTGTTGTAAGCAGCTCTACAATGTCCCTAAGTATGCTGATATTGAGAGTTTGCTCGTTTCAAGATCTTATAAACTGCCTCAAGGAGCATATTTTTAAATCTGTAAGCGTCGTAAATTTAATAGAGCTAAAAGTGTTGTAAATTTTCAATTATAGAGCATTATTTTCAAATTCAATGTAGGGAGCTGTGAAATAATCTCTTACAGAGCTATAGTTTTCGATTTCACTATCTTGGAGCTGTTGAAAAACTGTTTTGCTTCAAATAGCTCTAACGATGTTACTTGGGTTACGATAAAAAAAAACTGAAATCGTTGTAGGAATGGCAGCTACCCGTTTTAACTTTAAGATAAGTTTAACTAAAATTCCAATTTCTCCTCTAAGGAATCACATAAAAATGCTCTGTACAAAATTTAAAGCAAATCAGTCCAAGACTATGGCTCAAATTACAGTGGACACGCTTGCTGCACAAATGCACAGGCTTATAGGCCGACGCACGGACAGTGAAACAAAACCCTTTTCGGGACCGAGTAAAAATTTCAAAACGATTAATATTTCATTTTTATTTTTTTTATATTTGGCGCGCACTAAAGGGGTCTTGACTACCCTTAAAATGATAAACACAGCACGAGCGATTAGGTAGGTTGGAGGGGATTGAAAAGGAGATACCGATGCACATTGGTTTTAAATGTCTGAAGATCACAATGGGAGGGGAAAATCGGGCTGGGTAGAGCATTCCACATTCGTGTAGTGCGACTAAGGAAAGAATCCCTGTACTTAAGAGTACGTCCGAAGTTGGGCTCAAGGGTAAAATGATGAGCATTCCTACAAGCGCGAGTATTACGGTTGAATTGTTCAAGGGGAGGAATGCAACTGGCTATTTCACTAGAACACTGTTTATAGAAATAGCGGTAAAATAATGATACGACATAAAACATTGCGACGGTGTTCAAGAGATGTAAATGTTTCCGTTATAGTTCTTTCACCTATCATTTTTAGAGCTCTCTTTTGTATTCTATCCAATAGACTCAAGTGGGTTCTTGGGGCACCTGCCCAAATATGGGAGTTGAACTCAAGTTTTGGACGAATAAAGGATTTGTAGATAACAGTCAGATCAGAGGGGGAGAAAAATTTCTTGCATCGACGGAGAAAACCTAAACACTTAACAGCGTTTTTGGCTATGTCAAATATGTGGTCGTTCCACAAAAGGTGGTCTGAGACACACATATCGAGTACTGAAAGCTGTTCAGTTTCCTCTATGCAAGTACCGCTCATGGATAGCGGCATGGGGGCGGGTTCCACTTTAAAGACAGGAGACAGCAATGAGTTTTAGAAGCATTAAATGCTACACGGTTTTTGATTCCCCATTGGACAATGCTGTCGAGATCAGAATTTAATGAGCTTATCATACGCTGCCGCTCTAAATCCACATTTGAAGGACATGGATGTGAATCTCGAAACGAATATGAAAAGCAGAGGGTACTGTCGTCAGCAAAACAGTTTAATGGATTAGAAGTTTCAGATAAAAGATCGTGTATGAATATTAGGAAGAGGGTCGGAGACAAAACGGAGCCCTGGGGCACACCAGCATTTATTTTGAAGATATCGAACTTGAAGCCTTCCAATACAACTTGTATTGATCGCTCCGAAAGGTAATTTCTAATCCAACGAAGAAGAGATTCATCGATACCAAATGCACGCATTTTCGATAAAAGGGCTTGATGCCAAACTCTATCAAATGCTTTTGAAATATCAAGTGCAATGATCTTACTTTCGCCAAAACGATGTAAAGATTTGTTCCACTGTTCGGTGAGATATACCATCAGATCACCAGTGGATCTATTGCTCCGAAAGCCATACTGACGGTCATTTAGAAGCTTTCGTTCTTCAAGATATTTCTTAAGCTGATGATTAATCAGCGTTTCCATGACCTTAGAAAAAAGGGACGTAAGTGCAATTGGTCGATAGTTAGAGGGGAAAGAAGACACGCCGTAATTTTGGATCATGCAAAAATTTGGTTCGTCGAATGTGAACATTACAGGTCTTTCTAGCTTGTTGAAACTTTTTCCGGTTTTCCTCAGTAGTGTTGGCTCTGCGATCTTGTACGAAATCTTGATTTGAGGTTTTCATGACAGTGAGGTTATCGAAGGTTTATTTTTATCTAATTTGATATTTAAATATATAGGGTAAGGTGAAAATAACAACTTCACGAAGATTGCTCAAGAAGTGGACAAATTAATATATTATAATATTTCTGGTTCCATGCGGCGGGGTCAGGAACCGAACGGTGTTCCCGTTGTTTTGTTTGTGTTTTAAGACATTTTTTTTTGAAGAAAATTGTCCGTCCTGGCTAAACGAAGGGGATAGAACCAATTCCTGTACGATTTATTTCTTGTCTCAACCCAACCTAAACGCTCTATTTTTTGTCACACCTTATACGAATTACCCTGTGTTTAGAAATAATGGATTATAATAACAAAATATGTTGCATCTTATTTATATGTATGTGGGATGTTCGCAAAAAAAGTTCACCATCTGAAATAGCTTAGTGACCTGATTAAAGGTCAACTAGTTTCAGAAAATTGTCAACCACTTTTTTTTTGTGAATTTTTAAATCTTCTTCAAGATCATATAGATGTGGCCTGAAAAAATTTAAAATTCATTTCAAAAAATTTGTCGAATTACTAACCGTGTAGATGTAGATGCCATACTTTTTTTCGAATATAACACTTAGATATGAGGTGCTAAGATTTCGGTGTCCCAATTTAGAGTGCAAAATTTTAATGTTTTAAAATACCTAGTTACCGATATGTTCTTATATTTATACAAATTAATTAAAAGGGTTGACCATAGACGTCGTAGTCGATTAAGATTTTTTGATTTGTCTTATTTGTCATACCTTCCCAAAGCAACATTTTAAAATATGTGTTCAGTTATCCAGTATGTAGCAAAAGTCCAAAACATGGTAAAAACTATATTTGCTCAGGTGTTGCTTTATTCTAAATGTATGAAATTTTTGTATGATTTGCGTCATCATTCTCAAAATATTTGTCTTCATGTTCTATTGACCAGTGCTCCAAAAACACTTGATACTATTATTTATCGGTCTAATATTTCCCTTAAACAAATTTAAGTGTTTGAGCTAATTCTCGATCTGCCTTGGGCCTTAGGTGAGGCTGCCTTAGTTCATGGGAGCAGCCTGGCGGAAATTCTGTACAGACATTGAGTCTACAAATGATGCCGCTAGGCTCAGGAAAATCATGTCAAATTTCAACACTCCTCCGGGCTTTTTAAAAAGACCCGACAATACCTGGACTGATACCTGCTCAGAAACTTTAGAGTCACTTATGAACACTCACTTCCCAGGATGTGTGGTTGATCCATCTCCTGTGGACAGTGAATCGACAACTAGTGCAATCTCTAATATTGGCAATCAAATCGTAGATAGTAGGAAGGTGGCTTGGGCCATTGACTCTTTCTCAGCATACAAGTCTGCAGGACCTGATGGCATAGTGCCGATTATGCTTCAAAGTTCTAAAGACATAATTGTTCCAATTCTAGTGGACATTTTTAGACAATGTCTGAACTTTACCTACATTCCATCTAGTTGGAGAGAAGTCAATGTTGTCTGCATTCCGAAAGCAGGCAAGCCCACTCATACTCAAGCGAAAGACTTCAGGCCGATTAGCCTATCCTCATTTCTTCTGAAGACCTTAGAAAGACTAATAGAAACGCACATTCGCCTAAAACTTAATGTCAGTGTCCTCTCACAGGCCCAACATGCGTATATGAAGGGCAAATCTGTTGAGAGGGCACTTCATGAAGTGGTCGGCACGATTGAAAAATCAATCCAATTCAATGAATTTACCCTGGGAGCATTCCTGGACATAGAAGGGCCCTTTAACAACGTGGAAAACAGCGCAATCCTTCGAGCCCTAGACTCCTTTAATATTGATCCGATGCTTTGGAACTGGATTGACTCTATGCTTCAAACGAGACTTGTTAGTGCAGAAATGGGTCATAGCAAGCTAAAAGTTAGGACATGCAGAGGTACTCCACAAGGAGGGGTGTTATCCCCCCTGCTTTGGCTTTTAGTCGTTAATGAGATTCTAGTTAAACTCAGTTTAAGCGGTGTGAAGGTCATTGCTTACGCCGACGACATCGTGATAATGGCATCATATAAATTTATACCTACACTGTGTGAGCTTTTACAAACATCTCTTGACAAGCTCAGTAATTCGGCCAGTAATTGCGGACTAAATGTCAACCCACTTAAGACAGAACTAGTTTTGTTTACAAGAAAACATGTTATTCCGAAAATAAATCCTCCCACCATAAATGGGACTCCGCTCCAGATCACTGGTACGGCAAAATATCTTGGTTTGGTAATAGACCGTAAGTTAAATTGGAAAGAAAATATTAAAGAACGAAAGAGGAAAGCCTCAGTAGCATTCTATACCTGTAGTCGAATTTTTGGAAAAAGGTGGGCTCCCTGCCCCAGAACCATTCATTGGATGTACACAGTCATAATAAGGCCAATTTTGACGTACGCATGTCTGGTTTGGTGGCCAGCCCTAGAAAAGGCAACCAATCTAAAAACTATAACAAAAATTCAAAGACTCGCATGTATTGGAACTACTAGTGCCATGAAAACTACTCCTACCGCAGCCTTGGAAACGTTTCTTTCACTAGTCCCATTTGATTTATTTACGAAGGAAGTGGCGGCCATGAGTGCTCTAAGACTAAACCAATGTAATAACTGGGTAGGCAGCCATTTTGGGCACAAAACCATAATGACTTTCATGGACAAAGACATTCAAACGGACTATACTGCACCGCACATTTATTTCAACCCAGTGGCCTTAACAGATGTACCTTCAAGGGATCTCTGGGCGGCCAACCAGGTCATAAACACTAATCATGTTTCGGTTTTTACAGATGGTTCCAAGATGGTTGATGGGGTAGGGGCAGCCATCTACTCAGATAACCCACCCCTAAGTAGATCAATAAAACTTCCAGATTTTTGCAGTGTCTTCCAAGCGGAAGTGCCAGACATCTCAAAGAAAAAAACAGACTTCCTTCTCAAACTAAGCAGACCTCAACTATCCCTTTTGGTTGGAATCCTAACGGGTCACAACTCAATGGGAACCCACATGCGCAGAATGGGCATCAGCTCATCCGACTTGTGCAGAGGGTGTCAAGATGAAGAGGCGGAGGAGGGCTCCTATCACTTCCTTTGTGAATGCCCTAGCTTAGTAAGAACTAGAAAAAGGGCCCTTGGAGATTACTTCTTTGACGAACTGAGCGACATCTCGTTTTTGCCACTAAGAAACATCCTGAAATTTATTCAATGTTCGGGTTGGTTCAAGGAGGCCCTTCATGCCTACACCTAAACTCCTCTAACTCCTTCCCACCCATCTTCTTCCTTCACCTCAACTATTTCCTGGGGACCACAATGGATCCATTGAGATCCGAGTGCGATGAGGCGGCTCGCCGTATTTTCACCCCACCTAACCTAACCTAGTTCATGGGACATTTTTGCCCCAGTTGACTTAATCTTTGTTGTGTATCTAAATAAACCGTTATCTAAGTTTTAAGTAAAATTTATGTTTTGGCTTGGCAGACCTTTCTTATTCGCTGCACTAAGTGGACTATTGGGGTTTGTGTATAGCTAGATGAATTCAAATTGTGGTCAAGTATGTGGGAAAGACTTCTTGAAGGAGACCAAGATCGGGCCCGTTTGTAGATTCGATGACTATGAAACAAAGTTGCCGGTTATTAAGGAAAAGTTTAATAGATAATAAATAAAAATAAAAACTTTAAAGTTAAATCTCAATCTTATTCAAATTGTGTCATTTCATCAAGTACATTTATACCTATTTTATTAATCGACGAATTTCCGAAAAAGTCTTCATTTTTATTAGCAATACCAAGATTTTATTTGCAGTGTTCTTATCCCATTAACCAAAGTTTTTTTTCTAACCCTAAATAGGATGCAAGAATCCCTCAAAATGGAAAACCCATCCACCCCCCTCCCCCTCTTAATGTATAAATCGATTCAACGATACTCTACTCACCCGATTGGGATATCCTTTTCCAGCTATACAAGAGCACCCTTGAATGAAAAATTTGTTTTTGTTTACATTCATAGCACGTTTTGGCGACGTAGTGGCGCATTTTAATACTTAGAAACAAACTGGATAACGAGAGGCAAGGACAAAAATCACACAAGCTGAAAATGGAGCAAATATAAAAGACAAAGGAGATAGCTTTTTTTTATATTTAAATATACCAACGTACATATACATAAGAAAGGAACATCGTTGAATCTTGAGTTCTTGTATAGGTACTTTATACGTTTGATAACTCTTTTTTGCTGAAGTTTGCGATTTTATATGCTTTTTGTCGACAGAGATGTCTGGAGAAAAGTTTGCATGTGTGGCGTGGCGTTGGCGTTCAACAAACTGATGGTGTCACTTGGAGATTTTAATTTTAAAACATTTTTACCGACCGAACGACGCACGTGACGTTAACGAGTCAGTTCCTTTACCTATTCATTATTCTTGCTGTGTACTTTAACGTTGGCAAGGAAAGCATCGCTTGTATTTAAGCTAAACAAATAAATAAGTGAATATAATTAAATTGCTTTTGTATTTCTTAAATCAATTTTAAAATACATATTGGTTTAATCTGGTTTTACTTGTTCATAGGGCAAATATTGGTTTAGTGGCAACAAAAATACGAGTTTTGAATTCCATCTAACTACCTAAATATTTTCTGATAACTATAAGATTTATTTATAGAGCTTTTCAAAATTGGGTAATATTGTTCTCGAGTACGACTGGATCGCACAAGCCATATTGTTGAAGATACATCTGTCAAATTTACTGTCATTTATTCAGTCTGTTTTTACAAATCACCATGGACGGATATTGTGTTCAAAAAACCGTACAAATGATGAAATATTTTTATCAAAATGGGTTGCTTAAACATCGATAGTCGGCGCTTTCGATAGTGTCGATAATTTTAAGATAAAACTATCGACACTATCGATAGTATTTTTAATTTTAAAAGCTTTAGCCGTTGGTGTGTAATTTATCCATACGAATTCGAACCTGTGCCTGCGTTCTGTAACTCTTGCATCGACAAAATCAGTTGAGAAACGATTAAAATTGAAACGAATCATATGAGATTAGTTCCATTTTTCAACGTTTCTCGTCCAATTTTATCGATGCAAGAGTTACAGAACGTAGGCACTGGATTCTTTAATGAAGATCACGTAAAATAAAAATAAATGAAAATATTTGGAACAATAATTTTTATTTAAAAAGAAAAAGGTAACGTAAATAAATTACTAAAGGGTTTTCCAATAAGAGGTGTTATTTTGAATAGCCCGCTATTT
Source organism: Leucozona laternaria (assembly GCA_932273885.2). Lineage (NCBI taxonomy): Eukaryota > Metazoa > Arthropoda > Insecta > Diptera > Syrphidae > Leucozona > Leucozona laternaria. The sequence goes on from OW026366.1 coordinate 42,514,208, forward strand.
CGGTAGCTGTCACTTTTGAAGCTGTCATTTTTTGACATTTGACAAGTAGAAACTACGCCATTAATAGAAATGGAACGATACACGCTTCAACAATGCATTGCATTATTAAAATTCACTATAAAAATGGTGAAAATTTGGGAGAGACGGTTCGTAAAACTAAAACTTTTTTGGGTCGTCGTGAAGCACCTTGTCGGACCGCAATACAGAAATTGGTGGACAAATTCGAGCTGTTGGGACAAGTCAGTGATGTGAAGAATAAAACCCGTGCACGTCGCTCAAGAACAACTGAGAATATTGCTGTTGTAGCCCAAAGTGTTGAATAAAACCCAGGTTTGTCCATTCCTCGTCGTTCTTTGGAATTAGGCATTCCACAAACGTCATTACACCGTATTTTGCATAAAGACTTGGGTCTTAAGGCTTATAAAGTTCAGTTAACACAAGAACTCAAGCCGCCTGATCATCAACAACGTCGTGTCTTTGCTGATTGGGTCCTTGAAATGCATGAAAATGATCCGGAATTTCATCGAAAAATCATCTTGACTGATGAGGCCCATTTCCACCTCGGAGGCTACGTCAACAAGCAAAACTGTCGCATCTGGGGCTCGGAAAACCCAAGAGTTATTGTTGAAAAGCCTCTCCATCCTCAACGCGTGACTGTTTGGTGCGGTTTATGGTCCGGCGGGGTCATTGGGCCTTACTTTTTCGAAAATGAGGCTGGAGCAACAGTTACGGTCAATGGATTGCGCTATCGAGAGATGATTTATGATTTTTTATGGCCGGAATTGGATGGTATTGATCTGGACAACGTTTACTTTCAACAAGACGGCGCTACGTGCCACACAAGCAATGAAACCATCGATCTTTTACGGGAAAAGTTTCCGGACCGTGTAATCTCTCGAAGAGGTGATCACAATTGGCCACCGAGATCTTGTGATTTAACACCTTGCGACTTCTTCCTTTGGGGCCACGTGAAAGATAAGGTCTAGGCCAACAGCCCCGCGTCGATTCAAGACTTCAAAGATGGAATTCGTGAGGTTATCGAGGACATAGGGCAGCCACTTTGCGATTTGGCTATGGAAAATTTCATGAAAAGGATATGGTCCTGTAAGCGTGGTCGTGGCGGCCATTTGGCTGATGTTCTGTTCCATTATTAACGGCATACCTTCTTCTTTATAATGAAGTAAACATCCGATCATTTATCTCAAAAAATGCCATTCTTCTTTGAATATCAAAATAACACCTCTTATTGGAAAACCCTTTATATTTTGAAAACTGAGAAATATATTTAAATGTTGGTACCATGGAATCATATGCAAATACATTAACTTGATCACTGTTCAAACAAGACTGCAAGCTTTGCACGCTTCAAGAAGAAAAACATATGGTTGCCGTCCAGCCAATGAAAGCTGACCCCGTTTATAGTGGGGGTTACAACTCCGATAGAACACCGGCTCACAAAGCAAATGGGCACTTTGGGCTTCATTTGCAAGATGTTCTAAGGCATTAGTGGGAGTCCAAGGACAGTTAATCTTCTGTTATACAGCTAATCCATCTTCGGTCAAAAGATAATGACGTCTCTCGAGAGATGGATGATGGAGTTTTTTGGAGATCATTTGGGAATTGTTAGTCAAAAAGACGCTGAAAAAGGTATACCGCAGCGGTTCTAGTGGCTACATGCTAGACGAGTAGTACTTGTGTTCCCAGCAGTAGACTACGTAGAATAAGATTCAGAGTAAATTTCAGCAGAACAATTCAGGCATATGTTTCAATACGATCGCACTAGAGGTTGTAGGCTTTTTCCCTAAGACTATAATGCCGGATTTACAAGACTGCCAAATTGGCAGTATTTCTGTGAAAAAAACTGTCATACGAATGGACAAACTCGCTATTTTGGCAGTCTACTGACAAAAACCTGCCAATTTTATTTGTGACAACTTCAATTTTGTCGTGTTTTGTTTTCTATGTTTTTGTTTGCCGCTTTGCTTACTTCGTGTCAACTTAGCGAAGCACGCTCTCAAAAACGGGTAAAAACTTCGTGTATTGAATGGTTTACTGTTCAAAAATTTCTGTTAAATAGTCGTGAATTAATTGTGAATGTTTCAATTTTGTCGTGCGATGTTTTCTATAGGTTTTTATAGAAATAAATAATAATAAACATCGAAGTACCCATTATTCCATTATTTTTGATGGCCTTTGTACAGAAGTGCGGTTCATATCTCAATAGGACATAACCCATTAGTAGTTCCGTTCGAAACAACAGTACGGTTGCCGAGTGAAGTGAACAATTATAACCGAAAAGAACAGACAAAATATAAAGATAACCTCAAAGAAAGATTAATTGGCATTAATCAACGGGCAGGGAGAAAGATTACAGCATTTTCTGTTTGGTTAAAATCCCGATGCGATTTTCCAGTCAATGGGACAAATCCTGCTTAAAATTTGTATCACAGGGCAAAAAGCACCACATAAAATACAAGAAAAGTATTAAGATTTCTCAATGGTTTTCATCCAAGAAGAAAATCTTATTGAAACCATAGTGACAATCTTACTGACCATTTTTATTATGACAAGATAATCACTTGTTTTGAAGAAGATATCTTTTCGAATTTACTTAAAGAAAAATAAACTTGACTGGGGTATCCTAGTATCCTATCCTCTGACAGTGAGATTTGAACCTGATGTGAACTTCCGAATACCAGCGCTATACGCTTCCTCCAGGATATGGCGTTATATGAAAATGGCATTTTGAAAATTCATCACATTATAAAGGGTCCGCCAAATAACTTTCTTTTTTTTTTAAACTGGCGCAAAACATCGAGTGTAGCTTCGGCTGTGTGGCACGTAGCGCCGTTTCTTTGAAACCAAATGTTGCCAATATCCTCCTCTTCAATTTTTGTGAACAAAAATTCGTTCAACATGGCCCGATAACGATCGCCATTGACTGTAACGGCCACTCCTTGCTCATTTTCGAAAAATGGCCCAATTATGCCTCTGGACCAAAATCCGCACCAAACAGTGACTAGTTTTGGGTTCATCGGCTTTTCAATGTATGCGTGCGGGTTTTCTGTGCCCCAAATGCGACAATTTTGCTTGTTTACTACCCGCCAAGATCAAAATGAGCTTCATCTGATAAGATGATTTTTTTTGCAGAATCGGCATCTTCTCGAAGTCGATCGCAGGCCCACTTAGCGAAGCGTATACACAACCATATTCGTTCAGCGGAAGGATAAAACTAATTATCTGTCAAATCAGACATGAGGTAAGTGTTACCATTCACGAAATAAGCAATAGTTGAAAAAAAACGTTAAATGGCGGACCCTTTATTATCTTACAGCTTACACGTTTTGAATAGCTTGAAATCAAAAAAAAAGAATTAATAAAAATTTCTTATTAAAATAACAAATAAGATTTCCTTATGAAAATAACTAAAATTATTTTTGTCTTTCAATACGATTTAATTAACAGTTAAAATCAAGGAAATCTTATTGTTTTTTTATTAATGGGACATTAAACGAACCCTGTACTCGTCCATTTACATTAAAAATTTATTAAACTAAACTAAGATTATCTCTTGGGTGATGAATAAAGTGCCTCTCAGGTTAGCCGTTCGGATACTTCAGAAAATTGTGGGTCCTCTCCATGCTGCTCTAAGGCCCAAAGAGAGAAGCGAGAGCGAAGCGTGGTAGTTAGTAGTTTTCTTCAATTTGTATGTGTCAATTGGATCTCTTAAGTGTATATAATCCAAGATATCTATATGGAAAATTTGAGTTGTTGAGATCTCCTACGCGTTTAGGTTCTCAGAAACAATAGAACACGGAAATATGTTTGGTTGGATATCAATCAGCAAACCATTTCTTTCTTCAAAAACTTGCTGCTGCAATTTGTACAAATATTTCGAACGAAATTTCTATTCAAAATGTGCACTTTTTTGGCAATACAACATTCACTTTGGAAGTTAATTTGCATTATATCCCGACATTGTTCAAACTTTAATCGATCTATTTGTTTGTACCGCAGAAATACAATACAAAACAATTTTGTTGGGCGCAAAAGAGCTATCAGTGCCAAACTACCATAATAATTCAAAGAGAAGCTCAATGCAATGAAAAAACAATAGTTACAACTATTCTAAACATCTAATGCGAAAATTATCAGAAGTGGGAGACAGCCGTTTATTTTGGCAGCTCGCACGTTCTCTAAACGGGGTGCCTTTTTCAAAAAAAAACATCAAAATAAATTTAAATATTTTAGACATACACTTCGAAAGCCTTTTAAACTCACGGATAGGTCCAGGCCAACTGCTTTACTCTAATTTATGTATAGAAAATAAAAGTCTTGACCGTGACTTTTCAGTTCATGAAATTTGCAGTCATACATACATAGATCCAAGCTCAACAAGGCACAAGGTACCATATAGAGCACCATATGAATTGTTCATAAACGCTACTGAAAGCTTTTTCGAAAAACTAACGGCTAACTAACGTTTTAATTTCTCTTTGTTCAAAAAAGGTGCTGTAAATTACCCTAATAAGAATAACTATACCGTGGTATATTATTTATCAACACAATGGCCGAGTTCAACGCACATCTGAATATTCAGAATTCTGAATTTTTGAAGCTCTTGATTGGCCAGCTGTCAGAAGTCATCTGAATTTTCAGAACTTTTTCTGACAGCTGGCCAATCAAGAGCTTCAAAAATTCAGAATTTTGAATATTCAGGTGTGCGTTGAACTCGGCCAATCATGAAAATATTTACCGGAGTCATTCTTGACAGACTTTTAACCTGGACTCAGGGAGTATCAAGCTGGCTTCAGGAATAATATTCGACTGTTGGTGCCAAACAAGGCTACCTACTAAGCTCGCTTCTGTTTTCCCTTTTCCTGGACATTTGGTGGTGTCAACATCAAGGCATTAATGTTTGCAGACGATATCTTCATATTAATATAAATAAGCTACAGTTATACTGCGGTCTCTGGAGCCTCACAGTCAAAACCAGCAAATCAAAAGCAATAATCTTCCGAAATGGAGCAGGTAGATACGATAGAGACGATAAATAGACCTGGAATAGTGTCCCATTTGATTTGGAAAAGGAGTATCGAGTAAAAGTACCTCGAAGTTATCAAAACCCCTCAGCTTTCTTTTGAAAAACACGTTCAGGGAAAGCTAGTTGAATCGAAAAAAGCCATCAATTGTAACTGTAAAGGAGTGCTAGGGAAGAAACATGTACACATAGCCCCCAGCACCAAATTAAAGCTTTTCGAATGAGGTCGATTATGTGCTATGCAGGATAAGTATGGGGATTTCTTCAATATGAAGAGGTTGAAAAGCTGTTAAGATACTTCTTTAAAAATATGTTTTTGGTTCCTGAAAATACCCCCACTTACATTATTTTATGCACTTGGAGACTGATGTTTCGTAACTTTATATTTTTTCGCTGAACTTCCAAATCATCGACTTCCCAACATAATTGCGTGCCAAATTCCACATGAAAAGTCACAATTATTCGTAGAATGTTCACGTCAAATTTGGCCTTGTTTCGTTTTCGAAATCGAAATAAAGCCAATTTGGTCTTATTTCGTTGGACCTTGTTTCACGTCACAGCACAGATTGACTTACGGACGGTATGACGAAACCCACTTTTTCGAACTTCTCGGTCATAGTATTGTTAGTTTTGATTATAACCTCGACATTTTTTTCACAGGAAAACCAATACTCACCCTATACCTATAGAGCAAGTAAAAAAGATTAAGATTTAGATTGACTTTTTTCAACATACATTTTTACAATAATTTGGTTTATACAATCAGTATGTTGCATGGCATTGCCGTCTGCCTCATTGACAACTAAAATTAAAGTAAATATTGTAAGGATTGTTTGAAGAACTACTTTATTTGGAAGACGATGACTTGGCATATCAAGAGCTTTGAGGATGTAATCAACCTGCAGCTTGAGTGTTTTGATGAATAAAGGCGATACGCCCGTTTCCAACATGATCATGTAGTTTGCCGTACCTGCCCGCATAAAACATAATCGATTGCGATCCGGCTTCGAAGGCTCTGGATTTACTAGTATGTGGAATTTCCTTATTATTAAAGCATTGCTTCCATCCTACGTTTATAGTGGTTTTCGCCTTATCAAGTTTGTCAGTGAGATGTTTTTCCATGCTCAAGTTTGTACTCTTTCCCAACCCTTTCCTTTAACCATTGCATTACTCATTTGCACACGATCTTCCTCCGCCATTCTTTAAAATCATCACATTGGATTTACTTAAATTTACTCCTATGGGTTCCACCTTGTACACTATGCAGCAAGCCTATTTATTATTAGCTGAAGAGACTGCGGTGTATACGCGAGCAAAACAATGTCATCAGCGAAAAGAAGAGCTTTAATGTTAACGCCTGCGTACTCAATTCCTGCGGGCAATGCTTCGATTCGACTATTATCTTCAATGAAGAGTGCAAATAAACTTGGACTGAGTGCACAGCCCAGTGTTGCCACATGGAAAACAAATTTCCCCCCAGAAAAATTTAGAAACCCCCCAGATTATCACATTTTATCAACAAAAACCCCTAAATATTATTTCGACCTTAATTTTTATTCACAGCTCCTAAATTTGTTTTTAATTTTATATTTAAGTAATTCACAAATTTGTAAAAAAGGTACTAGACAATAAAAGAAAATTCGTTTAGGGTTGCTTCACAATGTCTGAGTAAAGTTTTGATTATTTATTCGACATTTAAAAACTTTCAAAAAAAAGCGTTTCACAATTTTTCCAAATAATAAATGTATGTGTCAATTAGATGTTCTAGTTTTCCAGACAAAATAGTTTTTACTTATGAAAACTTGAGAAAATCAATTAATAATATTTAAATTGCCAAGTAAATTCGCTAATCGACACTTCATCTGGCCATTAAAATACTTTGAACTTTAATTATAAGTTATATGTAGTATTCAGATATTGCGAAACATAAGGGAGGTTGATAATTGACTTATAATTTCCAAGTTGCTTATTTAGAACTTTAATCAGACATTGTGAAACAAACCCTCAGGTCCAGTTTTTCAGTGCGCTATTATAAATAGTTAAACGCGAGTTAAATCATAAAATTTGGTGTGTTAACACAGGATCAACTGAATAGATGCTTTTGATGTTTCATTCTCCACCGAAAAACTGCTTCCTCAGTTCATTGTGGTTTAATTTACTTCTAGAGCTAGCTAACTCTGATTTAACTCACGAGAAATAGATACCTAAATATGAAAATTTAAATAAAGGGCCTTCCAATAAGAGGTGTTATTTTGAATAGCCCGCTATTTCGGTAGCTGTCACTTTTGAAGCTGTCATTTTTTGACATTTGACATTAATAAAAATGGAACGATACACGCTTCAACAACGCATTGAAATTATTAAAATTCACTATAAAAATGGTGAAAATTTGGCAGAGACGGTTCGTAAAACTAAAACATTTTTGGGTCGTCGTGAAGCACCTTGTCGGACCGCAATACAGAAATTGGTGGACAAATTCGAGCTGTTGGGACAAGTTGGTGATGTGAAGAATAAAACCCGTGCACGTCGCTCAAGAACAACTGAGAATATTGCTGTTGTAGCCCAAAGTGTTGAAGAAAACCCATTTCCTCGTCGTTCTGTGGAATTAGGCATTCCACAAACATCATTACACCGTATTTTGCATAAAAACTTGGGTCTTAAGGCTTATAAAGTTCAGTTAACACAAGAACTCAAGCCGCCTGATCATCAACAACGTCGTGTCTTTGCTGATTGGGTCCTTGAAATGCATGAAAATGATCCGGAATTTCATCGAAAAATCATCTTGACTGATGAGGCCCATTTCCACCTCGGAGGCTACGTCAACAAGCAAAACTGTCGCATCTGGGGCTCGGAAAACCCAAGAGTTATTGTTGAAAAGCCTCTCCATCCTCAACGCGTGACTGTTTGGTGCCGGTTTATGGTCCGGCGGGGTCATTGGACCTTACTTTTTCGAAAATGAGGCTGGAGCAACAGTTACGGTCAATGGATTGCGCTATCGAGAGATGATAAATGATTTTTTATGGCCGGAATTGGATGGTATTGATCTGGACAACGTTTACTTTCAACAAGACGGCGCTACGTGCCACACAAGCAATGAATCCATCGATCTTTTACGGGAAAAGTTTCCGGACCGTGTTATCTCTCGAAGAGGTGATCACAATTGGCCACCGAGATCTTGTGATTTAATACCTTGCGACTTCTTCCTTTGATGCCACGTGAAAGATAAGGTCTACGCCAACATCCCAGCGTCGATTCAAGACCTCAAAGATGGAATTCGTGAGGCTATCGAGGACATAGGGCAGCCACTTTGCGATTTGGTTATGGAAAATTTCATGAAAAGGATATGGTCCTGTAAGCGTGGTCGTGGCGGCCATTTGGCGATGTTGTGTTCCATTATTAACGGCATACCTTCCTCTTTATAATGAAATAAACATCCGATCATTTATCTCAAAAAATGCCATTTTTCTTTGAATATCAAAATAACACCTCTTATTGGAAAACCCTTTATGAACGAATTAAATTTTTTTTTTGCACTACTTTAAGAAAGTTCTTATTCACTATCGTGATCTTCGTTTTGGCTGTCGTTTCGGTTTGATACATATTCTCATATTCTAACTTGTGAAAGTTTTAAGCATTTCTTCTGTTGGTGTAAAATTCTGACATCCAGAATGTAAGGAATGTCTTGCTCGTAGAATACTGTCAGCTGTTTCAATACCCATACGATTCCTCAACCTTTTAGCTCCAAATGAATCCCCCAGATTTCCCCCCAAACATCTTGTCCACCCAGATTACCCCCCAACGACAAAAAAGCCCCTAAATCTAGTGGGAAAACCCCTAAACTGGCAACCCTGGCACAGCCCTGCTTGTAAAACAGGGCATTTCGATCCACGGTGTCGAAAGCAGCTTTAGTCAACGAAAAATGCTAACAGTTACTTATTTCTCGATAGAAACGAGTCAGCAATCGAGCGAAGAACAAAAATGTGGTCGAGGGTGGAGTATATCTCGATCTGAATCGAGCTTGAAACCCACTGAGCAGGTTATTAGAATTTATCCATTCATTTAAACGCTTGAGCAGGATCGATGTAAAGATTTTATATAACGAGTACAAAAATGAGATTCCTCTGTAGTTTTCCGGATCCGGATCCTTCTTGATGGAAAATCAAGGCATGGTTGAACTGGTTTGGAATGGTTCCCTCCTCAAAGATCTGGTTGAATACCGATGTCAGAGCTACAACTAGTGTATCTATACCATGTCTGCAGAATTCCGAGGGTATACCATCTGAGCCCGCAGCCTTACCACCCTTTTGGTTGTTTATCGAAATTATACTTCTTCTCTTGAAATTGGTGCATCTCATATATTATTTTTGAAGCCAGGTTTGGCATACTGATTCAAGAACTTGTTTGATACATTTAACAATTGCTCGAAATGTGTTTGCAGTGTATTTGAATTAGGTACCTGACTAATGATAAATTTTGTAAAGAGGCATATGATCTGAAAACGGTTAAGAGGATTTCGTTTCCGATTACCAATCCTCACTATTGTCGCTTTTGGTAGATTTTCTTATTTCTATTAGTATCTTATTATTTCAATTTTTCCTGAAATTCATCAAGGTAATTCCCTTTCTAGCAGCTCTCGTCTCTATATATTTATTATAATCTCTTTTACGAACTCTTTGTTTGCTTTTTTCTACTTAACCTTGTTGGAAAATAACAATCAGGAAGATGTCTTTTATCAAGTTTCAAATCAAATTAGATTATAGATATACCTACATGGATATACCGCTACTGCTATTAACTACTTAATAAATAGAAAATTTCTTTAAGATTTCTCTCCAAGTTTACAAACAAAATCAATTCTGCATATAATTGCTACTTATGGATACGTTTCTTCTTTATGATGAGGACATTTTTTCTTACATATTAATATCTTCACCGGTAAGCATAGCTTTCCCATTAAGTCGAAAAGATCAACACACTTTTTCTGAAGTATCCTTTTCCCCACATACATTTACATTCCCTCTATTGTTTTTGTTGAACCCCAATCGGCTCCGTTAAAAAAAGTTTAAGGGAGACTAAAAGATGCAAGTATACAGACTTGGTTTGTAATCTACGTAAAGAAATAAAGTCTCATATATAAAAAAAGTAAAGGGTGAAAAAAATCTTTAAGTATCTATCCGAGCCTGTGTATAGAAGGCACTTGTGTTTGTGCTGGAAGACGCAGCTTTAACAGAGAGAAAAGCATGGTTTTGAAGTGGAAGTGGAACCTCATTGATAAATATTTATCTGCACCAACACAAAAGATACTCTTGAACTAATTGACAAAGTGTAGATATTATCTTTTGGGTTAGCATGCTGCTGTAGCTGGATGTGAAATCTCTGGCATCCAAACCCTTACCGACAAGGCAATATATGTATGTATAGAGATTATACAATGACCCACTTCGTTTAAACATTTTTGAAAGAAAAAATTACCTTTTGTTAAAGATCAAGATATAAATCGTATATCACAAAGGTACATGCATGTTACTAACCTCCATTCTAAATTAGTTCATTAACATTACATTATTTCGTGGAACAACAACCCTGTCTAAGTTCTTTTGAACAATAATGAAAGTATAGGTATACCTAGGTGCCCCCATGCCTGGTGCCATGGCTAAGGGTATGTTGAAAGCTTGGAAGATTTCACTGCTAAAAATCTGTGCTGCTTACATTATGTTTGGAGAACTGTTTTCAATAAAACTCTTTTATCTTTTATTGGTTAACATCAACATGGTGTTCTGCATTTTGAGATGAAAGTTTTATGACTACTTTCGGGAAAGTTGTTTGGTTTATTGGCTTTTTAAAGAAGAGCCAACCATAGAGATGTACATCACATAGGTATAAGTGGAAAAAAAAGTTTGCTTTGATTAAGTTTGTGCATACTCTTAACCATAAAATTTCTGGCATTCAGTAAAACATAATGACTTACTTATGTAGCTTTATTTAATGTTGGTGATTGGAAAAACGAATTTTGTGTTTTGCTAGTACCTGTTATGTTGAATGTTTTGATATGCTTACAGCCATATTATTGACTAGTTTTATGACAGAACTAGTTTTAAAGATGTTTGGAAATAGAAAAATCGGTTTTATTCAAAAATATTTTGACACCTAAAACTCGAAAACTTAAAACTAGCTTTAAATAAAACTCGAAATTCATAAAACCGTGCTAAATTTGAGACTAAAAACTTCTATAAAAAAAGTTTTGCTATTGAACTAGTTTTGAAACAAGTCAATAATATGGCTGTTAGTGTTGTTCAAAATAATTAATGTTTGGAAGAATACTATGTTTGTAAATTACGCACAGGTTTACAAATATCGGTTAACTTTTGGACACTACAAATGACAAATTTTTCTTATCATACTTTTGGAATCTGAACTTAAATACGTCAGTCAGCTCGAGTCTTCGAGATATCTTCGTTGTAAAATGAAAAACAAACTTTGATTCGCTATTTTTGGGTTTTTTAACAACGGGAGATAATTTTATTTTAACAAAATATGAAACGATTACTAAAAGTATGTTACTGTTTTCCTAAATTCATGTTTTTTATCTCTTATCTCTCTGAAAAATCCCTTGTTGAAATCTACAAAACATGTTTGGCAATTCGCCAATTTTACATATACATACCTATTAAGTCAAGTTTAAACTAACATCTAACCAAGGATTTCTCGGAGAATAAAAATATTGTAAAGATTTAACTAGTCCAGAAATAATTGAAATGAAGGGTTTTCCAATAAGAGGTGTTATTTTGATATTCAAAGAAAAATGGAATTTTTTGAGATAAATGATCGGATGTTTATTTCATTATAAAGAGGAAGGTATGCCGTTAATAATGGAACACAACATCAGCCAAATGGCCGCCACGACCACGCTTACAGGACCATATCCTTTTCATGAAATTTTCCATAACCAAATCGAAAAGTGGCTGCCCTATGTCCTCGATAGCCTCACGAATTCCATCTTTGAGGTCTTGAATCGACACTGGGCTGTTGGCCTAGACCTTATCTTTCACGTGGCCCCAAAGGAAGAAGTCGCAAGGTGTTAAATCACAAGATCTCGGTGGCCAATTGTGATCACCTCTTCGAGAGATAACACGGTCCGGAAACTTTTCCCGTAAAAGGTCGATGGTTTCATTGCTTGTGTGGCACGTAGCGCCGTCTTGTTGAAAGTAAACGTTGTCCAGATCAATACCATCCAATTCCGGCCATAAAAAATCATTAATCATCTCTCGATAGCGCAATCCATTGAACGTAACTGTTGCTCCAGCCTCATTTTCGAAAAAGTAAGGTCCAATGACCACGCTGGACCATAAACCGCACCAAACTGTCACGCGTTGAGGATGGAGAGGCTTTTCAACAATAACTCTTGGGTTTTCCGAGCCCCAGATGCGACAGTTTTGCTTGTTGACGTAGCCTCCGAGGTGGAAATGGGCCTCATCAGTCAAGATGATTTTTCGATGAAATTCCGGATCATTTTCATGCATTTCAAGGACCCAATCAGCAAAGACACGACGTTGTTGATGATCAGGCGGCTTGAGTTCTTGTGTTAACTGAACTTTATAAGCCTTAAGATCCAAGTTTTTATGCAAAATACGGTGTAATGATGTTTGTGGAATGCCTAATTCCACAGAACGACGAGGAAATGGGTTTTCTTCAACACTTTGGGCTACAACAGCAATATTCTCAGTTGTTCTTGAGCGACGTGCACGGGTTTTATTCTTCACATCATCAACTTGTCCCAACAGCTCGAATTTGTCCACCAATTTCTGTATTGCGGTCCGACAAGGTGCTTCACGACGACCCAAAAATGTTTTAGTTTTACGAACCGTCTCTGCCAAATTTTCACCATTTTTATAGTGAATTTTAATAATTTCAATGCATTGTTGAAGCGTGTATCGTTCCATTTTTATTAATGGCGTAGTTTCTTCTTGTCAAATGTCAAAGAATGACAGCTTCAAAAGTGACAGCTACCGAAATAGCGGGCTATTCAAAATAACACCTCTTATTGGAAAATCCTTTACAACTATCCATACAAATAATATGGTGCTTCTTGAATAATGTTTTGTTACGAAATTAAAATTATGGCATTGACTACGAACCGGTTCATATTCCGCTTTCAACATTTGGGTATACACTTCTCGTTGGGAATTTTATCGCTGTGAACTAACCGTAAGTCTTATACACTCGAACTGAGTACTAAGCTTTAGAAGCTAAAATAATTCATATATCGGGTTTTTCAATAAGAGCGCTACAAAATTTTTTTTTTTGTTTTAAATAAAACAAAAACGGGTTTGGATATCAATAAAATTCTTTATTCCTGTGAAAGTACGTTTGATGCTATTATGTATGGAACTCGATTTCTTTTGCATGGCCACCACGGGCACGCTTGCAGAAGTCCAGACGCTAAACCCAATTTTCGATGGCTTTCAAGCATAAATCGGCCGATACTTCTGCAATTTCACGTTCGATATTCGTACGAAGTTCATCAATCGTCGCTGGTTTGTTGGCATAGACCATAGACTTGACGTAGCCCCACAGGAAATAGTCTAACGGCGTCAAATCGCACGACCGAGGCGGCCAAGCGACTGGACCATTTCGTGAGATAACATGTTCTCCAAACTTGGTTTCCAATAAATTGATTGTGACATTCGCTGTGTGGCTTGTGGCGCCGGCCGTCCTGTTGGAACCACATGTCTTCCAAGTCCATATCATCCAATTAGGGCCAAAAATATTCGGTTATCTTTGAACGGTAGCGATCCCCATTCACAGTAATTTTGTTTATTGACGAAGCCATTCAGCCAGAAATGAGCCTCATCGCTGAAGACGATTTTTCGATGAAAATCCGAATCATTTTCAAGTTGTTGCTCAGCCCAATTCACGAACATACGACGCTTCTGGTGGTCAAGCGGCTTCAGTTCTTGCGTCAATTTAATCTTGTAAGGATGTAGGCCAAGATCTTTTCGCAAAATTCGCCACAACGACGTCACAGAGATGCCCAACGCTTGAGAACGACGTGTGAGAGACACATTATTTGGGCTTTCTGCAACTGAGGCATCAGCGGCAGCAATATTCTCGACACTACGGGCACTTCTTTGTCGCACTGACACGGGAACATTTTGTACTGTGCCTGTGGATTCAAATTTTTCCACTAGACGCTCAATTGTTGATCTGCTAGGACGATTATGACGACCATAAATTGGACGTAGCGCTCTTAACGTTGAGGCCACTGACTCCGAATTTCGGTAGTAAATTTTAATAATTTCGATTCGTTGTTGGCTCGTATATCTTTCCATCATAAAATGGCAAACCTTACTGAAGAGATATCAAAAGAGCGGCAAGAAATATGGCGTCATTTGCTATCCCTGTTGCTCTACTTTTGTAGCGTTCCTGTTGAAAAACCCTTTAGTAAGTTTAAAATTTAAATACTCTTTAATTTTTGTATTCACTCTTTTTTCTAATGAAATCCTTTTCTTTTGTCATCTTTACTGCCAACCAAAATTGTACATAGTTTTAATATACTTATGTTTGAAATCAATAAATAAAGGGTTTTTTTTTAAGTTAGGTACCTACACTTTAAATATTTTTGTATTCAAGTATGTTCTGTGATTATTTGTATTAAATTTTACAAAATTAAACGTCTATGAGGTATGAGCAACATTTCATTTAGAAACAAGCTGCTATTCTACATCATCAGCCATTTTATATCATCAGCCCCATATACTCGTACATAATTCAATTTTGTGGATGGTAAAAAGTTTTGTGATTCTTTTCAATTTATTCTGTAGTACCTACCTACAAACGTATGGAAGGGAGCAAAATCAGATTGAATGTTAACTACATACTATAAGTACATGTATGATGGCAGACTCTGCACTTGATTGTCCTTTCTATACACACATATGTACATCAACTATATGCCTCCCCATACTATAGTATTTATTCAAAAATGTATGGAATACTTTTTTTTTTTGTTAGAATACACACAATAGCCAAAAGGTAAAACAAGCAAAACAAGTTGAATATTTATTTTGTATCTATTATCATTTTTGCAAATATGTGTTTTAGTATCGTACCTATGTTTCATGTACACAAAAAAAAAATAAAATGTGGATATGTATTAAATCTGACAGCTGGTAGGTAGGAACGCACGTGCTAACATATTTTTTCAGAGCAAAAAAGTTCATACATTTAGAAGCGTTTCATGCTTTAAAACTTTTTTGGGTTTTGTTTCGTATATATTCACTTCCGTGTGAAAGTAACACAACTGGGGTAACTTTCTCACATGGACAATTTTAATAAATAAACGGTACAACTAAAGGCACTTTCTTTGCTCTGTAAGTTTGAAATTGGCTTTGAAATTAGAAAGTGGAAATCTGACGTTGCAAGTGTGGAACAAAGATAAATAGGGATGGCACATCTAACGTCCAAGTTCAAGCAGAAAGTCCTACAAAAAAAAGAAAAAGTTTCAAGCACTTTAAAATAAAATGAACTAATGGGTGGTCGCACGTTGTTTGAGTTGAATTTTAAATCAACACATTCATACATAGTGAATATTTTATAAAGCCGATTTAATGTTTAATGGGCAAAGTAAAATTTTTTGTATTTCAATTTAAAGCTTTTTACTAATTTTTTTTTATACGGTTTAAAATTATATTTATGTTCCTACATTGGAAACCATCTTTGACTAATTTTGAGGCGCGAAAAATTGATTATTGTTTTGATTCCAAAGTAGATGACCTAATTATTAATTCTTGCAAACAAAAATTTTCGTTTTGCCTACCCATCGCGATGTACCCCAGCATCTGATTTCTATAATAAATCTTAATTTATGAGACAAATCATTAAAAACTCGTAGGAGAAGATTTTAAAATAATTATTTTTGTACATATAAAATTTTTAAATTTTTTTTAAATAAAAAAAATTTAGTACCAAATTTTCCACTTGTTTTCAAAATATTGAATTTCCAAAAAAAATATTTTTGAATTTTGATATAACGGGTGATTTTTTAGCTGGTTTGGTTTTGGCAACACTGGTTTTGACAGCTGACGTGTGTTTAGCACCTTGTGTCACTGTCAAACAGCTTCAGTTTGGTTTGCAATTTTACAAATGAACAACGCTTGCAAATTATTGAATTTTACTATCAAAATTCGTGCTCGGTTCGAAATGTTCATCGCGCGCTGCTTGTGTTCAGCGATGAGGCTCATTTTTGGTTGAATGGGTACGTAAATAAGCAAAATTGCCGCATTTGGAGTGAAGATCAGCCAGAAGCATTGCAACAGCTACCAATGCATCCCGAAAAAGCCACTGTTTGGTGCGGTTTATGGGCCGGCGGCATTATTGGGCCTATTTATTCAAAGATGATGCGAATCGCAGCGTTACTGTCAATGGTGAACGCTACCGAGCGATGATAACAAACTTTTTTTTGCCCGAAATGGAAGTTCTTGACTTGCATGATATGTGGTTTCAACAAGACGGTGCCACATGCCACACAGCACGCGAAACAATGGCGCAATTGCGAGGCGAGTTTGGTGAACAGTTAATTTCACGTTTCGGGCCGGTCAATTGGCCGCCTAGATCGTGCGATTTGACACCATTAGATTATTTTTTGTGGGGGTATGTCAAGGCTAATGTCTATAGGGACAAGCCCGCTTCGATTGACGCACTGAAAGCCAACATCCATGCATTCATTCGTGAGATACCGGCCGATATGTGTGAAAGAGTATGCCAAAATTGGACTCAGCGGATGGGCTACCTGAGACGCAGCCGCGGTCAACAATTGCATGAAATTATCTTTAAACATTAAATTGCAAGGTTTAAACTATCGATTCAAATAAATATTTCATTCATTTTTTCGAATTTTTTGTGTTTTTTTTTTTTTAAAAGTTCTAAACCTCTTAAAAAATCACCCATTACAATATTATTTAAACTGGTTAGAAGCTTCTTTATAAAAAATGTACTAAGTTTAATCGGTAAGTCAGATAATGAAAAAAAATAAAACACATTCTTTAAGAGGTATATACCTACTGCTGATATTCGTAAAATGTAAAATTAAATCATTTTAAATGGTAGATCGTACTAATTTTGACACAGACTAATTTTTTATCAAAATTGTAGGTGTCGTTTTTGAGCAATATTTTCATAACGGTTTTCAAACGTTTGTATGTGAGGTACCATCGTTGTTTTTCGGGTAGGTACCTATAAGAACAATTTTTATTTAAAATTTTCTAGAGAATGTTAAAAAACAACTTTTTGATAAGTTTAATAAAAACCAACTGAGTCGTTTTTGAAATATTGAGTTTTCAAAATAAAAATTTAACAATCCAAAAATATGTTTTGAAAATGTTGGTCTACAATATTATTTATAATGTATCAATAATTCTTTGTAAAAAAAAACTGATCAAAATCATTTTAACCGTGTTGGAAAAAAAACCGAACAACAAAAAAATGGTTCTTTAGGAGGTGCCATTAATTTGACACACTTTTGAAACCATTTTTTTTTACTAAACGGGAGATTGAAACTATTAAAATTTATTTATTTTTTTTTATCTATGGAGCCGATTTAGGAAAAAATAATTTTATCCTTTTTGGCCAACAAATTTTGTATGACCGCCGTTATTTTTGGTCTTGTAAAAAGAATTAAAAAAGGTGTCCATGGAATTTCCAAAAATAGATTGATAAGAAGCTTAAAGAAAATCGGGTTTCACATATCTTCATTGACTTAAATACTCCGCAATATAATGAATTTTATAAAGGGCCAACAAGTTGGAGTAGGGTAGTTTTGGTGGAAATATGGGTCTTTTCATAAATTCATGGTAGCGAAAGTCTGAAAAATGCATAACTTTCATAAATGCAAACGATAAATGTCAGATTTTCATAAAACCAAACCGCAAATATTTTCAGCGCAAATTTCCAACTATAAAAACTCACATGCAATCTGAATTTGTTTATTAAAGAAAGAGATATAGGTATATAGTATAAACGATTTCCTTTTCTTTACTGTTCCATCTGTCAAATTCTTTCCCTATGACCTATGACATATGACGCAAATCAGAAAAAGTGTTCATAAATACTGCGTAAAACAAATGCACAAATATTTTGTATGAAGTTAATATGATTGCAATTGATGGCATGTAAACAAAGCAACCATGCATTTATGAAAGCACCCATGACTGGAACTGTTTGAGGGGAGGCATTATCTTGCTGTAAAATAATATCTGGGAAAATGCCTCCTCATTGCATCCAAATAAGGGTATTTATCTCTATGGCACTTGCCCGCTGTAGGCCTATATCAAATCCTCGACCAGAATTGGACATTCTGATTGGCCAACCGCTTTGAATTGATCCTCCACGAGTGTAAATTCATAAAAGCATCAGTCAAATAATGATACTCGATCCTTAAAGTCAAAAACGCAAACATTCAGCATCACTTTA
The DNA here is from genome assembly GCA_932273885.2 of Leucozona laternaria. NCBI lineage: Eukaryota > Metazoa > Arthropoda > Insecta > Diptera > Syrphidae > Leucozona > Leucozona laternaria. Next base: position 42,532,716 of record OW026366.1, read on the forward strand.
GACGCCAACAGCTCATTATTGCAAAGTTTCATAAACTGATGCGCAAACTTTATGTAAGCAAAGAAGGATCGAGAAATATCTTGATAAGTTGTTGATGAGGGTGATCGACTAATAAGAATATATGGCGAGGTACAATGAAAAGTAAGAAATTATCACTTTTCCTATCATTTTTATTTATTAAAGTTTTTAATAATATTACTACCATAATTGATAATAATTAAACGCCATTAAAACGCCATTCTTCAAGTAAAACAGAACCGATCAGCATCGCATCGGCAACAGGTGTTTAAGCATCAGCATCGCAAAAAAGCAGTGATGCCGAATCGCTACACAGAAATTTGAAGTTTGCGAATTTACTCATACATACAGTCAATAAAACTCATATATTCGTACAGAACATGCAGTTCTCCCAGCAAAAATTTTTCTGAAGGTTCAGATTTTCTTCACCAAAAATGATTCCAATAAAGTGAATTAATTGTGAATGTTCATTTAAGAGAAGGGATGATGAGTAAATACCTTAATTTAAATGAATCATAATGCAATCATATTTATGATTCAGAAAAGATAAAGAAATAATTTTAAAGACTCTTATATACATTCATTTAAATTAAGTTTAAATGAAGATCATAAATCATTCACAAAAGCGATTCATATCGGTGTCCAAGTGCCCAGGTAAAAGAATTCAAATTGCATCATAAGTGAATTCTTTTCCGGTCAGGTTCTTCAATTTTGTGATTTAGTTATGATTCAATTTTGAATTAAAATGTTTGCTGGGCTTTTACAATTAATTCAAAGACCACAACAAAATCCGAACTGTATTTGATTTGAAGTCAAAGATCTTATGAACATTTAATATTAAAGACCCAAAAAACTAACATCCCTTGAAAAAAAGAGGACATTTATTAAATAAATTCCAAAAACTTAATTCAAAGAAGAAAAACTCCTATTCGTACAGCTCATGATTTTTTGGATTTAAACCAAAAACTTACACAATTTAAATATTTTTTTGCATAGTCCATCTCCATAATTGTATTTCCCATGCTCTAGTCTATTTAGCAAAATTGCTAAAGTTAAAATTTTCAATATTTCTTGGTGTTGTTTTTTTTTATTGGCAAAACATTTACACTAAAAGACATACGACGGCTGGTGTTTCCCAAGAATATATACTGAGCCCCATTTTGTTTGATCTTTTCATTGATGATATCTATTCTTCGAAAAAATTGTTGGTTTTTTTGTATATAGTTTCCAAAGGGTTGCTAGATTTCTAAAAAGTGTCCAAAATTGATGTATTTTTAAAAAGGGGTGTCCTGGTGTCCGAGTGGTGAAAAGTGGTCAAAATGACACTATAGTGTCCCCAAAGGTAACCCTGGCGCTAAAAACAAAAATTATGGTATTTGAAGCTCGGCGATGTAAAAGTCTAAGGGAGGAAAAATGGTTTCTGGGGCGTGAATCTATTGAGAAAGTACAAAAATTTAAATATTTGGGAATGCTGATGTGGGCAAACGTTAACTTCACTTATAACAAAAAAGTAAAGAAGCAAATATAGCTCTTTAATATTATGTAATGTGGCCTCCTTTTTTTCAATCGAAAATATTGGCATTAGTTTTACGTAAATATTTTGTTTTAGTAGCTTCTACTACTACTAACACATGTCTGTGGTATATGGCGTTCAGCAAGCTTTTGGTCAAACGTACTCTGAAGAATTTGAGTTCATTCAATGTTTGTTTTTTAAACGCTTATGTTTTCAGGTAATCTAATTCAACTCCATGATACGCAATTGATGTCCTTTATTATGTTAAAAACCAGATATCACTCGGACTTTCTTACGAAAGTTATGAAGAAGCCAGGGTCTTATCTTCAAAAAGCTTTTATGTCCAATACTTCAAGAATTCCGAAAGCCTTACTTTCAAAAAAGTGTTCTTACAAGTGTGAGGATCAGAAACAAAACCCCTTATATCCACTTTTGAAAAAAAAAAAATGACTTAAGTGTGAGGTTTTTTTGGTATCGTTCAAACACATACGTTGAGCCCAAAATTGAATCTCAAATCGCATTTATACAATAGAAATGAGACCTCAAAATCTGTAGTTAATTTCAAAACCCATATTTTATCCATTACAATCCACATATTTTTGTTAGTACCAAAACCCATTATATCCATTCGATAAACATTTTTAATTTTAAACTTTCAATTCAAAAACATTTATATCCGAAAAGATGTTTGGTTTAGAAGATACAAGTTTTTACAAGTGGATAAAATGGGTTTTGTTTCTGAACCACACAAGTGAACAACTGCTCGTAGTGTAGAATAGGTCCGAGGGGTGGACAAGTCTCTTCATCCCAAAGGAAACCCTCCCTGGAAGATGATTCTCGATATCGTTGAAAAACAAAACGAAAACTAACGGACTCAAAACATAACCTTGCGGGACACCTGTTTCTGATCTAAGCGAATTAGACTGTCTATTACCAATGCATACCACGGCCGACATATCTAGTAGGAGCTGTTCATAAACTGTAATAAATTTAGTAGAAACCCCAATTACTTATTGAGTTTAAATAACAGTGACTTTCTATTAATGGTATCAAATGCAGCGTTAAAGTCCACACAAAATGCAAATAAAGGCTTTTTCTTGTCAATGATTTGTCTCGCTTTGGTAGTTAATGCGAACATTTGATGCACCGTCGAAAGGTTGGCTTGAAAGGCAGCTTAAAACCAACTAATTAATTTGTTATATTGCACTCACCTTGATGCCAGCCTGAGTTATAGAATTTGAGTGAACAGTTTTGTCCAGGGAGCTTAATATCGAAATGCCTCTATAACTTTCAGCTTCATTAGGGTTAGGGTTACCTTTTCTAAAAATGCGAAAAAAAGCGAAAACTGGTCGGAAAAGTTTCATCACTGAACATTTTGTTCAAAATATCTAGAATATATTTCAGAAATTCAGGAGTAGAATTCTTGAAGAACTCTATTGGAATCCCATAAGAGCCTGGAGCTTTGTTGTTTTTCAATTTGCTAAGTGATGTTAGTAGCTCGGACAAATTGAATCTAACTCTAGAACCAAAACGTTAGAGAGTGCAAAACTTATTTAATTTTGATTGGAGTCAGGCAGAAAAAGCTTTTCAAAATACATATATGGCGAGCTGATCAACACTAATGTTCAAAGATACTGATTTATTGCGTCCTCCCAAGACCCGCACATTGCAGAATTTTTTAGAGTCAACATTCAAAAAGATTTTTAGCCGCTTTCCTAAGTTACAGTCCTTTTTTATAAATTCTTATACGTATAGATTATTTCGTTGTAAATGGAGGTTTATGAAAGCATTATTTGATTCCCTAAAAAGGATTAACATTTATTTCAGCTTTTTCTGCATTCCTCGTCAAAACCATTTAGACTTTCAACACGGTGAGGTGAAACATATCAATTTTATATTTTATTACTTTTGTCATTAATTAACGAAATATCATTTTCTGGCAGAAGAAAACTTGCCAAAAAAATTGCTGCAAATGTAAGATCTTCCAGTGGTTCGTGGTCAGTGGTTTTATAAAAAAAAAAATATTTATCGTTTTTATAATTTTATAAAAAAAAAACAATATAAATTATTTTCTAGAATTTAAAATTTTACAAAACTTACTACTTGTTGTAGATCTGTCGATTAGTAATCCACAAGTGAACAATATTAAATATTCCAGCAACATTTCATTACACTTTTCTTCAGAATCCTCACGCTCTCGAAATTTTCACTCAGCCCAGAATAAAGCCATAAACGTAAAAACAATTTAATCAGAAATCTATGTCACACGCTTTATTCAACGTTTAATGAACTGCGTTTTCATTTTCACTCTTATTAAAGTGAAGGGAAATATTTAAGCACTCATCATCATACATCTATTGTTGTACCAATGCAACACAACACAACAAAACATCACAAAACAGAATCGCAGCTAATATACATCCTTTAATCCCTATGCTTCAGTTGCCACGCAATTGTAAGTTGTAATTAGCTACTATAGCTGGTGCAATAAATTTCTTTTGAAAAATTTCAATTTTAAAATTATTTCGCTTTGAAGTGCTTCATCATCATGACCATCATCAACACTATGATCATCCTAACACTTGATGGGAATTGGAACAAAGCACTTGTAATCACTGTCATCGACATCATCATCACCATCCTCTGCAACGATAAGTGTGATTCACCACCATCGTAGCCACAAATGAAACGATTTTTTCTTTTATTTTATCTTCTATGTGCACATCACTTGAAAAAAAAAAAAAAACAAACACTTATTCCCAGGCGCGCATCCCGTCGAACCGTTAGTAGCGCGGTTTTTGTATTAATCTTGAGTCGGTAAGAAAGAACGTTTGAACGCACTCATCACTAAGGAAGCAATCGCTCCGCTAGATCAGATGCAAGAACAAACACTTTTCAGAAAACAAATGTAGGTAATTTTAAAGCTCAAATTAGCTAAGCCCTAATGAATTCATTCTCAAGACTTCTAAATTGGAATAATCATCATCAGTGTAATGCGATTTTAATGCTTCTTAATTTTTTTTTTAATTTCGAGCAATTAAGTTCGCTCCGTATTTTATGTCCAAAAGCACACAGCAGATGTTCGCAGATTAACGAAAGTTCACATTCCCATTCCACATTTATGTTATGTTTACAATGGATGTGTGACCTTATATAAAATCGCAAATATTAAGGACACCCCACAAGAGTCGCCCACGTTCCGGTGCCGGCAAATTTAACTGACCACCTATAAGAAGGCTACTTTGTTTTATTTATTTTTGAGTTCAAAATAAGCGCACGTAATTTAAATACCACCACGTAACAACACAGTTAAACTGCAACTAAACATTTTGTATCCTAGGTTCGATTCCGAATGAAAATTTGTTGATGTCTTATTTTTGAATGCGCGCACGCAAGTTCACTTTTCTTTTCCGAATTTTTTTTAGCAACATTCAATGTATTGAGAATTGAGTACTAAAACCTTGACGGGAATTCTCCCCATGTTCGAAAAGTTCTGAAGGAGAAATTCTGAAATATGTTTCATGGTTAGGATTTAAAGTGTTCTGTTTTCAGAACATGAATCCTAAGGCTTGGAATTTTCTGTATATTGTTTGGAATAATTGAGATAAAGTCTTGGTCTCACCCAAGGCGAAACTACTTATAAAATATCTGAGAAAAGACTATAACGAGACATTAATGTTGTGCTTAAATTTTGCCGAGAGTCTCGTAAGTGTTGGTGGGGCCTCAGCAGAGTAGTCTATAGGTCCTATTTTCACATTTCGTACCTTACCTGGCAATATCGAGAATGTTGTCTTCCAAATCCAAGAATTGTGTAGACATGTCGCTTTACAGATGGATACCCAGAGATAATAATTAAACGACGTCAAATTGAATAAACGATGAGGCCAGTTAACAGGTTCTTTTCGTCAAATTAATCGTTCGTTCGTTCAGTAAATTCAAGGTATCGCAATTGCACTCTGTAGGTGGCATTTTGCACCATCCTGCTGAAACCACATGTCTGCGCTGTTAAAAATTTAAAGAAAATCGGGCCACCCGTTTAGATCCTAGCAGTGGACGTACAAACTGACAGATGGTATGACGAAACACACGAAGCTATGTATTGTATATGCTTTTATTCCATAGCTCAATACGACCGCTTTTTATTTATTATTTATTTATTTATTATTCAAATCTACGATTTTACATCAACAGACTTTGCTTAAAAAGAAATCCTAGCATAGAGTTCGCTTTTGAAACCATGTAAGTTATGTGAGGTTCAAAAGTTAATTTATCGTCAAAAATAACGCCTAAATCTTTTAATTCATGAACTCTGCACAAGTTGTTTCCATTTATACTATAATCGAAGATTATAGGACTCGTTATACGGCTGTAAGTTAAAACGGAGCATTTAGACAAATTTAAAAACAAGTCATTTTGCTTGCACCAACTTTCAAAGTTTCTTAAGTCATTTTGAAATGCAAGACAATCAAACTAGTCTACAATTGTCTTAGGATCGCTTGATTTATTATCATTATAAACTATCGATGATGGAAAACCAATTGATTTCCGTTTTAGATTGATGAAATTCCAAAAACTTTTCGGATTTAGCTTGAGATCCCTTTCTGTTTTTTGTACATAACTACTAAAACAAAACTTAGACAAGAATACATACTCTTTCCGAAGTCGTGAATATAACAAGAAGTCAATTTGACTTTTTTTCTTCTGATAATTTTTAAAAGCTTTACTTTTTGCATTTTTTAATTTACGCAATCTTTTATTCGACCACGGAGAATGAGAGTTAACTTTAAATAAGGAGCGTGGAACAGAGGATATAGCTCTCCAAAAGTCATTAAAAACAATATGTACCACTGGGTCGCAATAACTTGCTCTTATGTGCGTTCAAAATGTGGTTCTAAAGTCTGAATTAAATTAGTTATGATGGGAGCCCGTATTTTATCCATTTTCCAAAAACATGGTTAAGTTGAAGGAAGTATTATGGGAGTACACAAATGCCAGCATGAAAATTATATTATTTAAAATGGAAAATTGCTTAAAATCAACAAAATTGGAAATATATTGTTTAAAATATTTCGAAAACTTTTTTTGAACCCAACGCCATGTACTTTATGAGAAAAAAATTTTAAAAATCATATGAGCGGTTTTAAAAATAATCAATTTTTTATATATTAAATTTCGTTACCATTTTTAAAAAATAAAAAAAAACTGGTACGCCAATTTTACGTATTTATTAATGTGGAGATAAATGTTGAATTTTATAAAGAAATGTTCTTTCCATTTTCGAAACATCGAATTTTCAAAAATAAATTTGAAATATTTTTTTAAAATCCAAATATATTATATATATAATATAAAGTTTTGATATGCAATATTATTTAAACTTAAAACAAGCTTCTGTATAAAAAAATTGTTTAATTAGTAGTAAATCAGATAATGAGATAATCAAACATAAAAAAAAAACCGTTCTATGAGAGGTAACTGTTGATAAAAGTCAAATTTAATAATTTTAAATGTTAGATCGTACTAGTTTCGATACACACAAAAATTTGTATCAAAATCGTACGACTCGTTTTTTATCAAAAAAAATATTTTCCTTAAAGGTTTTTGAACATTTGAGTGGGATGTGCCGTTATGTTTGCTTATTTGAATCATTTATAAAAAATAAAATCTTGTAGATAATGTTAAAAAGAAAACTACTATTTGCCAAGTTTAATAAAATCAGTTTAGTCGTTTTTGAAATTTTAAGTTTTCAAAAAAATAATTTCACACTTTTTTTAAAAATCCAAAAATATTTTTTTGGAAAATTTTGTTAAACAATATTATTTAAAATATATCTGTCATTCTTTATAAAAAAAAATTGATCAAAATCAGTTGAATCGTTTTCAAGAAGCGAAAATCAAAAAAATGTTCTTTGGAAGGTACCATTAATATAACCATTTTTCGGAACCAAAAATTGTTTTTTTTTTATTGTTTTTTTTTTTAATCTGTGGAGCCGACTTTGAGCTCTTTTTGGTTAAAAAAAATTACAGGTAGGTGACGTTATTTATGGCCCTAAAAAAATAAAAATAACGTCGGGGATGTGTCTAAGAAATGAAATGAAGCTTAAAGAAAATCGACCGATCCGTTAAGGCTGTAGTCGAACAGGCAGACAGACAGACGGATGTTTTTGCGAGACCCTCTTTTTTCTTATTCCCTATCATCCTAAAGACAAGTTTGATCAAAATCTTGAGCATAGAGTACCTATATTACCTAGAGAACCGACTTAGGCGGTCGTTCTCTTCCACCCTACAAGCTGTACTGAGAGGAAAATGCCCATTAAGTTTTGTATGGGGTTGTTGTCCAATGCATTTTAAATGGGACCGAACCAACATGGCTTCAATTGAAAGGACTTCGCTCAAATTGCTCAAAGTGCTCAATAAGGTGGATAAGACCGCCCAGGGATTCAAAAAAAAAATCCGTTAAATTCAAAAATTGAGAAATTTATTCATTTCGTAGTCAAATTTCTTTTTTTAACCATTTGTCAACCTAAACTATGAAGAATATCGGTCATTGTTGCTCCCGGGTAATAAATTAAATAATATTTTTGAATATTTATGTTTAAAAAAAAAACAAAAACACCTACCGAAAATTGGAAGCGCACTCTAGTTTCTTAGCTCAAAAAGGTACGTGTCTACGATTTAGGTGTGCAAATCGTAGACACGTACCTTTTTGAGCTAATGCCACCACTTTGTTCACAACTAAACCGTAGACACGTACCTTTTTGAACTAATGCGCCAATTTGTTTTTATATCCACCATTCACACGGATTCACGGATAAGGAAAAAAGAGTAAACTAAGAGAGTTTTCACTTACTCACCTAAAATAAAATTTGCGGGTGTTTAAGGCAAGAGGGGTACCGGTCGGTTCTCTAGGTAATATAGGTACTCTATGATCTTGAGTTTGATTTTTCTTCCGAATTTATAACTTGCTATATACATATCTACTATCTAGTTCCAATATATCGCAAGTAATAAAGTTAAATTAAAAAAACACGATCTTTTGCGCAGCCCAACAGAAAATAATCTAACGTTGTCAAATCGCATGATCTTGGTGGCCAATTGAAGTCGCCAAAACGTGAAATTACGCGACCAGGAAACTTCTCACCCAATAAAGCCATAATTGGTGGTGTTATGTGGCTTGTTTCCCCGCCTTGTTGGAACCACATGTCGTCCTAGTCATGATCTTCATAATCGCCATCCAAACAAAATCGGTTATCATTCGACCAACTGCTGCGAACGCCGGGAAATCGATAAATTCTGATCATCAGCAATACTTCCACTTGCAGCAGCAATATTTTCGGCTGAGCGTGCATTAAGATGATGAACCAGGCCTTACGACATCAGTAACACTTCCATTCTCTTCAAATTTCTTCACAAGTTTACCGATTGCTTGCGTAGTCTGTCGATTACGACGACCATAATCATCGCGTAATGCGCGAAAAGTGGCTACGTTTGAATGACCACTTTTGTAGTAAGTTTTAATAATTTTAAAATCGATTGTTAAGCGATCCATTAACGTAAATGGCACACATTCAACTAATATTATGACACTTCAAATGATAGCTGAGTTTAACAGGTGTCAAATGCCAGCGCTACCAACTTGAAACCATGAAATGAATGACCCTATATAAGACACACAAATTTCTGAAACTAGTTGAACTTTTTTGACTATTCACTGACCTTTTAGTTGGCCTACTTTTCTCGATATTATCGCACTTATGGGGTGTTAGGATTTCGGAGCCCCTGAAGCGCTTTTCTTCAAAACTGGACCTTAGATCCTTAGGTGATTCCTAATTTCTTTTAGAAGGGAAATTGAATTTGTTGTTTATCTCCAAAAATATCGGTTTCTGCCATAGAATGGTCTTAGCAATTTTGATCAAAATGTTTGTGCAGTAGATCTTTTTAAATCGAAATAATGTTTGGCTGCAAATGATCTGTGAATGGACTTTAACATTCCACGTTAAGTTCCGAGCAGAATGAAGTAATTGAGATTTTAACATTTTTATATACCTACAAAAGAGCTGGACAAATAAATGCTCTTTCGTGAGGTGCTCGTGAGTATGCAATTCTGAATGAGCTCTTAAAAATAACACTCGCTCACGAGTTATTAGCACTATTATTTCCTCGTTTTGGATTAAATTCAAATAAGATTTTTCCATCAAATCGAAATTAAATATGAAGGGGAATATGAGAAAGAGACTTTTTTGATAGTTTTATTCTCAGGTTGTTAATATTTCGGAAAGGCAGGAACGGTAAGAGTAATTTCAGCAAGTTAATTTAAATTTTGATCATGGAATGTACGAATGAACGCATTCAACTAATTATAAAGTATTCTCTGCTTATAAGAATAGCTACTACAAAAATTGGGATTTTTTGATTTATTAATTCCAGCTTTTCCTTTTATGTAGATTATTCCGTATAAGCGAAATGTACTGTTGTCGTGTACACGAACGGCGGCGTGCGTGCGGTGCGCGTCGGTTATTGTAATTTCGTGCAAAAAAGTAAACGAATTCATAAATGCGTGTTGTATTGGAAAAATCCTTTACGCTCACCCATTGCTCACGAGTTGTTCAAAACTGGTCATACTCATGAGTGAGTCACATATTTTATATTTTTTATTTATATTTGTACATAAATGAGCATTTAATTATTTAACAGTGGCTCACACTCACGCTCATGACTTCATGAAAACTGTGCTTAAGCTCGTGAGCAAAATATGAGCTAAGAGTTGATAAATGAGCGAGCATTTCCTTACAGTGCAAAAGAGTAAAATAAAAAATTCTAATAAGAATTCGAATATTTTTCTTCAAAAATAAAAAAAATGGAAAAATTAAGGGGTTACAGGGTGTTCAATAAGATTCAAAAACTAGAAGAAATTGAGTGTGCTAAAAAAAAGTGGTCAAAAGTAATTTTCAAGTCTGCTTTTATCAATCATCTGACACAATATCTAAGTTTTTGGCATTGATAATGGTCAGTTCTGTGTGTCGCTATCGAGGCAAGCTAAAGGAAACAAATATCAATTCCACTTTTAAAGTTAAGCGTTTAAGATGGATTCCTTAAAACCGACCAATGTGGAAACTCACGTCATCGGTCGGTCGTATAAGAATGGGACTTTAATGTAAAATTCCATAAAATTATTACCATGGCTCCTTGAAAATGTCACATAATTCATATAATAACAATTCAGATTATATCGGTGTAGAGGTATATGAAAGAGTATGTGGCGTACATGCACGTTGGCCTCGTGTATAAAATACAATACACACAGATTATAAAAGCCAACGCTAAAAATAACATTTTTAAATTGAATTTGATATCACATTCAGTTTTTGTCGCCTCAAGTATTTGTATAAGTAGGAAGATGTGCCTTGTCTCATGATGTTCGTATCTGAAGAAGATGGTGCCATTTACCGGTGCTTTCATACAACCAAGCGAGTTCTAGCTCTTGTCTGAGGTTTTACAACCTACAAGGACTCGCAATATAATATAAGAGCCTAGATGGCATCTTTAGTAAAGCAGCATCTCACTGTTGGTGAATTTTTGAAATTTAAATAACGCTCCAGTAATCTTATCGCATGTCTTTTGTTGGACAGGTGTACTGTTCAACTTGTATACCTACGTAAACAGTGGGTGTGGGTGGGTGTGGGTGGGTGCGGTGCGAGATTGCTTCGATGCGATGCTATATGTCTCGTAACATTCTTTCAAAAGGAAGATGAACGCTGACAGAGATGTTGTACTAAACTGAGAATATGGGGTGCATATGTTTACCATAAATAATAATAATACTTGTTATCCTGGACATAAAAGCAATTTAAATTTGTTATTGCTTGATAAAATCGTGACAAAGGCAAAATAGGTTGTTTGATTTTGGTGTTCATTATAAACTCAGTGATTTCTGATGTCTTTTGCTTTAGCTGAGGAAAATGAATTTTATAAAAATAAATTACTTACCAAATATAAGACGCGGATGGAAACGGCTAAAGAGATTTCTTATTAGTGTCAGTCACAATTCACAATCATTGAATTTAGTCTGCCTGAAGAGATACCAATCACGCATGCGAAAATATGATTTTCACTTTTCCGTTTAATGTTAGGATTATTTAATTACCTATTCCTTTTTGCGTTGTCTTTTGTTTAGAAAATAAGAATTTTTCTTTGTGAATAGCTTGACCACAGGCAGAAAGCGTTTTGAACGTGTTCACGCACTTCTGTAGTCCTGCCAACATTTTTAAACCATAAGTGGCTGATTACATGGGTCGTTTTACTGAAGATTGCATCGCGTGAGAGAGGTAGATTTTATGTGTCTCATGCGATGCGCTCTTCAGTAAAACGACAAATGTAATCAGGCACTAAGGGTATTCTTTCAACATTGGAAACTTTCCGATGTTGTAAAATCATAAAGTTTCCGACGCACGTTTCATGAATGGCCCTTAAAACATTTTGCGTAAATGATGTGGTATAAACCAATCCGCTGCTTCAGCCAATGTCATAATCCCATTGAAAAAAAATTTACTATACGTTTACCATTTTCGTTTAAGATGTCTACGACACAAATTCTTTCCGGAAAGTTTACGATTTGTTGGAAAAGATTATCGATACAAGTTTTGACAGTTCGTTTACGACATCGTAAACTTTCCGACGTTTACGATGTTTACACGATGGTTTTCCGACGTTGCATGAATACCCTTAATATTTTGAAATTATAATTCTGGGTATTTCCGTCTTAAATGTCACTGCTTTGTGAAATTATTCTGTTTGAGGCAAAAAAAAAACTGCCTTTGGCCTCAAATGAAAACTACCTTGTTGCAAAAGTGGGTTGCGACTGTCGCGTCGGTTTTATATAGAATTAAAGAAATTTTTATAAGCAGTAAGTAGACTAATTAAGAATATCTCAGGAACTAAAAATTTATCTATAATTGCTATATATATGTACATTAATTAAGAAAATAATTTAAATCAAAATGCGATATATGTAAAGAGATAAAGGGTTTTCCAATAAGAGGTGTTATTTTGATATTCAAAGAAAAATGGCATTTTTTGAGATAAATGATCGGATGTTTATTTCATTATAAAGAGGAAGGTATGCCGTTAATAATGAAACACAACATCAGCCAAATGGCCGCCACGACCACGCTTACAGGACCATATCCTTTTCATGAAATTTTCCATAACCAAATCGCAAAGTGGCTGCCCTATGTCCTCGATAGCCTCACGAATTCCATCTTTGAGGTCTTGAATCGACGCTGGGCTGTTGGCGTAGACCTTATCTTTCACGTGGCCCCAAAGGAAGAAGTCGCAAGGTGTTAAATCACAAGATCTCGGTGGCCAATTGTGATCACCTCTTCGAGAGATAACACGGTCCGGAAACTTTTCCCGTAAAAGTTCGATGGTTTCATTGCTTGTGTGGCACGTAGCGCCGTCTTGTTGAAAGTAAACGTTTTCCAGATCAATACAATCCAATTCCGGCCATGAAAAATCATTAATCATCTCTCGATAGCGCAATCCATTGACCGTAACTGTTGCTCCAGCCTCATTTTCGAAAAAGTAAGGTCCAATGACCCCGCCGGACCATAAACCGCACCAAACAATCACGCGTTGAGGATGGAGAGGCTTTTCAACAATAACTCTTGGATTTTCCGAGCCCCAGATGCGACAGTTTTGCTTGTTGACGTAGCCTCCGAGGTGGAAATGGGCCTCATCAGTCAAGATGATTTTTCGATGAAATTCCGGATCATTTTCATGCATTTCAAGGACCCAATCAACAAAGACACGACGTTGTTTATGATCAGCCGGCTTGAGTTCTTGTGTTAACTGAACTTTATAAGCCTTAAGACCCAAGTCTTTATGCAAAATACGGTGTAATGACGTTTGTGGAATGCCTAATTCCAAAGAACGACGAGGAATGGACAAACCTGGGTTTTCTTCAACACTTTGGGCTACAACAGCAATATTCTCAGTTGTTCTTGAGCGACGTGCACGGGTTTTATTCTTCACATCACTAACTTGTCCCAACAGCTCAAATTTGTCCACCAATTTCTGTATTGCGGTCCGACAAGGTGCTTCACGACGAACCAAAAATGTTTTAGTTTTACGAACCGTCTCTGCCAAATTTTCACCATTTTTATAGTGAATTTTAATAATTTCAATGCGTTGTTGAAGCGTGTATCGTTCTATTTTTATTAATGGCGTAGTTTTTACTTGTTAAACGTCAAAAAATGACAGCTTCAAAAGTGACAGCAACCGAAATAGCGGGCTATTCAAAATAACACCTCTTATTGGAAAAGCCTTTACATAACAGTTCATAACATTTACCTACATTTTATACAATAGTAACTTGATTTTCTTAATAAATTTTTCCATCAAATTTTTGAAAAAGTTTCCTGCTACTATTTGTTGCTCAGTTTGCCTTTCGAGGATCCTTTTATATCCCTCCCACCTTTCCATGCGTTTCTGTATAAACACAAGGAAATGGAAAACACATAAAAATGTGCACAAAATAAAAACATTGCAATTAATTAAATTCTAAAATTATATATATACATATGTTGTTTTAATTTTTACTAAATTAAATATACTGAAGATTATTAAAAATTAGGTACTATTCACCTGTCTCATCAACTGTATTTCAAAGATCTTGCCAATAATCGAAACGTATTGGGGCTGACCCTGTTATTTTTAACCCATCTTTTTTTTTTTTTTTCTGTATACAACGTTTGTAGGTTGGCAAACGTGTTCTGTGAAAATGTAATTTTCCTTCTTCATATCTTCCGATATATGCAATTTCCCATCGTCGGGTTATTGCTAAAATCCATTAAGTACCTAACATTTGACTAGTTTTCAGATATTCAGTTTTTAAATTTGCAACTACCTTAAAAAAATACTAAATTAGCGTTTTTAATTTAAAACTTTTGTTTTTTGAGATTATTACTGTGTTTTCTACCTAATACAATAGAATTATATATTTTATTTTTTATTTAACAACAAAAAAAATACAAAATGGAAACTACTCCGCACTTAGTGGCTTCGAATCGTACTAATGTTAAGTGGGAAAACCGACAGAAAGTAAAAGCAAAATGAAAAAATATTCGTTATTCATTTTTTTTTGAGTTTTTAATTTAAAGACAGTTTAATGCTTCCGTGTATTCTTCGTCGTTGTCTTCAAGTCCAGGTTCCGCCAAGCAATCTCTCTTGCTTGAAGCTTCAGTAGGTCCTTTGTTTCTCTTTGCTTAAGGGTTTTTTCATCTTAATCATAGCTGTATGCAATTACAAATGACAAAGCTTTTGAAAGTTTAAGTGTTTTTATTTGTCCCCGTTTTCATATTTAAGTCTTTTTGTTATAATTTTCTTGACAGACCTTTTAGATCCTAAAAATCACTGTAGCTTAATTGTTTAACATGTTGCCATGAGTTGACATCCTTCCTTTTCTTAGATCTTCTATAGCAGATTTAATGATATTTATCCTCGGTATAACGTGACCCGCATTTTTTTCGTTTTCGATTTCCGAGTGCATACTGTCCACCTTCATTTGTGAATGTCCAGATTCGAGGTATTTTTGTTCAATTACTTCCAGCCGCGTGGTTTGCGCATGAACATAAACAGACCTACTAGATCCTGGTTTCTGTTTTGACCCACGAAAGTGTCAGAAAATAATGACAATTGATTCACTGTCCGAGGTAACTTATTAATTCATATTTTTATGGCAGACCCTATTTCGCAACTTCCCCTTTTGCCGTCGAATTGCGGGATTTCGGAAATTCAGGTAGGCGAGAATTCATAGTCGGATTTTCCAATACCGTTCTTTCTCATGAATGAATTTCTCCCTGCTTCTATGCTACGAGTTTTCGACAACTTAGGAATGCGACAGTTGATTGTCGGTTTTAACAATTCTTTCTTTTGACAGCAAAACATTACGAAAATATGAGTCGAAAGTAAAGAAGTCTTAGGGGCCAGTTATAGCGATCAGGAATCGTTTTCCGTACAGGATTTTTATCAGGAAAATTAATAAATGCTTTTTTAAGAAAAAATATTTGCCCCAAAGCAAATTGTTTTTTGCGAAAAAGTTATTTCAAGTGATTCCTCATAGATTCGTATCAATTTGATTGTTTAAATTGTAAGTTAATTATCCAAAATAAATTTTTTCCTGATCGCTGAACCGGCCCTTTACCGATATTTTAGTTCGGTGTGCTTACCACTTTGTCAATAAATCGTGTGCAAAAACAAACTAAGTACCAGTTCCCGAATTGTGCTGCTTTTTTCAATGCGAAAACTCACTAAGTAGATAATTTAATGATTTTTCAAATATCTTTGACAAACACATTTTGATTGACTCGAATTTGAAAATGTGTACGCTCCATCAAACGGATTATCAAACATGCTTGATGAATTTCAAAATATTTTGATATTTTGCTGGGTTGACAAAAATATTTGAGAATATCAACGCATTCTTGTCAAACTAGGAGGAAATTTCATTTTAAAAAAGTTTTCATCGTATGCGCATCAAAAGAAACAAAAAGGTGACTGTAACAGGAAATTGCAATTGTTAGAGAGAATTTTTTGAAATATATAGAAGTTTACCAGAGATATGGCAATTGTTTCCTATTATTTTGTTCCGTTTTTTTCTTCTTGTTCTTCATTTTATTGAATTTGATCTATTACGAGAGCTGCAATCAAAACGTTCGCCATGGTTAAAATTCTTAAGAGAACTGATGTTTGACAGCATGTTTGACAAATGTAAACGCAAATGTCTGCAATCCATCAAACAATCATCAAGCCATATTTGAGAATGTGAACCCCTCTTAAAATAAAGTGTATTTTCTCTTGCTGGATTTTCTTAGAAGAGACGATTATTTTTCTTTCGTGTTTTCTTCTGTAGTTCCTTCTGCGTGTGCCGTTGTCTAGGATTCCGTTTCCATTTCCGTTTCGTAGTTATGCAGTTCCGTAAATATTTGTCCTATGTTGCGTCCATTATGTACCTGTTGGGTGTTCGTATCAGTACAGTACGTCGCGTCGTCGTCTCTCTAATTGTGTATATTGTATTGGTCGGACGTTGTTGTCCATATCGTCTGACTTTCCATCCCACATTTATTTAAAATTAAAGGTAGTAAAATAAGCTTTCTACTAGTGCTCAAAAAAGTATATCTCATCACTGATTTTTTTTTGATATATCGGTGTGCCAAAAACTGCGAAAAAAGTTTATTTTAATATCTCAATATGTATATATCAAACATACCAAAATATTGGTGTTACTATTTCAAGGACAAGAAAAATACCTTTCAATTGGTATCAATATCATCAATTATTTCGTACGTTAAGGTACATTTATTTAAAAAAGCAATTACGTCTTTATTTTGCAATCGGCAACTTCAAGCCCAAATATCTCGACTTTCCCATGAACGATTTTGAAGATATTTTATTCAAATAACAAGCTTAACGTTACCCTTCATTTGATATCAAACTGGTTCATGTACACTTTTGGCCAAGGCTCCATAGTTAAATGGGCACTCCCTTTGATGAAGTTGACTGCCTCAGTTCTTTACTCCTTTTGCTCAGCCGAGCCAGCTCTGAACAAACAAAAAAAAAAATTCGAAGATCTGAGCTTTAACAGAAATGCATTTTTTTTGACAACTCAGACTACTCTAAAGTAAAATAAATCCCAATTTATAATAATAAGGCTTTTAAGTAATGCAACGTTTATGTTAAGGCATCGCCGTCGTAATGAATGCCACCTCTTGCCTTACATTATTTTGGTCCTAAAAAAAATGAAGTCTGATAAAAATACCGAATTCAATTTCTATAACTTGCCATTTATGTAAACCTTAACTTTGTGCTTAAAACTTGTGGAAGTGATTTTTTTCAAAAACCTGAAACTCAACTTCATCCAAATTGCTAAGTACCTATCTACGAATAAGATTGTCATGCCGAAGATATGGGCTCGATTCCAAGCTAGAAATTGTAGAACCCCTGCATTCCTGCAAACAAACAACACGCACACAGAAATGGTTGAAAGTTGTAATTGTAAGTCACTAGGCTCTGTCTCTCTATGAGCAATTTTTTTTTTTTGTGTAATCAAAATCGTTACGGCCGTTTTTGAGAAAATTTAGAAATCTAAAAACCGTTGTAATTTTCCTCTACAGAATGACAAAAACATGCTCTGTACTAAATTTGATGACATTGGGTGCACTCCTTTAGGCTCTAGATCGATGAATATTGGACGTACAGACGGGATTATCCATCGATTGGGTTGCAAACTGAAATTGTTTGTACTCGAAACCAATGCTTGCATTACACAAGTCAACATTATTTAATGAAAAATAAATATGTACCTATAGGGTTTTGGCAGAATGTTTGAGGAGCAAGGACTCATAAGTCAGAATATGCAAGAGAAGGCGTGAGCGGTTAGGCAGATAGAAACGTTGAAAACGCACGCGCTTTTAAAAAAGACAACATATTTCTTGTGTCACGAAGTCTAAAAATATCTTCCAAAAAGTGTAAAAATGACGTTGACTCTTTTTGTAACATTTGCGGCGAATTTATTAAAGTAAGAGCCAAAGAATTCGCAGTTTATCACCAAATATTAAACTTTGTAAAGCCTATGTGAAGCTTATTTTAACCTTTCCATTTGAAGTCAAGATAAGATTATGGGCACCTCAAACTCATTGGTTTCAGAATTTTCCTTAAATTGTACATGCTACATGCTCACTAAGATAAATTTAAAGATAACTTGAGGTATATTCAGAAGAGCTAGGAGAGCATTTTAATCAATACCCATGTGATGAACTTTAAACGACGTTATCAAGGACAATATATAATGAGAATGAGAACATGATGGGTGACTACATTTGGGGGCTTATATTCGAGAAAGATTTAACTTACACCAAAGAAACATCAAAAATATTCATTTTAATGCTTCTTTGTATTCTTTTTTTCTATCTGAAAATAAAAGTGATGAAAATACATAAATCATAGTTTGTTTTCCTTTTATACACAATTGAAATAAAAAAAAAAAAAATGGTTTCCTTAAAATTTGAAATTTCGTTCTTGCAGCAAACTTTAATAAATAAAAATATTTTTTTTCTTTCATTTGTTTATAGCAAGGCATATAATTAATCAAAATCAGACATACAAAACTCAGACTCAAAATTCGTGTTGACTTTGTGATATACATCAAGTAGAAAGTAGCCGTCAACAAAATAAAAGTTTTAGCCCGATTCTGGCAAACCTCACTGATACCTCACAAGTTACAAAAACCTCACAAGGTGAGGTTAACATGGTTTTTTGAGTTTTTCGTATTCTGGCATCACCCTTACAAACCTTTGAGCCTAAAAAAACTATCGAAATTGTGATCTCCTTCATAGCAGATAGCTAGCAGGTCACTCACAACTCACAAATTACTTGTGCTTTAATCTATATCTATATATTGTAACTAAAATTGAAATTTTATTAAAGTAAGAAGAGAGAAAATTAAAGTGGATTTGATTGCGGCCAACAAGAGTTCGATAAATTTCATCAGAAATAAAAAATGAATTTTTCCACATTAGCACATTTTTTTTAAACAGGAGACACAAATGATTCATTCGCTGTCCAAAACAGATTTTTTAAAAGTTTTGCAAACACATAATTGAGCGAATTTTCACTTTATTGTTAATAAATTTATGGAAACTTATTTTTTTGAAGTTTTAAATAAATTTGTATGTCCCAAATGATTTTTTTTTATGTCATTAATATAATCAGTTGTTGTATTTTCTGGCTGACGGCAAGAAACAATGCTTAACTTTGTGAATTGTTTAACAAATCTGTACAAAATCACACTACTTCTACTACCAATCAGCTGTTGCAGATATGAAACTACAAAATTCACCTTTGCGGTGGTGAGTTTCGTTGTGAAGATTCTTGTGAGGTTCATCAGAGAATACAAAAGTTGTATTGTTATCGAACCACAATAACTTCACAAGGTCACAAGTGCTTGTGACTTGTGAGCCCTCACAACGCCAGAATAGGGCTGTAAAGCTACCTTAGCCTAGGCTTTCCAGAACATCTCTTTTAAATAGAACATGTTCTCTTTTTTGACTCCGATCTTTGTTATTCTTTCTTTCTTCATCAAATCATTTTTTGTAATCTTTTTTTATTTATGTTCTCTTTTTTGTCTCTTTTTTCATATCCTACATTTTGGTGCCTGAAAAATATCAATATGACTCACTTTTCATTAATTTACTTTTGTATTGTCCCCTAAAATATAGCATTAACACACTCACATCACGGAACCCTGGTTCAAACATTTAACATGCATCCCTTCAAGCAAATGCACTGACCCAGTTTTGTCGGTCTTTCTTGGATCATTGCAAAACACTTTTATTTCAGTAAATTTTTGTAAGTTGTGTAGTGACGTTATATTTCTTTTTTTAGATCGGTTCTTATTAAAACTTGAGAAATTTTGTGAGTTGCATATTGATATTTCGCAAGATCTGGATATTTTCTACATAGATGCGAAACTCCAGATTTGGCAATAAACGATCTCCGGTTTCGTCATCTTCTTGGTGTTGATTGATTTTTCCATTTAATAAACCAAAGTTTCCTTCCCCCTTTATGAAGATGTCGTAGCTATTTAGTTCATCTGCATTCAAAAACACCAGAAAATGCATGTGAACTTCATTTTTTTGCTCTTGGGAAAGGTTTTTCCCACGATAAGTTGGATCGAAAGTATATGCTGCGAGGGAATGAATTGTAGCTGTAGGAGCCATTTCCTCACGCTTTTTTAAACTATCTGCAAACTTTTCTAGCACTTCCAACTGAATCCATAAGTTAACAGCTTCTGAAATATTTGTAATATTATCTTGACACTTATTTACTAATTTGCAAACAGGATCATAAACGAAAGTTTCTTCTTCGACCGATTGGATAAAGTTGTCATCGGCTGACAAACTTTTCATATATTTTAAATTTATTATATAGAAAATGTTCAAAAGAATTTCTGTAGGTGCACCAACGGATGTCACTGGGCAACATAATGCGCTCACCTCCAAGGTCTACAATTTTTTCTCCAGACTGGGATGATTTTTGTAAAATTTGTTACGTCCTCGGCTAATAAATTTGCCGTATGACTGCTGGAAGTTATGTGAACCAATTCCGAATTTTGATTGAGAACGCTACCCACTTTAAGCATATTTGCTGCATTGTCCGTTACTAATCCATATATTTCTGCATTGTATTTTTCCTAAAAAAAATGACCATTGCTTTTTCACCTATCTCTGCGAGTTTTTCTCCGGTTGCACTGGTGTTCGTGAAATCATTTTTGATTCGATGAAAACATTTGAGCCGGATACCGTTGTCATAATTGCAAGGACTTTGTTAGTGTTGAATGAATGAATGAATAATAATTGGGGGTGATTGCACTGCGACCTATAGGTCTATTGTGCCCCCATCCGGAGCTAGATGATCTTGCTCATTTTATAGCTCTTCCTCCAGCTTAACACCTCTAATGAATTTAAGTATCTGGCGAACTTTCAGAGAGGGAAATTCGCCCTCTTCTACCTGGTAATGTCCCAGGAGTTTTTTCCTCTGATGCATGAGAGCATCACATCTACCTAGAATGTGGTCCGGTGTTTCCTCATGAGTACTGCAGAATCTGCAGGTGGGGCTGCTTTCTAGAGCAATGACATTTAGGTGTCTTCTGAGTCTGCAGTGGCCACTGAGGAGACCCGTGATTATTCTGAGGTTCTTTCTACTTAAGCTGATGCAGTTCTTGAAACGTTCTTGGTTATAGTTCCCAAGTAACAGTTTTGCCTGCCTAAGCTTAGGAAGTTCCTTCCAATTTTTTGATCTTTTGACCTCCTCCTCTTTTTTGATTTTGTTTTTAATCACATTTTCTCCTATTCCGCAATAGGGCTCAGGTCCCACTAGGGGGGTTGTTGCACCTGTTTTTGCTAGGGAGTCTGCCTCCTCATTGCCCTGGACCCCGAAATGGCCAGGTACCCAATAGAGTGAGACATTGTTGTATTTGCCAAGTTCGTTTAGCCTGTGCACACATTCCCACACTATCTTTGAGCTGATGGCGTACGAGCTTAGTGCTTTGAGTGCGGCTTGGCTATCTGACATGATGGCAATATTTTGGTTGCGGTATTTCCTTTCAAGATTACGATCTGCACATTTCGCTATGGCGTGTACTTCCGCCTGGAAAATGCTAGTAGACTGTCCCATCGGTATAGAAAGTTTAGTTCTAGGCCCAAAAATTCCTGCCCCAGTCCCTTCAGTAGTTCTTGAACCATCAGTGTACCACTTGATGGTATTTGCTTTAAGTGAGTAGTTCACTGTTTCGCCTACCCACTTTTCCTTGTTACTTAACTCCGTTTTGAAGTTTTTATCGAAGTTATATTTTTTAATCATACCATCTCTGGGAATGTCAATAAGGTTTGTTACTGTCGACTTTAAAATGTTGTCTTTTTCTCTCAGACTTATACACTTAACAGTCCCAGTTCCCTCCTTTGTAAATCTCATTATGGCTCCCTCAGCTGTACTTACGATGATATAGTGTAAGGGGGTCAGATGGAGAATAACCTCCATCGCTACTGTAGGGCAAGTTCTCATTGCTCCCGTAATGCATATACATGCGAGCCTTTGGATTTTTTCTAGCGCTTTCCTAGTTGTTGCTAATTCGGTTCTTTTGTGCCACGCAACTGCCCCATAGGTAAGGATGGGTCTTAACATCATGGTGTACATCCACCTGAGGATGTTTGGTTTGCAACCCCATGATCTCCCTGCAAGCCTTTTGCATATCATAAGGGCCTTTGTGGCTTTCCCGACGGTAATTTCAACGTGTTTGTTCCAGAGGAGTTTACTGTCTAGTGTTATTCCTAGATATTTTACCTCTTTCTTTGTTTCAATTACTTCACCAGCTAACCGGATAGGTTTCATGTGTGGTAGAAGTCTTTTCTTGGTAAATGTTATAATCGTCGTTTTTGCAGGGTTAATTGTTAGTCCTACAGATAGACACCATTTCCTTGTGATAGATAGTCCTCTTTGGATAATATCGCAAAGAGTTTCTTCAAACTTTCCTAGGGCGGTAATAACGATATCATCAGCGAAACCAATGCATCGTATGCCTTGACAAGTAAGATTTTCTAGCAGTTCATCCACTACTAGACTCCACAGCAAGGGTGATAGTACCCCTCCCTGTGGACATCCTCTTGTTAGTGTTGCTACTGCTGTTTTTTTAGCCATCTATCAATAAAACACCATCGGTTGGGTTTCCTTGCAAAACTTGAACTTCCTGATATACATACACCCTCTAGGATACTTTTCGCCAGTATTTTTCTCGAAGGTGGTTTATAAGATGGTCGTAAAAGCTTTACAAAGGACTTAAAATGGTCGGAAACAGCTACAACGAATGGTATATTGCAACCAAAGAAAAAATTTCCCAATGCCATGTCAATTTTCTTAGATTTCTTAGACCGATGGTGTTGATGAAGCCTTGTTTATTTTATTTTTACTTGGAATTGGGTTTAGCTTCTTTAGATGACATGGAGTAATCCAACGAAGATTCGGAGTCTGCCATTGATTTAGCAGTCCTTGGTGTTGATGGCAGTATTGCCATTGTAAGATTATCTATATACCCATTTCGATTTCATAGAGATACTGTTGAAATTAAATAAAACTACCTACCAAACCGATCAATTACGTGTAATTTTTAAACTGAGACTAACTTCAACTTCCTGATCCAGAACGTGCATTCCTTCGGTGGTATATTTTGTGGGAAGAGTAGTAACATCAATTATTTCGTAACATATTTTTTGGACGAACATTTGTTGTAAATACTATAGAAATCATCATCCTTATCAAAACTCATATTTAAAGGACTTTTTTATTGGTTTCCCTGCGCGTGTCCTTGACTTGAAATTGTACTTTGTGGTTTATCCACAGAGTGAAAAGGAATTGTCTCCTGGAAACAATTTCTTCTGAAAAATTATTAAAAATGAAGCCCAAAATAGTATTGTTGCCGTCGTATTACAAATTCATACAATTTATTTACCTGTGCGCGTGAAGCCGAAACTGTTGTGTTTTTAAGAAGGACTGTACACAAATCACAAATAGCACCAATCCGTTCGTTTTCCATTTTGCCTGGAGTAAATCCACCTTCCATCCAGTAACTGTGCATCTTTCGACCAACCAGTTTTTATTACTTAATTACTTATTAAAAACCCAAATCATGTTTGTTGCTTCTTCTTAGCTTCGCTTGAAATGCGATTGAAGTAATGAAATCTAAAATGAATAACTGAATCTGAACATTTGAGTTCTAACCACAGATTAGCCATATGAAGATGAGAATGTTTCGTACGTTTCACCCTCCAAAACCCATTTGTTTACATTGTTGTATTTGTAATTTCTTCCCGCGTCGATGAATAGATGTGAATTGCAACAACAACTTAACCGGTGTCTGAAGATCCCTACTGTCTATGTGTGAGGTTTTTATACACACATTCTCATTTTGTATCTGATAACTGCCAGTTCAAGCTTGTAGGCAAATCAAAATGGCTGCCGGGGATTCTCATCTTCATGTGGCTAATCTGTGGTTCTAACTTCAAAGTGACGGCTGTCATGTCGCTGACAGATAATATGACATTTGAAAATATACAATTTGTTTCATTAACTACATTAACTAAATTTAACGCCATTAACTATGTAGCAAACGAAGGAAGAAATTGTATTTGCATTAAATTTATTGCAAAAATTATTATTTGCACTTAAAAAATGGAAACAAATTTTTTTTTTCATTAATTTATGGGCAAAATTTTCTTTATAACAAATCTACCAAATCGAAAGAATAAAATGTCGAAATAATTAAATTAATCAGATAATAACAGAATATAGTTCCCAAAATCGAAATCTACAAAAAAAATCAGTAAAATTGAAATTACATTTACAAAAATGAAGGCAATTCCAAAATCAAAAGAACGAAAAATAAACAAAAGATAACCATCGCTAAATGAAAACATTGCAATTTCAGCTGTGTTCTACAGATTAACCATTTGAACTCACATCAAGGAGATGAGTTGGAAAAAGTTACTTAGAGTTACTTTCTGACACATAAACCTTGAGTTTAGGAACAACTTTATGACGTCATAAGGTTATTCAAAGTAACTTCTGTGAATTAAAGGAACGATGAAAGTTAACTATACGTTAAAAATATTGGACAATTTTTCAGTAAAATCTGTATTGTATTTCAGACCACACCAAAATTTTATTAGAATTTAATACATGCAACGGTTTAAAAACCTGGTTAATCCTTTTTTAATATTAAAATGGAATCAATATTATGAATACAAAAAATTTCCCAATAGCTGGGGAAATTGTTCCCTCAAAATAATACATTTCGTTTAAAATTTATCAATTTTATTTTTGTAATTGTAACCAAATTATGCTGAAATTCTATAGTATTTTGTTGAGTTTTAATCTCGTTTATAATTGATTTTTTAGCTGGTTTGGTTTTGGCAACACTGGTTTTGACAGCTGACGTGTGTTCAGTACCTTGTGTCACTGTCAAACAGCTTCAGTTTGGTTTGCAATTTAACCATGGATCGTCTTACAAATGAACAACGCTTGCAAATTGTTGAATTTTACTATCAAAATTCGTGCTCGGTTCGAAATGTTCATTGCGCGCTGCTTCCATTTTATGATCGGCATTCTCGACCTTCTGAGCAGTCTATTCGGAATATTGTGACCAAATTTCGCACCAAATTTACTTTGTTGGACATTAAACCACCAACACGTTTACGTACTGTGTGTAGTGAAGAAAATATTGCGGCCGTATCAGCTAGTGTGACAGAAGACCGCGAAATGTCGATTCGGCGCCGTTCCCAGCAGTTAGGCCTTTGTTACAGCACTACGTAGAAAATTTTGCGGAAGGATTTGGGCGTAAAGCCTTTTAAGCTTTCTTGGTTTGTGTAAGAACTAAAGCCAGCCGACCTACCACAACGCCGAATTTTTGGTGAATGGGCTCTTGGAAAGCTGGCCGAGGATCCGCTTTTTTATCGAAAAATTGTGTTCAGCGATGAGGCTCATTTTTGGTTGAATGGGTGCGTAAATAAGCAAAATTGCCGCATTTGGAGTGAAGATCAGCCAGAAGCATTGCAATAGCTACCAATGCATCCCGAAAAAGCCACTGTTTGGTGCGGTTTATGGGCCGGCGGCATTATTGGGCCATATTTCTTCAAAGATGATGCGAATCGCAGCGTTACTGTCAATGGTGAACGCTACCGAGCGATGATAACAAACTTTTTTTTGCCCGAAATGGAAGTTCTTGACTTGCATGATATGTGGTTTCAACAAGACGGTGCCACATGCCACACAGCACGCGAAACAATGGCGCAATTGCGAGGCGAGTTTGGTGAACAGTTTATTTCACGTTTCGGGCCGGTCAATTGGCCGCCTAGATCGTGCGATTTGACACCATTAGATTATTTTTTGTGGGGGTATGTCAAGGCTAATGTCTATAGGGACAAGCCCTCTCGATTGACGCACTGGAATCCAACATCCATGCATTCATTCGTGAGATACCGGCCGATATGTGTGAAAGAGTATGCCAAAATTGGACTCAGCGGATGGGCTACCTGAGACGCAGCCGCGGTCAACATTTGCATGAAATTATCTTTAAACATTAAATTGCAAGGTTCAAACTATCGATTCAAATAAATATTTCATTCATTTTTTCGAATTTTTTGTGTTTTTTTTTTTAAAAAGTTCTAAACCTCTTAAAAAATCACCCATTATTATTATTTAATCTAATTTTATTAGAATTTAAGACAAATTCAATTCGAATTGTTTTGTTGGTAATGAATATAATACAAAAGGATATAATAATTTCATTGAATGAATTCTAAGCCCATGAATAATTAAATGCAATTCTTCATTTCTGATTTAAAATGCACAATATATTAATTTATAATATCTCTGTATTGAATTTGAATAAAATTTTATAAGAATAATAATACAAATTTATTTTTATGCAATAAATTTAAGCCAGATTACTTAAAATGAATCCAAAAATATATTAGTTTACAAAAACATATATCTAATGAATGATTATTTTTGTCAGAGTATTTCATCACTAAGTTATTATTTGAATTATAATGGTGACATTGTTTTCTTTATTGTTTTTCGCATATGTGAACTAAAATATTATTGCGATTGAAATATTATTGCGATTGAAATTTTATCTACTGATTTTCACATTTTACCTCGAGAAAATGCAAAGTGCCTTCTAAATAATTCATATTTAAAATTTTTAATTTCGATTTTTAACTAGAAATGGAGTTACCATGCTATATGTTTTTGGATCATTTTTTTCTTATTTTTGGTGAAAAATACATGTAGGTATTTGTATTCATACATAGTTATTTCGTTTTTATTCATTGAACTAATAAATGCAAGCTGCCGTTATAGTGTGGAGTTAATGTTATGTGAACATTGCCATTAAATTAATTTAATATGTCACGATGTATCGTCGTGGAGTATCTACTGTTTTTCAAGTTAAAGCCTACTATGCAAATAATATTATACAAAAATGATACATAAGCGAAAAATATCGTTCTACTTTTTGTTTTGCAGTCCGACGTGCGAAATTGATATTTGTAGCAGATTATTTGGAGAAGAAATAGTTATAGTACAATCAAGTTTGGAATGGTAAGGTAGACAAATTTTAAGTGCCAAATGAATTTTGTATAGTTAAACAATTCTGAATTGTGCATGTCTAATACCAACACATGATTAACAATACAACTGAAGAGAAAAATTCTTAAAAATTGTTGAAATCATTTCTTTCAGAATTACCTATATATGTACATATGCACATAACCCACATTTCCCACATTTTTATGTAGGTAAATACTTCCTTTTCAAACAAGAAATAGTGTCATCTCATCAAAAATTAGAAGAAAAATATGAATTTAATATAAAACGTTGATACAATTTGAATTGCATTTTAAAATTCTTGGACTAAAAAAGGACGCTTCCTATTTTAATCAAATTCAAATAATTTAAATTTAATACTTTTATGAATTGAACAAAAACCGGATTATTAAAATAAAAGTTTGCAAAGTTAGATTCTAATTTTCATGTAAAGCATTCTAATATATCAGGATTACATTTGAATCAATTGGATTACATTCTAGCCCTTTGGGTTATACATTCTAATCCTATGGATTAAATTCTAATCCTTTCGTTGTTACAAATAATAATTTTAATACAAAACTATTAGAATGTAATATAAAATTATTACAAAAAATGTTTTATGGAATATTAAAAAATAATACTTTATGTGTTACACACTTGTGTAATACGAAGAACGTGAACTAAAAATATCCCAAAATGTTAAACGTTGTGCATATTACATTTCTTTAACTGGGGGTGTAATACAATTGTTACCAATTTGTGCTGTAGTATAACCCGAAATATGTATTATTAAATATCATTTTAGACTTAGTTTAATTTGTTGGCATAGAATAAATCGTTCTGTATTTAAATTTAAACCAATACTTGTATTGTTTTGAAAATATTTCTTCTCTGGAATACGGGTTGGAATAAAATTTAAAATCTATAGCAATACTTTTGGGAAATATAATTTCAAGTAATCCTGCCACTAATGCTTTTTAGTAGACTTTGACTTCAAATATAATATCAATATGTTGTATTTTATTCTTTTTTGTCATAAATCAGGGAAATACTATAAGCATTTAATTCAAAATATATTACTTCTTTGAATATACAAAACAAAATGTATTAAAAAATTGTGTAATATTTTGGAAATTATTAAATCTAATACTGCTTGCATTGAAAATATGCTGTAATACTTTAGTACGACTGAAAAACAGTCCAAGATTTTTAACCGTGTAGTTAACAGTTAACTTTAGTTAGAAAAAGACAGCACCAAAGTGGATGCGTGGTGATTCTAATTTCCATACTAAATTGAGCCTCGAAATGCAGTTTTGCTAGTGTGGTGCGGTCTTTGAGTTTCGAAAATGTCCCTTTTTTGTCAAACACGTTATAGACACCCTACCTTAGCCGCAACAAACGAAAGCTAAAAATATATAAAAATATGAAACTTATGTTTCTAACTAAAACTATTTAGGGTTGTTATATTTTTATTGATAAAAAGCTTTGAATGCCTAGCTTTAACATCTTCCAAGAAAAGCTTAAACTTTTTTTTATTCACAAGTCCTTAAAGTTAACCTAAGTTTCAATTTTATTTTAGTTTTGATTTTGGTAGATGAAGATGTTTTTTATTTATCTTTTGATTACCTATTCAAATAAGTAAAAAAGAAAACTATCATTTAGAAAAACTGTTTCTGAGGAATAAAATGTAGAATTGCCAGTAGTTTGTTTTTTGGTAAATTGTATTGTTTTTGACTATTTTATCAAAAAAAAAATGGAATGCCTATTTCAGTTATTTGATTTTTCTTTTCAAAAAAAAAACCTCAAAAGCAATTTTCTTATAACCACTTTACTTACTTTGTTACAAATACGAAAATCTAAATCTTTACCGCCGTTTTTGAGAAAATTTGAAAAAAGCTAAATCTTTGTATGGCAGTTAGAGAATCACATAAAAAATGTTATGTACTAAACTTTAAGCAAATCGGCCCACCCGTTAAGGCTCTTGCTCAAATTACAGTGAATGGGAGGTACAAAGGCACGGATGCACAGACGCAAGGATGAATGGACGGTATGACTTTTCGATCTCGATTATCGAGTGCCAGGTTGTTTTATTATTGAACGTACAAAATACAGATATGTACATAATGCAGCCGTACCGTGATATGCTTGTGTAAAAGTAACGTATTACACGTATTGCACATTCGTTATGATTGGCTACAGAGGCTTATTTAACTTAAGTTCTAATGCTAGGATCTTCAAAGTTATGATTTAGGTTAAATGTGGCTATATTGTAGAATTAAGTCGCCAAAGTAAGTGACAGCTAGTACTTACTTAAATTAGATGAACTGAGAAAATATCGCTCACACTATCACCTATATACATACATTAACTAACACCTTCAAGGATTGTTTTGAATACAGTTGACTATACATTATAGAAGGTAATTCGTATTATGTAAAATATGCTTGATTGTGAGTTATAAATTTCGAAAATGGATTAATTTTAATTTATGATGGGGATATTTTTTTGACGGAAAAGGATAGGTACCTACATATACTTGAAACTTCAACCCGAATCAAGCAATTAGATCTGATAATGATAATGACCCAATGTATATGCATATACCACAAGTTCATCTTTTGTTTATTCAACCCGACCCAGAACTTATTATATCTTTTGGTGGGCTCAAAAAAAAACAAAATGTATATGAGCTAGGAAATAATAAACAATCTAGAAGGATTCCATTTGCATTTTCTTCTTCACAAGAAACTGAGAGATGTTCGTTTTTTTTTTTTTTGTATACTGAAATTTAATTTCGGAAGTAACTTAGAGACATTATACAAAAACACACAGAAAAAGGCAAAATAGCAATCGGCTTCCGACTACCGACAACCAGCTATATACCGGGCCAATTAGGTAATAATGGCTTCAACATGGAATGTGTAATTTTTCGATTATGGAAAATTATTAGGTTCGTGACTTGAATGTTATCAATATTCTCGGCAAAGCAAGCATCCGATCCGACTTATTTATAAAGCTTGTATCCAATGTCAAGTATGATATCATGTCTACTGTTATGTCGTAAAACACACATACACATACACTTCTGAGGATTATCAAAACCCAGGTAGCATTCTTTTCCTACATTTCCTATACATCCACGGATATAGTATATGAGAAGAACGATTGGAAAGACAAGAAGTTTTAACATAAAGTTGATTGGAACAGTTCAATTTGCTGATATTCATATTATATTAACATCCAAATAGGAATGAGGAACTTGGGGGTCTATGTTTTTCGCATCGGCATAACAAACTAACGGAAACAAGCTGTTATGTGTCCATAATAAAACGTTTTGGTCATATTATATGAAAGCAGGAAAAACATTCCAAGATCGAAATGATAAGAAAATCGTTTGTCCCTATACTAAAATTTTTAGCAGACCCATGCGTGCCATTCGAAAAGATTCATGTTTGAATTAATATTGAAAATTTCTATTATGAATATGGGTGCTTTTTGGATGGTATTCTTTGTTTCTGATATTCTTCAAAAAATATAAAAATATGACTTAGGTATTCAAATTACGATTGAATTGATATCTTCTCGTGGACTTTGCTACGCTTTACAAAGACTACCTTTAAACGGACATGTGGCGCTTTCCACTACCAGGCCACTTGCTGGGGCACTTTTCAAATATTTAAATTCGATGAGGCCTGAAGATGACTTGTTAGTAAATAAGTGGCGCGATAGCAAGCTAAGACCCAGGTCTATAGTGACTTAAGGCCATTTTCACAGTCGACACTTACCGGAATAAGTGGCACTTAAGTTTCCCATATTAAGTTAAGCTAAGGGTAAGTTTCATAGCCAGCGTAAGCGGAACTTTTAAGTCACCAACATCGGAGACTTAAGTGCCACTTATTCAGGTAGCAGTGCACTATAATATTACCGCCTTAATCTTTCACATTGCCCACTTAAATGCCACTTTTCTGACTGTGGAACTGGCCATTACACTTTCCACAATTCCTGTGTGTGTGTGTTGATAGTCGGCTGGAATGGAGGGGGATCAACAATGTCCTGACGAATCCGAACGGCATAGCTGAGAGGCATTTTCCAAGAGATACGCCTTTAGGATTTGTCCTTTTATCGCCGCAAATGCAGTTAAAACTGAGAATAATAACTTAATACAGGGTGTTTTTTTTAGACGTGTGGTTTTCAATCTGACAATACTTTTTTCGAAGTTGTTTTTTTTTACCGCTATCACTTGATTTATGCTCAATCTGCTTTGCCATTTCATAATGAATAGACTTACTCCTGAACAACGTCTGCAATTCGTGCAAATGTATTACCAAAACGAGATGGCCACCGATCCCGATTTTCACAAGAAAATTTTGTTCAGCGATGAGCTCATTTTTGGTTGAATGGGTACGTTAATAAGCAAAATTATCGTATTTGGAGTGATCATAATCCACAAGTTATTGTTGAGATGCCTTCTCATCCTCAAAAAGTCACTATTTGGTGTGCTCTATGGGCAGAGGGAATCATTGGTCCATATTTCTTCAAAAGTGAGTCCGCTATAGAGCCATGATTTATGACTTTTTCGTGCCTGAATTGGAGGATGTTGATGTGGACGACCTTTGGTTCCAACAAGACGGCCGGAGCGCGCGCTACATGCCATACAGCCAACGAAACAATCAATTTATTGAAGGAAACTTTTGGTGAGCGCATTGTGATATTTTTTGTGGGGTTATGTGAAGTCGCTTGCCTACGCAGATAAGCCCGAGACGATTGACGCCTTGGAAGAGAATATTCGGCGCGTTATTGCTGACATACGGTCCCAATTGCTGCAAAAAGTGGTCGAAAATTGGGCCTCCCGGCAGGAATTCATTCGAGCCAGCCGCGGCGACCACTTGCCCGAAATCATTTTTAAAACATAATTGCAAAACCCTAATCTTTATAATAAAGCTAAATTCTTGGCCATAACATTAAAGTATATGCGTTTTACTTCTTCTTGAAAGCCACACATCTAACACCCTTTATTATTGGTGTCTTTTGAAAAAGTAAAAAGCCAGCTCAGCTAGGTTTTGCACAGTTTTCTCTAACGCACTAAGACTCTGGAAAACGTTTTTGGAGCAGAAAACATGGTATAAATAAAAAGGAATACATATAAACTAAAGAAATCAAAAAGAAATGTCTGTACCAAATTTGCGAAGCAAATCGCCAATCGGATCACCCATTTACAGTGGACGCACCGACGCCACGGACGGCATGACATTACCCACTTTTTCGGACTTCTCGATCATCGTAGTGTTAGTTTTGATTACAACCTCGAAATTTGTTTAAATACTTGCCCTATGTAGGTATAAATCAAGTTTACTGTCCAAAAATTCACTAAGCCAAAAAAATACTTAAATTGAAAACTTAACTTATTTGTATTTGTTTTTCTAAATGCATCAAGTACCATAAAAATTAATTCACCACAAACAGAAAAAATCAAAAAACTAGTGACACACATATCCCTACCTCAAAAAAGGCGATATTTTTAGTTTTTGGTGATTTAATTTTTTGATGTGAAATTCTAATATTTTTTTTTTCTCTAATTTTCAGCTAAACCTTTTTCTGAACGCACCCCAAAACTGAAATTCGATTTCTTTCCCATCACTAAAATAATGCCGAATTCCTTTCAACAAAAGATCAATGAAGATTTGACATTTCTAATACGTCAAATTGAAAGTCGCGGAATTTTTGGACGACGAGTTTTTATTTGTTGGTTGCAACGAATTCTACATAATTAAACAAAATATTCAACAATATTTTTAGTCAACATCAATATAAGTACAAAAATAATTAATTGCAGCTGTCAGTAACACACACAATCACTCGAAAAAAATTGGCAGAAACAAATCGATTCTGCGTAGAAAAAATTCGATTTCTTTGTTGAAAGGAATTTGCCATAAATGACGCACGACAAACGTCAAATCAAAAAACTTTGAATTCTATCAATCAAAACTAAAAGTTGGCCAAATTTTTTTTTTTTTTTTTTAATTTGGTGATTTATTGGATGGAAATTTTTAAGTTTTGGCGATTTCAATTTTACGTTTGGCGATTCCGATTTTTTTAACGGAAGCGAAGACTTCTCCAAATAATCTGCTACAAAAACACTTATCAATTTCGCTCGAGAATTTAAACGAGAATGAAATTTTGCGTTTATGATTTCATAGTGTCATTTTTGTATGAGATTTTTCTTTGAGCACGTTACGTACGTTAAACGTATGAACTCATGTCGAACTGAACGATTAATTGTATACTGCTTAGGGGTCCAGTTTATGTGCTCTAGGTCCCTAACCATTCTATAGCTATCCTTCTGATAACATTATTGTAAGAGATAGTTTTTGGTCATTTAAAAAAAAAATTGATTCCTCAAATAAGTATGACAGTTACAGTTAGTTCTTGCACTGTTTTGAATGTGTTTTGGGTTTCCTCAGTGTCCGCTGTCAATGAACTTACTTCTTTAATCCTCGATATTCCTTATTCGACCAAAATTTGTCTTTCCATGCAAAAACTATATACCTATACCTATTAGTAAAGGGTTTTCCAATAAGAGGTGTTATTTTGAATAGCCCGCTATTTCGGTAGCTGTCACTTTTGAAGCTGTCATTTTTTGACATTTGACAAGTAGAAACTAAGCTATTAATAAAAATGGAACGATACACGCTTCAACAACGCATTGAAATTATTAAAATTCACTATAAAAATGGTGAAAATTTGGCAGAGACGGTTCGTAAAACTAAAACATTTTTGGGTCGTCGTGAAGCACCTTGTCGGACCGCAATACAAAAATTGGTGGACAAATTCGAGCTGTTGGGACAAGTTAGTGATGTGAAGAATAAAACCCGTGTACGTCGCTCAAGAACAACTGAGAATATTGCTGTTGTAGACCAAAGTGTTGAAGAAAACCCAGGTTTGTCCATTCCTCGTCGTTCTTTGGAATTAGGCATTCTACAAACGTCATTACACCGTATTTTGCATAAAGACTTGGGTCTTAAGGCTTATAAAGTTCAGTTAACACAAGAACTCAAGCCGGCTGATCATCAACAACGTCGTGTCTTTGTTGATTGGGTCCTTGAAATGCATGAAAATGATCCGGAATTTCATCGAAAAATCATCTTGACTGATGAGGCCCATTTCCACCTCGGAGGCTACGTCAACAAGCAAAACTGTCGCATCTGGGGCTCGGAAAACCAAAAAGTTATTGTTGAAAAGCCTCTCCATCCTCAACGCGTGACTGTTTGGTGCGGTTTATGGTCCGGCGGGGTCATTGGACCTTGCTTTTTCGAAAATGAGGCTGGAGCAACAGTTACGGTCAATGGATTGCGCTATCGAGAGATGATTAATGATTTTTTATAGCCGGAATTGGATGGTATTGATCTGGACAACGTTTACTTTCAACAAGACGGCGCTACGTGCCACACAAGCAATGAAACCATCGATCTTTTACGGGAAAAGTTTCCGGACCGTGTTATCTCTCGAAGAGGTGATCACAATTGGCCAGCGAGATCTTGTGATTTAACACCTTGCGACTTCTTCCTTTGGGGCCACGTGAAAGATAAGGTCTACGCCAATAGCCCAGCGTCGATTCAAGACCTCAAAGATGGAATTCGTGAGGCTATCGAGGACATAGGGCAGCCACTTTACGATTTGGTTATGGAAAATTTCATGAAAAGGATATGGTCCTGTAAGCGTGATCGTGGCGGCCATTTGGCTGATGTTGTGTTCCATTATTAACGGCATACCTTTTTCTTTATAATGAAATAAACATCCGATCATTTTTCTCAAAAAATGCCATTTTTCTTTAAATATCAAAACAACACCTCTTATTGGAAAACCCTTTATAAATATATAGGTATGCCCTGAAGTTACGTTACTAAATTATATCGAGGAAGAATAGTGAGGTAGGTAAACGTTAGGATCTGTAACGTAATCACTAAAAGTTTAAATATGATGTGATTTTAACGGATTTTCTTGGGAAATTTAATAACCACTTCATAAAATTCCAACCTATTCCAATGAAAAATAAAAATATCCCATGAAAAAAAAAATACTTTCGTTAATTAGGTATTTTCATAACTCTACGTACCACTACCTACCTACTTCACTTAAAGTTTTCCTTTGTTATTGGCCAAATAGTAAACAAAATGTTGGTTGTGTTGGGTTGAGCGAGTTCAGTCTTGAGTAAAAAAAAACATTTTAACGATCCGACAAAGCGTTTTCTTTTGTTTTCTTCAAATTACTTGTCGAAAATGTCATGAAGAATCCGCCCCTCGTCAAATGATGCTTCTCATAAAACTTAAGAGCATAACGTATTATGTATAGGTATACTTTAGAGGCGGATTAGACTCGCAAAGCACAATCACTATATATATATGTAGGTATCAGTATAACCCTTATCCAGATAGTGGTTGGAATAAATTTAGCTCGTTCCCTTTAACCACAATGAAGATGATCGCTTTTTTATTAGACTCATCGAAAGGATTATTTATCCTTTGCGCTTTCTGCTTTTTACGGTGTATTCAATGCAAGACTACTGGATGTACCTATATATCAACTCCCAAAGAGTTCCCATACCCAACCCAACCCAACCCATCCCCCCATCCCGTACTACTGTATCGTAAAATCTTGGGGAAAAATCATAAATGCCGCCCTACTAAAAACCGAACAATATAAGGGAACGATTTCTTTTTCTTGTGCTAAAGTTTTTTTTCCGCTTCCCACTTTCAATTTTTATGTGAATGTTTCCTTGAAAAGCGACAAAACCATTTTGATTTCATTCTCATAACCACATTGTATACTGTAGATATAGGTTTCTGGCATAAGGAAAGTTTTGTTTTATATGACTTAAGATATTGATTTTATTTTATTAGTTTTTTTTTTTTTTTTTTTTTTTTTCAATACCTCAAGTTTTATTTTGACCGAAAAAAAAAACTCAACGAGATTTTAAGTTGACGCACCGAGAATACAAACCGTTTTTTGTCTTATTGAACAAAGAGAAATAAATAAGATAAATGTGCGGGTGTGATATCACCATCAACATAACGGAGTTCTTAAGTGCGAGTAAAGTCGTATTGACCTTGATGATTGTAGTTACAAGACAGGATGTCTAACTTGAAATAGTTGCGGGAGGAAAGGGGTGCAAGAAAATCACAGTTTAGCTTAGCTCACATTCACAAATTCAACAGTCAGATATATTTGACTTTGCTGGAATTAGGAACGTGTACCTAGATGGTGAAGCAAATACTCATGAGTCGTGCTCATGACTGATGGTAGCACAGAGTTCTTATAGGCCCAAAGATTTAAGCATTAAGGTATCAAAGGACCTGTAAGATATTTCAATAAGAATATAAATGTATACAAAAATATCTACACCTATGACAAAAGTTCACAATTATTGTCATTTGACAGCGTGTGGCGCGCCAGATGCATTGCAGTCCCAGAGCTATACAGATTCGAATTGTTTGATCACATCGGAAAGATTTAGGTCCAGTTTTTCGGTGCGATATTAAAGTTAAGCCAGAGTTAACTCATAAAATTTGGTGAGTTAACTCAGGATTAACTGCACATCAGATGCTTTTGATGTTTTATCCACCGAATTTCTTCGTTTATTCCGCATGCATTCTCCACCGAAAAACAGCTTCCTCAGTTCATTGTGTGTTAATTTCTGATCCCTCATACGGGGAAAAAGTGTCATAATCTTTTTTATAGAGAATCCAGAAAGGAAATTTTTGTTGTTTTATTAGAAAAAAAGTCTCCCCCAGAGAAATATTGTGTCACACACAGGATTCATTACAGTGAAATAATATTGATTTTATTGACGTTCCATACCTACTCGAACCTAAAGTTCGACTGGTAAGTGCTTCCAACCTCCAGACTCGCCTTGAATTTTTATAATACATTAGAATGCCTAAATTAAAATATGTAGATACGTTTTACGGCCAGCTTTATAAAAGTAGATATAGGTTGAATAGGCGAAAGCCTTACCAGATCGGATTTTTTTAGTTTTATAGGTCTGGAATGAAGTAATACACGAAACAGCTGACATTTAAGTTCAATTATATGATGTCATTTCATATACCTACCTTCTATCTATACTATACAAATTTTAAGCTTGTCTAGCAAGCACTTGGCAACTTTACTTTCATGCATAAGAATGCGTTAATTTAAACATGTCCAAAAGTTAACCTCGTAGAAGTTTAATTTATACCATTTTTACAATTTTTTACATTTAAAAAAGTCTGGATGGCAACCTTGGACCGTCGGCAACCCTGCCAGACTTTGATTTTCTTAATTAACTTGTCCCAAACAAATTATACACAAAATTTTAGCCTTCTATCGAATGGGTTAGTCAAAGTGGCTGCTATAGAAGCTATTTACGTCTATTAATATTTTCTTGTACTGGGTTACCATAGTGTTAAACATATGGCTTGAAGTAAGTCACATTTTATTAGGTCAGAAATTAGCGAATAATTGCTGTAAATATCCGGTGGGAACAAAACAAATTGAAGCACTATTAGTTTTTCCCAAAATGGGCTGTCATGCTATCCGCCAAATAACTTTTTTTTTTTTGAAAATGGCGCAAAACATCGAGTGTAGCTTCAGCTGTGTAACACGTAGCGCCGTCCTGTTGAAACCAAATGTTGCCAATATCCTCCTCTTCAATTTTTGTGAACAAAAACTCGTTCAACATGGCCCGATAACGATCGCCATTGACTGTAACGGCCACTCCTTGCTCATTTTCGAAAAAATGGCCCAATTATGCCTCTGGACCAAAATCCGCACCAAACAGTGACTCGTTTTGGGTGTATCGGCTTTTCAATGTATGCGTGCGGGTTTTCTGTGCCCCAAATGCGACAATTTTGCTTGCTTACTACCCGCCAAGATCAAAATGAGCTTCATCTGAAAAGATGATTTTTTTTGCCAAAATCGGCATCTTCTCTAAGTCGATTGCAGGCCCAATTAGCGAAGCGTATACACAACCATATTCGTTCAGCGGAAGGATAAAACTAATTATCTGTCAAATCAGACATGAGCTAAGTGTTACCATTCACGAAATAAGCACTAGTTGAAAAAAAACGTTAGATGGCGGACCCTTTATAAAGGCTGAATGAAACTTTTTTATTTTTGGTCAAAAATATCTTTTGAATATGCCAGATGATGCTAATAAATTCCCGAAAATTTGGCGTGAGAAGAAAAAAAATTACATTGGAAAAATGAATTGAATTGATTGTCAAAAAATTTCAAGTAATTGTTGCCATACTAAATTCTCATTTAAAGTTAGCATGACATTTTTGGGAAAACCATAATAGCGCGGCAATTATTTTCTACCACGGCATGGCATCTCTACAGCAATTTCTGGGTTTCTTTTTGGAAAGTTGTAATGTCAATTTTATACGGCCCATTCAACGTTTAGGAGTTTTACGTGACATACCGATATTTTCGTCATTTTATATTGTTTTTCAAATGACGATATCTTCTAAGCCATTCGTCGTTGGAGAAAAGTTGTCAAAATGTTTCATGTAGAGAATTGCATTATCTAAAAGATAACTTTATAATTATGAGGTAAAAACTAATATTTTCGACATTCGACCTGGAATAACTTCGCAATGGACTTAGTTGTAAATATTTCTAACTAAATAGAAATTTAAATAAATATTTAAACTACTTTTTGTAATCGAACACTACTTTCAACTGCTTAATTTGTACAAATATGGTCCTCTTAGTCCAACACAGAAAGAATTTTTGTTTTAATTCACTCTATAAATAACATTTTTTGTAAATAACCTTTTTGTGTTTATCCCACTTCACCCTATACAAATTAAAAAAAATGACTCTCAATCCATCCCCTAGAAATTACCTTTTAAACATAATAAGAAATTTTGAAATCGGATACCACTTTTCGTTTTTACCCAAGTTCACCCTATAAATACCTAATTTTTTGAATTTTTTTCTTAAGCCATCCACACAAAATAACCTATTCAAACAAAAAATTATTTCTTAAATCAGATAATTTTTTTTGTTTACCATATTTCACCCTACAAATATTAAAATTTCGAACAAATATTCAAATTTTGACAAAAAAAATTATCCCTAAAGCCATTTACTGAGAAAAATATTTCAAACAAAAAACTACCCCTAAAGCAATTTCCGTAGGAATGCCCTTTCAAACATAAAAAGAATTTCTTAAATCGGATACATTTTTTTT
The DNA here is from genome assembly GCA_932273885.2 of Leucozona laternaria. Taxonomy (NCBI): domain Eukaryota; kingdom Metazoa; phylum Arthropoda; class Insecta; order Diptera; family Syrphidae; genus Leucozona; species Leucozona laternaria. Next base: position 42,572,173 of record OW026366.1, read on the forward strand.
TTCATTTTACCCCATTTCACCCTACTAGGAGAATTTCCCCAATATTTCAATAGTTATTCTGCTATTCGGGGCGGAGACGAATCCAACAAATCAGAGATCATTAAAATCGGCCCAGCCGTTCTTGAGTTATAAATGGTGTAACTTAACCGACTTTGTTTTATAAATTAAAGATGACATAATAAAGATTATTGCATTGAAAAAAATTCACTTCTTTGTAAATTTTTTCCTGAGCTAATATCTTAAAATCTCTTCAGGCCATTCTCACCAATCCTAATAAATTTAAAACATCCAGATTTATAAAATTCGAGCGGTTTTGCTAAAAGTATTAGCACACTACTGTATATAGGTTTAGGTACGTGTGTGATTATTCTTCTAAAACCTACCTTGCATTTAATGCGAAAACTTTTTCACTTGATCATTCGATTTTGAATTATGTATGAAAGGAAAGGAGGCATCCTGACTTTGTTGGTTTTTCTTAATATACAGGTACAAGTGTTGTGTTGTTGGTTTTGTGTGTTGTGTATGTGTAATGTGTAGTCCATTGGCACCTGTCACAGGACTTATATCTTCCATTCCCTTAGTCGCAGCGGATGGCATGGCATGGCCTTACATAAAATAAGTTATGGGAGCACTTTAAGTAGGTTGAATTATCTTGGACGCTCACAATAAAATTGGAAATTCTGGTTTGGGTTATAGCTTTGAGAAAGGTTGAGCCTTGAGCTTGCTTGCGTGCATAGGTGTATATGTGGGTAATGATGAGTGGGAATTTAATGGACTGCTGTATTGAATTAAATTTAGAAGCGAATAACACCCTTTTGTCAAACAATGTTTTAATGGCAGACATTGTGTTTTATGGGGTTCTCATGAACGCACAGTATAAGGTTACGGGAATGAACAAAACGAGTTTATAAAGTAAGTAAGTAAGTCAACTTTAATGGAGTATCATATATGTTCTACTTACAAAAGGTTTTCATTTTGCATTTTATTAAGGTATAGGGATTACACTTGGATGATGTGTTGTGTATGTGTACGTGTGTGTAGTGTATACCTGTACCTTTTTTTGACGTGACAAAATGTACATTTCAGATTTATCACATAATTCGTTCTGTTGGCTACGTAAATTAGGTATGTTCTATATTTTATTTTCAAAGAATTTTTTTTCTTAAGCCATCTTTGAGGAGGACAAACGAAGGTGCTTCAAGTTATAAGTGGTATTTATTTCTATTTCTATCACTAAATTTGAACCTGCAGACATTGAACTGTAGACATGTTTCAGGGGACATTTAAGTCTTTATTTGAGATACAAGAACTGTATTCATGAATTTTTATTATAATTATACCTACATACGAAAATTGAAGCACGATGTTTTAATTAAAAGGATTTGGCCATCTTGCTTTCTTTTCCTTACACAAAAAACATTGTTCATTATTTTAAAACGATTGTTGCTTGATTGAAAAGAACGAATCTTCCGATTAAAGTAATTTTCAAGGTTTTTTCTGGGATAACACTTTCGGATATAGGTTCCAAAGCTTTTGCACCTTCATATTAATATTGAAGGTTTTTGAATGAAACAACAACCACTTGAGGAGCTACCACCAAGTTATTATAGACTGTAGTTACAGATATATATTTCACGGCTGCCAGGTCAATCGTCAGACTCCTTTTAGTGGAGCCTATAGTCTATTACGTTTAATTTTAATGTGAAAAACTTTTTTCCCGGATGGGGATCGAAAGTAAATCAAGCGTCTTCAGAGCCATATGTACTACGCATTGCGCTACCATAGTCACGTGATGATTTCCATCAAAATTGTTTATTGTTTGACCATTGCATTTGAATCAACTAATATTTTTTATTAGCTACACACCGGTTTCTTTCTTTTTATTTCCGTACTCGATTAAAATTGAACGTAATAGACTAAGCATGAACGCCACAAAAAGAATTCAAAAACCTTTAATTATAAAAAGATTGAAATTTAAATCTTTCGCAAGCGAAATCAAGTGCAAGCTTCATTCCACGTTTCTTATGGTCCTCGACATTCTGCTGATACCTACTCCTACATATATGTGTCGAATTCAGAGCTGAAGAAGTTTGTTATACTCTGTTCAACACAAATTGTCAGTACAGGACTTATGGGAGAGCTTTTTCCAAAGCAGTGGCGCCTGATGCACGCTCACGACACTCGTCGTCATCTACGAACTACGATGTTTGTGCTCACCCAAACGGAGATACCTTTCCCTTCCCAATTGTAAGCAAATCCAAGAGCTTTTTCTGTGTATATTTTGCTATGGAACTTTTGGGATTTGAAGCTTTTGAGAACAAATTTATGAAGTGAGTATTTGAAAGGTGAGGTATCATTTATAATTTAAACTATACGGAAACCCTGTGGAAGCTTTAAATAGGGACAAATTTATGCAAGCCATTGTAACCAAGCTGAGAGGCAAACGTCCTATATTCCCTGTACTGACAGTTTTTGTTGAATACAGAGTATAGAACCTTTGAATCTATGTACGAATTAAATTAAAACTTGACCCGTCACTCAATCGGCGTGAACAAAACTGAAAGCGCCCCATAACCTAAGAACCACCATTCTTTAAACAAACTTTTATAGCGGAAGCACAATGCTCTCCCGAACACTGTAACATTTTAACTTATAAATCCGTTCTAAATATATGGTTATAATGAGAGTAAAAGCATCCCACCCGGTTTACATCGGTTCGGGATGAAATTGAGCGCCGATTCTAACGGCTTCGGAACCCCATAAATTTCCCATCGGACACCGTGTACTACCTAGAAGTATCAGATTGCAAAACAATTGTTGAACCGTGTGCCGAGTTGATACTGGAGTTTTGTCATGTACCTCGCGGTTTAATTAAAAAAAAAACTTTATCGTTTCTTTTTTTTATTTATTTTTTTTTTCTTTATTATTATTTATTATTTTCTTATTATTTATTTATTATTTTCTTATAAATTATTTATTATTTTCTTTAACAAAAGAGGCCGCTGTCCAAAGCAAGGCTGCACCTCTTAGGTCAAAGTTACAAATTAGACTGACTTAAAATAATAGTTTGAGTTTTAACGAAAGTTACAAAAGAAGAAAAATGTGCCGCGTTTACAAAAAGTATATTTGTTTTTAAAATATTCATATTTCGTTTATTTAAAGTGAAATATGAGTAAATAGGAATGCGCTATTGGTGGCGTGGAAAGGGGTGTATCCGCTTGGGATTGGTTTTGCAAGGTTTGCAAAAATGGCGTGGGAACTGTAAATATGCCGTTAGGCAAAGGGGAGTTTCCGGGGAAACGGGATTATTGTTTCAGGTGGAGTCTCGGACGTAACTCCTCCCCCCTTAAGATTCTTCTCCGGAGAATCATTATTTCGAATATTTACTTTAATTTTACTTTTTGTTGTTCTTTTTGTGAAACAAATAATTAAAAATACAATTATTAAACTCAAAATTAAAAAGTTAAAACTATAATGTATGCTCGTGTTTATTTTATGTTTAAATTTAATTTCCTCAATGAGCTTTCGATTTTCTATTTGTTTTACATTAATTTCAGCGCTAGAAAAATTCATATCAACTGCTTTGATTTTTACGTTACTTAAGCTAGGTATTATAAAACTTTCATAATATATAAAATTTTCGTACTTAATATTATTTATATTTATTACACAATTTTCAAATTTAATAGCATAATTGCCCATCAATTCTAATTTAAAATTATTACAGTTATGTTCAATAGTTGTCTTGGGCATATTTTTAAGTATTATAATATTATTTGCTAATTGTTTAATTTCTATGTTTTTGTTTTTTATAAAATTACAACTTGTATTTTTTTTGAAAATATTCTTAATACATTCATCATCAATGATTTTCAATTCATCTTTTCTTAAAATTTTATTATCATCTTTATAATTAGTTTTTCCATCTGTTATTATTGTTTTGTAATTAGAGTTAAGTTCAAGAAATTCTAAATTTGGAATTGGTTCTATAAATACACGGTGAAATTTTGTATTATCATAAACTGGGATCATTATAACAAAGATTATTTGGTTTTTGTGAAATATACTTGAACTTTTGATGTCTTTAAAGTTTTCAAATGTAATATTAAAATTTTCAACTTCTTTTGGTGACAAAATATCTTTTCCTAGGAGACCTAATTGGCTTAGTAAAATGCTTTCCTTTACTTTTTTAACTTGATTGCTAAGTAATTGAATATCGTACTGAATTTGAAATGCATGTTGCATTGTGGTTATTTTGAAGTTTTCCTTTTCGATTGCGTTACTTATTGTTGAAAATTGGTTTTTTATGTCTTGTTGTTGTTTGTTTATGTGTTTTGTTATATTGTAAATGTTTTCGTAAAATTCAGAATTTATTTTAATTTGGTCGTTCAACCCGTCAATTAGATTTTTACTGTTTTGTTCGTTTAAGCTAAGTCTTGTTTTTACTTCGCGTTCGTCTTCGTAGTCCATTGTTCCTGCCAAATATTTTAAACTTGTTCCTAAAAAATTGAATAAAGCTCTTTTTTGTCTATGTTTAATTAAACTATTTATTTCTTGTCCTAGTTGGTTTAATCCATGTATAATAGTTGGGAATTCGTCCTTGTCTTTTAAGTTTTCAACGTTGTGTTTAAGAAGTTCAAAACTGTCCGTCCATAGTGTTAAATTTATGACGTGCAAAATTTTATAATAACTTTCAATGACTTTTGTTTCTTCGCCTCTAATTGTTATAAATCCATTGCCTTCGTTTAAATTCTGTATGTCAATCTTTTGTTCGGTTGTCGTTGTAATTAATAGGAAGATTATGAATAAAATCTGAAAGGAAAATATCTTAATAATAATTTTTTTTTTTTTTTTTTTTTTCATCGATCTTCATATTTGTATTTTCTCTTAACTTGTGTCTTATAAAATTTACTACCTTTCTCGTTCTGTATATAATCTTTGTTTATAACGACTGGATTTGATTCTGTGTGGACTGGCTTAAGTTTATTACTAACTCTATTCTTTAAGTATGTATGTTTATCTTCTGTAAAATCAATGTCTTCTCTATTTTTATTTAACTTATCTATACATTTAATTTTATTTGTATTTACTAGTTCTACAATTTTAGGGTATTCCTCTTTTGAAACGTTTCCGTTTAGGAAATCTAAGGGTCTCTTTTTGGTTGTTGAATGGATGGTATTGTTATATATTGCAACTGCATTCAAAACCTTATTACGTAAAGTATCTCTGTTGTTTTCATCAGCAGAGAAGGTTCGAATGTGTTCATTCAGGGTAGAATGGAACCTTTCAATATCAGAGTTACCCGTTTTATTGTATGGAGTGGTGATGTGTAGGTGGACGTTTTTCTCTTTAAGAAATTCCTTAATCATTATTGAGGAAAAACCTGTTTCTCCATCAGTTATTATTTTGGTTGGTGGGCCAAAATTTATAAATCTATGTTTAAGTGTATTAAGAAGGCTTATCCACGTTCTGTGTTTTATTTCTTCTACAGTCACATGTTTGGTAAATTTATCTATCATGGTAACGTACATCAGGTTAATATGCGCGTACCAGATATCGATGTGGAGGACTTCATTCGGTTTTTCGGGAGTTTCCGTTATTTTTAATGGAATTTTGTACGGGTGTCTTTCGTATTTCGATTTGTTGCAAATTTTACAATTATTAATAAAACTTTGGATTCTGTCTTTTAACTTTGGGGCGTAAAAACTATCTTTAATTTCTTCGTAGGTTTCATTGATACCTCTATGATTTAGGTGCTCATGTGTTGTAATTATTACATGTGCCAATTTTTCCTCATCTTCTAAGTCTCCTAAAAACTTACTACACTTAATTACTCTTAAACGTTTGTTTTTACTAAAATATCTCACATAAACATCTTGAAACTTTGCAAATAAATGGTCATCCTTAGAGTAGACACCTACTATTCCTTTTGAAGGTATAAATTTCTTCATTATATCTATAATCAATTTTTCATTAAAATTTTTCATTTCTACTACTATTCTACTTTTTTTGAAGACGTGGTATACTTTATGGTTGGTTGTTTTGTCTGTAGTATTAAGGATTATTTGGGTTTTGTATATGTTGACAGGGGATTCTACGATTGGAATATGGTTGCTACTATCCTCATTTGCACTGTGAATAGTTGCCACCATTGATTCTTCGTCTTCATTCCTTGTATTGTTATGTTCTGTAAACCTACTTGTACTGCAATGTGGTTCTTCTAAATAATCGGTGGAATTTCCTGCATTTTCATTAAAGTATGATTCCATTCTGGATAATCCATCCGCCACTTGATTATCCTTACCTTTTACATATTCGATCTCAAAATTAAACTCTTCCAGTTTAATTTTCCATCGTTGGAGTTTAATATTGGGTTCTCTTAAAGAACTCAACCAAACAAGAGGACGATGGTCTGTTCGAACTGTAAACTTCCTTCCATAGAGATAGGGCCTAAAATATTTTGTGGCCCATACTATTGCCAATAGTTCTTTCTCTATCGTGGAGTACTTAGTTTCGTGTATGTTAAGTGTTCGGCTAGCAAAACACAATGGGTGATTATCCTGTGAAAGTACAGCGCCCAACGCATAGTTTGAGGCGTCTGTAGTTAAAACGAACTTTTTATTAAAATCTGGGTACTGAAGTATAGGATCTGATATTATTAACTTCTTAAGACTTTGGAAACTGTCGATATATTCTTGATTGTTGATGTCAATTTTAGCATTTTTTTTCAAAAATACTGTCATCGGTTTTGCTACTTTAGAATAATCTTTTATAAACTTCCTATAATATCCGGTTATACCTAAGAAAGCTTTAATTTGTTTTGAAGTCTTTGGTAACTTATACTCCTGTATTGCCGCAACTTTGTTTGGGTTTGGTTTTACACCTTCAGTTGTGACAATGTGCCCTAAGAACTCTGTTTCTTTTTTTAAAAATTCACACTTGTCAAGTTGTACTTTTAAATTAACTTCTTTTAACCTTCTAAAAATTTTATTTAATGCTAACAAATGTTCATCAAGACTTGTGGAGAATATAATAATATCATCTAAATAAACCCAACAAAATTTTCCTACGTAATCTGCCAGTATGGAATTCATTAACCTCTGAAAAGTTGCAGGAGCGTTTTTCAAGCCGAAGGGCATACGAACAAACTCATAATGTTCGTCATCGGTAGAAAAAGCTGTTTTTTGTATATCTTCCTCTGCAATTTCAATTTGGTGAAATCCTTTCGCTAAGTCGAGGGTCGTGAAGTACTGAGCTCTACCTAATTTGTCGAATATTTCATCCATATTACGCATTGGGAATTTGTCGTCTATTGTAACGTCGTTTACTTTTCGATAGTCGACTACTATCCTCCATTTTTTTTCGTTTGATGCGTCCATTTTCTTTGGGACTACCCAGATTGGTGCTGAGTATGGTGAATTGCTATGCCTGATAATGCCTTGTCTCAGCATATCAGTTATTTGTTTCTTTACTTCGTTTTTGTGCACTTCCGGGTATCTGTAAGTTTTGGTATATATTGGTATCTCATTCACTGTCCTTATTCGGTGCTTAATTGCACTAGTGAATGATAGATCACTTCCTTCTTGGTAGAATATAGAAGCGTTTCTTGAAACAATGTTTAAAACTCCTTTTCTTTCTTCTTCGTTAAGGTGTTTGACTCTTATTTGATCGAGAATTGGGTCAGTACTTGTTTCTGTGTGATATATTTCAAACTCGGGGACTATTTGTTCATAGTCTTCAAGTTTGGGGTGTACACTGGATTCTAAAACTGAAACTACTTTTTCGCAGTTATTTGTTGTTGTTTCTTCATTTCCATTGAAGAAAATCGGAATTTTCGTTTCCTTTATTATTAGTAATTTATTCTCAAAGTCAAGAACAGCTTTAATTGGAATTAAAATGTTATTACCAATCAGACCATCGAAGCAATCGTGAAATTTATGTTCCAGGAATTCAGCAGTTTTGTTTAACATGCCTAACTCTTTGAATAATGGAATTTTCACTTTGCTATATGCATATATTGGTGTACCTGCCGTTTTGATTTCAATTGGTTTTTCTAACTTTGCTTGCCATTTTGGGTGGCATAACCCAGGATTGAGGATACTAGTTTCTGACCCTGTGTCAATTAGTATCCGCAATGTAAACTTATTATTTTTTGTCTTTATGACTATATAGGGAAGTCTACCCCTGGGCTTTCTTCCCGAAAATCCTCAACGTCATTGAGAGTGTTTATTTGACGTTGATGAGATATGGACAAGGTGTCCATCTGTTCAGAGTTATTACCATAATTGTTATAGTTTTTATTATTAGAGTTGCTATTATTATAGTTTCGGAACTGGTTAGAAGGATTTTTCCAGTTTCCGGAGTTATTATTGGGGTTGTTATAGTTTCGGAACTGGTTAGAAGAAGAATTTCTCCAGTTTCCGGAGTTATTATTGGGGTTGTTATAGTTTCGGAACTGGTTAGAAGAAGAATTTCTCCAGTTTCCGGAGTTATTATTGGGGTTGTTATTATTATTAAAGTTTCGGGACTGTTCCGATCCATTACTTTGATTAAAGGGATTGTTATTATAATTATTATTGTTATTATTATAAGAAGGATTTTGATAATTTTGTGAAAATGTTTGCCTTGGTAACATGTTATTGGGATTTTTGTTTAGTCTAGAATTGTTATTTGGATTGATTTTTGCAGTAATTTTTGTATAAGCATAGCCAGACTCATGAAGAATGTCCATGGCTTGCTCTAATGTTTTTGGCTGCCTGCATATCAGTATGCCTTTCATTGGCTCTGGGATTTTACTTATGAATAGCCTAAGTGACATTTCGCAATTTTTCTTTATTTCTATTGAAGAAATAATTGTCTTGTCCTGATTTGTCTTGCTATTAAGTCTCCTAAGTGCTATCTTAATTCTATCATAGAAGTTCTGGCAACTATCGTAGAATTGTAGACCTCGCAGGTCATCGTATAGTTGTTCTACAGATTTTCTGTCACCAAAGTATTGATAAAGTATTTTTTTTATTTCTTCCCAAGTGGAAGCACTATTGTTTATTTCTATTGCTTCTCGAGCTCTTCCTATCAATTTACTTTTGATTATGTCTAGAAAAATGAGTTGGACATTTGGTTCAAATTTGCAGAGGGAGGGATAAGCCCTATCTAATAAATCAATGAAATTATTTAGATTTTCGAAATTACCATTAAAGGTAGGTAATCCGTTTAAATATTTTATCGGATCTAATGTTAAAGTTAGGCCGTGACTTACTCCTGTTTCCGTTGTTATTGCCGCCGCTGCTGCTGCTGCTGTTGACTTTGGGTCTGCTATGGTGTTCATCTTGTCACTTAGTTGTTGCTCTGTGTTGATTCACTTGTGTCAATTTTTGTGTAAGAACTTTTTTTCTTTGATTTGTCACTTCCCTGATCACCATTCACTTTTGTTCTCGCATTGGTGTGTTTTTGTTTGAACGTTAGTTATTCTTATTTTTTCCGCACTTTTGTTCTTTTCTCGAACGATATTGATTTGTATTTTTCAGCTCTTTTTCGAACTGAGTTATTCGCGCGTTTTGTTCTTTTTCGAACTTTTGCACTTTTAACGCATTTATTATTTTTCGAATTGTTCGCACGTTTTTTGCACTTTTTGTTCTTTTTCGAACCGTTGTACTTTAACGTATTTATTGTTCTTCGAATTGTTCGCACGTTTTTTGCACTTTTTGTTCTTTTTCGAACCGTTGTACTTTAACGTATTTATTATTTTTCGAATTGTTCGCACGTTTTTTGCACTTTTTGTTCTTTTTCGAACCGTTGTACTTTAACGTATTTATTGTTCTTTTTCGAACGACCGACTGCGCCAGTTTTGTCATGTACCTCGCGGTTTAATTAAAAAAAAAACTTTATCGTTTCTTTTTTTTATTTATTTTTTTTTTCTTTATTATTATTTATTATTTTCTTATTATTTATTTATTATTTTCTTATAAATTATTTATTATTTTCTTTAACAAAAGAGGCCGCTGTCCAAAGCAAGGCTGCACCTCTTAGGTCAAAGTTACAAATTAGACTGACTTAAAATAATAGTTTGAGTTTTAACGAAAGTTACAAAAGAAGAAAAATGTGCCGCGTTTACAAAAAGTATATTTGTTTTTAAAATATTCATATTTCGTTTATTTAAAGTGAAATATGAGTAAATAGGAATGCGCTATTGGTGGCGTGGAAAGGGGTGTATCCGCTTGGGATTGGTTTTGCAAGGTTTGCAAAAATGGCGTGGGAACTGTAAATATGCCGTTAGGCAAAGGGGAGTTTCCGGGGAAACGGGATTATTGTTTCAGGTGGAGTCTCGGACGTAACTCCTCCCCCCTTAAGATTCTTCTCCGGAGAATCATTATTTCGAATATTTACTTTAATTTTACTTTTTGTTGTTCTTTTTGTGAAACAAATAATTAAAAATACAATTATTAAACTCAAAATTAAAAAGTTAAAACTATAATGTATGCTCGTGTTTATTTTATGTTTAAATTTAATTTCCTCAATGAGCTTTCGATTTTCTATTTGTTTTACATTAATTTCAGCGCTAGAAAAATTCATATCAACTGCTTTGATTTTTACGTTACTTAAGCTAGGTATTATAAAACTTTCATAATATATAAAATTTTCGTACTTAATATTATTTATATTTATTACACAATTTTCAAATTTAATAGCATAATTGCCCATCAATTCTAATTTAAAATTATTACAGTTATGTTCAATAGTTGTCTTGGGCATATTTTTAAGTATTATAATATTATTTGCTAATTGTTTAATTTCTATGTTTTTGTTTTTTATAAAATTACAACTTGTATTTTTTTTGAAAATATTCTTAATACATTCATCATCAATGATTTTCAATTCATCTTTTCTTAAAATTTTATTATCATCTTTATAATTAGTTTTTCCATCTGTTATTATTGTTTTGTAATTAGAGTTAAGTTCAAGAAATTCTAAATTTGGAATTGGTTCTATAAATACACGGTGAAATTTTGTATTATCATAAACTGGGATCATTATAACAAAGATTATTTGGTTTTTGTGAAATATACTTGAACTTTTGATGTCTTTAAAGTTTTCAAATGTAATATTAAAATTTTCAACTTCTTTTGGTGACAAAATATCTTTTCCTAGGAGACCTAATTGGCTTAGTAAAATGCTTTCCTTTACTTTTTTAACTTGATTGCTAAGTAATTGAATATCGTACTGAATTTGAAATGCATGTTGCATTGTGGTTATTTTGAAGTTTTCCTTTTCGATTGCGTTACTTATTGTTGAAAATTGGTTTTTTATGTCTTGTTGTTGTTTGTTTATGTGTTTTGTTATATTGTAAATGTTTTCGTAAAATTCAGAATTTATTTTAATTTGGTCGTTCAACCCGTCAATTAGATTTTTACTGTTTTGTTCGTTTAAGCTAAGTCTTGTTTTTACTTCGCGTTCGTCTTCGTAGTCCATTGTTCCTGCCAAATATTTTAAACTTGTTCCTAAAAAATTGAATAAAGCTCTTTTTTGTCTATGTTTAATTAAACTATTTATTTCTTGTCCTAGTTGGTTTAATCCATGTATAATAGTTGGGAATTCGTCCTTGTCTTTTAAGTTTTCAACGTTGTGTTTAAGAAGTTCAAAACTGTCCGTCCATAGTGTTAAATTTATGACGTGCAAAATTTTATAATAACTTTCAATGACTTTTGTTTCTTCGCCTCTAATTGTTATAAATCCATTGCCTTCGTTTAAATTCTGTATGTCAATCTTTTGTTCGGTTGTCGTTGTAATTAATAGGAAGATTATGAATAAAATCTGAAAGGAAAATATCTTAATAATAATTTTTTTTTTTTTTTTTTTTTTAATCGATCTTCATATTTGTATTTTCTCTTAACTTGTGTCTTATAAAATTTACTACCTTTCTCGTTCTGTATATAATCTTTGTTTATAACGACTGGATTTGATTCTGTGTGGACTGGCTTAAGTTTATTACTAACTCTATTCTTTAAGTATGTATGTTTATCTTCTGTAAAATCAATGTCTTCTCTATTTTTATTTAACTTATCTATACATTTAATTTTATTTGTATTTACTAGTTCTACAATTTTAGGGTATTCCTCTTTTGAAACGTTTCCGTTTAGGAAATCTAAGGGTCTCTTTTTGGTTGTTGAATGGATGGTATTGTTATATATTGCAACTGCATTCAAAACCTTATTACGTAAAGTATCTCTGTTGTTTTCATCAGCAGAGAAGGTTCGAATGTGTTCATTCAGGGTAGAATGGAACCTTTCAATATCAGAGTTACCCGTTTTATTGTATGGAGTGGTGATGTGTAGGTGGACGTTTTTCTCTTTAAGAAATTCCTTAATCATTATTGAGGAAAAACCTGTTTCTCCATCAGTTATTATTTTGGTTGGTGGGCCAAAATTTATAAATCTATGTTTAAGTGTATTAAGAAGGCTTATCCACGTTCTGTGTTTTATTTCTTCTACAGTCACATGTTTGGTAAATTTATCTATCATGGTAACGTACATCAGGTTAATATGCGCGTACCAGATATCGATGTGGAGGACTTCATTCGGTTTTTCGGGAGTTTCCGTTATTTTTAATGGAATTTTGTACGGGTGTCTTTCGTATTTCGATTTGTTGCAAATTTTACAATTATTAATAAAACTTTGGATTCTGTCTTTTAACTTTGGGGCGTAAAAACTATCTTTAATTTCTTCGTAGGTTTCATTGATACCTCTATGATTTAGGTGCTCATGTGTTGTAATTATTACATGTGCCAATTTTTCCTCATCTTCTAAGTCTCCTAAAAACTTACTACACTTAATTACTCTTAAACGTTTGTTTTTACTAAAATATCTCACATAAACATCTTGAAACTTTGCAAATAAATGGTCATCCTTAGAGTAGACACCTACTATTCCTTTTGAAGGTATAAATTTCTTCATTATATCTATAATCAATTTTTCATTAAAATTTTTCATTTCTACTACTATTCTACTTTTTTTGAAGACGTGGTATACTTTATGGTTGGTTGTTTTGTCTGTAGTATTAAGGATTATTTGGGTTTTGTATATGTTGACAGGGGATTCTACGATTGGAATATGGTTGCTACTATCCTCATTTGCACTGTGAATAGTTGCCACCATTGATTCTTCGTCTTCATTCCTTGTATTGTTATGTTCTGTAAACCTACTTGTACTGCAATGTGGTTCTTCTAAATAATCGGTGGAATTTCCTGCATTTTCATTAAAGTATGATTCCATTCTGGATAATCCATCCGCCACTTGATTATCCTTACCTTTTACATATTCGATCTCAAAATTAAACTCTTCCAGTTTAATTTTCCATCGTTGGAGTTTAATATTGGGTTCTCTTAAAGAACTCAACCAAACAAGAGGACGATGGTCTGTTCGAACTGTAAACTTCCTTCCATAGAGATAGGGCCTAAAATATTTTGTGGCCCATACTATTGCCAATAGTTCTTTCTCTATCGTGGAGTACTTAGTTTCGTGTATGTTAAGTGTTCGGCTAGCAAAACACAATGGGTGATTATCCTGTGAAAGTACAGCGCCCAACGCATAGTTTGAGGCGTCTGTAGTTAAAACGAACTTTTTATTAAAATCTGGGTACTGAAGTATAGGATCTGATATTATTAACTTCTTAAGACTTTGGAAACTGTCGATATATTCTTGATTGTTGATGTCAATTTTAGCATTTTTTTTCAAAAATACTGTCATCGGTTTTGCTACTTTAGAATAATCTTTTATAAACTTCCTATAATATCCGGTTATACCTAAGAAAGCTTTAATTTGTTTTGAAGTCTTTGGTAACTTATACTCCTGTATTGCCGCAACTTTGTTTGGGTTTGGTTTTACACCTTCAGTTGTGACAATGTGCCCTAAGAACTCTGTTTCTTTTTTTAAAAATTCACACTTGTCAAGTTGTACTTTTAAATTAACTTCTTTTAACCTTCTAAAAATTTTATTTAATGCTAACAAATGTTCATCAAGACTTGTGGAGAATATAATAATATCATCTAAATAAACCCAACAAAATTTTCCTACGTAATCTGCCAGTATGGAATTCATTAACCTCTGAAAAGTTGCAGGAGCGTTTTTCAAGCCGAAGGGCATACGAACAAACTCATAATGTTCGTCATCGGTAGAAAAAGCTGTTTTTTGTATATCTTCCTCTGCAATTTCAATTTGGTGAAATCCTTTCGCTAAGTCGAGGGTCGTGAAGTACTGAGCTCTACCTAATTTGTCGAATATTTCATCCATATTACGCATTGGGAATTTGTCGTCTATTGTAACGTCGTTTACTTTTCGATAGTCGACTACTATCCTCCATTTTTTTTCGTTTGATGCGTCCATTTTCTTTGGGACTACCCAGATTGGTGCTGAGTATGGTGAATTGCTATGCCTGATAATGCCTTGTCTCAGCATATCAGTTATTTGTTTCTTTACTTCGTTTTTGTGCACTTCCGGGTATCTGTAAGTTTTGGTATATATTGGTATCTCATTCACTGTCCTTATTCGGTGCTTAATTGCACTAGTGAATGATAGATCACTTCCTTCTTGGTAGAATATAGAAGCGTTTCTTGAAACAATGTTTAAAACTCCTTTTCTTTCTTCTTCGTTAAGGTGTTTGACTCTTATTTGATCGAGAATTGGGTCAGTACTTGTTTCTGTGTGATATATTTCAAACTCGGGGACTATTTGTTCATAGTCTTCAAGTTTGGGGTGTACACTGGATTCTAAAACTGAAACTAATTTTTCGCAGTTATTTGTTGTTGTTTCTTCATTTCCATTGAAGAAAATCGGAATTTTCGTTTCCTTTATTATTAGTAATTTATTCTCAAAGTCAAGAACAGCTTTAATTGGAATTAAAATGTTATTACCAATCAGACCATCGAAGCAATCGTGAAATTTATGTTCCAGGAATTCAGCAGTTTTGTTTAACATGCCTAACTCTTTGAATAATGGAATTTTCACTTTGCTATATGCATATATTGGTGTACCTGCCGTTTTGATTTCAATTGGTTTTTCTAACTTTGCTTGCCATTTTGGGTGGCATAACCCAGGATTGAGGATACTAGTTTCTGACCCTGTGTCAATTAGTATCCGCAATGTAAACTTATTATTTTTTGTCTTTATGACTATATAGGGAAGTCTACCCCTGGGCTTTCTTCCCGAAAATCCTCAACGTCATTGAGAGTGTTTATTTGACGTTGATGAGATATGGACAAGGTGTCCATCTGTTCAGAGTTATTACCATAATTGTTATAGTTTTTATTATTAGAGTTGCTATTATTATAGTTTCGGAACTGGTTAGAAGGATTTTTCCAGTTTCCGGAGTTATTATTGGGGTTGTTATAGTTTCGGAACTGGTTAGAAGAAGAATTTCTCCAGTTTCCGGAGTTATTATTGGGGTTGTTATAGTTTCGGAACTGGTTAGAAGAAGAATTTCTCCAGTTTCCGGAGTTATTATTGGGGTTGTTATTATTATTAAAGTTTCGGGACTGTTCCGATCCATTACTTTGATTAAAGGGATTGTTATTATAATTATTATTGTTATTATTATAAGAAGGATTTTGATAATTTTGTGAAAATGTTTGCCTTGGTAACATGTTATTGGGATTTTTGTTTAGTCTAGAATTGTTATTTGGATTGATTTTTGCAGTAATTTTTGTATAAGCATAGCCAGACTCATGAAGAATGTCCATGGCTTGCTCTAATGTTTTTGGCTGCCTGCATATCAGTATGCCTTTCATTGGCTCTGGGATTTTACTTATGAATAGCCTAAGTGACATTTCGCAATTTTTCTTTATTTCTATTGAAGAAATAATTGTCTTGTCCTGATTTGTCTTGCTATTAAGTCTCCTAAGTGCTATCTTAATTCTATCATAGAAGTTCTGGCAACTATCGTAGAATTGTAGACCTCGCAGGTCATCGTATAGTTGTTCTACAGATTTTCTGTCACCAAAGTATTGATAAAGTATTTTTTTTATTTCTTCCCAAGTGGAAGCACTATTGTTTATTTCTATTGCTTCTCGAGCTCTTCCTATCAATTTACTTTTGATTATGTCTAGAAAAATGAGTTGGACATTTGGTTCAAATTTGCAGAGGGAGGGATAAGCCCTATCTAATAAATCAATGAAATTATTTAGATTTTCGAAATTACCATTAAAGGTAGGTAATCCGTTTAAATATTTTATCGGATCTAATGTTAAAGTTAGGCCGTGACTTACTCCTGTTTCCGTTGTTATTGCCGCCGCTGCTGCTGCTGCTGTTGACTTTGGGTCTGCTATGGTGTTCATCTTGTCACTTAGTTGTTGCTCTGTGTTGATTCACTTGTGTCAATTTTTGTGTAAGAACTTTTTTTCTTTGATTTGTCACTTCCCTGATCACCATTCACTTTTGTTCTCGCATTGGTGTGTTTTTGTTTGAACGTTAGTTATTCTTATTTTTTCCGCACTTTTGTTCTTTTCTCGAACGATATTGATTTGTATTTTTCAGCTCTTTTTCGAACTGAGTTATTCGCGCGTTTTGTTCTTTTTCGAACTTTTGCACTTTTAACGCATTTATTATTTTTCGAATTGTTCGCACGTTTTTTGCACTTTTTGTTCTTTTTCGAACCGTTGTACTTTAACGTATTTATTGTTCTTCGAATTGTTCGCACGTTTTTTGCACTTTTTGTTCTTTTTCGAACCGTTGTACTTTAACGTATTTATTATTTTTCGAATTGTTCGCACGTTTTTTGCACTTTTTGTTCTTTTTCGAACCGTTGTACTTTAACGTATTTATTGTTCTTTTTCGAACGACCGACTGCGCCAGTTTTGTCATGTACCTCGCGGTTTAATTAAAAAAAAAACTTTATCGTTTCTTTTTTTTATTTATTTTTTTTTCTTTATTATTATTTATTATTTTCTTATTATTTATTTATTATTTTCTTATAAATTATTTATTATTTTCTTTAACAAAAGAGGCCGCTGTCCAAAGCAAGGCTGCACCTCTTAGGTCAAAGTTACAAATTAGACTGACTTAAAATAATAGTTTGAGTTTTAACGAAAGTTACAAAAGAAGAAAAATGTGCCGCGTTTACAAAAAGTATATTTGTTTTTAAAATATTCATATTTCGTTTATTTAAAGTGAAATATGAGTAAATAGGAATGCGCTATTGGTGGCGTGGAAAGGGGTGTATCCGCTTGGGATTGGTTTTGCAAGGTTTGCAAAAATGGCGTGGGAACTGTAAATATGCCGTTAGGCAAAGGGGAGTTTCCGGGGAAACGGGATTATTGTTTCAGGTGGAGTCTCGGACGTAACTCTGGCACAACTCGAATGCACAAAAAAAAACTTACTGTCTCTCGAACAGTCCTCGTAAGGGACGTGTAGCGTTGCCGGCATTCGTCGTCTTTCTCCAGTTTTATTATTAATCCCAAATTTTATAAATATTTATTTAACTTTGGTTAATTTTTATTTATTTTTTTTCTTTTATTTCTTTATACATTTTTTTTTTAAAGTTAAGTTGTCAAAATGAAATAATGCTTACTGGGCGATTAACAATTTAAGAAGAATACAAATGGAAATGGCACAGGTAGCACAAAATAGTATAATTTCAGTATTACATTTCTTAATTCATACTTTATTCAATCTTGGCTTCTTTATTCATTCCTTATGTCTTCTTAATTAGGTATTTTCTTTTAAAGCTTAAATTGGTATTGTTCACTTCTACTTAAAGTATTCTTAAATACTTCTTAAATAGGCATTTTTTCAATCGATGTTTTTTTTATTTCTTTAATACTTCTTTAACCCTTCTTTTTTTTAAGGAATTAAATCGGCATTTTTGTAATTCTTTAATACTTCTTTAAGTCTTCAAAAAAAAAAATGTTTTATTAATTACACTATTGTAGTCGGTGGCGTGATGATTAGTGCATATGTCTGTCATGCCGGAGGCCTGGGTTCAATTCCCAGCCATGTTTTAAAAAAAAACATGAATTTATTTTTGAAAAAAAAAAAAATATTTTGAAAACGTGTTGCTGCATTTTTTTGAAATTACGTTTTTAGGTGAATTATATAAATACTCAAATATGGAATAACATTTTTTCAATCTTTAAAGTAACTTGAACTTTGAGTTATCGTTGTGCATATTTTTTTATTAAATACGATGTCAGTATTATTATTGCATCTTTTTTACTACGAGTAACATACCTCAATTCTTTTGCACAATTTAATATCAAAAACGGTTTCAACTAGCTCTTAATTAAGACAATCATTGAAATGCATCAGATTTCAATAAGTAATAAAACAAAATAAATAAAAATGAAAAATAAATAAATAAATTTCATTTTTTTTCATAAAAAAATGCTATACCTCTTAAAGAAGGAGTAAGGAAGTATTTAAGAAGGCTTTTTAAAGGAAAAGAAAATTTAATACGGAAAATTTTAAGAAGGAGTAAGGAAGTATTTGAGACAAATGTAATTCCGAATTAAGAAGATTTTAAGAATCAATTTAGTTTCTTAATTCCTTCTATCGGACCGCCCACTTACGCCATTTATCTATACTTAAAATGAAAATCCGTTTTAAAGAAGAATGCAGACACCGCTTAAGAATTCTTAAATCCTTCTATAAGTAATTCTGTTCTACTTATGGGCCTCCGCGTCACCGATGAAAGAACCAATAACCAGTACCCATTTGTGAAATATATACTGGGAGAGTGGGTGAGGATGCGTTCACCGGTAGAGAGAACATAATGAAGTGTTTGTAGCTGTTCGCGTTCATTGCGACTGTCAGCCCAATGGATCGTGCTGTGTCCCGGCTCAGGCATAAAACTGCTGGCATCCGCAATATGCGTTAACAATGATAAGGAAATCAGTCCAGCCATTAACCAGATATAGGACCCAAACCAACCCTAAAAACCTAATTTCCGTTTGGTGAATGCTTTGGAAAAAACGTATAATTCAACTGGAACCACTTTCAGAATTATAAGTAAAAAGTTTAGCCAAAATCTGAAGAGCTAGAACAAATCTTATAATTTATCCTCTAGGGAATTATAACTAAATTCTCTGAACGAAATTTGAGTAAAATCGGTTTTTCCGTTTATGTTCTAGTTCGAGTTCGATGCATACCAGTGGAAGAACAGCCAACAGCTATGAAAACGCGAACACCACATTTTTGGACTTCTGATGCATCATCTAGTTAAGTTTTTTATTAAAACCTCGATTTTTTTACACGAAACCAACACCCCACCCCAACTGTAAAACAATTTAGAAAACTTTTTGGCAACAAGATAAAGCGCAGTTGGCTGTTTGACATCAACATGACTCGTATGTCGTAAAATACATGATGGATACCTATATAAAATGATACCAAAAGAAAGGAGGCTATACCAACCTTACCTACGCTGCCGTACTGTGCTGGTGATGAAAATTCCATATGCATTCGAATAACTTTACTCAAAAAAAATATAAAAAAAATGAAAAATTAGTAAACGAAAAAAATGTTCATGCTTATATAAAATTCCCTGGTTTTCCTTCGGACTTGGTTGCCTTGCCCTAGGATGACGGAAACGATTGGATGATTGGATCCATCCTATCTATCTTTACAACCTGCATACATTTTCTTTGGATAAAAATGTTCAAATTCCGGATAAACGAAATAGGTTCTGTGATACATGTATAAGTTTTTACGGGTATTCCCTGACTTGTCCGGAAAGTTGGAAAATATGGGGAACTGGGACTGCGAGCCTGTCATATTTCCGGTGTCAAAAAAAAAATATATATATATCTATATTCTACACTGCACTATTTGTTTGATTTAAGGGTTTCATATCAGAAGTAGTAGTATATGTAGGTCCACGTCAGAAGTGTTCTTTTGTGTTTCAGATTTTTCATTTTTTTTTTTTTGTGTTCAACCCGTTGGCGTTGTTGGCCCGTTCAGAATGGAATGCCAACCTTCGTTGAAAGAAACGTCATGTGGGATACGAGAGCATTTGAATTCAAACTGATATACATCAGCATCAGCCCATTCCGTTCGCTGATGAGTAATCGAGCACACTTCCAATTCCGATATTGAAATTCGAGCCTTGTGATTTGCTTTTTCTTTTTTTTCAATTTTTTCTCAGTCTGTCTTGATTCAGTGATATATTTCATACATTTATAATATAATATGTGTAGGGTTTGATTGGTGAGCAATTCCCCATGTTAAGGTGTAGAATAAATTTTACAAAAAAAAAAATCTAACGACTTTAAAATGAAGCTTATTATTCAAAAAACCGAAGACATCTTCAACATAATGTTGGTTGTCCTACCTTTTTGTACATAGAATATATTTTTTTTTTATTTAAGAGGATAGTGAATACCCATTTGAGAAAATAATTTGCAATACAACACTTAAATTTATGTCGATAACAACTCAGGTTGCGATTCCGAGAAAATAAAAAATATAATTTAGCTTACCTACATTTACATAATGTCATGTAGTCTGGGTTATTGGTTTAAGTGGTAGGGGTGACCCCCGGATACAATATACTAAAAGTCCCCAGCCCTGGCCCACAAGCTTTAGTCGGGAGGGGGGTAAAGGTCCCCTTTTTTAGTATTTCGCGAATATTTTGAAAACCAATCGTATTAGAGGAAAAGTCAACACTACAAAATGAAAGTAAATTAAATTTTCTACAGAAGAAGGCTTTTTCTTATTCTCACAAGGAATAATACTAAGGGAGGTGCGGTGGGTAGAAATGTCAACAAATCTGAAACCCATGTTATTGCGTTACAAATTTAATGTTTATTGATCAATTAACCCAAGATCATAACAAAAAGTAAATATTATGTTTATTCATGATAATTCAATTAGCGTGATGGAATAGGGGGGTTTGTCTTAAGAAAATGATCACTTTCGAAATTGGGAGTCTAATTGCCCCCGTTTATAAGGGAGAGATTATTTTCTAAACCAATTGTGTAAAGTGGATAAGCAATCATTTAAAATCAAAGGAAATACTTACAATACTAAATTATAGCTTGTTGAAAAAACTTATTTTATTATTATAAAAAATAAAAAACATGATCTTGAATTCAAAATTTTGATAAAAATACAAACATTTTAATTTATTATGATTTTTATTATAAAGTACTGAATTTTCGTTTAGTATTTTATGCTGCTATTAATCTTAAGACGAAGGCTAAAAACCAGAGGGCTGCAGGACTTTCATTTTTTCAGAAAATTCAAAATTATGAAAAGTGTCACCCCTCTACCACTCAAATTAATAACCCTCACTGCATCATTTTCTGCATTTCTTCTTCTTTCGTTGACTGGACTATTAGGGGACTAAATAGCTAAATTCAAATTAAAATAATAAAAGAAAAAAAACCATTTTCTCTATCAAAATGTGCTTAAGAACGGGGTGTTTCTTAATTAGCAAACAATTCTTTGTTAAATGATGCTTGTTCTTTGACAAAAATTGTTTCGGAGGGAAGGCCTGTTTCTGCCCATATATGCAGGAGGGGCGATTTTCTGAAATATTGACTTAAAATGAATAGAGAACTTTTAATAAACAACGCCAACACTAAACAATATCAGAACAAGTTAAAGTGAAAGTTACAGAAAGGTTAAAGTGGTCTTTATTCCAAAAGCTGCGGAAAACCGACACACTCGACTGCAAAAGATTACGGAAGGATAAGTCTCTCTTCGTTTCTCCTCAAGACACTAGAGAGAATCATTGATCTGTACGTTAGGGAGCTTCTCAATCCAAACAATTCGTGCAACTACCAACACGCTTACCTTAAAGGCAAGTCAGTGGAGACTGCGTTGCTCGAAGGCGTTTCACAAATTGAGAAAAGTCTCGAGTACAAGGAACACACCCTGTCAGAATTTTTGGACATCGAAGGAGCGTTTAACAACGTTAAAACGGAGTCCATTAAATCTGCTCTGGAAGACTTTGGAGTTGAATCTGTCATTGTGGACTGGATTTATACCATGCGCAATGGTAGAATCATAAACTCGCAATTTGGAGATACTATCGTCAAGAAAACAGTTACAAGAGGCACACCACAGGGAGCAGGGCCAGAGCAACCATATGTGCAAGATGTGCAAATGCGCGAAATTCTGGAGGCGCATTACCAGGAGCAAGAAATTGTAATCTGATCTTGCGCAAACAAATATATACTAAATATATACTCCCATTTGCATTTTAACCACAAAGCTTGTTCAAATTATCCCAAAATAACATCTATAACAACTGTGCTAAGTTATTTCCTGAGCACTAACTAACATCACTTTCATTGTTTCAAAAAAATTGAGCTCAAAATATCGCAAAATTAAAGAACACTATAGAACTACGCATTAAAAGTCTACCTCCTGGGTAAAGTGGAAAAGTCTTATGCATGCTGTTTATCAGTGTAAATACATATGTATGGATGCAAATATAAAAAAAGGCGCTTTCTACAAATCTTGCATAGGGCGCAAGTTTGGCTGGGGCCGGCCCTGATAGGGAGGGGTCCTCGTTGTTAACAAAATTCATACAAGATTAAAGAATCAGGGCATTAAAATTGTGGCCTATGCCGATGACATAGTAACTTTGATATCGGGTAAGTATCATACCACCATCAAGGATATCATGGAGTCTGCACTTAAAGAACTATCTTCTTGGGCAGCACAAAACGGTCTCGGGGTCAACCCTGCAAAAACTGAACTAGTACTGTTTACGAAGAAAAGGAAATTAGAGGCCTTTACTCCTCCCTAGATAAATGAATTTCCTCTGAAACTTTCCAAAGAAGCTAAATATCTTCCAGTAATCCTTGATTCCAAGCTAACCTGGAAACGGAACACTGAGGAAAGAATGAAAAGACCACTTTGTGCCTTCTACACATGCAATAAAACCTTCGGTACACGATGGGGTATGCAACCGCAAGTCATCCAGTGGATGTACACGGCGATTGTTCGGCCCTTACTTACCTATGGTTCGATCGTGTGGTGGATTGGCACAATGGCCACTAGATTGGGTGTATTAGCACCCGATTTCTGTAGGAGCTGTCAGGATGTCGAAGAAATTGAACCCATTAATCACCTGCTCTGCGATTGTCCAAACCTTCAAACAAATCGCCTCCGATATTTTGGAAACAGATTTGTTGTAGAACTGAATGATAGCGCAGGTCTCACTGGCAAATATGAGAAAATATATAGAGAGCACAGGCTGGTTCGCAAATGAACCAGTGCATGCAAATCATTAGTTTAGGAGCATCTCTGCTTTGTATGTTAAGAGGATCACAAGGGACCAGTAGGCCCCCGTGAACGCAACAGCCTCCGGCTGTGCACGCCCCTCCTAACCTAACCTGAATAATATCATAAAATAGTTGTTTAAAAAGCTAGAAATTTATTCATCATTGATTTTCGCTTCATGAATTATTGATGGCCCAGGAAAATAAGACAAAAAAAAAAACAAACTTGGAAAAAATTCCAAAGAATCTGAATTTTGGTAGTGAGTTTTATTTGTATACCCTTAGCATTTCCTACGAAGTACCTATATACCTACTCTCATTTTGTAGCTAGGCTTTAGATTTTATGGGGTGATAGGGAAAATTTCCCTACAAAATCATACGGATAGATTCATGGTCAACAAAAAATATTCCACCACCGTTTCAAGCCCTTCACCCAGGTCTTGGTGCAGTTGAGCGAGTTAATACAATGGAAAAACTGACATCTTACTTCGATAATGCAATATCGTTTTCGGCTGTGAAAGCTGAGTACATTCTATGGTACTCTCCGTATAATATCGCCGAGTGGTCCTTCTACCGAAGTTTTTAAATTGCTTGATATATGTGACAAGACTTACTTTAAATCTATTAACTTTATTTACTTGTGGCTTACTGTTTTGGCCACACTTTTAGTGACAACAGCCAGTGTTGAAAGAACCTTTCAAACGATGAACAGTGCCCCGAAACGTTATGGGCAATGCAAGACTTAACGCACTTGCTATAATATCTGTTCATTCGAATATTGATGTCGATCCAGATAAGGTGATTGATCTTATGTCAAAAAACTAAATAAAAAAAAAATAATTTTAATATGTACATACTTACGTTCTTTACTTAACATATGTATACCTTGATTTAAAAACTGATAAAAATCAATGAATTGGAAATTATATAGTTTTATATTTTTATGTTTAAATAATTGCTCGTAAGATTTCGAATCAAGCCCCCCACGAAACAAGATCCTGGCTACGGCCCTGTCAGCACTATATATACCTTTAACTTCGATCTTCGATTCGCTCCCTTTTTCATTTCATGGTTGGGATCGTACCTAGAACAACGTCAATACAGGGTTCTCTTCAGTTTTTCAATTTCTGATCCCAGCATTAACGCCACATCAGGCGTTCCCCAAGGCAGTCACTTCTGCCCTCTTATCCGATTATTAGTGACTCATATCTGTCTATTAACGCAGATGATATATGAAAATCAAAAAGGTCATTTCTACCCCCAATGACGTTCGCTTACCCCAAAACGACCTAAACTTATTCCAAACTTAGTGCGATAAGAATTTCTTAGAATTCAACGTTTCTTAATGTTAATCTATAACCTTCTCCCGTAAACAGTTATCCTCACCTCCCAGAACTAATTCCTTTTATAATAAAGTCATTCCGTAGTTTGTTAAAATCGAGACCTTGAGATTATTTTTGACAGTGAGCTGAATTTCCGCTCTCACTTCAATCAAATAATTTACAAGGCATCTTAGCTTCATAAAACGTCGGTCTAAAGTTTTTTCGAACCCTTACGACACTATAAGTCCCTTTACAATACTTTCGTTCGGCCCCTCCTGGAATACGCTAGCCAAGTTTGGTCGCCATATCAGAACTCTCACTCCCGAAGAATCGAAGCTGTGCAACGTATATTTATTCGGTTCGTACTTCGCGGCCCCTTGCGTGGTCCGATAATATCATCTTCCCCCCTATTAAGATCCATTAAAATTGATAAACTTGCAAAATCTTAAAAAACGTCTAGAAGTCGCTGATAATTATAATCTTCGTGCAACAGCTCTTAACGGGGCCTATCGATTCACTTATTCTGTTGGAATTGATCTTGATCTATACAAACCCACGTAATATCAGATCCGTTCTACTTTTCCGCCCACCTCACAACCATCCAAACTACGGTTTCATTGCACCGATATCAAGAATGTTGCTTTTGGCAAATACCTCAATGTATACCCTTGACTTTCACATCAGTATAATTTCCTCTCCCAGAAACTCTCTCTACAGCTCCTAATAAGATCGCTCCACTTAACACACTCCTCTCCTTTTTGGCCTAAAGATTCTTCCGAAAAACTGACTGTTTTCGAAATAAGTAGTAGAAAAGATAAGATTAATCTAAATAAATCCAAAGCCGTAGTCCAAATTTTGGATATTTTTTGCGAAATGCCTTTCACATTAAAATAATAAAACTCTCCACTAAAATTCAGCTTTGACGCAATTCTTTCGAAGTCTTAGACTCTAATTTTTCTAGACTTCAAATAACAACAAATCCAAAGATCATTACTTGAGTCAAGTTGGTGTTGACCGAAAATTGGTCGCAGATAAATTTTTCTTTTAATTCTCATAGTTTTATTAATAGTGGTAAACCTCTTTTTGTTTTAAGTACGGTTTTCCACAAACAAATACTTACGTTCAAGTCTCCATCAACTCCGAAAGGGTTTTAAATAAAACAAAAATACTAAAACTTCACAGAGACAGAGAGGATTCGTGCCGGCCAATCATTATACTCTTATCCTCCCCCCCCCCCCCCATTGTGTCACCTACACATCCACAATCTCTGAAAGTGTTCCGAAAGTTAAGAATCTTATGACTGAAATTAAACAGTGACCACATAACTTTTCGAAGTCATTCCCCAGGCATACCAGATTGTCCTGTGCTGCAATTTCAGTTAAATAAAGTGGATAGGTACAAGTGTAGCTTAGTGAAGTTTTGAGGTGTTCATTCTGTATTTGTACTGCAAATGAATTCTATACACTGAGAGAATGCTGTAGTTGCTTGTATCAAGTCTAAAAAAAATCGAATGTTATGCTTTAATTTCTAGAGAGCTTATTTACAAAATGTCAGATTCTTAAAGGGTTCTTTAATAAGGTCGGGTAGATGTTGAAATAGAATAAAACAAGCTGTGTGTGAGGTATTAACAAATGTTTGTATTTGTAAGGTCCATGTATGCCATTATGTATTCAATATGACCTTGGTCAAATGCCCGCCTTGGCTTCACAGATCCGAGTTATCCAATTTTCAATAATGTTCACCTTATTGTATCGGTCGACTGTGGTATATTCGCATAGACCTGCGACTTCAGGAAACCCCACAATAAAAAGTCTCGCGTTGTCAAACCACATGACCTTGGTGGCCAATATTGGCTGTTTGATTATCGAACCGGTCGTCTTAAATTTGGTCACCAAACATTGCACAGTCGAGTGTGAAGGCATCAGCAACTGAATAATAAACAACAGATTTGATAAATGTCATAAAAACAACATGGCCGCCAAAATTTATGTTTTAGAGAAAACAAATAACGGGTGATTTTTAAGCTGGTTTGGTTTTGGCAATACTGGTTTTGACAGCTGACGTGTGTTTAGTACCTTGTGTCACTGTCAAACAGCTTCAGTTTGGTTTGCAATTTAACCATGGATCGTCTTACAAATGAACAACGCTTGCAAATTATTGAATTTTACTATCAAAATACGTGCTCGGTTCGAAATGTTCATCGCGCGCTGCTTGTGTTCAGCGATGAGGCTCATTTTCGGTTGAATGGGTACGTAAATAAGCAAAATTGCCGCATTTGGAGTGAAGATCAGCCAGAAGCATTGCAACAGCTACCAATGCATCCCGAAAAAGCCACTGTTTGGTGCGGTTTATGGGCCGGCGGCATTATTGGGCCTATTTCTTCAAAGATGATGCGAATCGCAGCGTTACTGTCAATGGTGAGCGCTACCGAGCGATGATAACAAACTTTTTTTTGCCCGAAATGGAAGTTCTTGACTTGCATGATATGTGGTTTCAACAAGACGGTGCCACATGCCACACAGCACGCGAAACAATGGCGCAATTGCGAGGCGAGTTTGGTGAACAGTTAATTTCACGTTTCGGGCCGGTCAATTGGCCGCCTAGACCGTGCGATTTGACACCATTAGATTATTTTTTGTGGGGGTATGTCAAGGCTAATGTCTATAGGGACAAGCCCGCTTCGATTGACGCACTGGAAGCCAACATCCATGCATTCATTCGTGAGATACCGGCCGATATGTGTGAAAGAGTATGCCAAAATTGGACTCACTCAGCGGATGGGCTACCTGAGACGCAGCCGCGGTCAACATTTGCATGAAATTATCTTTAAACATTAAATTGCAAGGTTCAAACTATCGATTCAAATAAATATTTTATTCATTTTTTCGAATTTTTTGTGTTTTTTTTTTAAAAAAAGTTCTAAACCTCTTAAAAAATCACCCGTTACTTTGCAACAGTGAAGCTGCAGCACTTTCAAAGTTGAAAGGTACGCAAATAGTATACTGCGCTACAATTTGAAGCTTAACCTTAATTTTTGGTGCTCGCTTCATGCTGCATTTGAGCTTACATATAGGAACGTTCTATACTTTTCTCTTTCTCATGAAAGCTAGCCATGGGGAACCACTGTTCTTTGAAAAAAGAATTGTTTAAAATTGAATAAAAAATGAGAATTCCCAGTAGCAAACAAAGAGTTCTAGAGTTCCTCATACTTTTTTTTCAATAGTTCTGGCGAATGAAGTGTTAAAATTCGAAAAATTTTAGTTTTAGAAACAAAAGTTATTTGGAAAATGTACAGAACCCTTTGTTGGTTATCGGGAATTCTAATCAGAACTCCTTTTTTTGATTTTTTGCATTTTGAAAATTTGTGGTTCTAAGTCAATGGGCACCTTTAATTGCCCTAACTTTTCCAATTTTGCAGAATTCTTTCTAAAACCCATCATCAGGAACTCTTTTCCTCAAAAAAGTCCTTGCTGCGTGAAGTTAGCAAAAAAAACTTTTTTTCGCATTTTAACACTTCATTCGCCAGAACTGTTGAAAAAAAGTATGAAGAACTCTAGAACCTTTAGTTTACTACCGGGAACTCTCATTTTTTATTCAATTTTAAACAATTCTTTTGCTAACTTCACAGGACTGAGGAACCAAGCTACACCATTTTAGACGTCGATTTCTCCATTAGTGAGAGATTTTAATGACAGCTGCTGCTATAGCGATTGTTTTAGTTGCAGCTGCACCCCATATTGTGTTCAGCATCAGCCAGTAACTCCTTTACTTTTCGATATGTTCATCGATGTCATTAAAGAGGTTTCGCAACGTGGAGCACGAGTTTCAACGCAAAGTTTCAAAACAACAGCGAAAGCGGTCATATGTGTTACGCAGCTCAAGTTTCGGGACACAAAGAGTTTGAGGAAGTGGAGCAACAGGTGTAGCTAACCACATTCTTATGCTAGAGACGGTGTAATAGTGTAGCTACCCGCATTCTTATGCTTGAAACGGGCCTTCAACCTTTGGTCTTTCAAACCTAAAAATTCAAATTGACCACGTTTAAAGAACAATCGAAATGGATGACAGTCGCTAACCAAACAAATAACAATGCTTGTAATCCATCATGGTTTGAGTCTTGAAGAAATTTAGCCAAGTACTAAAGACTTTCACTCTCACCTTAAGGCGACAGAATGGACACGTGGAAAAGCGAACTGTCGCTTAATTAGTTTGGTGGACGATAATAAACGCCAAGACTATGGTAGGAAAGCCAGGAGCTCATTTCATAAAAGCATATATGCGCAACTAAATTACAACTTGGCAGCAAATGATTATTTCACGGTGGTGTACTCAACCGACCTCCTGTCACCCATTTTAAAAGTACGAGGAGAGTAACTTCCCCTGAACTATTTACATCAAAGAAGCGATCTAAAGGGTGTTTTTTTTTTATAGACGTGTGGTTTTCAGGAAGAAATAAAACGCATATTATTTAATGTTATGGCCAAGAATTTAGCTTCATGATAAAGATAAGGGTTTGCCATTTTGTTTTAAAAATGATTGCGGGCAAGTGGCCGCCACGGTTGGCGGGAGGCCCAATTTTCAACAGCTCCAATTGTTGCGCTCGATGGCGGATGGACTCATTCGTGTCTTCTTCGATACTCTGCTCCACAGCAGCAATAGCGTCTTCATTGCGCACTGTACGGCGTCTTTGAGGATGCGCATTATCCGCAAGAGTAAACGTGTTGCGAAACCGATCCATGCTTGCTCGAATTTATGCGATTTTGCGATTATGTCAAAGGTTGCCGCAACCGCAATCGTACGCTTGTTTGGCTAAAGTTAAAATTCAGCCTGCAAAGAACTGACGAAGACGAGATCTTTTCATTTATTAAACCAGTAATGAACCAGAATTGGATATATTTTCGATGCTTTTCAAGTGAAGGCAGATTTATCAAAACCAACCTATGTGAATACAACGGAAGTGCTGATTCCTGAGACCAAGGAAGAAAATGGAGACAGAATCGCAAAAACCTTCGTTGAATTGCTTCAAGTCTCGATTTGTGAAGAGAGAAGTGAGGTGCGCAGACCAAACAGCCGTACTCAAGAATGGGTCTCACAAACGAAATAAATAGAAGCTTAAGAACATAGGGATCTTTAAAGTCACGTGAGAATCGTTTAATAAATCCTAATGTTTTATTGGCTTTTTTTTTATAATGTGATCTAAGTGATCGTTAAAGATCAATTTTGAATCTAAAATAATTCCTAGATCTGAAAACACTGAAACTTTGTTCAAAGGGTCCGATTCAAATGAGTAGTTACACGTAAAGGGCTTTTTTTTGCGTGTAAACCTCATAACCTTACACTTATCGACGTTTAGGATAAGTCTATTTTTACTGCACCAGTCCCTGAATCTTAAAAGATCATCTTGTAATAGTAAACAGTCTGTTTCAGATTTTATTCTTTTGTAAAGTTTAATGTCATCAGCATAAATAAGGATATCGTTTATAAAAAGGATAAACAAAATAGGTCCTAAATGGCTACCCTGAGGTACGCCTGAATTAACAATAAATTGATTAGAACACACATTGCGAAAAGCTACACTATAATTTCCTGTTAAGTAGATACGAATAAGTTATTTAATTTACTTATAAGAGTTTTGTGACACGACTTGTCAAATGCCTTACTGAAATCGGTGAAGATGCAGTCAACTTGATCACGGTCTTCAAAAGCATCTAAACAAAAGGATGAAAAGTTAAATAAATTTGTCACAGGAGACTTTTTTTGACAAAACCGTGTTGACCACTACACAAAATTGAATTACAGTGAAACGATAGAACATTAAAAACAATGGATTCAAATAATTTTGGAATTACAGATAATTTGGATATGGGCCGGTAGTTTATGATCTCAGTTTTCAGTCCCTTTTTATGGATTGGGGTTTTGTACGCACTTTTCCAGAGATTGGGAAAAACTGAGCTACTTAAAGATTCATTAAAGAGAATAAATAACGGATAACACAAATGAGAGACACACTTCTTCAAGATAGAGGCAGGAACACCATCAGGTCCCGGACTATTGTTGTCATCAAGCTTTAAAATGCCTTCACTGATAGTATCCTCAGTGATATGGAAATTTATTGAGCTCAGATGGGTAAATTGTACAGAGGAAGATATATTGGTTTCAGTCTCATGGTTAAAAGTATCTTCGAACGCATTTTTAAAGAAATCTGCAAACATAATTGCAATTTTTTCAGACGTTTGACCGGTAGAATTTAAATATGTTATAGAGCTAGGATAGCCACCATTTTTTCTTTTTGCATCCACAAGTTGCCAACATAATTTAGGGTTAGTTTTTATAACCTTTTCTGTTTTCGCAGTATAATTTTCATATAACAGTTTATAATAGTCGACAGAAAGGTTTGCCAAATTTACGAAGGTAACCATAATCTTCATCAGTTCCCGAGGTATTAAATTTTAGCCAAGCTTTGTTTCTTCTATGTTTTAAATTCTTAAGTTGGCGATCAAACCATGGTGGATCGTTTGATTCTTTATAAGTTGCTTTAATTGGAACAGTTATATAAAATATTTCAAATAATTTACGATAAAATACATTACACATAGCATTAATATTACAGTTACTAAAAAATTGATTCCATTTAATATTTTGTAGGAGATTGGAGAGTTCAACAAAATTACATTTATTAAAGTTAAATTCAAGTTTGTTTATTAACTTATTGAAAGAAGAATTCATGTTTAAATTTAAGGATATGTCTAGTGCTGAATGGTGACGGTCCTCTTTAGTTAGTTCAGTAGCGGTGGCCAGAACAGCAGCATCAGAGTTCATATTGTCGGAGAAAAAAAAAAAAAAAAGGTCTAATGTTTTACCTGAAGAATTTTTATACCATTAAATTGGTTTATTCCAAATGAAGACATTCCATCTATTATAGAAATTTCGTTGG
Organism: Leucozona laternaria; assembly: GCA_932273885.2. Taxonomy (NCBI): domain Eukaryota; kingdom Metazoa; phylum Arthropoda; class Insecta; order Diptera; family Syrphidae; genus Leucozona; species Leucozona laternaria. The sequence goes on from OW026366.1 coordinate 42,603,641, forward strand.
GATTTAACACGTTAACTGGAATATAGCTATTATTGTCTTCGTTGTTTTTCCAAATCTAATAAGGTAGGTTAAAATCACCGACAATAAGAATCTCATCTTCAGGTTCCAGTTCTAAAAAGATGCTGTCTTAACAGTTATTCAGTTCTTCATACACGCCATTAGCAGAGGCTGGCGGTAAATAGGAGGAAACAATGTAAAGGTGGCCCTTCTGCATTTTAACTTTTACACAAAGCTCTAAATCGATAAAGGAACTGTTTAACCAGATTTCGGTCAGTATTATGACATCATGAGGAAGATTAATTGGGGCATATTCATAGTCACTTTTAAACTCCAATTTATCTTAGACCTGGGTTTATCCTATCTAAATAACATTGAATAAACCCCAGTCTAAGATAAACTGGAGTTTAAAAGTGACTATGAATATGCCCCATTGTGTTTAGGAAGACCGAATTGGTCTTAGTCCTGAGTCCATTTACATTTTGGTAGTATATTAAAATATTTTGAAGCTGCTTAGTCGAGAATTCTGCATTGTCATGTTCTATTGAAAAGGGTCCTGGCTAGATTGTCTCTTGTTCAGTTTATTTTCAAACTCATGAAATATGATTCCTTTTGGCCAAAACGAGGAAGAATTAAGTAAGTGGAAAAATGAGTCAGGAACACGAACTTTAAACGATGAGTACTTTGAATGATTACGGTGGATCATTTTTTCAAATTGCGGTTTAAGCTGAGGACCAATTTTATCAGATATATGATTTTTATATCTAGAGCATTAGTTAAAGGATCAAGTTTAGAAATAAACAAGATTTTTTGGCCTTCAACAGCTCTTAACCCTGATGCACTGGGAGATACATATATTTTCATTTCGTTTGTTAGAGTAAAGATTCTTTGAAGTTGTATTTGTTAGGTCTTGATTTGGAGATTGTGTTGATAGAGGAGAATCAGTATTACTAGATATCGGTTTTAAAGCGGCTAATGATGAACTGACTGGCGGCGTTTTAGATAAGGTCAATGATGATGCAGATGATGTTGATGACGATGCTAAATGATGTTGATGACGATGCTAAATCAAGTGACAGCTGTCAAAAAGACCAACTCCGAAAAAATTATTGCTAGATTGAAGAAGAAGGAAGTGTTCCACTTTCTGGGGAGATGTCCGATTCTTGTGGAAAAGAAGTAACCAGGTACTCTGAGGAAGAGTTAATTAAGCGATGGTGAAATTGTTAATATTCTTAACGGTGGCACTGATTGGGAAAATTTTTGTCAAAAAACGTATTTATATTGAGTTTTTTTTTAAAATAAATTCACTTTTATCAAATTGTAAATATTATTTGGCAACTGGAAGAGGTAGCGTTTCATGTCATCCGCCTTTTTAAAGCTCGACAATCTTAGAAATATTGAAAGTATAATGGTTTCGTAGCATAAATTTAACCGATTTTTTCTTGAATAACATTTATAGGTACTAAACACCAGAATGTAAACGGAATAAATGTTAAAAACATTTTTGATATGACCTTCGCAGCGTTAACCGAAATTTCAAAAAAAAAAAACAGCTTACAAATTAAATACATTTTATTGGGTTTTGTTCGTCTCCAAGTTGTGTGCGAATATAAATAAATTAAATAGAAATAAATAAAACTAAATAAAATAATTATATTGTTTTTATTTATTTAGTAATAGATTTTTAAATTATTATCACAACTTTTGTTTTAATTTATATTTATTTTGCAACGCGTTTCGAAGCTATTGCTTCATCATCGGGCGAACTACTTTTTAAATAATCAAATAATTAAGAAAATATTTCCATAATAATTGCTAATAAATTTGAGATGGTAGGTATTTTGAAAAAAAAAAAAATGGTAAACATTTTAAAACTAACTACGTATTTAAAAAAAAATTGTAATTAATTTTTTAATCTAAATCCTATTAAATTTTGTTAAGCAATTAAGTTAGGTTATGAGGGTTTTTGTTTAATATGGATCTAGCGAATATTTTTATGCAAGCACTTTTTTCAACCATGCGAAACTCGAGCTCGTTTGAGAATTTATTTTCTTTAATGTATCATGTTCATCTCACCAAAATTAAATATAAATTGTTTTCAGTTGAAACTGTAAGCACTAAAAAAGTTATGCATACGAAACAGTATAAAAGAGGAGATTTTCACTTGAATATTTTATTCTTGTATAGTTTTTACGTAAAATAGAACACAATCATTTTCATTTGACGTTGACGTGATCTGTTCGAGACGGGTTCTTCTCGTACGAATAAATAAACAATTTATTCAAATATACTATACCGAAAACCAAAAAAAAAAATGTCCGAATATTATTTATACTGTTTTGCTATGGTTGAATGAATGCAAATGCAATTAATTCTGGTTTCATGAATTGTTATGCGTTCTATCTGATGACTTATTTAATACATTTTGTCTTTCTCAGGTGCCAGTTATATATAGATATCATTGAAATTCATCATTAAATTGTTTAATTTGACGCGTTTAGAAAGTAAAATCAGTCATTTAGAAGAATGTTGACAACATTATAGTATTTTGAATAACTATATGTATCATCTCTCATAAATGGCGCCCATTTTCGACGCAGCAATGGCGTGCTCTTTATAGTGCATTTTCCATTACTCTTTATGTGACTTTTTAAGTCCTAAAGCCCTAGAATATTGAATGTGTATTTGTGGATCATTTTTGATTTAACTAGTGAACCAATTTGATGTTAAAGGTCAAAAGGAAATTAAAAAGAGCACATGAACATCTGCGACTGCTGGTTAAAGTATCAGGGTTTTCCTCAATACTTGATGCTTTCGCCGAAGCAATATTTACCTCCAGGCACGTAGCGAGAGGGGGAGGCAACACCCCTTTTACAAGAGTCGGCAAATCAAGGAAGCTACATTTATTAATCTGATAGAGAGCAATTATAAAAAATATGCACGACTTGATCGCACGAACTTGCTCTTGTGGTTAAATACTGTATGTGTGTAACGAGTAAATATTAAAAGAGTCAAAAGCACTAAAATAATGATTTTTCGTTTAATTTTTTTTTTTTTTATAAAATAATGTTTGTCAAAATTTTTAAATGCGTTATTGTTTAAGTTATTAAGAAGCATCAGATTGCAAAATTATAACAAAATCGATTTAACCATGGCAAAGATATACGCGAATAACCCAAACCATTTCGACCATTTTCTCGAAAAACGTTGAATACCTGATTCCGTAATGTGAATATTTTGAGAAAAACCTAAAATGCAGTTTTCTTACAATTGACTTCAGGTATGAATTTTAATGAAAATTTGAAGAAACCAAAATATTTGTATGGCAGCTACCCGTTCTAGATGATCTAAAACAAAAATTCGAATTTCAGGGAATCACATAAAAATGCTCTGTAACAAATTTCATGCAAATCGGTTTACCCCTTTAGGCTCTAGCTCAAAATACAGTGGACGCACCGACCGATGCACTGACGCACCGACGCACAGTGGTTCGGTTTGTATGGAAGTGCGGAAATAAATCGATAAAACCTGTAATATAAATCGGAGAGAAATGAAATTTGGCACACATGTGTGGGTTAGGGAAACACACATTTCCTCAAAATTTGGATTAAAAATAACAATTAGAAGATGAGTTATTGAGATTTTTCTAAATTTTGGGGTTTATTGTTCATATATAAAAAATTACAATTTATGTTTTGTAACACTTTTTGCTTTATTATGTAAACATTGCAAAAAAATACTTATAATACTAATTACATAAATTAATAATTAAATAAATAAATGTATAAATACATAAAAATAAACTACATAAACATAAACACTTTTGAGTCTAATTTGGACGAAAAAGTTGACATTGGTCTGATTCAATTAACATTTGATGAGGTTCCATTGGGCCTTCAGGCCCTAAAACATAATTATAAAGGGTCCGCCAAATAACTTCTTTTTTTTTTTGAAAATATCGCAATGAAGCTTCGGATGTGTGGCACGTAGCGACGCCGTCCTGTTGAAACCAAATGTTGCCAATATCCTCCTCTTCAATTTTTGTGAACAAAAATTCGTTCATCATGGCCCGATAACGATCGCCATTGACTGTAACGGCCACTCCTTGCTCATTTTCGAAAACTGGCCCAATTATGCCTCTGGACCAAAATCCGCACCAAACAGTGACTCGTTTTGGGTGTTTCCCTAAATGCGACAATTTTGCTTGTTTACTACTCGCCAAGATCAAAATGGGCTTCATCTGAAAAGATGATTTTTTTGGCAAAATCGGCATCTTCTCTAAGTCGATCGCAGGCCCACTTAGCGAAGCGTATACACAACCATATTCGTTCAGCGGAAGGATAAAACTAATTATCTGTCAAATCAGACATGAGTGTTACCATTCACGAAATAAGCACTAGTTGAAAAAAAAACGTTTGATGGCAGACCCTTTAGTTGTGGTGTCAATGGCAAACCATCAAGCGTTTTAAAAAACTGTAGTGATTCTTGTGAAAGTTTGGTTAAAAATAAAATAGAGTTTTTGACTAGGGAATGCTTATCAGAGTCACAACATGGCTTCGTATCCGGTCGGTCTATTGTGACCAATTTGGCGGTATTCTCGTCATATGTCTTAAATACAATGGAGGATAAATGTCAGGTTGATACAGTTAATACCGACTTAAGTAAGGCATTTGATTGGGTAGATCACAATATTTTATGTAAAAAGCTAGAATATTTTGGTTTTCATTCTGTGATGCTTAAATGGATTTCTTCATATTTGAAAAATAGAACTCAACGTGTACTAATTGATAACAAGGTTTCCAGAATTATAAAATTTACCTCCAGCGTTCCACAAGGGAGTCATCTTTCATAATATATATTAACGATATAGTCAATGTTATACAAAATTGTAATTATCTGCTTTATGCTGATGATTTAAAACTGTTTTTTTTTTTTTTAAATAAAATGTATTGGCGATTGTGTAAGTGTTCAAAATGACTTCGACCGTATTTCAATTTCGTGCTCTGTTAATAGCTTAAAACTTAATATTGGAAAATATAAAACTATATTATTTTCCAAATCTGCATCTGTTCTTAATTTTTCTTATAAAATAAATACCAATCCTTTAATAAAAGATAGCGATATCAAAGATCTTTTCATTATTTTTGATTCTACATTCTCTCCCAAAAAACATATTGGGGCATATTCATAGTCACTTTTAAACTCCAGTTTATCTTAGACCTGGGTTTATCTAAATAACATTGAATAATCCCCAGTCTAAGATAAACTGGAGTTTAAAAGTGGCTATGAATATGCCCCATTGATTATATTGTTGCGAGGGCGAATACTCTAGTTGGATTCATTAAAAGAAATAGTAAGGATTTTCCGGATCCTAATGTTTTACTAACCCTTTACATCTCACTGGTTAGGTCAACGATTGAATATGCAGATGTGATTTGGAATCCATGCTACAGAGTTCATTCTGATAGAATTGAACAGGTTCAGAGGCACTTTACTTGTTGCGAAGTAATAAGTTGGATTTATGTATCAAGGCACCCTGTATTCATTTATTTATATTATACCAATTAATGATTAATGAAATGTCATAATACCATATGTATCTATTAATTTCCGGGTGTCAAGTAGACATTATTAAATAGAAAAAGGTAACCTTTGTGAGAAGATCATCTGGCCTGAGTCTTTTAATTAAAATATTTAAAGTCCCTTTCTTATTTGCCATCATCGAAACTTATTTCATTATAATTTCGTTAAAACATTACTAAATATGTGTTTCGTAAAATGCGTTGGAATTTTAGTCCTGGACCCATGTTCTGTAACTTTCGCATCGATAAAATCAGTCGAGAAACGATGAAAAATGGAACAAAACTCAATTTATCGCATTATCGGGTTTCTATAACTTTGACAGTCGATAACTTTATGGACCGGAACATGCGGAATAGAAATCCTGGAAAAATGCGATAAAATGCGTTTCTGTTTCTTTAAGAATCGTTAATTTTATCATTTTCAACGTCAAAATGTATCACCTACCCAAAGGCAGGCGATAATAGATGAAACATTTAAATTATTGCAAACGACAAGAGAAAACAAACTTAAAAAAGAAAACAAAATAAATAATGTTCATAGTGAATGACTAAGAACAAGAAGGTGAATAAAATTGAATGTTCACTTATATTTTTTAATTTTTAATACTCAATTTTAATTTTCAGAGTAACAAGAGCCCAAAAAATTCTATAGTAAAATATTTGTCCGCAAACAAGGAATTCACAAGTGGCAAACGATGAAGTTTTTTCTGTCCCTGAGGAAAATATGGACGCATTTCCTGTGCCAAAATCTGAGAATACCTCCTGTAATCGTTCCTCGGGCATTTCAAATAGATTCATTATCATTGTATCTCGAAACCTACGGCCGGCCGGCGCTGGCCGGGCTCAGCGTTCAATGTACGCTTTTTATTCCGGCCTTGGTTAGCTTCCTGAAATAAAGCAGCGTACAAACTTTCTCTAAACTTTTTTAATAAAAAATATACGCATGTCCATAGCTAAATTAAAACATAATCAAATTCGATATCAATTTTCACTTTTGTTTTCTGTTTTTTTTTTTTTAATGTCAAACAGACTAATAAACTTATCGCCTTCCAATGGATTTTCCAATGAAAATAAATCGAAAATTCAACTTATCGCATCGAGATACAGAAACCCAATTTTTTCCATAGGCGATAAGTGTGGAATGAATCGTTTCATTTTTTAACGATGCGATAAGTTATAGCCTGAGTTACAGAACATGGGTCCTGATTATAAAGCAAGGTGTATATTGCTCGGGATAAAATCACTTCAATCTAGACGAAATATTCATGATGTAATGTTTGTGAGAGATTTACTATGCTATCATATAAAAAGTCCGTTTTTGCTTTCTTTAATTTCCTTTTATGTATCGACTAGACAGTTAAGAACAAGAAATTTCCTTTTTGTAAAACTGCATAGAACAAATTATGGCAGAAATGAACCAATGTCACGAGCTGTTTCCTCGTTCAATGAATTTTATGTTATTTTTCATTGACATATTATATCCCGTGATAAATTTAAAAATGATCTATTGTATGAGTTTGCATTCTAAATTACTTGCTTTTATTATTTTCTATCTTATTTCTATTATATCTGTTAAGTAATATACTTGTAGATGAAATAATAATACAAAAATTAGTCAAAAACTGAAAGGATTCTTTAGAGCCATTTCACACATACCCGGCGGCCGGCACCGGCGCCGATTAGCCGGTTTTTTTCAACAAATAAGTATACTTTCACACATACCCGGCACTGTGTAGCCGGCAGGTGGCAATGTAGGTATGCAAAGTGATTTGTTTAGTTCTGTGATCGCCTCTTGCCAGTCTACTTGACACAAAACACAAAACAACCCTCATCTCGTACACTGGAGATAACAACTTAAAACCAGGAAAGCAAAGAAAACATCTACCGGCCCGGCAGCCGGCTATTGCAGTGAGCGAAGCCGGCAGCATTGCCCGGCGATCAGCTGCCGGCTGCCGGCATCGGCATCGGTCGGTACGCGTGAAAGGTCCCATAAGATTTACTATACCAAATGCTGTTTGGCCGGTGCCGGTATCCGGCAGCCGGGTATGTGTGAAATGGCTCTTACGGTCATTTGACTAGTTGTTGAATAGTATCTACTATAGACTGTATTGTAGGTCCTCTCCATTCCTGCAACAACAATAACAATACGCACACAGCAATTATTGGAATTTATAAGTCACTAGACCTTGGCTCTCCGCCAACTGTCGCGCTACCAAATTTATTTATTTTAAATAGACCAACAAATTTAAATTTTACTTACCCCAGGTAAATTCAACGAAATTTAGGTCGATTTTTGTTGAGTTTTTTGAGGAGTTCTGGAATGGCACGTTAAATATGGCACAGTTTTTAATTAATTAATTTCTAAGCTGGCATATAATGTTATTTGCCACAGCACTAATGCAGCTTAAATGGATCAAGTATACCTAGAAATTTGCTGCTTCAATTGACTTGTGTTTAGCAATACTTAACACTTTATCCTCCCCTGCATCACTTTCACACCTGTCTTAACCACTTAGAAAAAAACAGGTTAAATATTTGTGTATACAATCTATCAAAGCTCGAAGTCGTTCATGTTTAAGTACAAAAAATTGACTGAAGTATGCTCAAACATAGCCTCTCATCTGCATGCAATACGATGTATTTATGTCCTTTCCCATTGGTGCCTCCATTCAAAAACTATTTACGCGACAAACGGAATAAATTTCCACGTAAATGGATCTTGTAAAGAAGTAGGTACTAGGTACATAGCTACTCAGTGGAAAATTTTGCTTCATTTCTAAAAAAAAAAAACAAAAAATGACAGAATTCTGGCACTTTTCCATGTCGTACATATTCTTGCACTTCCAGGTAACATGGTACACAGCATCTGCTTCAGGCATTTTCAATTTGTTAATCGAAAAGTTTGCACTTTCCAACCCCACCATACGGACCGTGGTGCTGTTTCTGCAGAATTTTGTTCTCTGGTTCTGCTCCTTTCATCCTCAAATTCTTTGTTTTGTCGTCATCGTCTTGGCGTTTAGATTTTAGAAAAATGTATTTTAAATTTCTCAACAAATTTTCTTTGCTCAAATGTGAATTCTAGCGCAATCGCTGGCATTGCTTAAGTCAATGAGCGAAGAAAAGTTAAAACCGAAAACCATATTTTTTTTTTAAACAATTGAATGTCCTTCATTGAAGTTTGATAAAGATTACTTTTCTATGGATGGTTAATGCAGCAATGGGTAATAAATTCGTATGAAATTCAAATAAATTGTTTTGATATCAATGCGGTTATACACCATACATAACTGATTTCTTTGACAACTATACATGTTAATGAGAAAACAAAATTTTAAATCGTAGGTGTTGTTTAAAAAAAAAATAATTTATTCTAAATTTGAATAAAAAAAAATCATGTATCCGTTTTTGAAATATCTAATTTTTTTATTTAATTTGAAATGCAATTTTATTAAGACTTATATTAGAAACTTTTATACAAAAACATTTATTTAAATCGGTGAAGTGTATAATAAGATGGACGACAACCAAAAAAAAAATTGTTCTATTAGAGGTAGCTACTGTTAGCAATGGCACAAAACACAATTAAGTTATGTGAACAAGAAGATTTTAATCAAAATTGTTATAGTCGTTTTCGAAAAAAATGCGATTATTCTTAACCATTTTTAATCATTTGTATAAGAGGTACCTAACCTACCGATACTTTTGGTTATAAGAATAATTTGTGTTTAAAATCTTTAAGATAGGTAATGTTAAAAAGGTCTTTTTTTCAACTTTAAAAAAATCAACGGAGTGGTTCTTAAAATATTGAGTTTAAAAAAAAATTAAGCTTTTTTTAAAAATCCAAAAATTTTTTTGGAAAATTTTGCTGTACAATAATATTTAGAACGTATCAATCATTCTTCATTAATAATAATTGATCAAAATCAGTTTAACCATTTTCGAGGAAAGGGAAAATCCAAAAAAATAGTTCTTCATAGGGAGGTGCCATTAATATTTATGTACATTTCTTAGAACCATTTTGTACTTGTTCTATAGGACAAGTATTGGTTTCATAGAAAAAAAAATTCGAGGTTGTAATCTAAACTAACACTTCGATGAAATAGTGGGTTTCGTCATTCCGTCCGTGTCGGTCTGTGCATGTGTGCTGTAATTTGAGCTAGAGCAAATATCAAGTAAGAAAACATAATAATAAATTTTCATGTACATAGTTAGATATACTTACATAGTAACACGAGTAAATAAAATAAAATTCAGTCAACAGATTCACTACAAATGACGGCGCACAGTGGTTAAAATCCGGAAATAAATCAAAAAAATGAAAGTGTTAGTATGAAGTTATTTTTTTTAAATTATAGTTATATTATATTAAAGATACAGGGCTCCAAAGTTACCCTTTTTTTCAATTTTGAAATTCTTATATTTTCTTGCACTAACTTCTTGGCACGAAAAATATCGTTCATAAAACTTTAAGCCAGAATTTTTATTTTTATTTCAAAAACATGTACTTTAAGCTTAAAAAAACACATATGCATATATATATATATATGTATATATGTATGTATATTTTAGATAAGTCAGAGCAGAGAGCTCTAAAATTATAATTTTAATGTTTTTTCCTTAGAGCTACAATTTTAGCTGCACTTGCCTACGCGCTCTGACTACATTCACTTGAAAGCTACACTACTCACCTAACTAGTCCAAAAAGAATTAAATCCGTCTGGATCCAACCCTGTGACTTATGTTCAATTTTGTTCACCTGAATCAGGTCTTAAAAAAACACGGTTTTGACGACGATAGATCCCGAAAAATTACAATTTCTTAGAAAATACTTGTCACAGATAACTAGATAAGAGCTTAATTTTTAGAAAAAATATTTACCTTTCTTTAAAAAATAAAATAAAATTAATCCATTGACTAACCTGTCAGATATTCATTTTTTAGCGCAAAACCTTTTTTTTGCCTGACTTATTTTCCAATTGTTTCCTAACTTTTATTTAAAAAATTACAATAAAAATAAAAAAAAATTATGATGTATTAACCTAAATAAAATATGAACAGAAATCAGGTATAATCTTTAAATTTTGTTTGACATTACGCAAAAAATAGGGACAGGTAAAATAAAAAAAGTAGCTTTTTGTGGTTTTATCTGTATATGGGTTTTTCCTAATACTTGATGTTAGGTATATGAATTGATACCTGTTATATGAATGAAAAACAAACAATTTCTTTTTTACGACCATTTTCCGGAAAACCCTTTCAGGGTGGGTAAGACCTAATAAGAATAGTTTGGTTGTCACTAATATCTATAGATAACAAAAAATGGAATAATAAGTCATTATTAAGCTATTGTTCATTGTGCAAGGTGTTAGGAATAAATAAAAAGAAATTAACATGTCACAGTTTGTCTTGAGTTACACTGTTTTGTGTGCAGTTCTAATTAAAGGTCTTAATTTTGTAGAACCGTTTCTATACGAAGAGTATCCTCACTTGAGCGAAAATGATATTTTTTTAATAACATCAGAAATTAAAAAAAAGATTCTTTTCTCAATTTAAACGGAGATACATGTTGGTTAGTTATAACCAAACCAAATTTTTTGAAAGATATATGGACTGGTTAAATAGTGAATCTGTGGTTAAATTAGAAACTAATAATAATAACACAGACGTTTTATCTGATTCTACTCGTGGTAGACCAAACACAGATTTTACATCGTGCACAGACCGAGCAAAAAGATATAAAGTGGATAAACTGAGATCTTCTGTATCACAGGATCTTATAAATGCTGCATCCTCATCTTCTTTAAAATTAAAAGGAAAATATTTTTTTAAAGTAAATTAAAGTAGTTAAAAGTAATAATACTAATTCAAGATTTTTTTGTACTTTTTTTCTCAGAATTTGACGCAGATACTGGCTTAGCTCTTATAACGCAAGCAAAACTATCGAAATACCAACACGAAATTTTAAGAAAAGCGACAAAAGTTTTATTGAGGCAAAACAATCTTGCTACCCAGACAACATAGCAGTAACCGAAACATCTGCGATGGTGAGGCTTCAGGATTTGCTAGATCACACTGCAAGAAAAATTTTAAAAACAATTCCAAGTGATGAGCTGTAACAACTTAACAACCAAACTTTAGAACTTCATACAAAGTGGGGCTGTGATGGCTCATCTGGACAGAGCGAATATATGCAGAAATTTTCCATCGGGAATCAGGAAGCTTCGGATGCACATCTTTTCATGACGTCGATTGTGCCCCTCAAAATGACCTTACCAACTGACGAAAACAATGCCACATGGATCAATTCCCGTCCGTCTTCAACACGATATTGCAGAGCATTGAAATTTGAATACAAAAAGGAAACACTTGACCTCATACGCGAAGAGAAAAAAAGGTGACCTCAATAAATATTGGCACACTTGCCATAAAAGTTAGACACCATCTTTATTTCACGATGATAGATGGAAAAATTGCTAAAGCTGTCACAAATACTAGTTCTGCGAGCAACTGCATCATTTGTGGAGCTAAGCCTTCGGAGATGAATAAATTATCTAAGATCAGTGCCAAGATGTTGAATGAAGATGCTCTTAAACTAGGAATATCATCACTACATGCAAGGATAAGATTTATGGAATACGTGTTGCACCTCGGCTACAACTTAAGCTTTAAATCATGGAGAACATGTGAGGACGCTCGTGCTATTAAGGAAGTGGAAAAAAAACGAATCCAAGCTGAATTCATCGAAAAGGTTGGTATCAGGTTGACGTTGTTAAGCAAGGAACTGGCACAACAAATGACGGCGAAACATCAGGAAGATTTTTTGAAAATCCGCTTCTGACTGCAGAGATCACCAAAATAGATTCAAGGTTGATAACGAGACTTTCAGTCATATTGGAAGTAATTTGCTGCAATTTTTCAATTGATACAGAAAAATTTAAGGTTTAATCTGAAGAGACAGCTAAATTGGCGATTTCGTTATACCCTTGGTATCACATGCCTGCAACAGTTCATAAAATCTTATTACACGGAGCAGAAGTAATACAAAGTGCATCTTTGCCAGTGGGTTCACTTTCAGAAGAGGCCCAGGAAAGCAGAAATAAGGACTACAAATATTACAGAACCCACCACTCCAGGAAATGTTCTCGGCCATCTACAAATGAGGATGTTTTCCACATGATCATTATATCATCTGATCCCTTTATAAACCAATTGAAACCGGAACCAAAAAAAAAACCTTCCATTGAGTGAAGAAGCTCTTGAATTAATTAATTAATATTTTTTAATGACTATGTAATTTATTCTTATGTATTTATACATTTATTTATTTGTTTATGTATTTATGCAATTAGTATTATAGGTATTTCTTGTAATGTTTACATATTAAAGCAAAAAGTGTTACAAAACATAAATTGTTATTTTTTTATATGAACAATAAACCCCAAAATTTAGAAAAATCTCAATAACTCATCTTCTAATTGTTATTTTTAATCCAAATTTTGAGGAAATGTGTGTTTCTAACCCACACATGTGTGCCAAATTTCATTTGTCTCCGATTTATATTACAGGTTTTTTCGATTTATTTCCGCGCTCCCATACAAACCGAACCACTGTGCGGCATTCCTGGAATAGTGTATGCAATGATTTAAGCGCGAAGCTGAATTTGCTAGGAGGAGCCATAATATCCGCAGATTTTTCCTACGGACAAATATTTTATAATTATTGCTCGAAACAAAGACGATTTAATAAAACTTAATAACTTTTTTTAGTACTGCGTCTATTATTAATAATTAATCGTATTATTATTCCAAACACTATTCGGAGAAAGAAAAAAAAATGTATAGGAGAAACACATTTGACATTTAATTTTGAAAGTTATGTATTTCCAAAAATTATTGATGAATTCTAATGATTTTTTTTAATATGATGTATCGACTATTCTATATAAGACTCACAGGTACATTTTACTTATATAACAACTGCATCAATTGTTTTTTTAAATTTGTTAAATAAAAGTCATTTTGTCAAAAGTTCCCCCCCCCCCCTTTGACTTGACAAGGGGAACATTTGACAATTGCAGTTTAACCATATAATCGTATGAGTAAAAAAAATATCAGCGGGTCTATTCTGCTTGTTGTTTGAATGAAAAGAAAAGTCAAACATTTTGTTAACGATTTATTTTATCAATAGCTTCATATAAAGAAACATAAATCAATAAATACATTTTTGACGAAAGCGAGAAGTTGAGTCTGGATTTGTGGGATATGGCAGTTTGAATTTGATTTCACTCCTTAATGTCAAAGAAATATCTTCAATGGCTGGTTTAGTAAAAAGCCAACCTACTAATGAGGATTTTCGTAGATAGTTAACAGTGTATGTAGAATCACTATGGACTTCTGAAATTTCCCCACCATAATAAAATGGCTTCTTAGAATGTTCACCAAATTTCACGAGAACATATGTCTGAAATAGCCCGCTTCAACTTTTCTTCGTCGATTGCACTCCTATTTGTTTTTCTCTTGTAGTTTCGAACCATATCTTCAAAATAAACATGAATAAAAAATTTAAAACACAAATATTAGCATAACAGATCAATATGGGGCACGTTTAAAAAAATGTCAAATGTGCCCCCTTTGCAAAACTCAAATGTGCCCCAAAAGTTCTTTATAACTTTTTAAAATTTTTTTTTTAAATTAATGTTTTACTTTCACATAACTTTCTTTAAAATATTAACATTTTAAGAACAGAGTGCTATCATAATATTATTTCACAATAAGAAAAACTCTTTTAATTTATTCACAAACCTCTCTTACATACCGGTGGTCAGGAATTACATCAAAAATCCCGAAATCACAAAAACACGTGTTAGTCAAAAGAGAGTTGAAGCAAAACTACAAAAGTTCATAACGTTTCTTTATTTTAAATAAGGCTTCGTTCGCCATCCCAACTTTTCTTTTTAAAGGCAGTGTTCATACCTTAAATCGCAAAGTCAAATGTGCCCCGGAGTCAAATGTGCCCCAGTTTACCCTACGTTTACTTTTCAGAAAAAATAAAACAAAAATGACAGACAACAACTACTGACACAATTAATCATTTAGTACATTTTATCATAAAGTGTTCGAGAATCGCTTAAGGCGTGCTCATGAAGTGATAAAATAGAAAAAACTCTGTGAAAACTATGATAATATTTTATTTATCACTTCACAACTTCATAGATTGGGAATTGACCCCAAAAACGGGTAGCTGGTATACAATCATTTCGGTTTCATCAATTTTTTCGAAAACGGCTCAAACTATTTTGATTTAACTCAGTACCTGTAATAACCAAATCAAGTGTAAGAAAACTGCGTTTCAGGTTTTTCTCAAAAAATTCACATAATGGAATAAGTTATTCCACGTTTTTTTGAGAAATTGGTCTTATTATTGGGTTTTTCAAGTATATCTTTTTATCGTTCGACCGATTTTGTTATACATAGTTGCAATCTGGTGCTTCTCAATAGTTTAAACAATATTGCATTTAAAATTTTTGAAAAACATTGATTTAATAACAAAAAGAAATCAATTTTTAAGTGTGTACTTTTGACTCTTTTAATATTTTCTCTTTAATTATAATTAAATACATCATGAATCTTCAAAGTGTGGTTGTTAACCAAAAGACCCAAAGCCCTTTTTAGGTTACATCGAAATACAGTGATATGACGTTGGATGCGAATATTTCGAGAACGAAACCTCGAAGAGTATTTTGGTTTTGAGTTTTAGCAAGCTCTCAAAAATTTAACCATCAATTTTAAATACCGCTATACCGATTTCGAGGCTCGATTACGGAAATATCGCCATCCAAACACAAACGCTTTTGAATGTTTTGGACAGAAATGATGTAAAATTGAACAATCACTTTGGATCAAAATATTTCGAGAACCAGACCGTCCACACGCTTTTGGTTTGGACGTCCGGATAGAGTTTGAAGAAACCGTTCTTTTGATGTATAGCTCAATGGGTTTTGAAAACGTTTTTTTAAAGTTGAAAAAAGTTGCAAGGCCATCATTTTTTTCAAAAATCAATACAAATTTTTTCCGGAATTTTCACGTCGCTGGAAAGGTCTGTTAATTTGCTTTTTGCCAGTGCAAACCGCAACCCTTTACGGGGCTTTATTGTGGAAATATCGCCATCGACACCCTTTTTAAGGTTGGATCGAAGTACACAAAGTAATATCGGCGGAAAGCTTAATCATATTTCCAGCAGGATGGCGCTCCAGCCAACTGCGGTCATAAGGTTAAAATTTGGCTAGATGAAGAGTACGGTGATTGTTGGATAGGAAGAAATGGACCAGTTCACTGGCCTGCAAGATCTCTCGACCTTATTCTGTTGGATTTTTTTTAAATGGGGAAGAAAGAAAAAACTTGTTTATTCCACTGAAATAACATCGACTTTGAACAAATTAGAAGGGCATATTATCCTCGAAGCGTCATCAAAAGTGCGCCAGTAGTTAGAATCAATAAATATTTATTCAACCTAAAATCCAAAAACGGGCTCTAGCATGCATATACAAAACAGTGTTCCCAGATTGGTGGTTTTTCCCACCAAAATGGGGGGAAAAAAATCTCTTTGGTGGGAATAATGGTGGGAAAAAATTGATGGTGGGAAAATATTTGAAATGCTTTTTTATGGGGGGAAAATATTATTTTTAACATAACCGAAACTTTTTTTTTTCTTACTAAAAATTCATAACTCAAAAAAAAAAAACTATTTGGGCGAACCACCAATGACACAGAAAATGTCTCAATAAGAGAGGAACAATTTTTCGTTCTTCTTTCGCCACACAAAAAATAATGGGGCATATTCATAGTCACTTTTAAACTCCACTTTATCTTAGACTGGGGTTTATTCAATGTTATTTAGATAGGATTAACCCAGGTCTTAGATAAACTGGAGTTTAAAAGTGACTATGAATATGCCCCAATATGTTTACAGTTTTCTGTTGCAATAGCGATCTTCTTTCTCGGCTAGCATTTGCTTGCACCCTCGTTTTGGCACTTTTAAGTCTTCCCTTCTCCAATGCTTCAGTCGAGAGAGCGTTCTCAGTTGTTAAAATAGTAAAAAATAAACTCAGGAATCGACTTAGTATCGATACAGCAGATTTAGTTTTACGAGTTCGCTATAGCCTAGGAACTAAAGGCTGCATCGGTTTCGAACCTTCAAAGGCAATGCTGTCTAAATTCAATTCAGAGAACCTCTTTGTTTCGCATGACAGTAACCATGATGATGAAAACGAAGAAACTCTTGAGGCATTTGCCTATGAATTAAACGTCAATAACAATTTGTAAATATGTGAATAATGTACATAAATACAAAATCATTTTACTTAGTTATACTTTTAAGTTAATTTTTTAAATCAAATATTTTGAAGTCTTTTTTATTTATTTTTTTTTACAAAAAATATCTTTATTTTTTTTATAACAAAACTAAAAATATGTGTTCCTAGCTTTTTATTGAAATAAGATTTTTTTTATATTAAAAATGTGAAAATGTACGAAAGTACAAATTTTACCTATAAGATTTGACTTAAAATACTGAATTCTTACAATGAAATCTAAGAAGTTTTTTTTTTAATAAATATGAAGTGAAATTAATTTTTATTTATTTAGAAAATAAAAAAAAATATTTTTAGAGTGTGTTTTGTTTATTCGGGAGCTTTTTTCTTAAAGGAGAAGTTCACATCTCACATTTAATTTTTTTTTTTTTTGTTTAATATCTAGGAAAGGATTGTGGCAGAGAAGTATGGTGGTTTTTTTTTTCTTCCAGTACAAAAACAGTGGGATTTTTTTTCAAATACGGTGGGATTTTAAAAATCTCATCTGGCATCAGTGATACAAAACCAAGGAGGACACTTCGAGCACTCTAAATATTTTGATTTTTCTATACCGTGTGCTACTAGACACACAGCGGTCAAAGAGTGCAACAAGGATCTGTTTCCTAACACCCACAAGCTTCTTTAAAATTATGACGACATTACCGGTTTCAACATGCACACCGGAAATAACATTTTCGACAATGAAACGTCTGAAAACTTATTTAAAACATTCTACCAGTGAAGAAAGACTAAAAGGATTGGCGTTAATGTCAGTTCATCGACAAATTGAGATTGACACTGAGGAAGTTGTTATCGATGTATTTGAAGCTAAAGCATACAAAAATGACACATCGAATTCATAAACAAGAATTTCGTCCTCCTTTTCGTTTTGCAGTACGCTGTTCAATGAGCGAAATTGATAATTGTAACAGATTGTTTGGAGAGGTCTCCGCTCTTTTTTCGCACTCAATTAATTGCCCGGACCATTAATTGTGTGCGGAAAAGTGACATTTGAGGTTTGTTCGTGTTTGTATTTGTTGTTTCTTTCAATACAAAATGGCTTTCAGTGATTTTTTTTTCGCTGGTGTTTGTTTTTGTTTTTGAAAATGGTTACGCTTTCAACTGTCATTTTTTCGCTGTGGTTTTTGTCAGCATTTCGCTGTCGTGTTGGAGACCACCGAAAAAATTTTTTTCCCATCAGCAGCGTACTAGGCTTAAGGCCAGAAGACTGGATATACCGACCTATCACCGTAGGGAGGAGAATTCTCCGATCGGAGAAAATTTCCGATTGGGGGATTTATTTGCTTTATGCGGTAACTAAATCGTAAACGAAATATAGACGCGTGCCGATGCATGTATTTGACTTTTGTCAAAATAAAGTAGTTTGGAATAAGTCGTGAATCGTGAACTTCCGCACAAAGTCTGCCTTTGAGGTCATACATTCAACCAGCCGGTCGTATTGCACCTGGTTTTTTTTTTTTTTTGAAAGAAAGGCACATACATAATTACCAAATAAAAAAACGCTTACTTTACGAATCTTTTTGTTGCTGAGCGTCCATTTCAGTCTTTAATTTTGTTGCGGGAAATTTTCCAATTCTAATTTTCTGTCGGGGAAATCGGAAAGCAAATATCTTCATAACGGGTGATTTTTTAGCTGGTTTGGTTTTGGCAACACTGGTTTTGACAGCTGACGTGTGTTTAATACCTTGTGTCACTGTCAAACAGCTTCAGTTTGGTTTGCAATTTAACCATGGATCGTCTTACAAATGAACAACGCTTGCAAATTATTGAATTTTACTATCAAAATTCGTGCTCGGTTCGAAATGTTCATCGCGCGCTGCTTGTGTTCAGCGATGAGGCTCATTTTTGGTTGAATGGGTACGTAAATAAGCAAAATTGCCGCATTTGGAGTGAAGATCAGCCAGAAGCATTGCAACAGCTACCAATGCATCCCGAAAAAGCCACTGTTTGGTGCGGTTTATGGGCCGGCGGCATTATTGGGCCATATTGGGCGAATCGCAGCGTTACTGTCAATGGTGAACGCTACCGAGCGATGATAACAAACTTTTTTTTGCCCGAAATGGAAGTTCTTGACTTGCATGATATGTGGTTTCAACAAGACGGTGCCACATGCCACACAGCACGCGAAACAATGGCGCAATTGCGAGGCGAGTTTGGTGAACAGTTAATTTCACGTTTCGGGCCGGTCAATTGGCCGCCTAGATCGTGCGATTTGACACCATTAGATTATTTTTTGTGGGGGTATGTCAAGGCTAATGTCTACAGGGACAAGCCCGCTTCGATTGACGCACTGGAAGCCAACATCCATGCATTCATTCGTGAGATACCGGCCGATATGTGTGAAAGAGTATGCCAAAATTGGACTCAGCGGATGGGCTACCTGAGACGCAGCCGCGGTCAACATTTGCATGAAATTATCTTTAAACATTAAATTGCAAGGTTCAAACTATCGATTCAAATAAATATTTCATTCATTTTTTTCGAATTTTTTGTGTTTTTTTTTTTTTAAAGTTCTAAGCCTCTTAAAAAATCACCCATTACATCACATGAATTCGTGATGCGTTGCTGCCACTTTGACATTTCATCGGCATGCAACGCACGAATTTGATATTTTCAACGCACATTAAATTTCGTTTCGAAGATCTGTCCGATTGGCCTATCGGAACGGCTACAATGATACAAAATTCGTACATTTTGCAGAAATCGGAGAAAATTTTCTTCCGATCGGATACGATGAAAAGGCTGATAGTTTTTTTTTTTAAATATGTAGTACTTTTGTAGTGATACTATATAATATGATGTTATGTTCCTACTTAATAAATAATAACTTTAATTGGAACTGTACGATTATCTTTTATATAAATAATAACTTGTCGTAAATTTTTCTGCTTAGGTACCTATTCAACGGAACTGCATGTAAAGACAATAACACATATCTACATAATATGTTTATGCATTAACCTACATGCCCAAATGTTCAAAACAAAATTGTGTATGATATGGTTGAATTTCGGATAATTGGCTGTTCTAGTTTTGATTACTAATTGGTGAATTTTTTTTTTTCCGAATTATAAAAAAAAATTGTCTGGCTACGGCCTTGATATTACATATATCATTTGCGAGATAAAGTGTTTGCAACGCAATCCACGCAGGGAATTTGCGTCTATGATATTTTAAAGGATTTAAATTGCAATTGCAATTATTTAAATAGGCGTGTGTCTCTTTATAATTAACCACACAACTGATAAAAAAAATGAAATTATTCATATATCCATCAACCTATCCCATTCAACTTTATTTCCAATTTATGAGTTCAGAGAATCGTAAGCTAATATTATTTCCTATATACTTTTGCATGTGCACTTGTGCAGTGTAGGCAGCGTTGTGCTAAAGTGCCCAATTGGGCCATTTGGCCCCAAAATTCTTATTTTGGCCCCGTGCCCCGGGCCATCACGGAATAACCCCAAAATCGTAAAATTCATAAGCTAAAGTAATTACATACATAATTCTATTAAAACTATTTAAAAAAATATTAATGATTTTAAAACTATACCAATTCAATTTAATGAGATTCTTTTTAAAAAAAAATCCTAATTTCTTGGGATGTTCTAAGGATGTCTTGGTCTTACAACATCATAATGAAATAGAAAGAAATAGATTTAGAGAGAGCTTCAATTAGATTCAGGGCTAAGTGCCCGTAGCGTCGAGAATATTGCTTCCGCTGAGGCTTCAGTTTCAGAAAGCCCAAATGTGTCTCTCACACGTCGTTTTCAAGCGTTGGGCATCTCTGTGAAGTCGCTGTGGCGAATTTTGCGAAAAGATCTTGGCCTACATCCTTACAAGATTAAATTGACGCAAGAACTGAAGCCGCTTGACCACCAGAAGCGTCGTATGTTCGTGAATTGGGCTGAGCAACAACTTGAAAATGATTCGGATTTTCATCGAAAAATCATCTTCAGCGATGAGGCTCATTTCTGGCTGAATGGCTTCGTCAATAAACAAAATATGCGGTATTGGTCAGGCAGCAATCCACACGAACTCCATGAGTCATCATTACATCCCGAAAAAATTACGATTTGGTGTGGTTTATGGGCCGGCGGCGTCATTATGGGCCGTACTTCTTCCGTGATGATCAAGACCGGCACGTTACTGTGAATGGGGATCGCTACCGTTCAATGATAACCGAATATTTTTGGCCCCAATTGCATGATATGGACTTGGAGGACATGTAGTTTCAACAGGACGGCGCGACAAGCCAAACAGCGAATGTCACAATCAATTTATTGGAAACCAAGTTTGGTGAACGTGTTATCTCACGAAATGGTTCAGTCGCTTGGCCGCCTCGGTCGTGCGATTTGACGCCGTTTGACTATTTCCTGTAGGGCTACGTCAAGTCTATGGTCTATGCCAACAAGCCAGCGACGATTGATGAACTTCGTACGAATATCGAACGTGAAATTGCAGCAGTATCGGCCGATTTATGCTCGAAAACCGTCGAAAATTGGGTTCAGCGTCTGGACTTCTGCAAGCGTGCCCTTGGTGGCCATGCAAAAAAAAAATCGAGTTCCATACATAATGGCATCAAACGTACTTTCACAGGAATAAAAAATTTCATTGATATCCAAAACTGTTTTTGTGTTATTTTTTATTTTTACTTTTGTAGCGCTCTTATTGAAAAACCCGATATATAACGTGTGATTTTTTAGCTGGTTTGGTTTTGGCAACACTGGTTTTGACAGCTGACGTGTGTTTAATACCTTGTGTCACTGTCAAACAGCTTCAGTTTGGTTTGCAATTTAACCATGGATCGTTTTACAAATGAACAACGCTTGCAAATTATTGAATTTTACTATCAAAATTCGGGCTCGGTTCGAAATGTTCATCGCGCGCTCCTTGTGTTCAGCGATGAGGCTCATTTTTGGTTGAATGGGTACGTAAATAAGCAAAATTGCCACATTTGGAGTGAAGATCAGCCAGAAGCATTGCAACAGCTACCAATGCATCCCGAAAAAGCCACTGTTTGGTGCGGTTTATGGGCCGGCGGCATTATTGGGCCTATTTCTTCAAAGATGATGCGAATCGCAGCGTTACTGTCAATGGTGAACGCTACCGAGCGATGATAACAAACTTTTTTTTGCCCGAAATGGAAGTTCTTGACTTGCATGATATGTGGTTTCAACAAGACGGTGCCACATGCCACACAGCACGCGAAACAATGGCGCAATTGCGAGCCGAGTTTGGTGAACAGTTAATTTCACGTTTCGGGCCGGTCAATTGGCCGCCTAGATCGTGCGATTTGACACCATTAGATTATTTTTTGTGGGGGTATGTCAAGGCTAATGTCTATAGGGACAAGCCCGCTTCGATTGACGCACTGGAAGCCAACATCCATGCATTCATTCGTGAGATACCGGCCGATATGTGTGAAAGAGTATGCCAAAATTGGACTCAGCGGATGGGCTACCTGAGACGCAGCCGCGGTCAACATTTGCATGAAATTATCTTTAAACATTAAATTGCAAGGTTCAAACTATCGATTCAAATAAATATTTCATTCATTTTTTCGAATGTTTTGTGTTTTTTTTTTAAAAAAAGTTCTAAACCTCTTAAAAAATCACCCGTTATTAACACTTGCTCTTTCGCGATTAATATTTTGAGTTTATCTACCCCATTGCAGTGCGTATGCAGGACGTGTTTTTTCTTAATAATAAAAAATCGCAATAGACTCAGCAATGAATTTATGAACTCACCTATTAGCTTGAAAGGTTTTGTGAAAAATGTTACTTGTGGCAATTTTATTCTGCCTCAAGCATTCATACAAAAATGTCTAACCCTCTACAGCATACAATCCCATATATGGTTTACCATATTCAACATTACTTATTCTCGTTATATTTAACAAGTGGGTCAATAATGCAATCTAAAGGGTTTTCCAATAAGAGGTGTTATTTTGAATAGCCCGCTATTTCGGTAGCTGTCACTTTTGAAGCTGTCATTTTTTGACATTTGACAAGTAGAAACTACGCCATTAATAAAAATGGAACGATACACGCTTCAACAACGCATTGAAATTATTAAAATTCACTATAAAAATGGTGAAAATTTGGCAGAGACGGTTCGTAAAACTAAAACATTTTTGGGTCGTCGTGAAGCACCTTGTCGGACCGCAATACGGAAATTGGTGGACAAATTCGAGCTGTTGGGACAAGTTAGTGATGCGAAGAATAAAACCCGTGCACGTCGCTCAAAGAAGAAGAAAACCCAGGTTTGTCCATTCCTCGTCGTTCTTTGGAATTAGGCATTCCACAAACGTCTTTACACCGTATTTTGCATAAAGACTTGGGTCTTAAGGCTTATAAAGTTCAGTTAACACAAGAACTCAAGCCGGCTGATCATAAACAACGTCGTGTCTTTGTTGATTGGGTCCTTGAAATGCATGAAAATGATCCGGAATTTCATCGAAAAATCATCTTGACTGATGAGGCCCATTTCCACCTCGCAGGCTACGTCAACAAGCAAAACTGTCGCATCTGGGGCTCGGAAAACCCAAGAGTTATTGTTGAAAAGCCTCTCCATCCTCAACGCGTGACTGTTTGGTGCGGTTTATGGTCCGGCGGGGTCATTGGACCTTACTTTTTCGAAAATGAGGCTGGAGCAACAGTTACGGTCAATGGATTGCTCTATCGAGAGATGATTAATGATTTTTTATGGCCGGAATTGGATGGTATTGATCTGGACAACGTTTACTTTCAACAAGACGGCGCTACGTGCCACACAAGCAATGGAACCATCGATCTTTTACGGGAAAAGTTTCCGGACCGTGTTATCTCTCGAAGAGGTGATCACAATTGGCCACCGAGATCTTGTGATTTAACACCTTGCGACTTCTTCCTTTGGGGCCACGTGAAAGATAAGGTCTACGCCAACAGCCCAGCGTCGATTCAAGACCTCAAAGATGGAATTCGTGAGGCTATCGAGGACATAGGGCAGCCACTTTGCGATTTGGTTATGGAAAATTTCATGAAAAGGATATGGTCCTGTAGGCGTGGTCGTGGCGGCCATTTGGCTGATGTTGTGTTCCATTATTAACGGCATACCTTCCTCTTTATAATGAAATAAATATTCGATCATTTATCTCAAAAAATGCCCTTTTTCTTTGAATATCAAAATAACACCTCTTATTGGAAAACCCATTGGAAGTGTCTATTTTTGTATAATAAAACGGTTTTTGTTATCAGTAAGAGAATAGTGATTCTCAAATAAACTCATTGTTTCTAAAACAAGTTTCAAGTAAAAGCTCATTATATAAATAAAAGTGTATTCTTTATACAACCTTTTTTAAATAAACATGTTAGTTTCATCCAAATAAAAAATATTTTCGTATGCATTTATTCTTCTTTTTTACATTTTTTTAACTTTTTTTTGGACTTTCTCCAAAACCCCGTACATGGATTTTCATGCATTAGCAACTCAGTTTTTTTTTAGGTTGAATTCCTTCATAATGCATGCAATAGAGAGCTAAGATAGATTTTAAGTTATGTGTTTAAAAATATTTAATGTTATGCATACTCAAAAATATCTTATGCTATTTTTTATAAAAAAAATGGATTAAATTACAAAATTACCTACTGTTTTATTCCATTATTTCATTAAATACGGAAAACTTAAATGTCCCCAACATTTTTTTTCCCAAGAACAACGCTGAGTGTAGGTATATGAGTATTGGATTACCTAATTCATCCGGTTTTTTAATTTGTTATTTTTGAGAGAAAAAATAACAATTCATAAACGTTAAGCTTTAAAAAACTTACTAATGCACAGCGGAGTTTTTTATTTTTAAATTTAACGTTAAATTAAAACCGCTAAACATATTTTCTCAAATTTTTAAACAGTCCTCGTTTAAGGAATAAAACCGACTCTAGTAAACGCAGTCGTTTAGTTGCGAGCCCTTGTCTAACCTTTTTTAATTTTAAACACTTCAAACAACTCTTCTAACTAATGAAGTGTTTTAAGTGCATTTGTAGGGTTTTAAGCGCATTTCTAGGGTTTTTAGCGCATTTGTGAGGGTTTTTTTATGATTTTCGGTAGAGCATTAGACTTCAGACCGAGAGGTCCCCGGTTCAAATCCGGGTGTCCCCTTTGAAAATTAAATTTTTTTTTGTAATTTTTTTTTCTTTTTTTTAACTCCTATTTCTATTTCTATTTTCAGCTTTTATTTCACCTTTTCAGCTAAGATGACGGGCGATTTTGTGAGCAGAAAATGATTTTCCGCGATATGGTAGTCCAACACTATTTACCACATTTTTTTTTTGTTTTTGTTGGGGCGGTCGACCGAATACAAGTTTGTATTGTATTTATATTGTTTGGTGTCGTAGTCTATTGAATGGGGGAGTGGAGATGTTGTTGTTTTGTCGTGGTAATGGTTACTGGGTGCATGCACCACAAATTAAAGCTAAGACAGTTTTCGTGATTGTTGATTTATCGGGTTTTTCAATAAGAGCGCTACAAAAGTTTTTTTAAATAAAACAAAAACGGTTTTGGATATCAATGAAATTCTTTATTCTTGTGAAAGTACGTTCGATGCCATTATGTATGGAACTCGATTTCTTTTGCATGGCCACCACGAGCACGCTTGCAGAAGTCCAGACGGCGAACCCAGTTTTGACGGTTTTCAAGCATAAATCGGCCGATACTGCTGGAATTTCACGTTCGATATTCGTACGAAGTTCATCAATTGTCGCTGGCTTGTTTGCATAGACCATAGACTTGACATAGCCCCACAGGAAATAGTCTAACGGCGTCAAATCGCACGACCGAGGCGGCCAAGCGACTGGACCATTTCGTGAGATAACACGTTCTCCAAACTTGGTTTCCAATAAGTTGATTGTGACATTCGCTGTGTGGCTTGTGGCGCCGTCCTGTTGCAACCACATGTCCTCCAAGTCCATATCATCCAATTGGGGCCAAAAATATTCGGTTATCATTGAACGGTAGCGATTCCCATTCACAGTAACGTGCCGGTCTTGATCATCACGGAAGAAGTACGGCCCAATGACGCCACCGGTCCATAAACCACACCAAACCGTAATTTTTTCGGCATGCAATGATGACTCATGGAGTACGTGTGGATTGCTGCCTGACCAATACCGCGTATTTTGTTTATTGACGAAGCCATTCAGCCAGAAATGAGCCTCATCGCTGAAGATGATTTTTCGATTTTTAGCGCTCTGAACGTTGAGGCCACTGACTCCGAATTTTGGTAGTAAATTTTAATAATTTCGACTCGTTGTTGGCTCGTATATCTTTCCATCATAAAATGGCAAACCTCACTGAAGAGAAATGTCAAAAGAACGGCAAGAAATATGGCGTCGTTTGCTGTCCCTGTTGCTCTACTTTTGGAGCGTCCCTGTTGAAAACCCCTTTACATGCTTACAATCTTCATCAAACATTTTTCTTTAATTTTTTCTTATGAAATTACAAACGTTGAATGGATAAAGTATACTTTAAAAAAGATAGAGAAGCATTCTGCTACTTTTAAAGTTAGACGAGTGCTTTAGCGTTAAAGTATACCTTATATCGTTTAAAATTATCAAAGAGTCGACTCTCATTCTAAAACTCATTTTTAGAGTCGGCGTCCAATTTAAAAATGATTTAGAGTAGGTTTTAAATGTTTAAAATTTTACGCCATTATATATAAAACTGCATTAATGCTACAAAACTAATTCAAATTCCTATACGAATAAATTTTATTCAGAGGGTAAACAAGATGCATTCATCATCCTTCCGCTTGGTTATTCAATAAACATACTCTCACATTCTGAGCACATTCAACCATGGTGACATTCAGTCCGGAAGTCTGTTTCACCCGTATTATTTAAATTAAATTATTCCGATATTCCGGATTCATTGATGCTGAAAATTGAGTGATGTACATCCTGCAAACCGCATTAAAGAATTCCTGCTGCTCTCGCACTGGCACTCGTCAACCTATATATCCCAGCTCCATTGGGAAATGGTTTTCATATTTGTGCATTGCTTTAATATACCTACCGAATTCAAAACAGGACATGACATAGTTAAACGATATGTGAATTATATGTACTAACAATAAATAAATGTAAAAATAAAATTATTTAAAGCATTATATCTGTTAGTTCTTATTTTGAGTGATTTTGCTGGAATAAAGCTGGGTATATTAAATCTATATAGCGTAAGATTTCAGGGCCGGTAATCATACCGTATGGTTTGATGGTTTACGCTTCGATAAAATCCTTTCAAACTTGGTTTTCATCTTTGGAAGGTTGTAGGTTTTTTTTTAATATTTTATTAACAACTTGCTGTTACCCGCCGCTTCGCTTGGCGTTTATTTAACTTTAAAACAATACTTAGTTTTTGTATGATTTAAAAATTTAGTTTTAAAATTAATTGCGACTTGGTAATTTCATTTCCATTCAATTTATGTCAGGAAGACAAAATTGTGAGACGACCATAACTTTACAATCCCAAATTTATTCTTATCCGCTTAGTTTGACTTTCGATAAAGGTACTTCTTAAGTACATTTATGAATATACACCATCCAATAGCGGAAGCCAATATTTTAACTATAAAAAGTGCGTCAGAATATATGTAAGTAGACCAAGATCCCAGGGCCCCCAGAACTTACATAAATTCTGATAGCTGGTTGTTACGTTTTTTGTACGGAATATTGTTAAAAAAATTGAAAAAAATACACCTTCTGTCGGCGTTTATTATCGCCAGATGCTTTAAAGAAAAAAGAAAAAAAAAACATAATCTTACTCAATTTTTATATAATTTTAATTTTTCGGTTTCGAAAGAAAGCTAAATAAAACACACACAGCGATACATTTTTTATGAAAATTTTATTTCATTATAAAGATTGGACTTTGTCATTAAGTGTGCAAAACAATATTATTCAAAGATTCACAGCAAGCGATTCTTTTGAGGAAATTTTTAATGTAATGCTAGTTTTTTATGCGTCTAGAGTTCGGGGATTATTAGCCTAAACACGGTCTTTTGCGTAGCCCTACAGACAAAAATCTAACGGTGTCAAATCGCATGATCTTGGTGGCCAATTGACGTCGCCAAAACGTGAAATTACGCGACCAGAAAACTTCTCACGCAATAAAGATATAATTAGTCGCGTTGTGTGGTTTGTTGCCCCGTGTTGTTGGAACCACTTGTTGTCCAAGTCATGATCTTAAATCGCCGGCCAAAAAAAATCGGTTAACATTCGACCAATTGCTGCGAACGCTGGGAAATCGATAAATTTGGATCATCAGCAACACTTGCACTTGCAACAGCAATGTATTCGACTGACTGGCTGAAGTAGTGGTGGAAGGAATCGTTACTTTGTAACGATTACTTGAGTAACGATTAGCAGTTTTATACCGATTATCAGTAACGATTACTAACGCGCTGAAGACAATGGACACGGAACTGCAACCGGACTAGCTGTCAAAATATTGAATTCACATAATTTCAATGTTGCGAGCATAACGCAACGTAGCTGCAGACGGAGCTGCAACTGCAGCTGCAAGAGTTCACCAACTTTTAACTTTTGCGTGCAGCATTTTTCACATTTCAAAATTGATGGAGGCGAACAAGTCCATTTCAACTCGATGAGTGTTTATATAGGGGTTGAAATGAGTTTCAAGCTCTCTTCAATTTCTCATGCTATATAAACCTATATCAGTGCTTCTGCAGTCAGAATGTCAGAAAGCTGTACAGCTGCATTGTAGGCACGTAAAAAGAAGTATACGTACGACACTTTTTGACAACTATTGCAGCTGCAGCTCCAGTTCCAGTTGCAGCATTCTATTTTGTTCAAGCAGTGAGCGTGCATTACGATGAAGCACAGGCCTTACGACATCAATAACACTTCCACTCTCTTCAAATTTGTTCACAATTATACCGATTGCTTGCGTAGTCGATCGATTAAGAGGACCATAATCATTGCGTAATGCTCGAAAAGTGGCTACGTTTGAATCACCACTTTTGTATAGTCAGTTTTAATAATTTTAACACGTTGTTCGATTGTTAAAGCAAACATTTAACTAATATTATGACACTTCAAATGACACCTGAGTTTTACAGGTGTGAAGTTCCAGCGCTAACAATTTAAAATCACGAAATTAACGACCCTGTATATGATATTTATAGGGGTCTATTTCAAAACTATTTTTAAGCAGACAGACCAATCGTAGAGGCCAAACATCCCCCAGGCACATTTAAAAAATCACTGTTAGTAAATAAGTATGAGCGCGCATGACGGTTAATTGTTTTTTTAAGACGACTTAAAAAAAATGTATTGGATTTGGATTAGGTTGCATTTCTTAAGAAAAGCAGGGTTGTAATCACATCCAGTAATCGCATGAAAAACTGGTAGCCTTCGACACACGGACGATCCCAATTTTTCGTAAATCTAATAGTAACATCAACGTATTTCAAATGATTTCCAGTGCCGCAGTCACTATCCACACGTAAGAGTCTTCACTTTCCAAATGGTGCATATTACCAACCTCAAACAATATCGGTATCAGAACACCGAATAACAAAGTTAGCCTGAGCTTGAAAAAGAATCAGGTATTTCACTTTTACTCTAAATTATTTTTATAAATTGACAGCGTCGCCTTTCTATTATTTTATTTCTTTATTTCTTTTACAGAGAAAGAAGCTGTTTGGAAGCAGATGATGATGATCATGATTTTGATAGTGTCATTTTTTAGTATATCCATAATCAATAAAAACCTCAATGATATGATAATTCAATTGCATTATACCTATGGAATTTTTGTACTACAATAAGAAATCAAGTCCAAAGCCTTTATTGTGGCATCAGACATCAATTTTTATTTATATACATATATGTCTCAGAATTAAAATTTCAATGATACGTTTCAATTATACCGCATCTTACGCACAAAATTAGTGTACATTTTATACACTGCGCCAAATGTCCTGTGCTGTCTTCGGAGCTGTCATCACTTCAGTTTTATATGTGTCCTTGGCCTCGGTTCGCAACGTTTACATAAGTACCAAAATAGAGGACACAAAGTCCCTATCTCTATCGTGTTCACTTATATCGCTGGGGATGCGATATGAACAAAAGTACCTACCAAATTTGTCACTCAGGTCATCAAATGCGGTTTTTCTTCTTTTTGTTGATGATAAACTTTCTTCTGGAACTGGGGCAGCATCGTTATAATTGAGGAACGTTGCTGCTTCTTCGATGTATGCGATGTGCTGAGTGTCTATAAATAAAATAAAGAAATATCAAACGCGAAAATGTACCGGTTGCAATGAATACCTATCGAAGAAAATTCATTTCTTCCATGAGTTCCCACTCACATGTGTACTCATACTCAGACATAGCCACTACCAGAAGGAACATTTTGTTTTCTTAATTCGCTCGAGTACCTTTCTTGGAGGGACTTCCACTTCCACTTCATTCTGCATTCTAAAACTAAAAACAATTTAAGTACCTATTAGTAGTCCCTGCATTTGGCAAATAAAATATTATTTAAATAATTTACCTGGTCTATTATTGGCCGAGTTCAACGCACATCTGAATTTTTGAAGCTCTTGATTGGCCAGCTGTCAGAAGTCATCTGAATTTTCAGAACTTTTTCTGACAGCTGGCCAATCAAGAGCTTCAAAAATTCAGAATTCTGAATATTCAGATGTGCGTTGAACTCGGCCATTTTCTTTAACAACTAAGCTCCAAATTTTTTCTTTTCTAAATTTGTTGAAATATAAGGTGTCTCTGTTATTTTTGGACATGATGTATTAAAAACATTTTTAAACCCATGTCCTCTTCGTTCAGGTTTTCCATTATTCTGTTTTTAAATAAGTGTATTTCCTTTGTTCTTTATTTAAGTTACGCGTTTTAATGTTAATTTAATTAATCTATTAATCTATATCTATATAAATAAAAATGTAAATGTTGGTTTGTTCCTAATCGCTAATCTCTGAAAGTTCTTAACCGATTGCTTTGGAATTTTGACACACCATTGCATTCGAATACGCGCGTGTTTGAATATACTTTTTTCTTTAAAAAAAAACAATGGTATATGTTGCGCATAAAAACAACACCCGCTACACTGATTTATAAGCAATGCAGGAACTTTATTTGTCAGAAAAATTTCTCAGTTTTGTTGTCAATAATTGAGGAAGAAAATTTTAATTGAAATTTTGAAGGAGAGCAATAAATAAGAATTAATTATGTAGTGTTATTTACCAGAGCGTTTAATTGGCAAGTACGGTTTATTTTGTCTATTTTCGTTATTTACCCTTTCGTTTTTTTTTAATATAAAAATGGATCGTGGTGTATTCGGATGTTTAAAACTTGAAAACGGATGGACCAAATTGAATACTTCCTTCTGCGGGTTTGTTCATAACTGTTTTGCGAAGGTTTAGGAAAAAAGGAAAGTCGTGAAATTAACAACAGGTGGCGCTGTAGGCCCACATTTCGTTTTTCAGTTGAATCCAATTAACGTTAAACAGGGGGGTCATTCCGTAATTTTTAAAACGAAAATCGTCTAAACGATAATCGTGCACGATATCGTCATCAATTTGCTTCACGTAACACAATCACTATCGTCTCGACAATCGTTTATTATAAATCACAGTTTGAGAAGGATTGACTTTTCAATCATTGTCATAAATGACAATTCTGTAATTTATTTTTGTCAGTAACGCCCAAAAAATATCAATTTTTATTTAGAAGAAGTGAAGAAAAGTGCGGGCAAAACGTGAAGTCGCCTAAACAAATCGGTTATCCACCTATCCTTCAAACTACATATAATTAATTATAGGGGTTTCCATTGCAGCGGGCAGATTTTGACGGTGACATCTATTAAATCTTTTGTTTATTATTTACTGATGCCAAATCATCATGGCAAGTTACACGATTGAACGACACGTCCAATTGAAAGAACTTTAATATAAAAATCTTTTAGGCAACGATACGTGCGTGGCGCCCATTTTAAGGTTTACATGGTTGTATTTCCATGTCTATTATCCCAGGATCAACCGAAAACATCTACGCGCCCTTATTGAAAAACCCTACATATGATAAAATGCATAAATTGTTTCGAAAAACAAACAAGACGACGCGACGCAAGACGATAGCTAAATAGGTATCGTTCAAAGGGTAACGATTTAACGATAACGTTTTGACGATTTTTGAGTTACGGAGAGCAAATTTTCGATCGTCAAGACGATATCGTCCAGTCGATAGTGATTATCGCTTTTAAGTGAAGCAAAGCTATCGTCAAAACGATATCGTGTGGCGATAATCGAATTACGGAATGACCCCCCAGGTTAAACTTTAGGCGGTTAGGAAATGGCTTTTGGGATATTCTTTTATAACTTTTGTTATTTTTAGGTAATTGTCCAATTGAAGAAATTCTTTTTTTTTTGATACGGATATTTATTTTCAAAATTTTATATTTGTAGGGTGAAATGGGGTAAAAATAAAACATTCTGATTAACGAAATTCTTTTTTTGTTTTTATGCATAACAAAAAATAAACAACAATAATCTCCAAAAAAGTTCCGATAAGGTTCACGTAAAGAACTTATATCTTGAGTTCTATTAATCGGATCTTCAAGATAAAAGTCTTTACACTTAGCAAAAATGACAGTGCATCATTTGTCATTTTAAAAAAAAATGAATTTAAGTGATAATTCTTCAAAAAAAAATTGTAAAAATCGCCATTTTCAAACCCAACTAGCAATTTAACTTGTATTAGGTATAATTTTTAAAATTTGGTAAGTTATAGCTCGAATAGGATCAGTATAAAGCTATTTTGTGCAAGTCAACTGTTTTTCAAAATATATTTTTAAAAGTAGCTTGTTTAAGACCTTTGAAATTGACATCGACAAGTTGTATAAAAGACTTGTGTACTGAAATATTAAAAGGCCTGTTTAAGGCCTGTCAAAGTTGTTTCGCTGGAAGTCTGGCTAGCAATAGCTCCTATACGATGTTAAAAAAATTATAAAGCTTGCTTATGAAAGCTTTGTATATTTTTAATATTAACACTGCTCCTATAGAGCTTTCAGCTGAAAGTGTGTATTGTAGTATATATTGTGTGTAGGAAAATTGGTACAGATGGGGTGCGATATGTATTGGATTATGGATCAATTCTGATGATAAAATATGGCTAATAGCTAGTATTTATGCATTTTTTTGACAATTGGGATTACGAATAAGCGGGAATTTTTTTTTTCTTTTGGCAGCTTCATAATCTATTGGCTAATTGGTTTCCATGAGGACAGATATAGCTTTTATAAAATGTAACTAGCTATATAATAAAAATGATTGCCTTTTTTGTTGAGCTATGATTTCGATTTAGCGAATTTTGTTTTACTTGTGACAGCTTATGAGAGGTAAAGCTTTTTTAAAACGTTAATAGCTAACTTATTAAAATGATTGCCTTCCCATTGTCAATACCTAAATCATTAATTACACGACTGAATCGCACGTACTTGCTGTCATAATTCAAGTTGCTTATAAATCTAATTTAATATATAAATACATAATTACACCGTTTATCTTTGTCTAAGACTATTAGATTAATCTGAAAAAAATAGGTTTCCGAAATGAACAGTTTTAAAGATTTAAGCTTTATGGATTTTAAAAATGCCCTGATGCTGAAAGTTGATTGTAGGTCGCAAGGTAGGAACGGTACAAGATACCTTCATATTTTTCAATGCAAACATTTGTTTGAAGTTCCTTTAAGACCAGGGTTTCTTTCCAAACTAAAAAAGTGATTATTCGAGATTTCAATGATTGTCCTTACCTAGTATGAAACACAGTTTATAGAGAAACGCTTGTTGCAAAAATTTGTTTCGCGAACCGACTTGAAACTATAATCGTAATATTGGAAAACGGATTCCAATATCACGATCACAAAACGAATTCGATTAATTAATAATTAGAATCATAGATTAAATAAAATAAAACGAAATGAATTATGAATTTAATTAGAAATGAAATTCGAAATGTCAGAATGACAACAGGTTCGTTCGATGAACAAATCAGCAACCAACAACACATACAGTGCTGTCTCCCGTAGCTCAGTCTTAGGGGTGGGTTCGATTTGATATTCCTTTTTAATCCGATTCGATTAAAGAGGAATATCAACCAAATATAAAAATGATATAAAATGAAATAAAATGAAATGATGTAAGTATAGGGGCGTACTTACTTTCGAAAGTGGGCGCCACGAAACTTTTTAAAAGGTAGTTTGCCTTAACCAGTACCTGTAAAATAAACTCCAAAATTGCAAAATAAAATACTGAAATTAATTTCCTAATGGGAAATTGAAAGCTTTATTGATCTGTATGGGGTGTGTCTGGGAAACCGTGGCCGAAGCCTGGATTAAAACCCAGAATCTTTTCAAATACAAAAGAAAAGTGAAACAAAGGTTTTTCGAGATTGGCAAAAGGCAAATTCTCGAAATTAAAAGAAAATAACAACTCAAAAATTGCAAAGAACAATTTCTTTGTGTCACGAGAACACGAAGTAAAATCACAAAGGGGACAGTTCCCGAAAGCCATAACGGTACAAAGACAACTTAAACGGTCGCGAGTCCCGCAATTTCGGGAGAATAAAAGGACAACGGAACGAAAGCCTACGCGGGTAAAATTTTGCCACTTTTCCTGGCCGACAAACCAAACGAATAGACACTGGACAAAACTAAACAATGCAATACTTAGCTTCTTTCTTATAGTGGAATCCTATCTCCTCAATTGTTTTCCCAATCTGGAACTACCTGTCCTGACCGCCTCCAGCAAAAAGTTTTCCTCTCCAACTTATAACACCAGGGAAAAAATAGCTCCTCTATTTTATTTCCCTTATTGATCCCCAAACTGGGATCCTTCGTAACACAATTTTCTGTTAACAAACAAAAAAAACTCGCAAAAATCGAAAATAATTTTTCGCTTAGAATCTTCTGAACTAGCCGCTTTCGTAACCTTTTTCAAAGTAGTCAAAAAATGGCGGACTTAGCTCGTCCATGCCGTCCATTCCATATATTGCTATCTCTTTCAGATCGCTTGTCCGTGTGTTTTTCGGTCACAGTCTAACTGCAGCACTCCGCCAATTAGCTGAAGTGTGCGCTGTTGTCGAATCGAGCCACGCATGCGATCTCTTTCTAAAAGTAGCTCAATGGACAAGTTCAGTCCCCACCCGTCAATTCCTATAGCTAAAAGATAAGCGAAAAGTTATTTAAAACTACGAACAAAGCCCCCAGCGCGAACCGGCTCAGACTACGAAGTTGGAAGAAAACTTTTTGTCAGATGGGATCACCACCCTTTTCCAACTAAAATGAGGAGACAGGATTCACTGCCTTTCGCGAAAGTTAAATTAAGCAAAACCCGTAGACTTTCGCGCAGATTTTAAAAGGGGAAGGGAAACACATCGCAAAGTGATTTTACCTTTGTGTTCAAGACACTTTAGCAGAGATTATGAATTATAAGGATTGGAAACCTCGGCTGTCATTCGGGTTTGCCTACAAGCTAAACAATATGGCTGCCCGTGGTGAAGTAAGTAAGTTGCATTAGTATGCGTGTTTTAACTCATACTAGTGCAACTTACTGATTTCCACCACGATATTTTGCAAACTTGATGAGTTTCAATGGGCACGTTCAAAAACTTATAAAAATGGCGAAACGAACTATCAAGTGTTCACGACACCTAAGATCATTTGGTTTTAAAGTTGCATGGAAGATTTTGAACAATTATATGAAAATGGTAGTAAAATAATAAACAAAATGCAAATTGACAATAAATCAATACTTGATTTACGCAGTAGTCCAATTTAATCGGATAGTGAGAGAACAGAATATTGCAAAAAATCTTCTTTCCATTTGCTGTTGAAAGTGATGCTTTAGGAGTGTTCTTTGCTGCTCTATTTCATTTAGAAATGCTGAACACTGAATTAGCATATACATAAATATGCCTTTCATCGGATAACTCCTCGAAGTGATTTTATATTAAGGGTATTCATGCAACGTCGGAAAACCATCGTAAACGTCGGAAAGTTTACGATGTCGTAAACGAACTATCAAATTTTGTATGGAAAATCCTTTCCAACAAATCGTAAGCTTTCCGACAAGAATTTGTGTTGTAAACGTCGTAAACGAAAATGGTAAACGTTTTAAACTTTTTTTTCAATAGGATTATGACATTGGCTGAATCAGCTGATTTTTTACCACATCATTTACGCCGAATTTTTTGAGGGGCATTCATGAAACGTGCGTCTGAAACTTTACGATTTTACAACGTCGGAAAGTTTCCAACGTTGCATGAATACCCTTATTATTACTATTTCCTTATCTTACACCGTTTGCATCATCCGATCTGTTTTGTTTGTTTCTCTCATTAAATTGTATCTGCATTCTGCATCTACCACTCTTTCTTTGACATTTGGCCAAACCTCATCTACTACTTTTTAACTCTGTTTCCCCTTACCCCTTTCAACGCATAGATGGCACTATAGTTTTCCACCAGAATTTCATTCCCCGTTTACACCGGATGAATTCAATATTCTTATACTCCACAATACACTACACGTGTGGGCTTTAATTGTTATAGCAAAAAAAGCATTTCTAGCATTTTTAATATAAAATCAAAATATTCTAATTCAGCACAATCTTCGCCACAACATATAATGTAAATTTAGTAAGATCTGTGTCGTTATTTAATCATCTGTATTACGCAGCTTTGAATCATATTTTTATCACTTTCGATAATAACTAATTATTTCTATTTGACGAAATTACCAAGGTAGCTGCAAGTGTCGATTTCTATAAAAAAATATTAACATAGAGCTTACGCGTGAATGGCCAGCTATAGATTTATGAACAATATGGGTTCACCCTAAAATATTCTGTTTGCACCATTGAATTTGTATTTTCCGAACTCATCCCGATATCCCACCTAAAATCCGCCATTTTCGTGGTGAAAAGCTGATGAGTTAAAATTTTTTTATAGATTGCTGTGTTTTTTACACATACAAAATGGTCGAGCTGTCAAAACAGAACAAACCCACCCTGTTAAATTGTTGTTGCAATTCACATCTATTCATCGACACGAATCGAAATTACAAAAACAACAATGTAAACAAATGAGTTTTGGAGGGTGAAACGTACGAAGGTTTCCAATCTTTATAATACATAATCTCTGCACTTTAGGCTGGGCATTAAGCCATACTAAATTTAGGGTGGTGTGAACAAGGTGTCACACATGTCGTTGAACATGGGTCAGAGTCATCATGTTGTATCCTCTTGTGGACCATCTGTCGCACATTCGATGATTTCGTGAACAATCTGTCACACGATTAATTTGTCTCTGACAATCTGTCACCCACCAAATTGTTTTGTGGACCGCCCGTCACACAACTTAAACTACGAAAACCTATTTGTGTTGCTTTTCCAAGATACCTTAAGAGTAGGACTCTGGCTGATGGAAACCAGGTTTCAACTGCACTCTACCGGTATTTTGGAGCCGCAATGAAAAAGGAAGGCTAAAAATGGATTAAGGAAAAGAATAGGTTGGTGAAACTTGTTGTGGTAAATTTTACCGAAATACGTTTTTGTAGCACAACAAATTGTTCTAAAAATTGTCAGTCAGTACCAAAATCGCGAATTGTATTTTTTTTTTTAAACCAAAACATTGCCTTTATTACCTAGAGTTTGAAGCAAATACATGTATTGTATCAACTAGTTAAAAATTGTCGTCCGTCTTTTGAATAACGAGTTAGCCTAGTTGGTAGCGAGCTGGATCAGTGATTGGAAGGACGTGAGTTCTCAAACCTCGGTAAAATCATGTAAGTAAAATGAAGTTTTTTCAATTAAAACAAATTTCTATACGTTTCAGAATAAAGAGAAAAGCAGTCCAAATCCCCTAACTTGGAGCAAAAATGCAGACAAAATTAAAAATAGTGAAAGCGCAAAATATTTTTTGTTTTTTCATACAGAATACAAATGCATTGAGTGACTTTTATAAGGCCTTAATAAATGCAATGCGAGTTATTAACTGAAGCAAAAGCATTATATGGCAAGGGTTTCATTTCTTTAGTAGGCCTTTCTAAGACTTTATTATACAAGTGATTTTATTGCATAGGACTTGTGATGAACGGTTTTAATAGAATCAAATAGCTTCTTTAATGTAAGCCAAAATGATTTGCATAAGGCCTCTTTAAGTTACTATACAAGCTAGAAAATAGCTTGTATTAACCCTTAAACAAGTCAAATTGCTAGTTGGGCACCGGCCGGCGCCAAAAAAAACCTGCCAGACTTTTGTTTTCGATAGCACGACGCATACACCTACAATCCCTCGTACTCAATTTTTGGTTATATTTCCAAACCAA
Source organism: Leucozona laternaria (assembly GCA_932273885.2). Classification (NCBI taxonomy): domain Eukaryota; kingdom Metazoa; phylum Arthropoda; class Insecta; order Diptera; family Syrphidae; genus Leucozona; species Leucozona laternaria. The sequence continues at coordinate 42,641,986 of OW026366.1, forward strand.
AAATGTGCTGTCAGCTCTTAGACAGTATTTATATTTTATTTTGTAATTTTTATGCGAAGCTTACATAGGTTTGTCTACCCGTGCGAAGCCGGGCGGGCCAGCTAGTTAGTTATTACTATTCTTTTGAAGATCAAGATGAAAAGAAAATTGACTTATTATTTAATATTAATTCACACAGATGCTGGATTTGTTGTGTTTTGTGCATGTGTTTAACCAGATCTGTCGAAATCACTTATGGGCTGAGCGATTGGGATAGTTCTTGCTTATGTTGGGTAAAGTGAACGAAACTGATAGAAATTGAACAAATCGGAGCTGGACTCCATTAAATTTAGATTTACTCAACAGGGATTGTATTTAGTCACGGCTATTATAGTTATGCCTATTATAGCATTAGGCTCAAACTGTGCGAACGCGCGTCTATTATGTTCAGCCAGCAAATCGTGCTATATTTAACGCATTTTATCGTCTTTCTTTCATGGAGTTATTGAAAATAAATATAGTTGTGCTTATTTCACGCTTAAAAGTGGATACCTTCTTCTTTCTAAATAATGGGTGATTTTTTAAGAGGTTTAGAACTTTTTTAAAAAAAAAAACACAAAAAATTCGAAAAAATGAATGAAATATTTATTTGAATCGATAGTTTGAACCTTGCAATTTAATGTTTAAAGATAATTTCATGCAAATGTTGACCGCGGCTGCGTCTCAGGTAGCCCATCCGCTGAGTCCAATTTTGGCATACTCTTTCACACATATCGGCCGGTATCTCACGAATGAATGCATGGATGTTGGCTTCCAGTGCGTCAATCGAAGCGGGCTTGTCCCTATAGACATTAGCCTTGACATACCCCCACAAAAAATAATCTAATGGTGTCAAATCGCACGATCTAGGCGGCCAATTGACCGGCCCGAAACGTGAAATTAACTGTTCACCAAACTCGCCTCGCAATTGCGCCATTGTTTCGCGTGCTGTGTGGCATGTGGCACCGTCTTGTTGAAACCACATATCATGCAAGTCAAGAACTTCCATTTCGGGCAAAAAAAAGTTTGTTATCAATGCTCGGTAGCGTTCACCATTAACAGTAACGCTGCGATTCGCATCATCTTTGAAGAAATAGGCCCAATAATGCCGCCGGCCCATAAACCGCACCAAACAGTGGCTTTTTCGGGATGCATTGGTAGCTGTTGCAATGCTTCTGGCTGATCTTCACTCCAAATGCGGCAATTTTGCTTATTTACGTACCCATTCAACCGAAAATGAGCCTCATCGCTGAACACAAGCAGCGCGCGATGAACATTTCGAACCGAGCACGAATTTTGATAGTAAAATTCAATAATTTGCAAGCGTTGTTCATTTGTAAGACGATCCATGGTTAAATTGCAAACCAAACTGAAGCTGTTTGACAGTGACACAAGGTACTAAACACACGTCAGCTGTCAAAACCAGTGTTGCCAAAATCAAACCAGCTAAAAAATCACCCGTTACTATATGCGTATGTCGTTTTCCATTGGTTTCACTCAGGTATTCACTCAAATTAGAATCCAATGGAACAGTGCTAACAACTTCTACTCAACTTAGAAATTTTGTCATTGTATTGGTGAATCTTCGTGTTGGTGAAATGCCCTGCCAGTTACAGTTATTATAATTCATTATTTGTTATTTGTCTGCAAAAGAAGTTCTTATGATGGCGTCTTCGTCCTTTGATTTAAAAGATTTGTATGTTTTCATCAATGAAAATGATGTAATGGAAGTACAGGAAGGAAATATACCTAATACTTCAAAACATTTTAAGTAAGTACCTACACATTTGTTTTTTATTTGTTAAACAATAAATTAACCCAAACATTTGTTTTCTTTCAGCTCAGGAATTTATTTCGGTGCCGATTTTTATAATTTGCCGCCAGTTCAACAAGCAAATGAAAATGCAAATCGTGTGGGTAAGAATACATAATGTACATAAGTTATACCTAAATAAACATAAAATAATAATAAAGTATGCTTTTATATAGACATTTTTAAATGGTCAGATCATCAGACGGAACGCCTTCTACTTCTCTATGAAGATAATTTCAAGCTCATCGGACCCCTGAAAAAATTCCGCAGCAAAAAACATATGTGGGGACACATATCAGAGACGATCTCAGAAAATTCTGGATTGAGGGTGAAGGCCGACGAAGTGGAGGTATATGCTTCAAAACAGTGATCTGTGATCAAATATAATCAAACCAGAGGGGCAGTTCGAAAGGACTTTCCATACGAAAATATTATAAGAAAAATAATTCAGGAGGATGATTCACTGTTTCCCGAAGTGTTTATTGGACAGAACAAAATATTGCGAAAAGAAGTTGTTCTTCAAGTAGATAACAGAATTACACCAGAGCCATCGACTTCTTCGAAAAATAGATCTCGAACCTCATCATTTGTAAGTCCTCCACCACGTGAGAAGCATGGAAGTGCCTTAATGAAAGATTGATCCTTCAAGTACTTGAAGACAGGGAGCAGCGTTTTGTCCGGAAGCTATCAAGAAATTTCTTGAAATTGGTAGATAAACCAAGCTGTCATTTCAAAACAACTTGCTTGATTTGGATGATTGCAAAGGTTCTGAATTGTAATTAGTCTTTTAGAAGACAAACAAACATTTCGAAAATTTTCCAACTAGAAAATTGGTAGAAATACCACGCTGCCATTTCCAACGCGCTTGCTTCATTTAGATTTTTGCAACGGTTCTTAGTTCTAGTTAAAAATATTCAAGTCCCATGGGCAATCTATGCAAGTAAGTCATACCGCATTAATTGTATTCCTTCATCAGAATCTGAGTACCTGAATGCAAAATAAGAAAAAATAATAATTTCAATATTTATCTATGTAAAGGGTTTTCCAATAAGAGGTGTTATTTTGATATTCAAAGAAAAATGGCATTTTTTGAGATAAGTAATCGGATGTTTATTTCATTATAAACAGGAAGGTATGCCGTTAATAATGGAACACAACATCAGCCAAATGGCCACCACGACCACGCTTACAGGACCATATCCTTTTCATGAAATTTTCCATAACCAAATCGCAAAGTGGCTGCCCTATGTCCTCGATAGCCTCACGAATTCCATCTTTGAGGTCTTGAATCGACGCTGGGCTGTTGGCGTAGACCTTATCTTTCACGTGGCCCCAAAGGAAGAAGTCGCAAGGTGTTAAATCACAAGATCTCGGTGGCCAATTGTGATCACCTCTTCGAGAGATAACACGGTCCGGAAACTTTTCCCGTAAAAGATCGATGGTTTCATTGCTTGTGTGGCACGTAGCGCCGTCTTGTTGAAAGTAAACGTTGTCCAGATCAATACCATCCAATTCCGGCCATAAAAAATCATTAATCATCTCTCGATAGCGCAATCCATTGACCGTAACTGTTGCTCCAGCCTCATTTTCGAAAAAGTAAGGTCCAATGACCCCGCCGGACCATAAACCGCACCAAACAGTCACGCGTTGAGGATGGAGAGGCTTTTCAACAATAACTTTTGGGTTTTCCGAGCCCCAGATGCGACAGTTTTGCTTGTTGACGTAGCCTCCGAGGTGGAAATGGGCCTCATCAGTCAAGATGATTTTTCGATGAAATTCCGGATCATTTTCATGCATTTCAAGGACCCAATCTGCAAAGACACGACCTTGTTGATGATCATCCGGCTTGAGTTCTTGTGTTAACTGAACTTTATAAGCCTTAAGACCCAAGTCTTTATGCAAAATACGGTGTAATGACGTTTGTGGAATGCCTAATTCCAAAGAACGACGAGGAATGGACAAACCTGGGTTTTCTTCAACACTTTGGGCTACAACAGCAATATTCTCAGTTGTTCTTGACCGACGTGCACGGGTTTTATTCTTCACATCACTAACTTGTCCCAACAGCTCGAATTTGTCCACCAATTTCTGTATTGCGGTCCGACAAGGTGCTTCACGACGACCCAAAAATGTTTTAGTTTTACGATCCGTCTCTGCCAAATTTTCACCATTTTTATAGTGAATTTTAATAATTTCAATGCGTTGTTGAAGCGTGCATCGTTCTATTTTTATTAATTGTCAAATGTCAAAAAATGACAGCTTCAAAAGTGACAGCTACCGAAATAGCGGGCTATTCAAAATAACACTTCTTATTGGAAAACCCTTTATTTAGTCACCAGTTGGTGAAAGTCAATAATTTATTAAAAATTTATTTTACTAAAGCTATTTTGTTTAAAATTAAGTGCATCCTATTTAACTTAATCAATTCGAAAATGTGTCTGCGATTTGGTGTCTTTTGGTTTCTCCCAAGCGCTGCAAACTGTGATCAGGCTCCAAAGCAACTGATTTCTGCATCTTCACTATCATGCAATTCTTCTTCATTGTGTACGCTCCATCGGTCTTCACCGTCGATCCATATATTGTTGAGTACACAACATGCAAGAATGAATTTACACATTCTTTCGACTATGTGAAAATCCAGCAGCATAAGTTGCCGAAATCTGGTTTTTAGCAATGCAAACGATTTTTCAATTTTAACTCTGGTCTGGCTGAATTTTTGTATTGTAGTTCCTGCGACTAGTTGTTAAATTCCCGGTGTGGGCTCATAAGGTATTCCCTTAAAGGATATGCAGAGTCACCCAAAATATGGCATCCGGAGCCGCAAATCTGAGGTAATTATTTGCTAATAGATAATAGAGAGCTTGAATACTCTTGCATCATGAATTTTACAGGGCGCACCAACAAACGCATCGACATATCTTGTGTCTGCATCACAAATCCCTTGAAAGGTTAGTTATAACAGATCGTGCCTGTTAATATATGTCGCCCGGACTTTATTTGCAAGTTTCGTAATATATATGTAGCATCCATCGACACATCCAAGTTATATCAGGAAAACCTGCAATCTTAAGAAGGAAACGTTTTTAGTTTAAAGGTTTAGTATGTTGAGTTTACCTTTATAATATTTCATACCTGCTCAAATTTAGAAGAAATTAGAAGCTTTTCTTCTACAGTTGAAGGAAACTTGATATAATTAGGTGATATTTCAAAAAAGAATTCGAACTCTTTTGTAAATGTCTTATATGTTGTTGAAGTAGCCAGCCCAAATAAATTGGCCACTTCCCTATAGGAAATTTTATTTCCAGCAAACCTGAAAATTAAACTATAAAGCACTTTGTTTAAAGATTTTGTTAATAGGAATACCAGAGAGAAAGAGATTTCTATCCTGCCTCCGCCTCCCTCTTTCCTTTTGAAATGAGCTGATGTTTCATACCCAGCCACTTAACTTTGAGCTGTAGCCTTCTGGAGCCGGAATTATTCACGGAACTGTAATTAAATTGATTTTAATTTTTTTGTTTAAAATTTTAATAAAATATGAACAATTTTCCACCACATCCAGAAAATTGTCAACTCTGTTTTTATTTTGTTTAACATTTAAAGTTTCCACAAGAAATTTGTCATCTTCATCCGATGAAGACGAAGACGAAGATGAAGACAAAAAAGCACTTAACGCCATTAAAATATTCATTTTTTTGATAATTTTAATTTTGTTCACTTTATAAGATGCTTTTTGTTCAAAAACAAAACCAATTGTGAAGTTTGTTCCAAACATAACAAAAGGTTTGTTTGGCAAATTGAAATTACTTACAACTTTTCACAATTTTATGTACAAACAGATGGAAAAAAATAACAATTTTTGGAACTTGGAGCACATTTTATGTTGCTGAACAGACATAAAATCAAACAGAGTCTGACGTTTACTTTTGACATTTGAGTGAGTTTGTTTTGAAGTTAGAGCATAAATGTATTAGTGCTTCTTGAGTGGATTCTGATTTCAAATCGAGAAGCGAAATTCTATTATCAGAAGCGTCGGCGTCGGTTGATAGTTTTTTTTTTGCCAATGGAATGGTTTCAGAAGAGTTCTTTTTGATTCCGGATGCTTCCGGACGTCCAATGGAAAACGACATTGGAGGAGCATAGTTTGAGAGCAGTAAGAAGTCATAATTAATGAAAAATAAGTCTGAAACACCTAAAAACAACTTTTTAGTTCTAAGTCAAACCAAACAAAAAAATAAGAATACCAAAAAGAAATGAAAAATTCAACACACTATCGTAGACACATTTATTTTCCGTATTTTTTCAACTCAAAAAAATTACTATGTGCATCCCTCTGCGCCCTGCTCATCTTCTTCTTCCGGAGTTTTTAAACACACAAAATCAAAATAGGTCGTCCTTAGCTGATGGCTCTTCCTGTTGCATCCTTATATAGCTTTGCAGGTACCTACTTTTAATTTCGAGAATTATTTTCACTCAAAACCAAACGCAGATAAAGTTAGTATAGGTATGTGATGGGACCAAAACGCAAAGCGCCTCTTTAAATGTTCCCTCGGTAGTTTTAATTAAACATTAAAAGAGTGGGAATGGGAAGTGTGAATAGATTCATGCAGAAAAAGGAAACGGTATGTAGTGTAGGTATAGTTAAAAGCACTCATCGAAATTAGCACTTAAAGTGAAAAAGACTACTGCTGTTGCTGTTGTATCTGTACGGAGGAGTTGGCCGTGGTTGTGGTGGCAGTGAATAATGAACTCAGTATCTATATTCAGGAGAACCTACTGAAATTAATTACTTCCACAGTGCACAGCACATCACATATTCGAGTATATGCTTATAAACCCACATGCATATTTATAGTATGCTTCTTTTCGAGGCCAGATTAATAAAATAACAGTTTGTTTGCATTACTGAATCCATATAGGTTTGCGGCTTCTTTTTTGTTTATCACTAAAAAGAAAATTCAAAGGAAAATGAATATATAAATGTAAAGGGTGGTTAAATTTTAAGGGCCGATGTTGAATGTGAACCACACCTAAACGTCAAGTTTTTTTTCTGCATTTCATTTGACATTTCTCAATTTCAGACTAACTCAATTTGAACCATGGAAAGATACAGAATCGAGCAACGCGTTAAAGATATTCAGGCTTATTATGAAAATGATGATCAATTTTCGAAGAAAATCATCTTCAGTGATGAGGCACATTTTCACCTCAGTGGATTCGTCAATTAGCAGAATTGCCGCATTTGGGCGAATGATAGTCCAAGAGTGATTGTCGAAAAACCAATGCACCCACAAAGAGTGACTGTTTGGTACGGTTTATGGGCTGGCGGCATAAACGCGACGTATTTTTTCCAAAATGAGCCCGGTCAGGCTGTAACTGTGAATGGTGTTCGCTATCGTGAGATGATAACGAACTTTTTATGGCCCAAATTGGAAGATATGGATGTGGACGATTTATGTGTATTCAACAGGACGATGCTACTTGCTTACAAAACAATGGCTCTTTTGCGCGACAAATTCAATGGCCCTGTTAATGTTATCTCACGTGGTGGCGATGTCAATTGGCCGCCAAGATCATGTGATTTGACACCGTTGGACTTCTTTCTTTGGGGTTATTTGAAAGAAAAGGTGTACGTCGATAAGCCAGCAACAATTCAAGAGCTAAAGGATGAGATAATTCGGCACATTAACGGCATAGAATCTCAATTATGCCTCAGAGTAATTGAAAATTTGGACCATCGGATGCGGAGGTCGCGGCGGCCATTTGGCCGATATTTTGTTCCATACATATTTGAACGATACCAATATTATCATAATAAAAAAAAATGGCAATAATTTCCTAAATAATTTGTGTTTTATTCAAAATCAACATCGGCCCTTAAAATTTAACCACCCTTTACATAGTTGTGCACTTCTTTATGGAAAATATCGGGTTTTTCAATAAGAGTGCTACAAAATTTTTTTTAAATAAAACAAAAACGGTTTTGGATATCAATGAAATTCTTTATTCCTGTGAAAGTACGTTCGATGCCATTATCTATGGAACTTGATTTCTTTTGCATGGCCACCACGGGCACGCTTGCAGAAGTCCAGACGCTGCACCCAATTTTCGACGGTTTTCAAGCATAAATCGGCCGATACTGCTGCAATTTCACGTTCGATATTCGTACGAAGTTCATCAATCGTCGCTGGCTTGTTGGCATAGACTATAGACTTGACGTAGCCCCACAGGAAATAGTCTAACGGCGTCAAATCGCACGACCGAGGCGGCCAAGCGACTGGACCATTTCGTGAGATAACACGTTCTCCAAACTTGGTTTCCAATAAGTTGATTGTGACATTCGCTGTGTGGCTTGTGGCGCCGTCCTGTTGGAACCACATGTCCTCCAAGTCCATATCATCCAATTGGGGCCAAAAATATTCGGTTATCATTGAACGGTAGCGATTCCCATTCACAGTAACGTGCCGGTCTTGATCATCACGGAAGAAGTACGGCCCAATGACGCCGGCCGCCGGCCCCTAAACCACACCAAACCGTAATTTTTTCAGGATGCAATGATGACTCATGGAGTACGTGTGGATTGCTGCCTGACCAATACCGCATATTTTGTTTATTGACGAAGCCATTCAGCCAGAAATGAGCCTCATCGCTGAAGATGATTTTTCGAGAAATATGGCGTCGTTTGCTGTCCCTGTTGCTCTACTTTTGTAGCGTCCCTGTTGAAAAACCCTTTATAAGAGAAAAACAAATATGACCAACAAAATTTAAACAGCCTGATGTTAAAGTGCTAGCATGATACTTATCAACAATTTACTAACTTTAAAGCTCTTTACTAAAATGTTCTTAGTTTTAAATACTTTTTAACTAGGTAATACTAATCCTATTTTCCTAAGAAACTCAAGCTGAACGCTCCTAAAACAGTGACATTTCGTCCAAAAAATAGGCAAACGTACCTTTTTCACATTTGTCATTGTCAAACTGATATATGGAGTTAGTGTGATACCAAAAAGATAAAATCGCCATTTGGTGATTTTTAATAAAATGTTAAAAAGACATTATGATACTAGCACGTTTAAAATTTGGAAAATCCTCTTTCTACCTTATAGCATCATACTTAAAATGCTTTAACATCTAATAAAAAAATTATTATTAAATTAGTTGAATTATATTCGTATTGGTTAAATTCCAGATTGGTATCATAGTGAATTCAAAAGTCTTAAAAATCGTAGAACTAAATTTTGGTCCAGATATACTAAGCTATCTTGAAACTCGAAGTAAAGCTAATTTTGAAAATTATTTGCTAAGCAATAGATATTTTTAATACGGTCATAACTCTCGCGTTATAACACAACTATTTTCATACTTCTTTCAAAGCGCCTTCAACTGTGATGCTGAACAACTATGATGCCTTAAACTGTCATATGATATGATATAATACCTTAAACTGTCATATTTCGAACTGTGATAAATTTGAGGAAAAAGACCAAAACTTTACCCTTTTAAAATCTTTCTTTGGCTTGACTAATAAAAAATATAATATATCCTTTAGTATTTACACTGACAACATTACTCATTTTAAAGGGTGCTTTTTTAGGAGTATAGAACTTTAAGTTGGCAACACTATTGTAAATGGCGGTCATTTTGTCAGCTGTCAAGAGAATAAATGATTTATTTTTAGTTTGGTTTGGCATTTCAACATGAATAGACTAACGTCTAAACAATGCTTCCAAACTGTGCCTAAATGGGCCCACAACAAGATTGCCGTTGATCCCAATTTTCATAAGCGAATTTTGTTTAGCGATGAAGCTCACTTTTGGTTGAATGGATACGTCAATAAGCAAAACTGCAGTATTGGGAGTGATGATAATACTCAAGTGTATGTTGAGACACCGTTACATCCACAAAAACTGACTGTTTGGTGTGCTTTATGGTTTGGTGGAATAATTGGTCCATACTTCTTTAAAAACGATGCTGGCCAGAACGTTACAGTCAATGGTGACCGCTTTAGAGCCATGATAACTAACTTTTTCGTTCATCAGTTGAACAACCATGACGTGCAGGAGCTGTGGTTTGAACAAGACGGCGCAACATGTCACACAGCTCGTGCCACAATTGATTTATTGAAGGAATTGGCCATGAATTGGCCTCCAAGATCGTGGGATTTAACGCCACTTGACTAAATATTTTCTGTGGGGATATGTGAAATCGATAGTCTAAGCCAATAAGCCCAAAACGATTGAACACTTGGAGGACAACATTCGCTGCGTTATTGCCGATATACGGCCACAAATGTTGAAAAAGGTCATCCAAAATTGGACCTCCCGGAAATTCCCTTTTAGATGACCTTTTGTAACCATCAGCGAAAGCCCCCCCTCTGCGGCAAAGCTCACTGTTTACCTAAAATTGGAATTTCAAAAAACCCTATACATGTGTGTCTGTGCATACATAAAATTAACTTTCTTGAATTTTATTCGGTTCCATCTGGATATTGTTTTTCGTAGCGAACCATCGAAGCTTCCATTGGAAAAATATCCACTTCCTTAAATAAATATAACCTTAATTCAACGAGTAAAGATAGGTTAACAGATAACACATATGTACATACATATAAACATCTTGTATTACATTTGAGATTTAGAAAGTATTATTCACGCATATGAGAGCTCGCTTCCATTGAACGGTGTAAAGTTATCTTCTACAAAATAATCTTTGGTTTGGTTATTCTCTCTATAGACGTATGCTTTGGAATGTTGGGTAAAGTTTCATATCGATATAGCATGAATTGAGGTAACTCACTTAAAATTCAGTTGAAACGAAATGCGAAACTAACTAACAGTAATATTCTCTGTAATTTCCGATACATCGTTATCATATCCAAAAGCGGATATAATGTCGAACAAACTACTGAATTTACCAAACATTTACGTTTACTCGAATACTCGTAAATACACTTCCTATTTCCTATACTCAATTTACTTGATGGTAACCACCGTTACATATGGCGCTTTGAGAGTCGCTGGTTATCTGAGAAGACACAATAAAGAGGATGATTTTATTTCCAGATCAACTAGTTGTAAACCACAAAGTGGTTTCAAGCCAAGATATAACTCCAGAGTATAGACTAAAAGGACTCTTTTGTTGAATTGGTCTATGGCTCTGCTGGTGAGTAGTTATTTAAGTATCTATCTAGCAAACTCATATACCTTCATACATCATACATGTGTGCAATAGTTTAAGACTAAACAGAGAACATCGAAAATGCACATACTTTCACCAAAGGATTTGATTTGCCATGAAATTCAATACATACTATACATTTATGTAGTTGCTGATGATGATGCTGGTCTGGTACCAATGGGAAAACAAATTGTGTTTCTCTTTCATGAACATGCAAGCCTCGTATTACAAAGAAATCATGAACATTGAGATCATTAAATTTACAAATATGTAGGTATAGTTCAGGAGTTTGTGCAAAATGTCTTAATAACGGGTTAGTTACCAAATCCCGCACCACAAAATCCCGCAGGATCTACTACAATGCGATAGCGCATACAATTTTTCTTTCCCATAGGATTGGTACCTCGGTTGTATGAGGATCACGAAGAACGAAGTTCTGGGGCGACGACTCTGGTCTGGTGTCCGGATCTGGTTGGTCGACGATATTGGGTCTGACGGGGGAGGTTCTGGAAGTGGGTCTGGAACTGGGACATAGGTTTTGGCCCTATACCTGGGAAATAGGTTCTGGCCTTGGGTCTGGAACTGGGACGAATGTTCTGGATCTGGGACAAAGCTTCTGGAGGTGGATCTGGAACTTGGACAAAGGACAATTTTTTTTGTTTTTTGAATAAACTTTTTTACGAATTTAAAGAAAAGTTTTGGAGGTGGCCCAAGCAACACATAAACTCTTGAAGTGTTCTCCAAACAAATTGATCACCTCTTAACAAACTGTTAGTTCAATCTTCTTAATTCCACTACATTTTATGATCTGTTACTTTGCTCTAGAAAAGTGTTGTTTGTTTTAACTATTACAAAAACGTCATTTAAACATCTTGAATATCTTCATGGCAAATGTGTTTATATTAACTCTCTGTAGATCCTCTTTACAACCTTTTTAAAAGGAGTATGTTTAAATTGTGCAAGAGTATATTTCTTATTACTCTTTCAAATACATTTCGAAGATATTTTGCGGATGTTATTCCTAAAATGTCTTTATGGAGGCTTAAAATTGTGTCTTTAAGTAGAATTAATATTCTCTTGTGTTTGAAAAAAAAAGTTTTTGTGTCATCTGACATTTGTGAACTGCGCTTTTCCTATTTTCTTATTTATTGTACATATGTAGGTACTATTAATTTGAAAATTGAAAAAGAGTTTAGGGAGCTGCAAGAGACTTAAGACCAAAAATTGTTCATCAATTACTTTAGTACGCGAATGAACATAGTAATAGATAATTGCTTATAGTTTTTTTTTCTTTAACTCTTTGTTGACACTCAGTTGACACTTTCATTGTCTCTCTCTCTTCTTTCAATTTGATTCGTTTGATATCTTATCATGAAGTCGTTAAGAGCTTTCTGGCTCTAGAAAAATGTGATTATAACACAGATGTTTTGACGACATCTTAAGAAACTCTTTAAACGGTAGTTAGTTTATACAAAGTTACACATATTTTTTGTAAAGGGTGACATAGTTAAACGTATATTTTTAATACAGTTTTTGTATGTTTTATTATTTTAATCAAATTTATTATTTATTTCAATAAAAATTTTCAATGTGCAATTGTACATAGGTAGATATATTATGTAGGTAGTGAAATTTTCTTAAAAACTGCGGTGTTTGGACAGATTTGGATCAAAAAAATATTGTTTATACCATTGGATAACTCCCGTCTGTCTGTCCAAATCAGGGTAATAGGGAATTAAGCTAATTTTTCAACCATCTGTTACTGTCATAAAACTGACGATGAAAATATGGCAAAGCGAAAATATAAGGCAATATTTTTTTTTTTTTTTAAATAACTGCTACATTTTTATTTTTAATGTGAAATTTTAATCATGCAATGTCAAAACTTTTTAAGGCTTCAATGTTAAGCAAACGCTCATTTTATTAATATGAGAATAATTTATCCAAAACCCATTAAAAGAAAAACAAGACATTTAGTACCTACATTTCATGAGGCACCCTGTAGGAAGGAATATTTTAATACATGCCCATTATGCCCATTAAAATACGTTCGCCATATTTATTTCGTTCAATTGCGAAAAAAATATTTATTAAATACATAATATTCAATAAAGTACAGTTACATGTATTATGCCTACACTTTTATTTGTTTAGTAACACTGTGGGAGATAATAATTCATAAAAACATTTGTTTTCTTTTGTTGTCAGTGAATTTCGTATTATTTTTCTTGATTTTAACTTGTAAATACTTTTTTATTTCAAGGCGCGTTTATTCTATGTGGGGTAGAGTATGCGATTTTTAAGTAAATCTTTTCTTGCAGTACAAAATACACATCGTTAAAGAGTTTATAAAATTAAATGTAAATCTAACCCTACATGAACATAAAAAATTTGTCATGGCTTTACTTTTTACTTTAAAATCATTCTATTTCATTTAAATTGTTATAAAATTGTATTTGTGTAAAAGAGAAAGAAATTATTCCTTATATTATTTTCTCCCTCCAAGTTTACACTTTTGACTACAAAAAAAAAATCTTCAAAACCTCTTGAGAGCATCTTTAAAGATGCGTCAAAAAAATGATCTCTATAAACTCTTACAAATACTTTATTTAGAACTCTTCGCTCCATACAATAGGCTTTTCCCCTTTAGGCCTTTTTGGGTCTTAACGACCTCTTCAAGATTGTGTAAAGAGTTGAAAGATCTTCGAAAATAGCTTTTAGAGATATCTTGAAGACTCAATTGTGTTGCTTGGGTGGGTCAGGAACTTGGACAAAGGACACCTTGAAAACAAGGAACCTTGAAACAAGGTTCTGGTGGTGGATCTGGAACCAGGACAAAAGTTCTGGAGGTAGGTGTCTGGAACATCGACAAAGTAAATTTTTTTTTGTTTTTGAAAAACACTTTTTTACAAATTAAAAAAAAGTTCTGGAAGTGGGCTTGGAACTTGGACAAACGAAACATTTTTTTTTTTTTTTTGGAAACAAACCATTTTTCATAAATTTTGTTTAACTAATTAAAAAAAATGCTTTTTAACTACCTTTTTCGGTTCTCTACACCACTCACGTATAACTCCGTTCCATCTCCGCCTCCTGCCACGCCCACTTTTTATTAAAATTTAGTTCCCTATATCAAAAGGCGCTAGAAAAGCTGAAATGTTGTAGGTATATGAAATCTCTAAACCATTAAACCACTTTTAATTAAAATTTAGTTTTGTCTTTATTTTTTTATTCGGGGTTATGTCCCATGAAGTACCTTTAATAACTTATTTGTTGTCCTCAAATAATTACTTTCTATTATATTGAGAACTTTTTTTTGTTGGTCCTCCAAAAATATTTTAAATTTACCAATCACAATCACAGGTTAAACTCACAGCGATTTAGAAATAACAGTCACAGTTATACCTGAGATTGTAAAATAACATTTTAACTCATCTCTATATGTAGATATGTAATCTTTTCGTATTCTCACTTCATAGCGATAATAAAATAAAATTTTTTTCAGCATCTTCTTCCCAGCATTATTTGTGGCTTTATTTCCTAAATAGGGGAAGTAGCAAGTAGAATGAAAAAAGGATGCAGAAAAAAAGTTTTTATGCACGTTCGGTATATGTAAGCAATACCATAACCTTTCGACAACTTGAAAATCTTTTCGGTGTCAACCTCTCTCTGGGAACTGCTGTTCTAGGTGCAATAGACTGCAGCTCCAAAGATCGACAAAGAGTGCTTTTATAACCGAAAGCACAGATTTTTTAGTACCCTGCAAACTGTTGTCGATGCGGATAAAAAAAAAATTGTGGATATAATCTGCGGTGAGCCAGGACGCAGGACCTCTGCATGAGTTATTTAGGAAAGCCCAGAACAATTAGTACCAACTCTTTCCCAACAACACCATTTTTTTTAGGTGATTCTGCGTACGCTGCTACTAATTGGTTAGTCCCACCATTGAATAAATATAGTATTTTTTATAGTCCCACCGTATAAGGGACAATGAGAGACTTACTGAACAACAAAGATCGCTTAACAATATAGTGTATACATTCTGCAACAACTCCTTTGGATTATTAAAAGGCAAGTTCAAGAGGCTTCTCAAATTTGCTGAACACCGTTTTTTTTAATTCGGTAACAAAAATAATCTCGTTATAAGCGCATGTATTCTTATTCTGCATAATTTGTGCATTATGATCGACGATACATATGAGAATATTCCTCAAACCTGCCGGCGAGTGCGGCGTCAAATTTTGTTTGATTACTTACATGCACATTGCACATGCACAAGCACATGCACACAACAAAATTTAAATCACCTTATAAACACACACATTTTTCATTAATTGTTGATGTGCAAACATCTATGCTGGCGGTAGAGTGAAAAAAAAACGTGAACGTTCGTGTGCAACGTTACGTCGTGCACTTTACGTTGTAGCACGTTACGTTACGAAATCTGATTTGCCCCGACCAAAACAAATAGATTTTAACGCGACCGACAATTAGATTATACTTTATCGCGACCACTCATTTATATTGTTTTTGCCAACGACGAAAGCAAATTGTTTTTAGCGCGACCGACGATTTTATCATTTTAACACTTATATATTTATATTTTTTTCTTTAATTTTTAATTATTCCCCGAACAAAATGGACGCGACACTAGTAATTAAAAAGAAAACAAAATCGAAACAAAAATAATAATAGTCAGCTGTAGGGATTGACAATTGACTGTAGGTATGGTAGGATATCGGGTGCGTTCAGTGATACAAATCTGAACTTAAATTCTACGTTTACATTATACTGCTTTTAAACGATGCAATTTCTTCTTGCAATTTTTAGGCACGTAGGGGAGGGAAGTAGGTGGCTGGGATATACAAAATAGCTGAGGTTGAACAAATTGAAGAGTTATCGGCTACTTTTGTACTTGCACGAAGTTAACATTCATTAAAAATCACAGCGTCCAATTTCATAGGCGATTGATGGTGTCAATCGATTGAAACTGCGATTTTAGTGATTTCCACTGACAACAACTGCAACTAAATATTCTAAAAACTCAAGATATATAATTCGCCGGCTATCTCATAGTGACATTCATTTGAAGTTCGTTCAGTATAAAATTAAGATTGAACTTTTTGTAAGTTTTACTCGATGGAAAGATGGAGTTTCATAAGGGTTGCAAGTTCGTTGACAGTTCTAACTGGATATTTTAATTCGGCCCCTGTCAGTCAAACCATTAAGTTCCTTTGGAATTTGGGTACGGTGTCATTTAATTGAAACCACGATTTTAGTGCTCTCCGCTGACAGTTGTTGTTTGTCGATGCTCAGAGAGTGATTACCATAAACAATAACCATGTGTAATGTGAAGTTATCTTAAAGTTGAGAGTGAACTACGAAGCAGGACCTTTCCCTACCGAACCTTCACCGTTCGTTGGACACTTCACCACCAGCCTTTTAGTGCTTGGAAATTTTGTTACAGCGGTTCCCCCGTTTCGCTGCCGTTCTTTCAACACTAAGCTTTTTAAGCACTGCCTACAGATAGGTAATGTAGTGTTAATTATTCAATATGTTTCTTTTGTCCATCTTTGTTTAAGTTTTCTTTCAAAATAGACCGAATGTGAATTCCAGATGTGTTTCTAGTCGTGGAAGATGATGTTGGCGCAGGGTTAGAACCTCAGTAGTAAAATTTCGGAGCAGATTTTTAAAAAAAAGTGGAGTAAATAGGAAATTTCTGGATTAGATTTCAAAACGAAAGAAAAAACCTTCAAAAAATGTATTTAAAAAAAAAACAAAATAAATCACATAAACAAATTCACTTTCAGAACTGAATAGAATTTTAAATTAAAACGTTCAGAGCCAGAGTTGGTTAAAAAACTGAACAACACAGCCCTTTCATATAGTTTGACTAAAGAATTTTGATTTTTTAGTTTGGGAAAAAAAGGAGTAGATCTCAAAAAAAAAAACGAAGTGGTAAAGTAGATTTATTTTCTTTTTCAAAATTGGAGTAAATTTACTCCAATTGGAGTAAGGTTCAAACGCTGTGTTGGCGTTTCGGAAGGCATCTCTGAAGAGTAATGATATTCTCGGAAGATGAACTTACGACAATACTGCTGTTGCAGGTTTCAATTTGGTCAGCGATTGTGGTGTTGGACGTCTCTGGTGGGTGGCGGAATTCTGTTTTTAGAGAACAAACATTTATAAAGTTCACGAAAATAAACGAAAAACTAAATGACTACCCACTGCTATTACGATCGTTCCATTTGTTACCGTGTGTGCATTGGAATTGGGAAATTATTGGTTTGTTCCCAAACAGGTCATCGATTTAACCAGTAAATGGAGCTACGCAAGGAGCTGTACTAGTTTTATTATATCCACTGTTTTTAAACGCCCGCATCAGCGTTTGAATTATTTCACAGTGTGATGTGGGAGCTTGTGGTTTGCGAATTCGGAAAAAATCCTTCTTTATTTTATATATTTAGATTGAAAAAAAAAAACTAATGTAAATACTTACATACAACAAGACCAGCAGATAAGAAATGTTTTATCAATATCATATGATTTATATTAATTTTTTTCAATACCTTTTCCCTTTATTAGACATTTTGATTTCAGGTTCCAGCGGTAAAAATAAATGGTTCAGGAAAAGGATTTTTTTTTGTAATTTTTGTAATTTTGAAATGATTTGAAATACAAAAAGTTTTCAATTATTAAATGATTTGACAATTTTTAAATGATTTGAAACACCAAATAAATAGTATTATAGACTACAATAACTGGTCGATCTATGGATTTTAAGTTGAGAAACTATCACGAAAAATGTAAGGCATGTTTACAATACTTGTGTAGAGTAGATCATCCTTGCGATCCATTTAAAATATCGGACATATTGCAAGGAAGTGGTTCATATAGTTATGTGGTTTATTTCGATGTTTAAATTAAAAAAACATTTGCTTAATTTTTAATGTTTTATTTTATTACACGTTAAAGAACTGTACGAAAAGAACATAGAAAGTCGACTGACTAAAACAAACTTAAGGACTGACTTACAACTTGACTTACGATCTACGCTTACGATAAATTAAGATCTCTCCAGTATTATCTTCTCAAGAAGATAATGATGGAAAGAGAAATTTAAACAAATAACTATAAAATGCACTATTGATGCTTGCTTTCTAGACAGCAAGTGTGACAAAAAATGACCTCTTATACTTAGTGGGTAGGTTTCGCACTTAGGGGAACATAATAGCATTTCAATATGTGACACCTCCCCCAATAAGTATTTTTGGTCTCCAAAAATTTAAACAATAAGTAGTTATACAAACATGTCTTCACAGTTAAACCTTCATTAAATCGTTTTTTTTTTTCTCTGGTTTAATTTAATTTATTTATTTTATTTAACATTAATAAATTGATCTTCCTTTTACGAAATTATATTATTATACAAAATATGTTGTTTATATTTTTATTTTTATTTTAATTTTAATTTACATTTTAATTTTAATTTTAATTTTAATTTTAATTTTAATTTTAATTTTAATTTTAATTTTAATTTTAATTTTAATTTTAATTTTAATTTTAATTTTAATTTTAATTTCTGCAAAGTTTTTTTATTTCTTTTTTAATAAATTATACTTTTAATTTACATAATTTTTTGTTTTTATATTTTCAATTCCTGTAAATCTTGTTTTTGAAATAATTAACAATTATTTTCAGTTTATAACTCAGATCATTGTTTTTTTTTTCATTTTTTTATTTATTTTGGACAAGGGTATTTCGTCAACAACTATCTGTCATTGATTACTGATGATACTTCATTTTTCCTATATTACCTTAAAAATTATCCCTATTCTTAGTTAACTTCTTTTCATAAACTAAAAGTAATCTAATCCAAAAATTATGTTCATGACTTGCAACGTGTAACCTTAAAACGCTAAACTTAATCTTTTGCAACTACAAGATGTAAACCCTATCGTTTTCTGCCTACGCCATCACTTTCTGAACGCATACTAAAACCTAAAATGACAATTCCATTTCCGTTTTGTTGGGAATGTCAAAGTTAATGTCAAAGCAAGATCGAAAATAATAAATAAAGGAAGGAAATAATTAATTTTAAGAAACCAAGATGGACAACCGTTATTGTTTTAAACAAATTAAATTGATCTGAATGAAAGATAATACATTGTAAATGAAATATAACCATGGATGTAAGCAAAATAGAAAGGAAAATAACGATACTCAAAAGTAATAGGATGAATTGAAGGGGAAATAACAATTTCCAGGAAGATACCTATACATACACTGTGAGTTGAATTCATCATAGTTGAATTCGTTATTTGTTAATAATGTTTCTTAAAAAAAAATGGATAATTTTGATTAAACAAGAATCAGAAAGTTTTATATTTTCCTCAAATTTTGATGAAATATGCCGAACTTATACAAAACCAAAGCTGGAATCACTTCATCAGATATTCAATGAAGAAGAATCCATCTCCAAATTTGAATGCTATAAGAAAAATTGTAAAAATTCATGAATGTTGGTGTTTATATTTTCTTTTTAATTGTTTTTTATGGTATTTTGTTTTTCGGTTTGTTGACTTATCAACAACATAATTACCGTCTTTTTCGAAATTATTTAACTTTTTATATTTTGGTCTGTTTTTGAAGACTGTCCTATTTTGAAAAATGTTTTTACATTGCTTTGAATCCGTGGATTCTATAATTTTATTTTTGCTATTTATCCTATGTTCTTTCTCTTTTTCAAACCGATCTACAAGTGACGCAATGTCTTCCTTGCTTATATTTTTGGAAATAAAATCTATTGGTTTTAATTTGGTCGTCGAATGGATGGTGTCATTATAAATTGATATTATTTTAAATAACTTTTCATCCAATTCGGAATTATCTTTTGCTACATTCATGATCCTTAAATGCTCGTTTAGAGTGCCATGTAACCTTTCGACGTCGGCATTGCCTGTTTTAAGGGATGCTGTCGTTTTGTGGAACACGATTTTGTTTTCCTTCAAAAACTGTTCGACTGCAGAGTGCAAGATGCAGGTATCACCATCTGAAACTATTTTATTTGGTTTTCCAAGAAATTGGATTCTCTGCTTGATTGCACTCAAAATTGCGATCCAATTTCTATCGTGCAAAGTGTGGACAGTGGCATATTTAGAAAATTTATCTATAGTTGTTAGATACATTTTTCCTCGTTCGGGGTACCAAATGTCCATGTGAATTATGTCATTGAAATGTTTAGGTGTTTCTGTTATTTGCATTTTTATCTGTAATGGTTGCCGATCGTGTTTTGCAAGATTACAAATTTCGCAATTATTGATGAATTTTTGTATTTCAACTTGCAATTTGGGATAAAAATACAAAGCTTTCAATTCCATAAACATTTCGTTAATACCACGGTGGTTTTTACTTAAATGTTCGTCTTTTATTATATTTAATAAATTATTTTTGTCTACGATATCTATCAATTTGATGCTGGATTTTAATATTCTGAGATTTTTATTCATTGAAAAATATTTAACGTACAAATTTTGGAAATGAAGAAACAATGGCAAATCTTCGCAAAATATGCAGATGATTCCCTTTGATATCAAAAGCCTTTTCATTATGTCTCGTAAATCGCTACTATCTTTTTTTATTTGGACAATATTTTGAATTTTCTTGTGCACTATTTTCATTGAAACTTTTTCGTAGGTACCATAAAACAGATAAATTTGATTTTTAAAAAGATTAACAGGTTTTTCTGTTATATAAATGTGACGAGTTTCATCTTCCATTGCGCTATGGACAGTAGCACCAGTGGATATAACTTCTTCGTTATTATCCAAAGAAACTGGAGAGATTACTTCTTCGTCATCGCGTTTTTCATTTAAATGTATCTCGTTGTTGAAGAGGTCTACAAGACTAACTTCGTCATTAGCTTTCGGCCTATCTTCTGTTTCATACTTGTCGATATATCTTCTCAACCCATCTGCTACGCAATTTTCTTTCCCTTTAAGGTACTCGATATCGAAATCATATTCGTTGAGTATAATTTTCCAACGTTGGAGTTTCAAGTTGGGTTCTTTTATACCATTAAGCCACACAAGGGGTTTGTGGTCTGTTTGCACAATGAAACGCCTGCCATACAAATATGTCCTAAAATATTTTATAGACCACACCACTGCAAGAAGTTCCTTCTCTATAGGGGAATAATTTAGCTCGTGTTTGTTAAGCGTTCGAGAAGCATAGCAAATTGGGTGGTTGTCTTGGCTTAGTACGGCTCCAAGATCGTAACCAGACGCGTCTGTGGTGAGAACAAACTTTTTCGTAAAATCAGGGCTCTTTAAGATGGGATCAGAAGTTAGTAAAATTTTTAATGTATTAAATGATTTGACATATTGAGGGTCAGTGATCGTTAATCTTTCGGAATTTTTTTAGGTATTTGATCATTGGATACGCAACCTTAGCATAGTCCCTAATGAATTTCCGGTAATAACCGGTTATACCGAGAAATTGTTTTATACCTGTTATGGTTGTAGGCAGTTTCATTTCTGTGATTGATTTGACTTTATTTTCATTTGGTTTTATCCCATTATTTACTATAACGTGACCTAAATAGTTAGTTGATAAGTCAGCAAAAAGACATTTATTCGCTTGAATCTTTAAATTACTATCTTTTAGTTTCTGAAAAATTTTGCTAAGCGATTGTAAATGCTCTTCAAAACTTGTAGAGAAAACGAGAATATCGTCTAGGTAGACGACACAAATTTTATTTATGAATTCTCTCAAAACATGGTTCATAAGTCTCTGGAATGTCGCTGGGGCATTCTTTAGCCCAAACGGCATTCTCAAAAACTCGTAGTGTCCACTTTTAGTTGAAAAAGCTGTCTTCGCTCTATCGCGCGGATCAACTTCGATTTGGTGAAAACCTTTCACCAGGTCGATAGTAGAAAAATAGTTACATTTTCCCAGTTTGTCAAACAGATCGTCGATGTTGGGCATAGGAAATCTATCCTCTATTGTCTGGGTGTTCAATTTCCTGTAGTCAACAACGATTCGCCATTGTTTTTGTCCATTTATATCATCCTTTTTAGGGACTACCCAAATGGGCGAGTTGTAGGGACTACTACTGGGGACAATTATTTTCTGCCGCAACATTTCAGAAATCTGCCTATCTATGTACTTCATCCGAATGAATCTGTGGATAACGATATAATTTGCTATATATGTATGGGAATGTCATTATTTGTAATTATTTGGTGTCTTATTTCATTCGTAAATGATAGAACATCTCCTTCTTTATAAATAATTGATTTAAAACTCTTAAGTAAAGATTTTAATTTTGAAACGTCAGCATAGTTTAAATGAGCTTCGAAAAGATTATCGGATATATCAGAAATGAAGCTTTCGCTGCAAAAAATATTCAAAACTTCTTCGTTTTGATAAACATAGTTCGCGTATATTTCTTCTTCTTCGTTGAAATATATAGGAATTTTTGCGTTTTCGGTTATAAGTAATCTATTTTTATAGTCTATTATTGGGTTTAGGTTATTGGGTTTGGGTTAAAACGATCATGAAATTGGTATTCCAAAAAATTTACGAAATAATTAGTTTTATTAAATTCCCTAAAAAGGGGAATTCTTAACTCTACATTTACATTAACATTGCGGGTGAGTGCTTTTAAAGTATGATTTCCGGTTGGAATTCTCCATTTTGGATTGCATACATTTTTGTTTATTATGCTATACTCTCCACCACAGTCAATAATAAATCTAAGGGGTCTTAAATGGTTTTTTATGGTTATATAGGGTAATTGTTTTGGCGATCTGTTAAAAAATTTGTATGGTTTTGATTAGAACTTTGATTGTTACTAGAATTTCCATTTTGATTAAGGGTTACTTCCATTGGTTCGTTATTGTAATTTTGGGATCTGTTCCTATTTGACCTTCTTGATTGGCCACTTTGTGTGTTATTATTGCTACGCATAGTTTGGTCACTTCTGGTGTCATTTTGATTTTGTTGTGGTGTATTGTTACTATTATTTCTATTTTGTCTTGGTGCTTGACTGTTTTGCGAATAAGAGTTGTATGAACTACTATTGCGTGCATCAGTATTGTATGCATTGTTATAGTTTGTATTATTATTGTTTCTATAGTTTAAGTAATTATTGTTTCTATAGTTTGAATAATTATTATTGTTTCTATAGTTTGAATTATTATTATTGTGGCTATTGTTTCTATAACTATAAGTTTGAGTATAATTATTTTCCTGTCTAAAGTCTTGATTGCCGTTTTCCTGTCTAAGGTTTTGAAAATAATTTTGATGGCTAAAATTTTTATGGTCGATTTCTAATATTATTTTATAGGCTTCATTTAGTGACTTTGGATTTCGACTGAGCACAATAGATTTAGTGGGCTCAGGTAAATTATTTTTGAAAGACTCAAGGGCAATTCTATTGTTAGAAGCAATAATAAGCTCATCATTTTGATTATTTAATAAAAGTGCATTATTAATTCTACTTAATAGGAAATTAATATTACTGTAAAACTCTCCTATATTTGTTTTAACTCTTGCTGTTCTTATTTGGTCTATTAATTTGTTAATTGAAAGTCTTTCTCCAAAATTATTTTTCAAAATTTCCTTAACCTGTGTCCATTCACTAACTCTACCATGCTTCTGAAGCTCAATTCTAGCTATTCCGACAATTTTATCCCTTAGAAACCCTGAAATGATTGTCAGGGAACCTTCATCAAATGTTGACAAAATAGGTGCCAACGAATCTACCCTGTCCAGAAAATGTACAAGACAGCTTGGATTTCCATTAAACTCTGGAATTTTATTAATTAACTCTAAAACTACTTTGAACTTATCTACAGCATTAAAAGTATCCATTGTGAAGTGTTGATGTTACTCACTTGAAAAGGATGGTGTCTTTATTGTTGGGTGTTGATTTATTCCGCTTCTTTTTGTTGAAGAGATTCTCATAGATTTAGTTGCTGTTCAATACGAATCTTTCACAGAACTTTTTTTTTATTTATTATTTGTATGAATGTTCTTTCTTTAGCTTTTAGTTTACTTTAGTTTTTTACTAAGGTTTCAATTTATTTTATTTTTCAATAATGTGTTAATTTAAAGTTTTATAAGGTTTTATTTTTTTTTTTGTTTTTGAGTTGAGTTGTTATTTATAGCTTTACACTATTTTGGTTTTAAAACTTGTTTTTTGATTTGTTTTGGTTCATAATTCTTTAAAGCTTTTTTTCTTACTGAAGCTTTTTATTATAGGTTTGATTTTATTACAAGTGTTCGTTGATTTTGAAACTTGTTTTTTTTATTTTTTTTTTTTTTTATGAATTCAAAGTTCAATTTAGCTTGGTTCTATAACAGAAGCGTTGTTTGTTTTCTAAAAGCTTTCATGGCTTGGTTTGATGCACTTGTTTTCGAACTTTTTATTTTTTCTTGTGTGCTACAAGACCGAAAAGCTTTGCGAAGGGAACGTGTATGACGGGTTTGTTTTTGAACTATTTAGGACGCCCGCGTCTTTTTATAACCGTACTAATTAGTACTTTATGAATGGGTATTATTACAATAATATATTTTTGTTTTCATAAAGTAAATTTTTATAATACCACATTTGTTATAACTGATAAAATTTTTCTTATTTATTTGTTTTTAATCACTTTAAGTTTTTAAATGGGTAAATTATTTTTTAAATTTGTTTTTTTTTGTTCATACAGTTTTTTCCTCGATGACGCGGTAATTTGCTTAATTTTTAATGTTTTATTTTATTACACGTTAAAGAACTTTACGAAAAGAACATAGAAAGTCGACTGACTAAAACAAACTTAAGGACTGACTTACAACTTGACTTACGATCTACGCTTACGATAAATTAAGATCTCTCCAGTATTATCTTCTCAAGAAGATAATGATGGAAAGAGAAATTTAAACAAATAACTATAAAATGCACTATTGATGTTTGCTTTCTAGACAGCAAGTGTGACAAAAAATGACCTCTTATACTTAGTGGGTAGGTTTCGCACTTAGGGGAACATAATAGCATTTCAATATGTGACAATATCTTCTGTTGCATAAGTTACATAGTTGTGGTAAATCAGCTCGATGGGGCATAAAGTTAAGGTTTATGAGCTCAACTCGTCCTCTAAAAATATAGCTTATAGTTTTGTTGTTCGTTCGCCGATTCTTTATTGAAATAGTAGACTTTCGATGGCAATTGGCAGTTGAGATTCTGATATTATGTTCCTGGATATTGTTCAGGTAGCTGTGGATAAATGCTAAGTTTAAAGTTGTTCATCTATTTAACCAATAACGTCTGCAAACATAGGCTGCCATTTATCCATATTTTACTCCATTATGTGTAACCATTTAATAATTACCCAAATATACTTTTGAAACAAAAGAAATCCTCAAACTGTTGTGATGTAGCTAAAGACCAATCCTTGAACGGTTTAGAGCGTTATCTTGTGATTCAGCCTAACACCAATTTCAGTTCTTCCATCTGTCAACAACTGGAATGTAAGTTACTAGAAGGAGATACTTGAATTTATGGAGACTAGAACCATTCACTATGTTATAAAAGGGAAGTTTTTCGAACGAATAGACGCAGTTTAATTTTTAAAGTGATAAAATACGTGGTAAAATGGTATCCGGAAGTGAATTTTTAATTGAATGCCTACTATTGAAATTGGAGAATAATAGAAACGATTTGACGTGGAATAAAGTGTTTTTATTTTGTAAAGTAAATAAGTGGAAGTTATTCATTAAAAGAAATAAGTTTTTATTAACTAACCTTGTTAGAATATTACAAAACATTATGTTGACATTATGGGAAAGAGCTAGGTGACTCTACTCACTAAAAGGCGAAGCATAAGTATGCAGTAGTCCAAGCATGAAAGATAAGTAAAGACTTCTTTCGTTTCTTCCCATCCAAGTAACATGTTTCCTCTCATAAGACGCTCCGAAAGCCTTACTAGACTTATTTTAGGGAGCTAAATGCACTCTTGAGGAGTTCTTCTAGATTCTTATAAGACTGTTAAAATCCTTAAATGGTAAAGTTATGGGAGACTCTTGATGATATAGCAAGAGTTTTATTCTTCTTATGCGATTATAGACGCCGCTTAGTAAATCTAGTTAAGCTCTCTGAGCTCTTCCTATGAGAGTGCGTGTCTTCCTACAGAAGTTGTTAAAAAGAGAACGAGTGTGTGTAAACTTAAAAAAAACATATATCTATCGCATTTTTAATTTCTTTTAGAAGAAGGTAGGCGAATAGTTTTTATGTGTGTTCGTGATTCTCTCATGTCAAAAAATAATGTGTTTTTTGGTGCGAGTATTTATCTCAAAAGTTAATTGACATATTATGTTTGTGAAAATCATGGCATATGTAGGCTAAATTCTTGTTGCAATTAAAATTGCATCTGCTAATTTCAACATTTTGCTTCGAAAAATAACAACGTGCTTCCAAAATAATGAATATTTAAAATATATTGTTTTTAATTATAATAAGAAAAACGGTTACCATTAATATATTTTTTTGGATGAAAAAATCACTAAGCCTGTTTTTATACAATTCACAAAATTTCTTTTCAATTATTGTCATTATTAACAAAAATTGGATCTAAAGTGGCAGAAAATGTGACGCGTTGTCAGTCGCCTTTTTATTATTAAGATTTTCTGAAATCTTCCAATATTTTTTTTTTTTTTAAACTGAAAATAACAACTGATTTTTAATGATGCTATTTTACTTGTGCCTTGTTAATATTCTGCTGCCACAATTTTTCAAATAATGACATAACACAAAAAAGAATGTACCCGCTCATTCTTCTCTGGCATAGTAGCTGTATACTTACGAGTATGTTATACAAACCCAAGGTACATATATTACACTATTACAGGTAATATCATTAGCGTTTAAATTTTTGTTCAGTTCTGCGCATCTGTGAAAATGGCGGATCCAGTGTCTCTTTACTTGTCAAAATGCTTATATTTGTTGTTGTTTCTAGTAATGTCATGTGCAGTTTTCGTAGACACTCGAGCCACCATGTTTAATTTCTGACTGACAACCTGCGCAATATATTACCTTAGATTTGTGTACTGTGATACAAACCCACTGATGTCGACAGCAAATAGAGGAAAACAAAATGAATATGACCTATAAAACTTGTTACAAGTTTTGGTCTGAATGGAAAACCAAATACGATAATTTATTTAGAATATATTTTCTTAAGCTACGGTAACCCTCAAAATATAATGGAAACATTTTATTCATATTGCAACATGGCTTCTGTTTATAAAAACTTTGACTATTGTCAAAGATCAAGATCTTTGGATGATGATGAAAAGGAAAGCAACACAGATAAATGTGTTTCGTTTGAAAGTTAAACGTCAAATTGTAGTCCGTAAGAAGTGTCGCTCTCAGTAAATATAAATTTTTTCTGAGAGACAGTACTTCTTATGGGAACTTAAATGCTCTTATTTGACTTCAAAAAGTAAATATAACTTAACTCAGAGACACTCTTCTTATGGGAGCTCAAACGCTCTTATGCGACTTAAATTTGACATTTAATTTTCAAACGAAACGCATTTATCTGTGGGCGTTCCTTTTCATTGCAATTGCCAACTTTTATTGATATATTACAAAAAATTTAAATGTGAAAGCAAAAAATTCGTAGTTGTGTTAGATTATTTATATTTTGAAACAATGGAACAACTTTATAACCTCATAATTTTTGGAATAAAGGCACAATCAAAGTCAATTGGATGTAGCTTGGTGTTATTTGAATCACTCCAAAATTATGACAGCAGAGGTGCAGCAACAATATAAGAAATCATAAACATTATGGAATACTCATGGTGATTTCCATTAGTACAACGAATCAGGTAAGCTTGCTTTACCCAAATGGCCCTACTTATTTCCCAACCAATAAAAAGTCGTCGCCATCAACATTGGATTTGATCATAACGAACTCGCCAGAAACAGTTACCCAGCCTATGGCTATTAACGCTTTGAGTTCAGATCACATTCCAATAAATTGTGATATTCTCCTAAATAGTAGAAAAAAAGATGTGCAATACCTTGATTTTAAGAACGCAAACTGGGATAGATTAAGGACCAAAATGAAACACCGTCTATGTAATACACCCTGTGATATAGATAGTAACGGGTGATTTTTTAGCTGGTTTGGTTTTGGCAACACTGGTTTTGACAGCTGACGTGTGTTTAGTACCTTGTGTCACTGTCAAACAGCTTCAGTTTGGTTTGCAATTTAACCATGGATCGTCTTACAAATGAACAACGCTTGCAAATTATTGAATTTTACTATCAAAATTCGTGCTCGGTTCGAAATGTTCATCGCGCGCTGCTTGTGTTCAGCGATGAGGCTCATTTTTGGTTGAATGGGTACGTAAATAAGCAAAATTGCCGCATTTGGAGTGAAGATCAGCCAGAAGCATTGCAACAGCTACCAATGCATCCCGAAAAAGCCACTGTTTGGTGCGGTTTATGGGCCGGCGGCATTATTGGGCCATATTGGGCGAATCGCAGCGTTACTGTCAATGGTGAACGCTACCGAGCGATGATAACAAACTTTTTTTTGCCCGAAATGGAAGTTCTTGACTTGCATGATATGTGGTTTCAACAAGACGGTGCCACATGCCACACAGCACGCGAAACAATGGCGCAATTGCGAGGCGAGTTTGGTGAACAGTTAATTTCACGTTTCGGGCCGGTCAATTGGCCGCCTAGATCGTGCGATTTGACACCATTAGATTATTTTTTGTGGGGGTATGTCAAGGCTTATGTCTATAGGGACAAGCCCGCTTCGATTGACGCACTGGAAGCCAACATCCATGCATTCATTCGTGAGATACCGGCCGATATGTGTGAAAGAGTATGCCAAAATTGGACTCAGCGGATGGGCTACCTGAGACGCAGCCGCGGTCAACATTTGCATGAAATTATCTTTAAACATTAAATTGCAAGGTTCAAACTATCGATTCAAATAAATATTTCATTCATTTTTTCGAATTTTTTGTGTTTTTTTTTTTAAAAAGTTCTAAACCTCTTAAAAAATCACCCATTATAATTTGTCCCCGACAAATAGATGAAAATATTGAGTTATTTACAAAATCCTTACTAGACAGTGTTGATGAGTCCGTTCCCATTAATCTTAGCAAAATAATAGAAATATTTATCAAATTAAAACTTGTGGATTTTCTTGAAACCTCAAATGTCATTCGAATCAACAATTTGGATTTAGGCAAGGTCATAGCACCACCCATCAGGTTTTAAGAATATGTAATCATATTAATGAAAAAATTGCTGCAAAACAATCTACAGGTCTTGTTCTTTTGGATGTTGAAAAGGCTTTTGATAGCATATGGCATGATGGTGTTCTTCATAAATTAAAGTTATTTGGTTGTCCTTTATATCTTATAAAAATTATACAAAGTTTTCTTGGTAATAGACAATTTCAAATTAACTTAAATAATATTCATTCCTGTTTAAAAAACATAACCTCGGTTGTGCGACAAGGATCAGTATTGGCTCCGTTAGTATACATTATCTACGTTGCTGACTTTCCCGAAGTATGGAACTGTGAAATAGCAATGTTTGCTGATGACACTGCTATCTACAGTTCAAATAATTTTGGCCATGAAATCGAGAGTGACTTACAATATGCTCTTAACATAATTCACGACTATTACATAGCATGGAAAATTAAACTTAACGCTGACAAAACTCGGGCCATCTTTTTAACTAGGAAAAGGAACGCCTGTGCCTTACCACTTGGTCAGCTCAATATAAATAATTGTGATGTCCCGTGGGTTGACTCTGTCAAATATCTAGTTGTATATTTAGACAAGATATTAACCTTCCGTGACCATATCACAAATACCCTAAAATATTATACCCTCTCATATGTAGGAAATCACTCCTGAGTAAATTCAATAAGATTATAATCTGTAAAGTAATTTTCCAAGCCATAATCCTATATGCATGCCCAGTATGGGGTACTTGTGCAAAACCACACATTAAAAAATTACAAATATCTCAAAACAAAACCTTGAAAATGATGACAAATTTACCGTGGCTTTTTTCCACACAACTATTACATGAAGAAACTGGGGTACACCAAGTTGCAAACAAAATTGAAATTCTCAACCAAAGATTTAGCTTAAGATGTATTGACTCAAAGAATGTATTAATACAACATTTAATAACACAATAAGCATTTGTACATTTTTTCTCTAAAAAATGTTATAATGTTATAAATAAATTAAATTTGTGTATGTTTTAATTCTAATATAAATTAATTTGTTAATATATTTTTGTATATTTGCATATATATTTATTTGTTTCTTTTTTATTTAACTATTAATTTATTTTCGTACGTATTTATTTGTTAATTTATTAATTTATAAATCTATTTATTTGTCTGTTTGTTTATTTATTTATATATTTATTTACTTATTTATTAATTTATTTATTTATTTATTTAATTACTTATTTACTCAATTATTTATTTATTTGTTACTTAATAATTAAATAATTTTAATTGCTACTCAATCACTCTAAAAACATTAATTTAAATAACATTTGTTATGGTTGTTTATACATAAAAAAAAATTGTTTTCCAACCTGGTAATTCCACTAGTTTTAAGTTTTTTTTTTTTTTCTTCTTTTTTTTACCTAGTCATTTTTTTTAATCGTAATATGTATTATAATCTATATTAAATGAAGGTTTTATTCATAGTTTTCCTTCGAATGTATTCTTCACTCCCAAATTAATTTCATAAAAACATTAAAACAGTTGTAAGATATAATTTAAATATCAAATCTCTGAGCAAGCTGCGTATATAAAAATTTTGTAAAGCCTTTATCTATGAAAACAAAATAAAATATCTATCTATTTGTTAAACTTAATCTTGTTTTCGTTTTAAATATTCTCTAAACTTTAAACAGGCCATTTCAAGTTAAATTTAGTAATTAAAATAGATTTCATTATTTCAACTTTTCATTCAGTAAATTAGGATTGTTGAAGGAATTTTGGATTGGTTAGTTTGTCGTGTTTGTTTCAACAAAATTAAATAAAATACTGAACAAATAATGAATAGATTTTGAAATAATGAACATTTTTATGTTTTTGAATACAAAATAATTCACAATGAACATCTATTTCAAATAATGAACAGTTCATTATAATAACGAACGGATGATCACCGTACATATAGCACACACATGTACTTTGTGAAACAAGATATTTGGACACCAGATCGATTTTTTGATTTGAAAAGAACTTGGGCCACATTAGGCTCTAAGCTTGTTTGGCTTCAGGGTTTTTTCCTTTGCATGCTTGGTAAGGCTCAAGTTATGTGTAACCAAGACTCCTAAGTACTTAAATTCTTTCATAATTTTGATTGAACATTATTAAGATTCAAGTAATGGGTGATTTTTTAAGAGGTTTAGAACTTTAAAAAAAAAAAACACAAAAAATTCGAAAAAATGAATGAAATATTTATTTGAATCGATAGTTTGAACCTTGCAATTTAATGTTTAAAGATAATTTCATGCAAATGTTGACCGCGGCTGCGTCTCAGGTAGCCCATCCGCTGAGTCCAATTTTGGCATACTCTTTCACACATATCGGCCGGTATCTCACGAATGAATGCATGGATGTTGGCTTCCAGTGCGTCAATCGAAGCGGGCTTGTCCCTATAGACATTAGCCTTGACATACCCCCACAAAAAATAATCTAATGGTGTCAAATCGCACGGTCTAGGCGGCCAATTGACCGGCCCGAAACGTGAAATTAACTGTTCACCAAACTCGCCTCGCAATTGCGCCATTGTTTCGCGTGCTGTGTGGCATGTGGCACCGTCTTGTTGAAACCACATATCATGCAAGTCAAGAACTTCCATTTCGGGCAAAAAAAAGTTTGTTATCATCGCTCGGTAGCGTTCACCATTGACAGTAACGCTGCGATTCGCCCAATATGGCCCAATAATGCCGCCGGCCCATAAACCGCACCAAACAGTGGCTTTTTCGGGATGCATTGGTAGCTGTTGCAATGCTTCTGGCTGATCTTCACTCCAAATGCGGCAGTTTTGCTTATTTACGTACCCATTCAACCAAAAATGAGCCTCATCGCTGAACACAAGCAGCGCGCGATGAACATTTCGAACCGAGCACGAATTTTGATAGTAAAATTCAATAATTTGCAAGCGTTGTTCATTTGTAAGACGATCCATGGTTAAATTGCAAACCAAACTGAAGCTGTTTGACAGTGACACAAGGTACTAAACACACGTCAGCTGTCAAAACCAGTGTTGCCAAAACCAAACCAGCTAAAAAATCAC
This sequence comes from Leucozona laternaria, assembly GCA_932273885.2. Lineage (NCBI taxonomy): Eukaryota > Metazoa > Arthropoda > Insecta > Diptera > Syrphidae > Leucozona > Leucozona laternaria. Next base: position 42,674,345 of record OW026366.1, read on the forward strand.
CCGTTATAAGTATACCACATTTTATAGTTGCAGCACTTGTTCTACTAATTTGATAAAGTGGTTTAACAAGAAGAATAGTAAAATGCCTTTTGGTATTCCAATGATATGGAGCTGGAGGAATCCCACTAATCACATGCGAATGACTGTTGCTTTTGCTTGACACCTCCCATCCACCATATGGTATATCAAGAAAAATGAAACGGAACCTCGTATCGTATACCCTGACGTAGCATCGGTAGCACGACCAGAAGGTACCAGACGGAACCGATTTGCTTGTTCTTCAACCTCCCGAATGCCAACAAGATAATTAATTTAATTGAATTTGAGCAGAACAGGCCTTTAACCTCTGTAATACTCCGTACCAAATTTGAAGCAAATCGATTACCCCATTAAAGACCTGGCTCAAATTACAGTGGACGTACGGACGCACAGACTGAAGGAGGGTATGACGAAATACACTTTTTCGGACTTCTAGTTCATCGTAGTCTCAGTATTGATTCAGCCTCGAAATTTATTTTTACACGAAACCAATACTTGCCCTATAGAGCAAGTATACATAGAAAAAAGTGTGATAGTACCTACGTCAGACTAAGTTCATGCGACCCATTCGAACATTTTTTTTTATAAATTTTAGTGTATGTATCTACATTTTTTTTGTTGAAAAATACCTACAAGTGAATAATTGATTAATAATAGTTTATTGTTTGTTAGTGGGCTGTAGGTCCATTAACAAACAATAAACTATTAAGAATTAAGAAAAAGGTCACTAAAACAAATTATATATTAATAATTGATTGATTTAAATAGGTAAGCGGTTTTGTTTTTATTAAACTGTTCGCAAATAACTGGGTTAGACTGTATTTTTTGTATTGCCAATAAATATTTTTAACTCTGTGATGAAATTTAAGTTTTCTCTCCAGAAATCTAATTTTCAATCCCAAAATAATGATTCTTTCCACGAAATCCTTCGAAAGGTTGTATTTCTACAAGGAAGAGATTCCATTAATAAAATACTCCCATTATTTCACTGTTTGCACTAAAGAAGGTTCGTTTCCCACTGCTCACTCTAAGAAAAAAGCTTGAACTTTGTGAAAACAAACGACCATAATCACTCTCACCTCTCTCACACAAATCAATCAACAACAACTCTGAAAACGAGAGGATCAAATCTATTCGAGCAGTGCCAAACTTGATTAGAAGAATAGCAGATATAGATTTATACAAATGAGAAATTCGAAAATCCAAGCACTTAAATCCGATTATCATCTCCAGCCAGCAATTGTTATATATATGTATGTACATAGCATATCCCCGCAGTAATCACTCTGTCTCAGCTGTACAAATATTGATTTTTTTTTGCCTCCATACACCTTGTGCAAACGAACCGCGAAAATTCATTATCAAGGACATGATTTCGCATGAAATACGAAATAATTTAAAAGCTTGCGATGAACGTCTAACAAAGAGATGAGTTCTCGCGGGTATTCTCTCCTTCTGGAAAATGTCAACAGGACAATAAACGTCACAATTTGAAAGGACAATGGTTGGCTGTGTTACCTACCCTATCCACTTCACACTATATAATCCGCCATTTCGGTCTCATCTCTCCCAGTTTCAGGACCAGAGTTTTTCAAAAACCTCACTTGAAGAGAATGTGAATTGTGAAGTGTTTATCTGCAGAGATTTTATCCTACCGCGTGAAATGAATGGCTTGCTTTCATCCTCCTGTCTGATGAATAAATGAGATGTTGTCGCAATTCGCAACATATGCATGACCTACAAAACAACAAAAAAATAACATTATACATATGCAATCGTATGTGGGTTTAAACGATTACGAAACGATAGTCTCTCGTTCAACCCCCCAAATTGGCCTTAAGGGAATGAGCTGAGCCGACAGGATAACAGGGAAAAAGTCAAAGATACCGCACCAGCCAGCATATAGTGACTTGCTTTTATTTTAATTGGGATTTTTTCTGGTCCTTGTTTATCCTTCTGGGTCTGTCATTGATTCGCCTTTCATTCAGCAATTCCAACCCCTGCTATACGCCTACTTAATGGCGTGCAATATTTTACCACGATTTATGAGTGGCGCAAGAGTAGAATACCTACGCTTTCTGACGCTTTCAGTAGAAACAACAGTTCACCAAACATCATATATATGTAGTAACTGGAGGCAGAATAAAAATAAGGAAAACAAAAACAACTACAGGAGAGTAAAATCATATAGAAATTTCCATATACCTACACATAAATAAATTGAAAAATATACGACTGACTGGTCGAAAGATTTTTCTATCATTTACCTAGCTGTAATACCTTACCCATAGTTAACGACCGATTTTCCTCTAGTATTTTTGAATGTCCAAAATTAAAAAAAAAAAAAAAAAACTAATAAGTGACAACTGTTTTGCTACCAGAAGTAGGTGCTAGTTCGAAACATAAGTTAGATACACTCACCTAAATGTGTTTGCCTGGAATGAATATGACAATTTTCAAGGTTAAAATGTTTTATTTTTGAATGGTTTTTCAAGGGGTAGCTTATCTACGACCCCATTTTCTGAATTTAAAACGAACATGCACATCTACACTCAAATTAAATGAAACCTTCGGTTTTATTGATCGATCAATAACGATATAATTCATTAATCATTATAAAAAACTAGCTGAGCCCGATGAACGTTTTATCGCCGTGATTCATAGAAATTATGTTTGTTTAGATAAAAATGATTATTGGCCAAATGTATCATGCGTATCTATAGTAACGCTTTATAAAAATACGAAAAGAGTGTTTTTCTCAGAATAAAATTTATTTCTCCAACTGCAAATGTAAACAAAAATCAACGTCAAATCAATCTTATTTTAATTTTGGCGTGGCCAAAAACCTTCCTGCCTAGGTAATAACTCTGAAAATTTCACAGAAGACGGTTAGGTAGTTTTTAAGTCTATTTACATATGTTTTACTTAAAATGCAGAAAACTGCCAGATCCAATTTTGGACACAGAAATACTATCGGGCCAATACCAAAGATGACCTGAAAATTTCAGTTCGAATGTGTTTGAAGGTTTCGTAGTCCATAGCAATATAAAAGGGTTTTCCAGCAGAGATGCGTAGATTTTGACAGTTCATGGCAACCATATTGTTTTATCTCCATCTTAAATTCGAGTCGACCGGTTCGGTTCAGTGAACACTCAGCCAACATCCGTAAAGAAAAGTGAAGATCTTCCTAAAACATCGCCGCTGTCTGTGATAGTATGCAGGAGAACCGGAGGTAGTCAATTCCGTTCCGCCCAAAAGAACTCACCCTTTCAAGGACAACAACTTAGCAAATTTTTCGTCGGGAATTAGGCCTACATCCTTACAAAATCCAACTGACCTAGGAGCTGCAGTTAAACAATTATAGACAATGCCGTGTGTTCGCTCCAATTTCAGCAACAAAAATCATCTTCAGCTACGAGGCATGAGGCCCATTTTTGCATGAACGGATAGGTACTTCAACAAACGAAATTCCCCGATTCGGGAAGATATAAATCAACAGGAGGCCAGCAAGTGACCATGCATCCACAAAAAGTGACTGTTTGGTGGGGGCGGCTGTGGGCCAGCAACATAATTGGTTACTGCTTCTTTGAAAACGACAAATTAATGTCATTCTCATTGTCATCACCATCAACGAAAAGCAGAAGCAGATACCAATCGATGATAACCAATTTTTCTGGCACAGACATATGGTTCGGCACTATATGTCACACAGCTGATGCCAGAATGGACATTCGATGCGACAAGCGATTTGAGGGCATGGCTTTCTCAGGCAGAAGCGACATGAACTGGTCACCGAGATCGTGCAATTCGACACCGTATGACCTTGTGCTTCTGAGGTTTCCTTTAGTCGCAGTTCTTTGATAATAAGTTTGCAAACGACCGGTGCTCACAAGTTCAATATAACCCCTGTCATCGGAACGTATGCTCACGCTCAGGCAGTTAAATAATGGGTGATTTTTTAAGAGGTTTAGAACTTTTTTAAAAAAAAAAACACAAAAAATTCGAAAAAATGAATGAAATATTTATTTGAATCGATAGTTTGAACCTTGCAATTTAATGTTTAAAGATAATTTCATGCAAATGTTGACCGCGGCTGCGTCTCAGGTAGCCCATCCGCTGAGTCCAATTTTGGCATACTCTTTCACACATATCGGCCGGTATCTCACGAATGAATGCATGGATGTTGGCTTCCAGTGCGTCAATCGAAGCGGGCTTGTCCCTATAGACATTAGCCTTGACATACCCCCACAAAAAATAATCTAATGGTGTCAAATCGCACGATCTAGGCGGCCAATTGACCGGCCCGAAACGTGAAATTAACTGTTCACCAAACTCGCCTCGCAATTGCGCCATTGTTTCGCGTGCTGTGTGGCATGTGGCATCGTCTTGTTGAAACCACATATCATACAAGTCAAGAACTTCCATTTCGGGCAAAAAAAAGTTTGTTATCATCAATCGGTAGCGTTCACCATTGACAGTAACGCTGCGATTCGCATCATCTTTGAAGAAATAGGCCCAATAATGCCGCCGGCCCATAAACCGCACCAATCAGTGGCTTTTTCGGGATGCATTGGTAGCTGTTGCAATGCTTCTAGCTGATCTTCACTCCAAATGCGGCAATTTTGCTTATTTACGTACCCATTCAACCAAAAATGAGCCTCATCGCTGAACACAAGCAGCGCGCGATGAACATTTCGAACCGAGCACGAATTTTGATAGTAAAATTCAATAATTTGCAAGCGTTTTTCATTTGTAAGACGATCCATGGTTAAATTGCAAACCAAACTGAAGCTGTTTGACAGTGACACAAGGTACTAAACACACGTCAGCTGTCAAAACCAGTGTTGCTAAAAAATCACCCTTTACTTCACCGATACCTTTGATGTAAAACTATTAAACGGAAAATAAGTCTTGCCAATCGCTGCTTCTTCGGACTAAGAAGGCAATATTGAGTAGCAAAGCCCTCTCTCGAATAACTAAAGAGTCGATGTATAAGACGCTTATTATTCCAATTCTGCGGTATGGTGCAGAAGCATGGGCCTGTTCAAAGGTGTATTATGGGAACTCTATAGGTTATTTTGAGGTGTTTTTTGGTCCTGAGTGGAAAAAACGGTTAAGCATGAAACTCGCACCACCGACCTAGCCAAAAAATAAAAAAACCATCAACGACTGAGGTGCCTGGGTCATTTAGAACGAGTGGAAACTAATGCATCGGCCCGAAGAGTCTTTGAATCCACACGCCTCAGATGCAGGTGGTTCAGTCGGAGTGTACTTAAAGTTCTGAAATGGAAAAAAATAGATGGATTTTTTTTTGTTTAATCATTAAAAGGGTTCAAAAGATGCCTGAGTTGCACTTTTCGACCGTCTTAAACTTTTAAATAAATAAATAAATTCGTGTATTGTTTTTAATAAATAACTCATTCATTATCAACTTTTTACAAAAAAATTCACAAAACTAAAATTAATCAAAATTTAGGTATCTACAACTTTGGTTATAACAGATTTTCGTTGTGATTGATGTTTTCCGACTTAATCCGGACTATGACTTTATTGCACGTAAGTGTCGTAAGTAGAAGAAGTTTTCAAGCTTCAGCCAATTTGACATGGTTAAAGCCCTGGTCCACTCCGCAATTTAGTGCCACCTTAAGTAAAGAAGTACAACATCGGCTATACAATTATTGAATATATTTATTGATATGTAAACATCTATGCCGGCGCGCTGCAGAGTGTAATAAAAACGTGGAATTTCATCTGTGCGAGGCCGACGTTACGAGGTCACACTTTACGATGTAGCCCGTTACGAAAATCTGCATAGTAAGATATTGGGTATGTTCAGTGACAAAAACCTGAGGTTCCCCTACAAACAAACTAGTCCGATTTAGATCCGTGCATGTAGTCAACAACGTATGGACGACTTTGCATACGGATCCAAATATGGATCCTCCAAACTGCGCTTGAACAAACGTTGATGTTTACACATATTGACCATATGAGTCCCGGCACTCACACAATTTTTTTTTTTCGTTAAATTTACGTTAAGAATTGGTTGAGTGTAGTATTTTTACGTGTATCGCGATACTTTTTATGAAAATTAAGGAGAACATAATATATAAGGAAATATTACTGTTTGGATCATGACCCTCCCCTCCCTCGTATCCGTCCTTGGTTCAAAAGAGTCGGTGGTTATGTTAACTGTTAAGCCTTCGTGTTTATCCCTATGTAAAAGTCCTTAATAATTCACCTGAAATTAAAGTTTAATTGAGGAATAATTATTAAAAACGATGGTTTTAAATGGCTTATATGTAAACAAAATGGCTGGATGGCTGGTGGGGATGATGAAGCAGTTGTCAGCAGATACATACAGTTCCAAAATGTACACTTGGGGTTCTTAATGGTTTCCTTTTTCCACTGTTATTTCTGTTATATATCCTGGTCTGATGTTTATCTAGTGGAAACCACTGTTTACTAAGTCTCTATATTATACAAAAATGATGCCTGTATGATATGTAAATGACATTGAGTCAAAACCTAACGATGATAGTATAGCATGTCTGTAAATTGAGCCGGCGTTCATGTGCATATTTAGTTAAACGGAACAGAATGCTGAAATGAAATGGTTTTAAGGTTATGACCCATTGGCATGCAACTCTACTGTCATTGTTTGATTTTGTGGAAATGTTATAAGAGCACTCAAGGATGTGTCATTATAAATGGGGCCATATTTATCCATAGGAAATGGGTCATTTAAACGTTCATTATTAATAACTCCATTATGTTTTGACATATTTATTCTATGCTTGATTTTGACTTGTATAGGTAGGTACTCTGTAGATATAGACATCTACTAAAGGTGTGCTTTTTAGCGTAAATAAACGTGTGAAAACGTTTGTCTTTTTCAAAATAGGTTATAATTAGATATGGTTTCATTCACTAAATAACTTGAATTGAAGAAAAAAATTTAATATAATTTTGAAGAATTCCAATGACCCACATATTTTGAATAAATCTAATACCTATTTAATTACTTAATTTACTTGAAATGACGCCTACAGTGTAGGATTTAGTACGGCCTCAAGCAGCAAACCCTTCCATCAAGTTCGGCCCTCCTCCAGCTATGCACACCAAGTTGGTTTAGGTCGTTCTTAACATGTGCGTGCCACCTAAGGTGGGGTCTTCCTCTGCTTTGCATGCTATCAGGGGTAGATTCAAGGACTCGTCAGTCTAGTGCGTCGGTATCCACGTGTCCCAGCGATCTTCGCCGCTGTATTTTCAGCTTTTTGATCAGGTTAAAGTCGCTGTAAGGCTCCAAAAGCTCGTCATTGAATCTTCTCCTTCACACTCCTTCGATTCACACTGGACCAAAAATCAAAATCATATCTTCGCTGTTTAGCGGTCTTAACACCTCTTGTTATTTGCACGTAAAAATAACGAGCTGCTTTTTCAGCAGCTCTGGTTCTAGTCGGCAAAATTGAAGAATAGGCCTCATTCTGGGTTGCATGTTCAGGTCGGAACTCTTCATTAAACTAGGAGTTTCGTTGTGGTTGCCTAGTGAAACGCAATTGACAGTGTGTCCACTATTACTCTGCCCTTGTTGCAAGTGGCCGGCTTGATGAAATGTTAAATGAGACGTGATCAAATCGACTCTCGAACCAAAGATTCCCTCCTTTCTGATTTTTGCGTTGAAGTCGCCAAGAATTATCTCGTTCTTTGAAAAATTATCATACGTGTTCTCGAGAAGATCGTAAAATGCCTTCTTATTTGAATCATATTTTTTCTTGCAAGTGACCAGGTGCTCACTAAAATTCCGATAACGTCTTGTCTAAGCTTTCTCCTTTAAAAAAAGAACCACAACCTAAGAGCCGTTGATCTTGCTCCTTGGACTCAACAAACCACGATTCTATTGTCTATTCCCTCTCCATCGCATCGCACTTCATGGATGGCTTTGAACCTTTTGCTTATCCACGTTCTCCACTAAGGCCCAGTTTCACAGTCAGAGAAAGTGGAGTGGAAGATTAGGGTGCAATATCACAGTGCACACTTTCCCGAATAAATGGCACTAAAGTATAAGATGTTTGTCACTTAAGAGCCACTTTCTCAGACCTTGATGCTGAGCCGAGAGTCGCAAAATGGTAAATTTAAGTGCCACTCATTCCTGTAAGTGTGCACTGTGAAACTGGCCCTAAGTCTTCAGCGGCATGTGGCCTATTTAAGTTCCAAAAATTCCACATGGAGATCCGAAATGCATTGTTTCGTTTGCTGGGTTCGTCCACATTTGATTCGACATTTAGTTTGACCAAGAGACACTACCTTTGATTTTATCTAGAGAATTTTCCACTACCGTCTTTATAAGAGTAACTTTGTGGGTACTAGTGTTCACCAAGTATAATTCAGAATAACTGAAATTGGAGACAATAATAGCAATCTTTCGGTCTCCGTCTTTACGAGAGTGGCTTGGTACTAGATGCGAGCACTTTTTCGTTGCAGGGAAATTAGTAATGACATTCTACTACACTTCTACCCGTCGATCATGGGTGGCACTTCTGCAGAAACAAGTTCCGATATCGAATAGCTTCAGGTTTGATCGTAGAAGTCACGCTAAGCCTCCCACTGCGTCAAAGCTTTCCCTATGGAGGGAGATTAAACTTTTAAATCGGGTCTAGATTTAGACATCAATGTAATTTTATTCAGTTTTTCCCTGTAAACGTTTAGTTGAGCATGTCCAAATGGTATCGGATTCAAGCGCCCATGATCGATTTTGCACACCTAAAATATTGCAGCTACATCCCCGATGCTATGTTTAATTTACACGACCCCATTTATTGCTACAAATAATTTGTTTTATGACAAATGTGTATATCATGACAGTATTTAAGGCGTTTTATCAATCGCTATCCTTCTTCCTTTTGTCGTAGCACGTAAAATTCGAAAATGTTTAACTATAGCACAGCTACTTAGCATTTAAAATGCAAGCAAATTGATGTAAATTCAATTGTAAAATTTCTCAATAGCTTCTTCTTTTATATATATGCAGAATTAAAATGAACAAAAGATTTAATCTTCCTTCTCAAACCACTTGAGATGCCCAATTCATTAGAGAAAAAAACGTGTTTACATTTTTTTTTTTCGTCTACTTCAAGTTTATAAATTATTTAAACCATTTAAAGTAACTTCAACAGAAGGGAACTTTTTTCGATAAAGATCCACACAAATAGAGAATTTGGAAAGAAATACATAAATTGGAGGGACACAAAACAGAAAAAAAGACATGATATCCTTCGTTCGATTCGGATATGTTACTTGTTCAGAAAATTAATGTACCGTAGCCAACGAAATGCTTTGTTTCAATGTTATAAGGACAATTTCGATATCCTTGTTCATTTTGTTCATTTTGTGCTTTTCTCTCTTTGTTTGATTTTATAGTTCTTCCGTTTTCGAACGATTATTTTTCTCACTGAACGACGACGGACGACTGAACTATAACAAGGACTAAGGACGAACGGGACAAGGACATCGGGCGAGAGAATGAGAATTCCTTTTCATATTGGTTAACAAAAGTCAATAGTTATTGGAACGGAAATCTAGTTTTTATCTGTCTTTTTGTTTGATTGCTATCCAAGTTGGAATATGTACATATACTCGTACATCGTTATGCTTTTTAGATATCGAAAGGGTGGATTGGTATTGCGGGTTGGTTGTCGTCCTAGTCGTCGTCGTCGTCGTTGGTACCACAGAAGTTTCGTTACATTATAATAGAAGTGATGAAAATAGATATATTTAATTTAATTGGTAGAGAGGTAATGGTAAATTGTAGCGAAAAATATTGTATAGCCTTGTGCTGGCGCTTTGTTAGTGAATGTTTACAACTTACAAGCAATTTGACACATTACAAACAAAATAAAACAAAGAAATGTATAAAGGAATTGATCATTTCAAAGAATACATAAACTCACGACCGTCTAGAGAAACCCCAGACCCTTGGGATAGAAAAGTCACGTTCGTTGAGGAATTGAAAAGCTTCATATACAAACCATAATAGAGTAATATTGATGCCAAATTGTTTCAAACATCTAAATAAAACGATTTCTTCAAATTTATTGGTTGGGTGTTGTTGGAATCGGGAAAGCTGTCCAGTGTCATAACAGTAACTGGACATTAATTTTAGTCATTCTACCTCTTCGTGGTGACTAACCACCGGGTGCCGGTTTCGTCAATCCGCACATGCTGAACCTATAAGCGAAAGTATTTAACAAAAGCCCCCATAGAGTTAGTCTTGAAGCGGCAAAATGTCTTTCGGTTAATACTACGATGAATTCTTGAACTGTGTGATCGTGGAACTAGTTTTTCCAGAAGAGCCACTCATGGCTGGTAGGTCGAAGTGAAAAAATTCCATAAATGTTAAGACGGCAGCGGAAGAATTCTCTAGATGAAATCAACGGTGGCGTCTGGAGTTCCAGTTAAGCTGCCTATCTTATATGGGCTATTCGAACATATTTGGAGTTCAGATCTAAAAGTGTCGGTTTAACTGGTTCTATATCCTTGAAGTTTATCCAAGGCTCAGGTACTCCAAGTTGGGGGTCGTATCTGATGGCTTAATTCGAACTCCGAACCAGGCAATTTAGATATGGATAAATTTACTATTGACGAACCAAGTAAACGAAGTAAGGCAATGAAATACGTATCACTAGGCACGTGGAATATTCAGTCTCTTAATAGGCCACGTGCAACCGAGCAGTTAGCAGATTCGCTTGACTGCTGCCAAGCAGATATCACCACCATCAAAGAAATGCGATGAGATAGTTCGGGCAAAAAAAGAATTAAAAAACTGGGTGCAGATTTGTCACTAGAGGTAGGCTTTGGAAAAATTGACCAAAATATGGCTCTAATGTGCCGGCTTGTCCGCACAGAGGAGGAAGTTAATGACCCCAAAACCACGAGTTCTTGGTGGGTTCATTTCATAGGGGCTCTACCCTTTAGCTATGGCGTCATAAGGGTTTTACCCTTTAGCTATGACATTAATATTGTCCTGGACGATTTTACACCTAAGCTGGTAAATTCCGAAAGAACACCCTGCAGGCTGATAGAATTTTATGTGGTGTGAAACATTGTTGTTGCTTGTACGCAGTTCCCCTATCTCAAAATTCCCAGGGGGACATTGGATCAATCAACTAGAATCCACATTGCGATCGAAAGAGGGTACTCCTACATTATCATGGATGTCGGTGTCGGTGTAGCCAAGATATAGTTGCGGATATCCCAATGGCCGGCGCCTTGTACTTTGGCTTCATTGTATTTTGAAGAGTCAGTCAGGACATCTAAACGTCTTCGCTAGAACTCTACCATAATGCAGCTATAACTTCGAGGTGGTAAGGGACTTAAGTTGTCTAAATAGGATCTGCTACACCAACTCAGACAACTATACCAGCGCTGGGATCAAATGAAGAATAACTCTTGCCAAATGTTCCTCTCGAGCAAGTAGTATTCCTTATTATCCCGGTCCTGCATGGACCTTGCCAACGGTGGATAAGAACGCTTCAGGTTGTTTTAAGAGGAATATTCTTGAGGTGGTTTTTGGTAGAGTCTGAGGGAAAAAAAAACAATGAACTGGACGGCTATTGATCTAGCCCTAAAAAAGTAAATCTCCAATGACTGAGGTTACTGGGTCATTTAGAGCGAGTGGATGCTGGTTTAAAGATTCTTTGAATTCAGCCCTAAGGGACGTTAGCGCAGGGCATAGTATAGAAAGACTGCGACTCAGGTGGTAAACACAAGTGTGAGAGAACCCCAACCAACTTGGCGTGCGAAAATTTACATGTAAAAACAGAATGCGAGCGTTAAGAACATAGGATAGGATTTAAAAACAGATACCGATACACATTGGTTTTGAATTTTTGCATATCACAATGTGAGGGTAACGTAAAGCATTCGTGTAGTGCCTTTAAAGAAAGAACCTTTTTTGTACTTGACACAGTATGTTCGAAATTGGCCTCAAGGGTTAACTGATGGGCGTACCTAAAAGCGCGAGTATTTCGATAAAATATTGTTTTAGGGGCGGAATGCAACTAGCTATTTCATTGGAACGCTGTTTATAGAAGTAGCGATAAAATAAGGAAAGACTAGTAACATTACGACAGTGTTCTTGCGACGGAAAAAAGTTTGCATTATCACCTAGCTCTTCTGTGTTCTATGCAAAAGACTCAAATAGGTTAATGATGCACCTGCCAAAAAATGCTAGTTGTACTCAAGCTTTGGCCGAATGTACACCTTATAAATAGATAACAGTGAGATAAGAAGGGGAGACACATTTCTTGCATCGTTGCAGGAATTCTAAACTCTTGGCAGTCTCTAGCGACGTCATCAAATATGTGGTAATTCCATAGAAGGTGGTTGGTAATAGATACACATAACAATAATGTAAAGTTGTTCAGTTTTCTCAATTCAAGTACCATTCATGGATAGTGGCAGTAAGGGGGAAGGTTTCACTTAAACGAAAGAAGACAGCATTGAGTTTTTGAAGCATTAAACTCTACGCGGTTTTTAATTCCCCAGTCGACAATGCTGTCGAGGTCAGAATTTAACAAGCTTATCTACGATTTCGTTGAAGTTCTGCATCCGAAGAGCAGGGATGTGGGCTAAGAAGCAAATATAAAAAGCTGAGGGTATTGTCATCTGCAAAACAATTTAATCGATTAAAAGTCAAAGACGGAAATTCATTTATTAATATAAGGAAGAGAGTCGGAGACAAAACGGAGCCCTAGGGCACACCAGCATTCATTTTGTGAATTTCACACTTGAAACCGTCAAATTCTGGACATAGCTTGCTATATGGACCGAGCTGGCTGCAACAAGATGCTTGTTGGTTAAGTCCCTGGTCCACTCCAGACTCTAGTGCCCTCTTTAGTGCGTATGTAAGTATGTATGTATGTTTGTACGTAGTAGGTGCGAGAAAGCCGTGCACTTTTCGTTCATTTGAGTCTATGAAGTTTGACTGTTGGAAAAATACAGTTGTAGGTAGCAGGTATTTGACTGAAATTGTGCCGAACATTTTTAAAATTTTGTCGACATTTTATAACCTATATATAGATATTCTATAGATAATTTCCTTATCCCTGATTCCTCATCGTATATATGTACGTCCATCACTAGGGGTGGAACGTGGAAATATAAAATTTTCTTCATTTTAACATTCCAATGCAGCAAGACCTTTTACGATTATTCATGAGCAACTTATTAAAATACAAAATGATAGGTATGGTTGGTTTCCATTACTGAAATACAAACCCGAGGTGGAGTAATCTCTTCGTTAATAAGCATCGTATTTTTTTGTGTATAAATAGTTTCCCTTCATAATTTTCTTGTTTCTATCGTTCTCACCAAGCAAATCTCCTAACCTTCTTTAGTGCCGTGCCAATGCAAACGTCCATTATCTGATCCTGTAAAAACTCTTCCCTCAAACTCTCTCGACTCGTTTCAGTAATCACTTCAGCGCCCATAAAAATACTTTCCAGCTTCCATCTAAGCGGAGCACAAACAATCTAACCAGCACCCACCCATAACGAAAGATATGTTTATATTTTTCATAGTATTAATTTTCACAAGATTCTGTAGAAGTGTAAACAAAACATTATAGAGGTACTGTGCTGTGGGGTAACAATGGCGAAATGGCGATTCATTGAGAAATTAATTCACATTAATTCTGCTACGACGACCAACGACGACGACGGTGACGGTAGTAGCAACGTGTTATGTCTGGGGGAGTTGTATTACAGTCGAGGAAAGGACGTTATCGCATAACTTTGTTTGAAAATATATAATGCTTCGGCCTACATACTTTGATAAATATTCTTTTATGATACTGTTAAAGTACCTCAAAATTACTAAGCATACTGTTAGTTCCTTCGCGGAACGGAGTTGAGAAACAGTGCGCAAAAAAACTAGGGTTGAAAGGGTGCTAATTAGCGTTCCGGAGAAATATTGCTGGCGGCCTGGCTTCTTTCTATACCTATTCCTTTCCTATATACCATCCGATCCGTGCTGTTTCTGTTCGCGCTTGTAATTTTGCGCTTCCAATTAATTTCTGACTCCAAATTGAAATAAATAATACCTTCCTACTAGATCCTGATGGAAAAACATTGGAAAAATGAAAGTCTTGAACAAAGAATTCTTAATAATACTTTGAGTTTAAGGTTTAGCTGTGTCGGCTCGGTGTGTTGTGTTGTGTTGTGTTGAGTTGTGTTACAACCATGTAATTTTGTGTTTAGGGGCAAAATAATGATTTAGAATTCATTTCATCTCGTGATTCAGAAAATGAATATAATGAATATATAATTTTAAATCAAATGCGTATCTATACAAAGGAGTGGCAGAAAATAGAAGAAAGTCTAGTAGCGCGGTCTTATAAATAATATATACAAATAACCATCACTCCCAAATATTAAAGACACCTAAGACGTTTTGAAAATGTTAAATAAAATACACAGCACCAATTAACGTCAATTGTTCATTTTTGTTCAAGTGATGTGAATCCTTTCAAGTCTCATTGGTTTCTGCATCAGAATTGACAAGGAGAATTTATGCTTCACTTGAACTTAGAGTGCTACCAATCCAAACTATATCTTTCAATTTTAACCCTTCATCCGTCCATTTGCAGTTAGGTTCAGCTGTTCAAACATCAAACTTTCTTATCCTGCAACCACGTCATAATTTCGTTTGCTTAAACTTTAAATATCTATTTTGTAGTTTAGCCGGTGCGGTGGCGTCATGGTTAGTTTGTTCGTATGACTGTCATGCCGGAGGTCTGGGTTCGATTCCGAGCCTCGTCCACCTAAAAACAAAAAATCGGCTTTCAGGAGTATTAATTAATATGTGCCTGGTTTACTGCAGGTTTACTCACGTTCACTGCTTACAAGGTGTTTTTCGATTGTTCCAGCGGGTTCGGATGTTTGCTAATGTGGCTCGTAAATCTTTTGACAGCACTGATTTTAGTGATTTATAAAGTGTCCCGTCATAGTATGAAGATTTTGTTTCTCGTTTATTATTATTGAAAGGGGTATCAAAAGTTGCGTATTGACGAATTGATTTTGAAAATGTACTTACTTTTTAATTTGAACATAACTTTTTTTTTATTTTTATTTATTGACAAATCGTTAAATACTAACGTTACAATATTTTTTTTATCATGATATAATATAAAACAATTAAATTCTTAATGTATATTATTATTATAAAACAAAGCTTTAAAGGGAATGCCCAGTTTACCAATTTTTTTGTTGTAATTTACAACGGCCTACACCATTTTTAATGATCAAAACTTTTATGAATTGCGTTGTTAAATATCGATTTTCAATATTTATCGACTAATAATTGATGATTGACAATCGCAATGGGGGTGTATGTAAATTTGTTTCCATTGCCGCGTTTTATGACATTTATACAATTCTTTTATTTGTCAAAGGCCGAAAAATATTACAATAATAAGCAATAATATTTGGCAGTCGTGTAAATGCACTTGTTTCCATCCTTGTCATTAAAATTGAAAAAAATACTGTGAAAGTATCAACCAGTCATTATTTAAATTCCGTTTAAACACATGTTATTAATGAAATAATGTGTGCAGTATTTCGGCAATAAAATGACAAAAATACTGAAAATTTGTCATTCGTGTAAGCCCAGCATAAGTTTTCTGGTGTTAAAGAGATTTAATTTATTTATGGAACGCAGACAAAATAAGATTGTCACATTTATGGTTTAAGTATTTGATAAAAAACAGCTCCATCTTCATTTTCAATACTGAGGTTGATTTTTAATTGACCAACCAACAGTTGTGGAGAAGATGGAGATTTTGAATGAAAGTAAAAATTTAATAGGAATTATGAATTAATTTATTAATATCATAAATAGAAAATGTGATTAGTGCCCTAAACGAGCCCCAAAATTAGCCCCTAATTCCTGCATCATTAGATTTTTGAAATAGTTTATTGGGAGGTTGTGGTGGACCAAAATGTGATTTCAATGAAATCAATTTTTGCCCTCTAAAGGGCGAAAAAAATTTGGGGCTCCTTCGGGATTGGGGCACTAAATTAGCCCTAAATTAGCCCCTAATTCCTGCATCATTAGAATTTTGAAAAAGTTTATTGGGAGGTTGTGGTGGACCAAAATGTGTTTTCATTGAAATCAGTTTTTGCCCTCTAAAGGGCGAAAAAAATGTGGGGCTCCTTTGGGATTGGAGCACTAAATTAGCCCCTAATTAGCCCCTAATTCCTGCATCATAGATTTTTGAAATTGTGTATTGGGAGGTTGGGTGGACCCAGCTTGACGTCAAGCTGAGTCCACCACAGGTTTTAGGGTGAACAAAATTTGGGGCTCCTTCGGGATTGGAGCACTAAATTAGCCCCTAAATAGCCCCTAATTCCTGCATCATTAGAATTTTGAAATTTTGTATTGGGAGGTTGTGGTGGATCCAGCTGTGACGTCATCAATCCGGTTTCTTCCCTCTAAAGCCCCCACCTGTGAGAGTAGAAAAACAAAACTTGTGTTTTTTTTTCAAATTGGGTAGGGTTGCTCATAATTGCAACGTAATTTTTTTTTCAGGTGCTTTATAAAGAAAGTCTCCACATTTTAACACTTTCAGAACTAAATTTCAAGGTCAAATAATGGATAACTGATTTTAATATTAGTGCACTAAATTAGTCCCAAAATAGATCTAGTTTTCTGCATCATTAGATTTTTGAAATTCCATTGTAGTGGATCCAGTACGATGACGTCATTTTGAGTCAATCACAAATTTGAAGGTGAAGGGAATTTGGGGCTCCTTCGGGATTGGAGCACTAAATAAGCCCCAAATTAGCCCCTAATTCTTGCATCATTAGATTTTTGAATTTGTGTATTGGGAGGTTGGGTGGACCCAGCTTGACGTCAAGCTGAGTCCACCACAGGTTTTAGGGTGAACAAAATTTGGGGCTCCTTCGGGATTGGAGCACTAAATTAGCCCCAAATTGTTAAATTTTTGAATTTCGATTGTGGTGGACCCAGCTTGACGGACCTCAAAAATGGGCAATTCCCTTTTATACATTTAAAATTGTCATTTACGGAAAAGATTAGAAAGTAAAATTTATTAAAAATTGCAATTAATTGATTAAGAGGGCTATATGGACCATAGTTAGATCTACCAAATAATGGGACCAAAGGCTGTTGTCTTCTTATATTTACTTGGCTGACTTAAACTAAAATTTATCTTGCACAGAACTGATGGAGATGTTATTGAAACACTTAAAATTCTAGCCATGAAACAAAATTTGCCTATGTTTAGAGAGTAAGTAGAGAGTATTAATTTTAATCTAAGAGAATAAGGAGGTAGAATAAGTCTTTGTGACCATGGGAGAAGTCGAAGGCAGAAAAGTAAAAATCTTCTCTGCACCGCTTCCAATCTAGTTATATGGACGGAGTAGTAAGGGGCCCATATGACACATCCGTACTCGAGAATTGGTCTCACAAGAGATACATAAAGAAGCTTTAAAACGTATGGATTACGAAATTCACGAGAAAAACGTTTTACAAATCCTAAGACCCTATTAGCCTTTTTTATTATAAAATTTAAGTGATCATTTAATGTCAGTTTTGAATCCAGAATTATGCCAAGATCAGAAAATACGGGCAAGGGGTACAAATCAAACAAGTAACTATGTGTAATTGTGTCTTTTTTACTTGAAAAACACATAGTTTTGCATTTGTTAATATTTAAAAAAAGACGATTTAAATTGCACCATTCCCTAAATCTGTCAAGGTCATCTTGTAAAAGTATACAGTCAGTGGACGATTTTACTCTTTTGTAAAGTTTAATGTTATCAGCATAAATAAGGACAGAAGAATTTTTAATGATCGAGATTATGTCATTTATAAATAAAATAAATAAAACTGGGCCCAGATGGCTACCCTGAGGAAGTCCTGAGTTAACGAAAAACTGAACCGACCGCTCATCTCTAAAAGAAACACTATAGCATCTAATTTCTAAATAAGACGAGATCCATTTTAAAAAATTATCATTAAATCATTTATTCCTGAGTTTAAGTAATAGTGTTTTATGACATAACTTGTCGAAACGCTTTGCTAAAGTCAGTGAAAACACAGTCAACTTGCTCCTTGTCTTCAAAACCATCAAGACAGAAGGACGTGAAATGGATCAAATTTGTAGTAGTTGATTTTTGTTTTACAAAACCATGCTGATTTTCGCAAATAATTGAGCTGCAGTTGAAAGAGAGAACCTTACATATGATTGACTAAAATAATTTTAGTATCACAGACAGTTTAGCGATAGGTCGGTAATTAGTTATTTCGCTTTTTGATCCTTTCTTATGGATGGGCGTTATAAATGCACTCTTCCAAAATTGGGGAAAATTGAGCTTTTAAAGATTCATTAAAAAGAATATAAATATAACGGATATGAGAGAAGAAAGGATGGCACGGCATCAGGTCCCGGGCTATAACAATCATCAAGTTTCTGAATGTTTAGAGTTATAGAATCTTCACTAATTGCAAAATTAGTTGAATTAAGGTGTGGGAAATTAAGTACGGTGGAACAGGAGGCAGGTTCATTCAAATTCGAGTCGTCGAAAGCATCTTTGAAATAATTTGCAAACATGTTAGTTAAATATGACATATAGAGATAGGGTAACCGTCTACATTTTTTTACATTTTACAAAATTCCAAAAGTTTTTTGGGTTAGTTTTGAGTTCGTTTTCTGTTTTCTGAATATAATTTTCATATAAAGAGTTTGAATAGTCTAAAAAAAAGTTGTTTAAGGTTCATGAAAGTTCTAAAGTCTACATTAGTTCTAGTTGTTGTTGTATTTCACCCAAGCCTTGTTTCTTCTGTTTTTTTAATTTTTCATTTGCAGATCAAACCATGGTGGTACATTTGAATTACTAAATGATTTTTTCATTGGCACTGTCTTATAAAAACAGTCAAATAGTACGCCATAAAATTTAAAACACATATCGTTAATATCACAGTTAAGAAATAATTGTTTCCAATCAACAGTACATTGTTAAGTTATTAGGATTACACATATTCAGACTCAATGATATATCTAAGGTTGGATGATGACGATCCTCATCAATTAATGTTACAGTGGTGGGCATAACTACAGCATCGGCGTTTAAAGTGTCAGAGAAAAATACCAGATCCAAGACTTTTCCAAATCGGTTGGAAACTCCGTTAAATCGATTCAATCCACAAGAAGACATGCCATCTATTATCGATAGCTCATTGGGACTCGATGCATTAGCCGGAACATAATAGTTGTTATAATCAGTAGGATTAGTCCAAACCAAGTTAGGAAGGTTAAAATCACCTATTACCATGATCTCGTCATCAGGCTCCTTTTGAAGATAGATGTTTTCTACGCATTCAATTCATTTTTCGTATAGGTCGTTATTAGGCTTTGGAGGGATATATGTACAGATAACGAAGAGATGTCTGTACTCCATTTTAATTTTTATACATAACACTTCAACGTCGCAAAGCACAAAACTATCAACGAATTGACAAATAAGGGAGTTTTTAACAGCTATTAGAATTCCTCCTCCAACAACGTCAATTTCGTCCAATTGGTGGCGATCACGTCTATATATTTGATATGTCACATCATAAAAATTAATATCCAAAAAAGAACTATTTAGCCAAGTTTCAGTCAGTATAATGACATCGTATAATGAAGGTTAATGCAATTTTTAAAGACCTTGTTGGTCTTAGTCCGAAGGCCATTTACGTTTTGGTAATATGTATATTAGTACCTGTTGAAGCTACTTTGTCGATGATTCCGCATTGTCCTGGTTTGTTGAAAAGGGTTCTTGTGTGTGTTGATACCTATGCTCAATTTATTTTCAAATTCGTGTATTATAACACCCTTCGGCCAGAATGTTGCTGAATTAAGAAGATGAAGTATTGAATCAGGGACACGTATTTTGAATGAAGAATATTTGGAGTGATTACGATGCAACATTTTCTCTAAATTTAATATTTGAGAAGGTCCCATTTTAGATGATACATAGTTTTTAATATCTAGAGCGTTCGTTGATGGATCAAGCTTAGATATATATAATGTTTTTTGCCCTTCTACAACTCTCAATCCCAATGGGATGGGTGATATTTCTTCATTTCTTTGGGAAGGAGGCACGATATTTGAAATTAAAGTTGATGGTAATTGTGTAGAAGATATAACATTAACCAAAGAGGTAGAAGCAGTAGATGATGTTGATGTTGTTGTCGAATAAGTATGGCTACATATCGGTTTCAAAACGGCCAATGATGAGCTAGCTGGCGGTATTTTAGATAAGATGGATGATAATGATGACGACGATGATGATGACGATGATGATGATGACGATTCTTCGGATTTATCTTTTGTAGATGAATGTGTTAATTGCGGAAGAAGGCTTGAAAGAATTGACACACCATTGTTGAAATTGAAATCAGATATGGAAAGTGGTGGTATAAACGATTCAAATATTGATCTGGCTGGTTTCTTAGTTTGTTGAATTTCACTTGGATTGCCAAGTTCATCAATTTTTCTTTTAAACGATGCTTCATTGCTTGAGTGAGGGATAGGATCTTTATTTTTTACTCTGCTTCGCGTTTGCCTATTATTGTTTTGTGGCTTGGTGCTTAAGTTGTCAACTTTTGCGGACAGCTGAGTTAATTGGACATTTAAATTTTCCAGTTGTCTTGTGTTTTGCAGTATATCTCGAACTATATTGGTATAGGCAAACGGGTTGAATCGTCACAGAAAATGTAGGAGGACTTCTTCTTTTCAAAAAGTTTGATGGTACTGAACGGTGCATCTATGCATCTAACATGAAAACTCCTTCGGCAGTTTCCGTGACATATAATAGAATCGATCATGTAGTCAGAGATATCGTCACAAGATGCACACTTTGTCATTAGTCATTTTTTGTTTAAATAAAAAATGTTGATTCTTAGTGTACAAGGAAATTTGAAACTACTTAGCAAATACACGAACCAATTGAACAGAGTTATCGGTTATAGTTGTTGGCAAACAATTGATGACAGAATGGTCGACAAATGTCAAGGACCATGACATGCATTGACTTATTAAGCGAGAAACAGATTGACACAGCAACTCCAACAGCAACTTTGACAGCAACAAAAACGTTGACATGAAGAGTCATGTAAAATAGATTGCAACGTGAACAGCGCTTTTGACAGCATTAAAACAAATATAAAAAGCAAACAAACAAAATAGTTAAATAGTTAAAAATGATTTTGCCGTATAATTATATGCAAAAACTGTGTGCAGTGATGATGACATTTTTATCATACTGCAACGTTTTATATGTGATCGCGGGAAGCAAGAGAAGAAGGATTTGGACTCGCGAAATATTTGATAAGAATGAACGTGAAATGCACGGGTTCTACACAAAAATATTTGCTGTTATCAAGGAAAGAGATCATTATCAATTTCATAAAGCGTGCCGAATGGGTGTGAGCCAGTTTGATGTCCACATTATTGAAAAATAGACTTACTCATCATTCTCCAAGAACTCCAATTGAAGCAGAATGTCGACTTGTGTTGACTTTGATGTGAGTTCTTTTTTGAAGCAGTGTTAATAAAGGGTTTTCCAATAAGAGGTGTTATTTTGAATAGCCCGCTATTTCGGTAGCTGTCACTTTTGAAGCTGTCATTTTTTGACATTTGACAAGAAAAAACTACGACATTAATAAAAATGGAACGATACACGCTTCAACAACGCATTGAAATTATTAAAATTCACTATAAAAATGGTGAAAATTTGGCAGAGACGGTTCGTAAAACTAAAACATTTTTGGGTCGTCGTGAAGCACCTTGTCGGACCGCAATACAGAAATTGGTGGACAAATTCGAGCTGTTGGGACAAGTTAGTGATGTGAAGAATAAAACCCGTGCACGTCGCTCAAGAACAACTGAGAATATTGCTGTTGTAGCCCAAAGTGGTGAAGAAAACCCAGGTTTGTCCATTCCTCGTCGTTCTTTGGAATTAGGCATTCCACAAACGTCTTTACACCGTATTTTGCATAAAGATTTGGGTCTTAAGGCTTATAAAGTTCAGTTAACACAAGAACTCAAGCTGGCTGATCATAAACAACGTCGTGTCTTTGTTGATTGGGTCCTTGAAATGCATGAAAATGATCCGGATTTTCATCGAAAAATCATCTTGACTGATGAGGCCCATTTCCACCTCGGAGGCTACGTCAACAAGCAAAACTGTCGCATTTGGGGCTCGGAAAACCCAAGAGTTATTGTTGAAAAGCCTCTCCATCCTCAACGCGTGACTGTTTGGTGCGGTTTATGGTCCGGCGGGGTCATTGGACCTTACTTTTTCGAAAATGAGGCTGGAGCAACAGTTACGGTCAATGGATTGCGCTATCGAGAGATGATTAATGATTTTTTATGGCCGGAATTGGATGGTATTGATCTGGACAACGTTTACTTTCAACAAGACGGCGCTACGTGCCACACAAGCAATGAAACCATCGATATTTTACGGAAAAAGTTTCCGGACCGTGTTATCTCTCGAAGAGGTGATCACAATTGGCCACCGAGATCTTGTGATTTAACACCTTGCAACTTCTTCCTTTGGGGCCACGTGAAAGATACCAACTACGCCAACAGCCCAGCGTCGATTCAAGACCTCAAAGATTTAATTTGTGAGGCTATCGAGGACATAGGGCAGCCACTTTGCGATTTGGTTATGGAAAATTTCACGAAAAGGATATGGTCCTGTAAGCGTGGTCGTGGCGGCCATTTGCCAGATGTTGTGTTCCATTATTAACGGCATACCTTTCTCTTTATAATGAAATAAACATCCAATCATTTGTCTCAAAAAATGCCATTTTTCTTTGAATATCAAAATAACACCTCTTATTGGAAGACCCTTTATAAAACAAGTTGACATTTATTTCCTACAGTTTTCTGGCGCAGGGATCTTCTTGGCAAACGCTATCATGGGCCTTCCGTTTAGGAGCTTCAACAGTTCGAGAAATAATATTGGAAACTTGTTCTGCAATTTGGGAAGAACTGCATTCCATCTATCTAGCACCACCTTCTGAAAACGAATGGAAAAAAATTGCAGTTGATATTTTCAACACATCGGGTATGCCAAACTGTGCAGGTGCAATTGATGGAAAGCACATCAGACTGAAATTCCCTCCACACGGAGGATCCCTCTACTTTAACTACAAAACATCTTGTTGGCAGCTTGCGATAGCAATTATTGCTTTACTGCTGTTGATATTGGTGCTTTCGGTAGTCAAAGCGATGGAGGAGTATTGCAAGCAAGTGTTTTCGGTAGCAAGATACTTAATGAAGAAATTAACCTACCCGCTGATGAGAACCTACCAAATTCTGATGTAAGGTTTCCATATTACTTCATCGGCGATGGAGCCTTCCCACTAAAAAATAATTTGATGAGGCCTTATTCTCGGAAGCATTTGAAGGATGACGAAGAAACTTTTAACAAGCGACTCTCCTCTGCACGAGTAAAAATCGAAAATACCTTTGGAATAATGACTACAAAGTGGAGAGTTTTATTGAACACGATAAATTGTTTTCGTGAAAATGCAGAAAAAATTGTTAAGGCTGTCGTGGTGCTGCATAATTTTGCAAAAATGAATGATCCTAATTACTGCCCAGATAATTATGTCGACCATAACGATGGAGAAGAAGAAGTGAGAGGATTATGGCGCAAAGAAAAACTGTATATTCCACAGTGTAAGCTATTTACAAGGTTTAACGCCCCTCGTTCGTCTTTTGCACTACGCGAAACTCTGAAAGAGTATATTTGCCACCAAAGGCCTCAATAAAAAAAAACTATAAACACATTTTGTTATTTTTTAAGTTTTTATTAAAATAACCTATTAAAAAACAGTCTTTAAGTTTTTGATTAATTATAGGTACACGATGCTTTAGGAAACGCTTCTTCTAAATACTTAAAATTACATTTCCACTCGATTAATGGAAATTTCTCCCTCAAAAATATTGAAAACGTTCATCTTAATGCGTGAAATCGCTTGAGGCGTTAATTTGGCCTCATCAATGGATGTTGCCAACGAAGCAAAGAAGAGCTGCATAGAAGAAGATGTCTGAAATGATGCTTTTGCTATCTGCAGCATTTCAGACATTTCCTTCTGAGCTTTTTGCAGCTCTTCAGTAAAGTTGGGCTGGCGTTGTCTTCGGCTACTTTGAGGAACATCTGGCTGTGACGAGCGTGGTGGTGGTTGTGTTGGTTGTGGTGTCAGGAATGAAAAATCCGGATCTTCAATGTTGAAGCATTCTTCGGAATCTGGAATTTCCATTCCGTTTTCAGCAGTAGCACTTTCATACTGCGTTGAATGGTGCTTTTTTTTTTTTTATATTTGCGCGCACTCAAGGGGTTATGACTACCCTTATAATGATAAACATAGTGCGAGCGTTTAGGAAAATAGGGTAGGGTTTAATAGGAGATACCGATGCACATTGGTTTTGAATTTCTGGATATTACAATGGGAGGGAAAAATAGAGCTAGGCAAAGTATTCCACATTCGAGTTGTGCGGCTAAAGAAAGAATCTCTGTACTTGACCGTACGTCCGAAATTGGGCTCAAGGGTAAGCTTATGTGCATTCCTAGAAGCGCGAGTATTACGGTGGAATTGTTTTAGGGGAGGAATGCAACTGGCTATTTCGCTAGAACACTGTTTGTAAAAATAGCGATAGAACAAAGATAGACATGAAACACTGCGGCGGTGTTCCAGAGTTGTAATTGTATCTGTTATATTTCTATCACCTATCATTTTTAAAGCTCTATTTTGAATTCTGTCCAAGAGATTCAAGTGAGTTAAAGGAGCACCTGCCCAGATGTGGAGTTATACTCAAGCTTAGGACGGATATAGGCCTTGTAGATTATAGCCAGATCAGAAGGAGAGAAAAATTTCTTGCATCGCCGAAGAAAGCCTAAACACTTCGCAGCGTTTTGGGCAACGTTAAATATGTGGTCATTCCACAAGAGGTGGTCTGTGATAAACATTCCCAGAACTGAAAGCTGTTTAGTTTCTTCAATACAAGTACCGCTCATGGATGGTGGGTTTCGCTTCAACGACAGGAGACAGCATTAAGTTTTTGAAGCATTAAATTCTACGCGGTTTTTGATTCCCCATTGGACAATGCTATCAAGATCAGAATTTAATGAGCTTATCATACGCTGCCGCTCTAGTTCCACATCCGAAGGACGAGAATCTAGAAACGAATATGAAAAGCTGAGGGTACTGTCGTCAGCAAAACAATTTAATGGATTAGAAGTTTCAGACAGAAGATCATTGATGAAAATGAGAAAGAGAGTCGGAGACAAAACGGAGCCCTGGGGGACACCAGCATTTATGTTATGAATATCAGACTTAAAACCATCCAATACGACTTGTATTGAGCGGTTAGAAAGGTAATTTCTAATCCAACGAAGAAGAGATTCATCGATACCAAATGCACGCATTTTCGATAAGAGAGCTTGATGCCAAACTCTATCAAACGCTTTTGAAATACCAAGTGCAATAATCTTACTTTCGCCAAAACGATGTAAAGATTTGTTCCACTGTTCGGTGAGATAAACCATCAGATCACCAGTGGACCTATTACTACGAAAGCCATACTGCCGGTCATTTATAAGCTTTCGTTCTTCAAGATATTTCTTAAGCTGATGATTAATCAGCGTTTCCATGACTTTGGAAAGAAGTGACGTAAGTGCAATTGGACGATAGTTAGAGGGTGAAGAAGATTCGCCTTTTTTAGGGACAGGCTGGACAAATGCAGTTTTCCATCCACTCGGAACGAGACCAGTAGAGTAGGACAGTTGGAAAAGCTTACGCAGTGGATTTGCCAGCGTTGAAGAACACCTCTTCAGAACAATAGGAGGGATACGATCCGGGCCAGCGGATTTGTGCACATCAAGGTCCTTGAGAACTCTTGCGACTGCACGAGTGCGAAAGAAGATTCGTCCCATAAAATCGTTAGCGCTCTCAAGTACAGGAGGAGTCATAACACTTACTGGCAACGTCGAATTAACAGCAAACTGTGCTGCAAGCAAATTGGCTTTCTCTAACGAGCTAACAGCAGGGGTGTCATTGAAAACGAGCGTTGGAACCGAAGACGAGGTAGTATTTCGTATTTTTTTTGCAAATGACCAAAAATTTTTACTGCCTTTGGGACATCGTAGTATTTTTTGCCTTAATTTTTGGTCATGCAAGAATTTGGTTCGTCGAATATGGACGTTACAGGTCTTTCTAGGTTGTTTGAACTTATTCCGGTTTTCCTCAGTGGGGTTGGCCTTATAACTTCGGAAACTTACTTCTCTAACCCGGATAACCTCTTTACAGCTCGAATCAAACCATGAGTTTTCTTTTGGTTTGATAGATTTTTCCCTATTCGGGATAAAATTTCTCATTCCAAAAAGAATTAAATTTGTTATCATATCTGTACTGGAGTCTACGTCACTACCGAGGAAGCATAGTGACCAGTTAAAGTTTTTGAAGAAATCGTTGAGGCCGTCCCAGTTGGCTTTCTCGAATTGCCAAACGGTTCTCTTGGGAGATTTTTCTTTAACTGGATTTATTTGGCACGAGAAATTTGCAGATATGACACAATGGTCTGACGTGCCTAGAGGCGATAATACACTGATAGTATATTTACCAGGGTCAGAGGTAAGAAACAAGTCTAGAGTGTTGGCGGTTTGACCTGCAACGTCAGGTATTCGAGTTGGCTCGTCAACAAGCTGAGTCAGTTGGTTTAACTCAGCAAAGACCTCAACGTACCTTCCTTCGGGTGTTGTCTGGCCTGAAAAGCGAAGCCAACTAGAATTGTGTACATTGAAATCGCCCGTAATGACGATTTCAGTGTGAGGGTAATGGGAAACAATTCTTTGGATGGAGTCAGACAGAGCATCAAATTCGTTAGAAGTTGAATTTCTGTCCAGATTTGGACTTCGATAAATGAAGCAGGTATGTATGATGCGCTTATTAACCGAAAATTTAAACCACATAAAGTTGAAATTTGTGTTCACACAGGGACCGTATTGTGGTTGAAGTTGGTACGCCACATCATTCCTAATATAAATCGCGAGACCGTGATGGGAGAAGAATAATGGCACTAAGTTATACCCATGCAGGTTAAATTCCGAGTTATCGGTGTTTTCGCCTACCTGAGTTTCACTCAGCGCCAAAACAGCTGGCCTGTTAACTACAGTATAGACGTACACGGCACAGAAATTCGCTCTCAGCCCCCGAATGTTAGAATAATCAACTCTAAAATTACCCACCATTGTAAAAACAACATTTCAAAAACCAAAGCAGACGATTAATCTAAATTAATTATTGATCTAAACACCAAAAAACTTTTCGACACATATTACCACTAGTGTTATGCCTTAGTGACAACATGAACGATCCGCCCCTGGATATTCAGAACAATATTTAATCATCCATCCGCCGTTATCATAGCTTGAACATTACATGCAGTGTGCGAGAATTCCCACACAGTGCATGCAATGGTCAACTATACACAACTGTGAGTAGCGAAGGGAAAAGGAAGGTTAGGATATAACTGCTCGCTATATTATTTTTTTATATTTGTGAATTTTTTTTTTTTTGTTATAGGAATTTTGCTGTTGTATTTTTAGGCGGTGGCACTGCACTAGTTTTGTATTGATTTGATTTGTTTTTTTTTTTGGATTTGCGCGGCGCGAATGGTGTTTGTATATTTATTATGAAACTGACTATGGTTAATTAATGGGTTGGGGTGAACTTATTTTTGTTTGTTTTATGTTATTTTTATAAAGTTAAATTAAACAGAGAAGAACAGAGCACAGAACACAGTAAACGGGCTCTTTAACTTCACTTTCACGAACCACACACAGGTGTGCACTCGATGAGATGCAGATCGGTGCTGTGGTGAGAAGTGGACAGAAGTTTTTGTGCGGTTAGCGTTCTCATCCAGAACATAGTTTCCTGAGGTTCTGTAAAAATTTATGAACGTAGAAATATTTTCTATTGGCTTAAATTTTGTGTAAATACTCACAAAATGTTCGCTGTTGGAATGTCATCCAAAAAGCGCATACACTCCAGGTACTTCCATGGCTTTTTTGGAGAAGATGCACCACAGCCACTTGCCTTGAAAACGCTTTTTTTTCCCTGTTGTAGCGATCTCTCAGCGTCACCCATCTCTGCTTAGCTCGATCAACTGTAAACTACACAGAAGTAAAATAAAAATAGATTACAAAATGCTTGTAGAGTTGACTTACCGGGAATAGTTAGTTCTGCTGCTATTTCTTTCCATTTCTTTTGTTTGGCGTCAATATTTGTATAAGACTTGCGCCTTTTGTCGTATAAAAATGAGTTTTTTTTTTTACGATTTCGATAAGACGTTCTTCCATTGTCGGCACGAAAATAAATAGAGAAAACAAAAAAAATGGGTTGTCACATTTTCATTTTTTAGTGTTGATAAACCTGAAAAACTTCGATTTAAAGTTGCCAGCATTTGCACAGCGACATCGAATTTAGGGTTTAGGTCTAACGTTGATGTCGATGTCAATGTTGCTGTGTTAATGTATTCACACACATTTAAAACCACTAGCTCTAAAATGAGTGACGCGGTTGTCAAAGTTGCTGTTGGAGTTGCTGTGTCAATCTGTTTCTCGCTTTATATATGGACTGCCAGGAGCCAACTTCACGTTGACGCCACTTTAAGCTATGCGTTACAAGCGCCGAGTTCAGTCCTATCGGAAAATACAGATACTACTGTTTGGCATTTTTATCGGGGATTTTTTGAGGGATTTTTTTCCATCTGATTTCATTTTACATTCTTCTTGTTTACCAAATTAAATCAGAAGGTTGTGTTTGAAGTTTAATTTCTTAAAAAAATATAAAATAAGTGAAAAAATATTAAAAAAGTATAAAAAAAGTACCTACATAATTGAAAATATAATGTGCTCAATAGTCGGTTGCAATTACTCGAGCGTAAGACCTCGACGTCCATCGCTTCATAGGCAAGCTGACTTTAATTTAATTAAAAGAAATGTTAAACTATTTAAGTTTCAATTTAGATTGTACCGTGGGGGCAAGTTCGACGAAGACTGGATTGAAGCGATATTCAAATTTAATGACCAGGTTGTTGACATCCATCCAACAGCCTCGAAAAAATTTTCGGTTTGTGACTTGCACTTTGAAAAAAGTTGCCTTATAAACCTTGGATCAAAAAATCTTCTCGCTTCTACAGCAATTCCAAGTGTTTTCCCTAAAATGTTGAAGGACAGACTGTAATTTGAGTCAATTAAACCTATTAAGAGTTAACAGTGAATGACAATTCCTTTAATTACAGGCAAGTCTTGGCGAAACTATATTGAGTGAAAAGTAATTTTTTTTTTTTAGTTTTTATCTAAACAAACTTATCGAATAAACTTTTTGTATTTAAGTGCAAATATTGATGAACCAATAAACGTTGCTTCAGAAGAATTTTCATGTGAAGAAGAACAGATCCCGGCGGAAAAGTAAACTTGCTAAAGTTTTTTTTTATAAAAACAATTTCAATTCGCTAAATTTCTTTATAATTTCTTTATAATTTCAGAGATACTATCAACAATTCATTATTGAACTTCGAACAAGCTTCCAGCTCAAGAGGACACGTAAACGTTGTCAGGTATATAAATGTGTTCTTATTTAAAATACGGTTTCGATCCATTGCCTTTATTTCAGGCAATTTATTGAAATATCGGATTTACCATCTGATGAAGTACCAACTTGTAGCAGAAACATTTTGGTTGAAAAGTAATGTTGTATTTGTATTAATTTTAATTTATAAATTATATTTTAATTGCTTTTGCAGCATCCAACCTGCTCAAAAACGAAAGCGGATATTTAAAATAGATGAAGCCACTCCCAAAACTGTAAAAAGAAAATGTTTACACTACAAGAAGTTATACGAAAAAAAGAACAACATTTTAAAAGTTGTGAGGAGTAAGCTCAACAGGAAGGAGAAGAAAATTCAGTCCTTGAATGCTCTTATCGTTGAGATGGAAAATAAGCAAATGATATCTGAAAATGGTGCGCAAGTTCTTCAGGTAATTGATTTATTAATATTTTGAAAGATTGACATACATACACTTTCTATAACAACTCAACAGTCTTGTTCTTAATGCAGACATTTTTTTAATTAAATATGGTTTCCGGTTGAGGCCTTAATGAAAAAAAAAATTAAAAATCTATAATATTTAACACATCCATAGATATTTTAAAAATCTAAAAAAAAAATCGATTTAAAATAGAAAAAAATCATTAACAATCAGCGGCAACACTTACAGTGTCATGTTTTACTTTCTTTTTAATCCAAAAGTCCGTTATTTTACTATTTAACTCCAATTATTTGAGAGAATAGTTTTTGAAAAATTAGTTTCCAAACTCAAAATTTTGAAAAAATAATGAAAACAATTGTATTCAAACTAATTTTGTTCAAAATTGTACGTTATTAACAGCCAGGTTCT
The DNA here is from genome assembly GCA_932273885.2 of Leucozona laternaria. Lineage (NCBI taxonomy): Eukaryota > Metazoa > Arthropoda > Insecta > Diptera > Syrphidae > Leucozona > Leucozona laternaria. The sequence continues at coordinate 42,704,929 of OW026366.1, forward strand.
ACATTTCACTTTCGCTCGAAATGAAATTGAAGCCAATCTAATTTCAATTGATATCGATTTCATTTCGAGTGAAAGTAAAATGTAGAACCTGGCTGTAAATAATGGGTGATTTTTTAAGAGGTTTAAAACTTTTTTTAAAAAAAAAACACAAAAAATTCGAAAAAATGAATGAAATATTTATTTGAATCGATAGTTTGAACCTTGCAATTTAATGTTTAAAGATAATTTCATGCAAATGTTGACCGCGGCTGCGTCTCAGGTAGCCCATTCGCTGAGTCCAATTTTGGCATACTCTTTCACACATATCGGCCGGTATCTCACGAATGAATGCATGGATGTTGGCTTCCAGTGCGTCAATCGAAGCGGGCTTGTCCCTATAGACATTAGCCTTGACATACCCCCACAAAAAATAATCTAATGGTGTCAAATCGCACGATCTAGGCGGCCAATTGACCGGCCCGAAACGTGAAATTAACTGTTCACCAAACTCGCCTCGCAATTGCGCCATTGTTTCGCGTGCTGTGTGGCATGTGGCACCGTCCTGTTGAAACCACATATCATGCAAGTCAAGAACTTCCATTTCGGGCAAAAAAAAGTTTGTTATCATCGCTCGGTAGCGTTCACCATTGACAGTAACGCTGCGATTCGCCCAATATGGCCCAATAATGCCGCCGGCCTATAAACCGCACCAAACAGTGGCTTTTTCGGGATGCATTGGTAGCTGTTGCAATGCTTCTGGCTGATCTTCACTCCAAATGCGGCAATTTTGCTTATTTACGTACCCATTCAACCAAAAATGAGCCTCATCGCTGAACACAAGCAGCGCGCGATGAACATTTCGAACCGAGCACGAATTTTGATAGTAAAATTCAATAATTTGCAAGCGTTGTTCATTTGTAAGACGATCCATGGTTAAATTGCAAACCAAACTGAAGCTGTTTGACAGTGACACAAGGTACTAAACACACGTCAGCTGTCAAAACCAGTGTTGCCAAAACCAAACCAGCCAAAAAATCACCCGTTAGTATTTTTGTTTTAAATACTTGACTCTCCTATCGATTTCTAGCCAAATACTAAAAACCGGATGCCTATATGCCTTTTAGTTTTTCAGATAAGATTTTTTTCTTGTCTCGACTCAACCTACAAGCTCTAGCACCCTGTATCAATAACTTTTATATAATATCCTACATATTATTCTATCAATATTTTTGTGTTAAATATATTTTGTGCGAAAGTTGTTTTATTATTAATAAAAAACAACATTTTTTGTAGATATTAGTCTAAGAACAAGTCTGGAAAGAAGAATTTCTATTTAAATTTTATTATTTTTATTATATTTATACTATTATTATTTTTATCAGATAACGTTTACTTAAGGTGTACCTACAGTCCGGTTTGGACCTGGGCCTCGACCAATAAGCGTCTCCAGCCAGTTTGCTCTCAAGCTAGCTCCCTCGCTTAGCTGGTTGAGGTCCCCTTCTATATGTGTTTGCCACTTGAGAGCGGTATTCCTCTACTGACCCCTTCCTTGCGTGGATTAGTAACTTAGTAATAAATTATAAAATAAGAGTAAGAGTAATAATTAACAATAATCATAATGTAGGGTTTTCGGTCAGGATAAAGTTATGTTGAATATTAAATTTGTAAAACAACACACTTCAGGACACTGAGTAGCATGCGAAAAAAAGAAAGTTTTGGTATATTTTGTTATATCCGCAAAGGAAGATCTTAAAAGAAAAATTAAAATCTAAAGTGATCCAAAACAAATGATCATTAAACTCATTTAGTTTGCATAAAAGTTTTCTTTTTGTTTGTTCTTAAAACGACATTTAGTTGTTGTTGTATTGACATTAAATCTTAATTTTTTTTCTAATAGGAAAAAAGTTACTACAAAGCGAATACATTGTTGTTTTTGGTGCAACACTCAACCCACTGTGTTTTGTACTATGTTTTATAGATGTTAAGTCAGTGGAATTTGTGTTTTTGATGAGTATCTACAGAGGGGTTTTAGAATAATCACAAAAAGAATAAACCTAGGCAAAAGTAGAAAAATGTTGATATTAATCTTACTCTCTGAAATATAGGTAAACAATGGCGCAAAATTTTAAACATTTAAAACCTACTCTAAATCATTTTTAAATTCTACGCCGACTCTAAAAATGAATTTTAGAATGAGAGTCGACGCTTTGATAATTTTAAACGATATAAAGTATACTTTAACACTAAAGCACTCGTCTAACTTTAAAAGCAGCAAAATGCTTCTCTATCTTTTTTAAAGTATACTTTATCCATTCAACGTTTGTAATTTTATAACAAAAATTTAAAGAAAAATGTTTGATGAAGATTTTGAGCTTGTAAATCAACAATCACGAAAACTGTCTTAGCTTTAATTTGTGGTGCATGCACCCAGTAACCATTACCACGACAAAATAACACCATCTCCACCCCCCGATTCAATAGACTACGACGCCAAACAATATACAATACAAACTTGTATTCGGTCGACCGCCCCAACAAAAACAAAAAAACATGTGGTACATAGTGTTGGACTACCATATCGTGGAACATCATTTTCTGCTCACAAAATCACCCGTCATCTTAGCTGGAAAGGTGAAATAGCTATAGGGGAGTTAAAAAAAGAAAAAAAAATTACAAAAAAATTTAATTTTCAAAGGGGACACCCGGATTTGAACCGGGGACCTCTCGATCTGCAGTCGAATGCTCTACCCAAAATCATAACAAAACCCTACAAATGCGCTTAAAACCCTACAAATGCGCTAAAAACACTTCATTAGTAAGAAGAGTTGTTTAAAGTGTTTAAAATTAAGAAAAGGTTAGACAAGGGCTCGCAACTAAACGACTGCGTTAACTAGAGTTGGTTTCATTCCTTAAACGAGGACTGTTTAAAAATTTGCGCCAATGCATCCAAAAGCTTTGCACTAACGTATCTTGGTTCATCCTTTTCTTTCAATAATAACTTCAATTATTTGCAAGACAACTTCAGTGATGGCTTCTTTGGAAAAAATGTTTCCAATGTGTTCACTTGGTTATTGCTAAAAAAGAGTAAAACAAACAAACAAATATAACTACATTTTTTTAAGTAAAATATAATCAATCTTACTTCAAAAAATATATCGTTTCTGTAAACGAGGGGCATCAATTCTTTTAAATCCTTTCCAATGTAATATTATTATGACTTTATAGAATGGAGTGTTAGCAATGTTAACTGGAGGACTACAAAAATTTGTATTCTTTTTTTGAAAATAGTCTAAGAGCTGGTGTAGGAGGAGATCAAAAGATTAATTTTACAAGTAATCCTTGTATAGGTGATAGCTTATCACTACCTAATTCATAAAATTAATATTATCTTTTTGTTTTAAGCCAAACATTTGTTGCGAGGCGGTCAATTAAGTCCAATTAACTTGCTTAAAAACCAAAGCGAGTGTGCCAAGGAATTCTTCACAAACTGGAAAAGGCACATTACGAAAATCATTAGCGAGCTTATGCAAGTCTCAGATAGAAATTCATCACTTTAGGGTGTTTTTTTAATTTGTTGAATTGACTCACTGAGAGAATCCTAAAAATTAAATTCAAAATAAATTATTTTTTAAAGAAAACTCATTGCTTCCAACCTGTGTGTAGACAATTTGTAAATTTTTCCATATTTCTTTGATGAGAAACGACATTGGCTTTGAGAGCCAAATAACATTATCTCCTTGGCTGTTTTCACTTGGTTAACAACACATACAATGCGCAGCTTCGTCATCTTGCACCCATTTCTCCCTGCCTGGTGCATTCTGTGTTTCCGACATCCTTCACGTAGGAGTTTAAGTTTAGATAAATCGTTGATTTGCACTGAACGTGACTGAGATTTTTCACTTCTTGTCTAGGAGCACAAATAAAATTTTGTTCACTTAAATTTCACTAAGATTTCATTGCTTACTATTGTTAATTGGTTTCGCAATGGTTCAACGTTGTTTTCATACTTTTTTTTAATTAATAACAACAAATTACTGAAAAAAACATAATCCAGAAGAATTTTGAAACTGAATTGTAGAAAACAAACAAACAAAAAATGTCAAACCAGTGCTAAGGGTTATTTAAAAAAAAATCCCGTAATCAAATTCGAAAATTTCCTTTTTTATACCAACAACTTCTCGCTTTAATTAGGCTTTAATAGTATGCTGCTGATGAGAAACGAAAAATCACATACAAAAATGACACAACGAAAAATGACGAAACGAAAAATTTCGTCCTCCTTTCCGTTTTGCAGTACGTTTTTCGATGAGCGAAATTGATAATTGTAGCAGATTATTTGGAGAGGTCTCCGCTCTTTTTTCGCACTCAATTAATTGCCCGGACCATTAAGTGTGTGCGGAAACGTGACATTTGAGGTTTTTTTGTGTTTGTATTTGTTGTATCTTTCATTACAGCATGGCATCTGTGTTTGTTTTTTTTTTTTGCAATTGGTGACGCTTTCGCTGTGGTTTTCGTAAGCATTTCGCTGTCATGTTGGAGACCACCAAAAATGTCGTTTCACATCAGCAGAGTACTAGGCTTAATTTTCAAAACTGTTAATTAATACAAATTTTAGCTATGTCGAAGTTCATAAAATAAAATAAAATTAGTAGAAATTGGTAGATTTGAAAAGTAAATGAGCAGAGGTAGTATTTTGCTTTACACTTTTTGCTAAGAATAGTAGTCTTAAAAACATAGTTTAAGCGCGTTTTTATAGGGAATTCTAATCCTCTAGAATTTCGGTTAAGATACACTTTACTGATAAATTAAAAGTAAGGTTCGTTCCTTTAATCCAAATTTGTGTGCATTTTAGTACAATTTTATTGTTTTTTTTATGAACTTTGACAGAACTTTGGACTGAAATGCACAAAAAATCAGAATTTTAAAATAAAGGAATGAACCTATTCATAAGTTATAATTAAAAAAAATACGAACGGTTTCAAGAAAAATAAGTTATCTAAAAAGTTGCTCGGAAGTTGCCTAATGGGCGGGTCGTATTTATTAGATTTTTGACTAGTTAGACAGTTTATAATTATTTCGAAATAATTGGAAAATACTTTATTTGATATATACAAAAAATATTGCAATATTGCAGGTTTAGACAATAGATTCCATTGTCTTAAGGTAGGTAAAAAGTTAGAAAACTTCAGACATTAAAAATGTTTTTTATAACTTGGACGGCCGTCTAAACTAAGACGGCGTTTATAAATACGATTGTACGAATTTTTCCTTGAAATAATGTTTTAAAAATATCTTCCTTCACTACATCTCTTGAAATGGAGAAAAGAAATTTCATTTAAAAATCTTTTATTTTGAATATGACTCTAAAATCAAAGGTTTTATAAAATAAATCAAAAAAGGATTTTTTTTTTTTAGTGCTCCCCCAACACTACGCCGATTGGTGACTTCCTATGACCATAGATGGCCTTACCTTCTATGAATGAAATTTCATTCTAAGGCGAAGTATGTAACAGATGGCGCTAAAAATAGTATTTATTATTGTCGGTAGGCCCGAACTTGTCGCTGATTTCGCTTTGAGAACTGGAACCATCATCTCCGCAGGTTATGAATGGAATTAACAACAAACTAGCAGTCCATATATAATTAGTCAATGGGCAGACCCTATAGAGGTCTTCCAAGATTTGTCTTTGTCTTTTCTCTTTCTAATTTGACATCTAAAAACAACAACAAAAAAAGTCCCTGGTTGGAAAATATTTACATGCTCTTGGCAGTGTTAAAAATCCGATCATTTGATTATTTTTTGTATTTGGAACTGAAAACTTAAATTTGCGATCGAATTACGTATGAATAAGTGCTTAAACATTTTAGTGAACATTTTGTCAAGTGTTTGATACAAAAAAAAAAACTAATTTTATTACATATTAATCACTATTATTAAACACACGACTTTTTTGGCTCGCCTTCGTGCCTTCGCCATTTGCTTTTGTTTTCCAACCGGGGAGTGCTGTCAGATCGTTTTTTTTTTTTTTTTTCAATTTCACACTGACACTTCTGACATTTCGTGGCAGAGATCCATACAAAAATTTCACTCACCGGGGGGAGAAGAAAACAACGATCTTCAACGGGAGCGAAAAGTCAAATAAATGCAGAGCAGCAAAAGTATTCTCTTTTACTATACATATATTATAAATATATAGATATAACTTTGTCACTAATTTTATGATTTTATTAAGTTAATATTAAATTAAGAATGGTAATTCACTGTTCAAAATTATTAGTTAAAAACAACTTGGCAAGCAAAAACACAACAATTTGTATTAAGTAATCGGGGTACTTTTCGCCTCCTACCAGCGTTTGAAGTTCTCCAAAAAAAGAAAAAAACTAAGACCAATTCTCCGATTTTTTTTTTCTGTTTTTATTTATAATTTTCTTTTAAGATTGTTATATTTTTAGTGTAAATTCAAGATTAAAACATTTTTTTTTTTTTTTGAGTTTCTTTGAATATACAAAAATTTAAGGAAGCTGATACTGAAAGGGCTTCAAAACAAAATGAATTAATAATAAAACTGGCTTTTATAATTAAAATAAGGAGTTAAATCTCCAGGATTCAATTTGATTTCGTACAATCCCCTCTCTTGAAAGGGCTCCATTTACAGATTGGCTGGCTTCAGTCACGGTTTGTATACATTTTATACGAATGCATAGATTTTTTTTTAATTGAAACTCTTGTTTCTTAAAAAATTAAGCATTGAATTTGATATTTCTTTTGCGGTACCATATGTTTGAGTTATAAAGTCCAACAGAATTGAGTCTGGTTCTGAAAGAAAGGTAATATGTTCTTCTAGAACTTCATTGCCATAACGTTTTCCGTTTTGCTCTACTGATACAAGGGTTTTATCTTTCGGCCCATCAAAATAAATTCCTCGAACTGCGACACCATCGTATTGTTTATAACGACTTTCTCTGCATTTTGACAAAGCTTCATGTATTTTATTTTTATCAATTACATGTCTTGATATTGTCATCTATTATAAGGACGTCCTCCATCACTGCAAAAGCAACTGCAGAAGCAGTTCGAACTGAAAGGCCACATCGATTACAAACTCACTTGCTACAGGCGGACGAGCTTGTAAGTTACGCCTTCATGATTCAGTTGGAAAAAATGACTTATATGTTGAAGGTTCTCATTCCGTTGTCGCCCTGTAGTGTCAACCTGTTGCATTTCATACTATCTGGCCCAAATTTGGTGAATTTGAGGCAGTTGAGGCCACCCCTTTGTTAGTAGATGCACCACGTACTTTTCGGTATATACGCCTTTTTATTTTTGAGGTTTCAGGTTTATACACAGCACCGATCATCATCAATGATCTTCAATTACAAGTATGTTTTGTGTCTTTTGGACAACAACAATCATCAAATTAATCAAGGATTTCTATCTTTTTTGTGTTTTTGTTAACTATTGATCAGAGCGATAACATTATACACTATACACTAACGAAGAGGTTGCACAGATACTCAAACAAATTTTGCTGTCATAAAAAAACGGCAATTCTAACTTTCGCTTATCACGAAATGTGAAGTTTTAAAGGACGCGACTAGAGACATGCCAATTTATAACAGTTATAACAGTTTTTCGCCATTAAAAGTGGGCGTGGGTTAACGCGTTTCGCGCGACTTGAAAAAAAAAAACTCTGGGTGCCTGAAGTATGCCCATCAGCGGATGGCCCTGGCCCTGCGGGGCCCCAAAAACAGTACTTTTATAAACTAAAATTGTTATAATTGTCATGTTTAGAGTCACTTTCAATTTTAAAATGTTTAGTAATCATTTTTTTATTATTTTCAAACGCAATTACTCGATTAAAATTAAAAATTAATGACATTAATAACAAAATAGAAAAATTATAAAAATAAGAAGGGATGCCCAAAAACACTATGGAATATTATTTTTATTATTTTTCTTTATATTTTAATCAATACGCAACTTTTGAGGGGCTTTTTTCAGATAATCCAATAAAAATTTTGACGGGACACTTTATAATCATGTACATTTGTCCAGGGATTTTTTTCTTAGTAAAGTCCACGCTTAGTGGAGTCTCGTGTAGATCCGCAAACATTTTTTTTCTCAAACAATCCAAGTTATTTCAAGCTGGTCTTGGAAAAAGTAAACCAGACATTAGCAGTAAGAATGATGATGAGTAAGATGTAAGAGGAGTTGTTTACGGAAAAGCAACTTTGTCTTCTGGCTGAGTCCATTTCTTTTCCCCATTAAGGGTTTTTGTCAGAGTACCCAGTACCTGTTATGTCCAGGTGCAGGTTGCAATTTATTCTCTTCTCGAAGTTGATACCTATATGTTTCATATTCCGATCTGTCGAGCAGCAATTGTCGATATTGCTGCGGCAGCTTGAGGATGATCGTGTATTTCGATGTCCCTCGGGTCTTCTCAGCACAACAAAATTTGGAATTGAAACTGTCACAGCTAAATAAAATTTAACGTACATCAAATTATTAATTATTTTTTACCTTTTTGAGAGAAAAAAATAAAGAACAACAAATTTGAAATTATCAATATTAATTAACGTCAAATATCCCACCTAACCACTTTTCGATCGGTGAAAGTTGCTTCGCTTAGTTGACTCTCATTCCAATCCGCTTGTTCGCTGTCTGACTGTATAGAAGCCACCAGTAGAGCAGCCAGCGAAGTTCGCCTTACAACAATTTTTGGAGAGAGATCAAGATTTTGATCTTCAGTTCGAAAAAAAGATTGCTTTGCCAAATATGGTTTTACGCTCATTCTGGCCCGAGCTGGACATTTGCAGGCAAAATGTACGACTTTTTCTTTTTCCTAGGAAAAATGACCAGCTATTCTGGTAATCTTTTTCAGAATTTCAAGATTTTGTTTCTCTCTACGCCATGACGCAAACTCACTCCAACCCTCTGCGCGAGGGCACAATTTCCAAAATTTCCGTCTTACTTTTAAAAATATTTCTAGATTTTCTTTCAATTTTTAGCCAAAAATTATGGCTGGCGTTTTTTTCTAAAAACATTTTCTGGCGTAATGTCCGGGAGCCCCTTATAGATGTGCCACCGGGCCCTAGTCTAGGCAGCATTCTTTTCTACACCCCAGATTCAACTAGAATTCACTCACTGGATTTCATCAGATAGGTAATAAATAAGTCTACTATGCGCCATTATAAATTCTTTCACATCCCTTAATTCCTTTTCCTTTGTGCCATGTAATTCAGGTTGCAGTATTTAAAAGATCTGAGGGTGGCTAGATAGCAATGAAAGTGTTTCCAATTGCTCTGTTTAAGCAGCTGTCAAAAATACCAATGACATCCAGCTGTCAAAATATTCACTAAGGCACATTTCATAATACATTGTTGCATGCTTGCCGAACGTGAAGAAATTATTTAACAAAATATGTTATCGAGAGATGTGGATTCTGGCCAAAAAAATCATCTTCTCGGACGAAGCCCAATTTTGGCTCAGTGGCTAGGTCAACAAGCAAAATTGCCATTATTGGAGCGAACACAATCCACAAGTGTTCGACCAAGCATCAATGCATCCACAATGATTGACTGTTTGGTGCGGTTTATGCCGAAGTGGCATCATCGAACCTTATTTCTTTCCAAATGAGGAAAAATTCACCGTTACCGTCAATGGTCTCAGGAATAGAGCAATGTTAACCAATGTTAACCGATATATTATATGAGCTATGGGTTGAACAAAATGGCGCTACATGCCATGCAAGCGACGTAACACTCGCAACGCATGTGCATGGTTCATGCTGCCATAGATTCAGTTTACAATGTTCAACATCGTCCGACTCTTGTCTTACTAGCCTTCGATTTTTGTGGTAGATGCAGAAAGTTGTGTGGTGTGTAGCCAGCTTAAGAGCAAGACCAAGATATCCAGTCCTGGCATTTTATTTATATCACAAGTAATATTCCCCAATTTTTTTTTTTAATTTTTCACAACTTCCGAGTTAAATTTTGAAAAAACTTTCCAAATTTGGTGTAATAGTGTTGTATGTTTTTGCTGTTTACACAAATATCGTAATGCTTAAACCTTAACAACCACACTTTCGGAATTAATTCCGAACCCAGATCCCACTTATGCCATTTTTCATTACTCATATAGACAAGTTAACGAAGTGACCATCAGCCATTTGTTGCAGTCTGGAGATAACGTACCTTTGGAGCAGTTTCTTCTACGCCATCGCCATGCTATATGGATTATTGTACATTGAATAGTGTCCCTATCTAGAAAAGAAGTGCAACCAACAAAATTCATAGATACATCCTCTGCACAATGACACGTCCTGGTCCTGACGCTTTGACATTAAAAAGTCCTCCAACCAGAACTAAAACCAAATCGTGTCCAACGACAGCATCAGATAAAGTACTCGACTGTACACTCACTGCTCACAATGCGAGGTAGCTCGATCAAATTAAGTCGGTTTCGGTTGCCTGTGTGACACTTGACCAAAGTCTTACCATTCGTCGACACGTCCTGGCCGCAATGAACCGGTATCTTCATGAAAGCGGTTGACATGACTATCTGCCAGGAAACACGTACATATAAGGTTTGATAGTTGAGTGCACAAGGCGAAAACTTGATTCTGATTGTCCTCCTCTACAAAAGCAATTTAATTGCTAAAATTAGAGCTTTACTGAAAAGGCAGTAAGGTACCTACCTATATACACTCGCACAGTATGAAATTTTCCTCCACAACGGTTATTTGATTCGATTGAATGAATGGTATGGTTTTGATTGGTTTTAATAATGCAGTTTATATCTGTTATAAATTACCTATTTCATAAGGAAGTGACTCTAGACATGCCAATTATAACAGTTTTGGTTTATAAAAGTTCTGTTTATACGGCCCCGCAACGCCAGGGCGCTCGGGAGGTGGTCATGCTTCAGGCACTTCATGTTGACTCTGTATTCTGGGGGATTTGAATGCTAGAACTGGAACATTGCAAGAAGTGGATGAAAAGATTCTAAGAGATTATTCTAATATTTCGACAAATCGTAATTCTCGTGATAAATGTGGTGACGGTAAAGGCTCATTGAATTGCTTGATGATTAAGGTGGAGTGATTTTAAATGGTAGAACGGTGGGAGATGTAGATGGTGAATTTACCTTTGTGGGTTCTGTGGGTAACTCAGTTAATGATTATTGTTGCTGTTCGGTGGATTTTCTAAAATTTATAAATAAGTTTACTGTTTGCCCAAACCATACTTTGCCCATATGCCACTACGAATCGACATCTCCATAGAGAAAACTAACGTCTTAAGAAATTTAATCCCCTCGCAAAAACTGATCTGGCATTCTAGTATGTTTCATGAGTTTCAAATTAAACTGGACCAACTTGTCAATTTGAATGACTATAACCTTTTTTCAAATATATGTAGATGTTCAATCTGACAATATAAAACAAAAAAAAATGAGCTCCAATCTCTAAAGAAACACATCGAAGCAATATGACCCTAAAAATACGAAGTTCTAAGGATTGGTGGGCCTTAGCTAACAAATTAAAAAAAAAAATATGTACATACTTGTAGGTACAAACTTATCCGTAGAGTGTTTCAAAGATTACTTTTGTAGTTTACTGTCATCGGCAACTAACGCAGATCTGCATATGCAACAACTTCCGGTTGTTGTTAATACAGTACTTGATTCAAATATAACATTAACTGAAGTGTGCGTTGCGTTAGCCGATTGAAAAGATAACAAAGCCCCAGGCCTAGACCGAATTCATTTTATAAATGAAATATTGCTTTTTTTTAATAATATTTTAGAAATGGAACAGATTCCAACTTCATTTCGGCACTTGATTATTGTCCCGATCTTTAAAAAAGGCGAGATAAACGAAGTATCAAATTATCGAGGTTTATCGTTATCGGATACTCTTTAAAAATTATTCACAAGTATACTACTAAATCGTATCAACGATTGGCTGGAAGAAAATCATGTGCTCAGTGAGCATCAAGCCGGTTTCCGTAAAGGCTACTCAACTGTGGATAATATTTTTAATCTGTATAGCATTGTTCACCTAAAATTTAAACAAAATACGAAGGTTTTCACCTTTTTTGTTGATTTTAAATCCGCTTTTGACACTATTCTAAGAAATGCTCTGTTCTATAAATTGATATCCATTGGACTGTCAAATAAAATTATAAGGATTTTGAAAAACCTTTATAGTGATACTGAGTCATCAATTTGGGACGGTTGCTCATTTTCTGAGTTCTTTAGTGTGCGTCAAGGTGTAAAGCAGGGATGTAAACTAAGCCCAACATTGTTCACTGCACTGTATTTGAATGATTTGAGTAGTGAAATTCCTGTGGGGGTGTTGAAATCTGTGGTACTAGAATAAAAGTGTTACTTTACGCTGATGACCTGGGGTGGAATCGGCTAATGTGATCGGTGATTGTCACATTTATGGTAATCAAATATGATCAAATTAATTTTTCCGCCTGCGTAAAGTGA